>JANAVB010026799.1:14174972-14820428 GCA_029216955.1 Iris pallida
ACCGCCGGACCAAGTCATAAATATATGTGAACGACAAAGTATACATCATATACTTGAGCTATTTATTGGATTTCATGATTTTTTCTCAGAATATATGTGAAGGGCAGTGCATTTGGTCATGCTTCTTAAAATGTCCTGTTCACCGTTCTTGTTGTGGATGTGATTCTGATTTTGCTATGTTAATAATTATGCTTATAAACAGTAGTAGGAAGTCATATTCCTGGATGCCTGAAATAATGCTGCATTTGGAATTGCAATGGAATTAGCTTTATCAAAACTCTAACTGTGTAAGAAAATAATGCATTTGCAGCTCCAAATGGTGTTAAAATAGAGCAAATGCAACAAACCAAGAACAACAGAAATTATGACAGCAGTAGACAATATTGTCAACTTTTCAACCAGAACTTCTAAGATAAAAGTATAAGATACTCATTATGACACTACTTGATACAAGTGTGCAATCAAATACAAGTAACGAAACTTAAATGTCATATGTTGCGAGCCATCAACGATAAAGGTGAAAAACAACAATATTGAACCACAAAGCAAAACATAACAAAATGAATATCTTACCTATTAGTGAAGTTTCCTTGATTTGCATGCTTTGAAAGTAAAATTAGGCAAGACTGACCAAAACCTTCGGCCTTTTTAGAAGCTTTCTTATCTACCACTAGGATTAAGGTAAAAATATTTTAGACGCCTGTGATGTTTTTCTGTGCAAAGGATTTTCTGGTACCAGAGGAATCAACTTTTCATTAAAATCCTACAAGTATCTATTGTCTGCTAGAAAAGATCCATTGATCTCAGGTTCTGACCATGGCATATATCTCATCTTGAACTTCTTTTGAAATGCCAAAATTTAAGCATTAGAAGCGTGCATATCTATTTCCTGAAGAAGAGCTTCAGATCTTGCAGTAGTTTCAGAGATAATCTTGGTCCCATTACATGACAAATCATCGGGGTTGTTAAGTGTTATATTAGAGTTATTGGTTAATGGACTTTAGTCCCATATTGCTTAGAGTAATAGGAGAGGAGGGTAGCATCTCCTATATATAGTCTCTCTTAATAATAAACAATCATCATTATTTTCCATCTCTACATGGTATCAGAGCCAAAACCCTAGCCGTCACCCCCCCCCCCCCCCCCCTCCGCTGCTGCAGTCCCCACCCGACCTGCTGCCCTCTGACCTGTTGCCTCCCCTCCGACATGCTGTCCCTGTGCCCCCCTGTCCTGTCAGCCCCCGTGCTGCTGCCCTCGCTACCCTGTCAGCCCCCCCGCCGCTGCTGCCCCCTATCCCCCGACCTAATGTTGCCCCCTGGCCCCTCGACCTGCTGCCTCCCCTGCTTACCCCCCACAGCCCCCTCGCTGCCCTGTCAGCCCCCCTCGCTTCCCCCATGTTTCCCCTTCCCCGATGACTCAAATCCCTAACCCTAACCCTCTCCTCCTTCAATCAGCCGCCACCCAATCCCTCCAAACCCTAAATTAGATTTTCCAAAAAAATTTATTGTTGGGATTCTCAGAGGGTAAACATATTGTTGTTTAATGGAACCTCTGCCCCTCAATGCTTCTTTCGGAGATTTAACAAAGAGCACCCATATTGTTGTTGTGCATGAATCTTTGTTTCTTTCCTTGAACTTCACACCAGGATCTAACAGAGGTTAACATAGTTCATCTCTCTGTCCTGGCTTGTGATCCACACTCTCTGCTTCCTATGCACGTGTGTCGGTTCTGGCTCCGTTTTTAGTTCATTGGCAGAGTTGATGTGTTTATCAAGTGGAAAGAACATATCGATAGTCGAATCTCTGACAGATGGCAGACTCTACGGCGAATAGCAGTGCTACAGATACTAGTATCAGCAACACAGTAGCGGGCACTAGCACGACGATTTCCTCCATTCGACTTATCGATCGATGGTTGGAAGGGCCAGAGGGCTACTCAATATGGAGAAAGAAGATCGAGAAGACACTTCGAGGAATGCGGTTGTCCAAACATCTGACTGAGAACCCTCCAGCAGAAAATAATCCCATCTTTGAGCAATAGGAGATAGATTGTTTACACAGTTGATGAATTCCATGGAACCATCGGTGGAAGACATGGTTCAAAATATGGACTCCGTGAAGGAGTTATGAGAGGTGTTGGCGGCGGCTTTTGATGGTAAATGCGATTTGTCTCGTATCTATGACTCGGTCGTTGGTGTCTACCGAGAAAATCAAGGAGACAAATTTCATAAAGACCATTTTTGGGTCTTTAAGGATATGACAGATGAGATCGACCGCATATTACCTCTTACGTCGAATATTAATGAAGCAAGGGCTCACCGTGAGCAGCTTCATGTCATGGCTTATCTTGCCTCTCCGTCCTCATGCGGACTCTGCTCGCTCTTAGATTATTGCTGGATCTGATGTACCGTCCCTGTTGGAAGCACACTATCGTGTCCTTCGGACGGCAAAAGTAGTTGAGACCACTCCGGATGATACTTCTGCTGATCAATCTGCTCTTGGTGCAGCTCATATAGGATTCCGTGGTGGTCGTGGCGGCCGCCGTGGTGGTCAAAATGCTGGTCGAGATGGAGGACGTGGAAATGGCGGTCGTGATGGAGGAAGACTGCGTACTTGCTTTAACTGTGGTCAGCTTGGCCATTTCTATTGGCAATGCACTAAATCACATGCTGCTAATATTACGACTGATGCCCCTGATGATGGTGTCCGATCTATCAGATGACTTCGGACTCATATACAGAGTTCTTTGATTTTCAGGCTCAACGTCGTGGTGAAGCTTCTACGTCTGGATCCATAGCTGGATACTCAGTAGCATGCATAGTCAAACCCAAGCAGTGAGTAATTGACTCTGGTGCATCCTCTCACATGACTAGTGACGTAGGTATGATACTTGATTATGTACATGTACGTCGTGCTTCTGGCATTACTGTTGCCAATGGCAGTTCTCTGACAGTCCGAGGCTGTGGAAGTGCCAGTCTTTCTTCCGGACTGTCACTCGATTCTGTATTACTTACACCTAGGAACCCTTTCAATTTAATTTCTATTAGTCAAATTACTCGTGAACTACATTGCTCGGTAACATTTTTTCCTGATGGTTATATTTTTTAGGACCTGAAAACTGGGAAGCCTATCGATAAGGGGCATGTGGCTGGAGGCTTGTACCTATTTGACGCAACTTCTTCTGTTGTCTGTGCCGACATAAAACTCAATCCTTTCGAGTTACATTGTCAATTAGGCCATCCATCATCCCAAGCTCTCCAGAAAATGTACCCATCTTTAGATATCCCCGCTTTTTTTTCATTGTGAGCCATGTAGTTTAGCTAAACATCACCGGGTTCCTTATCGGTGAGTTCAAATAAAATTGCTTATGCTCCTTTTGAGTTGGTGCATTCTGATGTATGGGGACCTTGTCCGATTGAACCAGTAATGGGTTTTAAGTACTTTGTTACTTTTGTTGATGATTACTCACGTGTCACTTTTGTTTATCTGATGAAAAATTGTTCTGAGTTGTTTAACATTTGGTGTAACTTTCATACCGAAATAAAAACACAATTTGGTATTCCAATCAAAAAATTTCGGAGTGACAATGGCCGTGAGTATTTATCTCGTGATCTCGATAGACATCTGGCCTGCAATGGCATCATCCACCAAACCTCTTGTGCGTATACATCACAACAAAATGGTGTAGCCGAACGTAAGAATCGCCATATACTAGAAACAACATGTGCTATAATGTTTCAAGCACGTACTCCCAAGAAATTTTGGTCGGATGCGGTTCTTACTGCTTGTTATCTTATTAACCGCATGCCATCGTAAGTTTTTAATGGTAGCACTCCCTTTTCTAGGTTTTTTTTCTAGAAGAGGGTCATTTCCTCTTCCTCTCAGAATCTTTGGTTGCTTATGCTATGTTCGGGATACTCGACCAACTCTTTCTAAATTAGATCCTAAGGCGATACAATGTATTTTTCTTGGGTATCCAAAAGGTCAGAAAGGGTATCGGTGTTATTCTTCTATCTTGAAGAGATATTTTGTCACTCGGGATGTTACCTTTGTAGAAACCGAATTTCCACCACTCTCACAATCAACGGGTCCGGCTCCCCTAGTCTATCCAAAAGAGGATTTTTGTTATTTTCTTCTCAAACACAACAGGCTCCCGTACGGGTACCCTCCCTTACCAAGGCAGTCTCCCAGGCCGATGGTCCACATATACCGATTCGGCCAATGCCGACATCGCCCACAGAATCAGCCTCCTCCGGTTCCACCAGCAGCTCCGGCTCCAATGAGTTGCCTCCACCTGTTCCACCAGCAGCTCCACCAGTTCTGCCAGTAGCTCCGGCAGTTCTGCCTCCAGAACGTCCTCATCGTGCCTGTCGTGATCATCCCTTGTTAGTTGACAGCTACAAAGGACTTACCAGTTACACTCAGTCGCTAGTGGCGACTATTGATGGGATTCAGATTCCCAAGACCGCTGAGGAGGGTCTCAAACATCCTGGTTGGCGTGCTGCTATGAATGAAGAGATGAAAGCTCTCCAAGAAAATCATACTTGGGACTTAGTCGACTTACCTACTGGTAAACAGGCAGTCGGCTGCAAATGGGTGTTCACGATTAAGGTAAAACCGGATGGCACTCTTGATCGCCTAAAGGCTCGTCTAGTGGCCAAAGGATATTCCCAAACATATGGTAAGGATTACTTCGAGACCTTCTCTTCTGTTGCCAAAATGACATTTGTTCGTATCTTAATGGCCTTGGCTGTTCGCTATGATTGGCCGCTGCTTTAGCATGATATCAAAAATGCTTTTCTTCACAGAGATCTTGATGAAAAAGTCTATGTATTACAACCTTCCGAGTTTGTTGCAAGGGAGGGTAAAGTGTGTCATTTACGAAAGGCCCTCTATGGCCTAAAATAATCACCTCGTGCATGGCTTGGTCGATTTACACATGTTGTTACTCAGTTTGGCATGTGTCAATCAGAGAAGTACCATTCAATCTTTTATCGACACACATCTGCTGGAAGAATACTCTTTGGTGTTTATGCTGATGATATTGTAATCATGGGAGACGACAACCAGGGTATTGCAGGCCTCAAGAAGTTTCTGGGAGAACAATTTTAAACCAAGGATATGGGATCCTTGAACTATTTCTTGGACATTGAGGTCACACGGGGTAAACGGGACATTGTAATGTCCCAAAGAAAGTATGTACTGGACATACTAAATGATGCAGGCATGATGCAAGCCAAGGGAGCAACCTTACCTATGGATCCAGGGGCAAAGTTACTTCCAGATGAACGGGTCCTGATGACCAATCCAGGTTAGTATCAGCCGAGTAGTTGGAAAACTCAACTACTTGGCGGTCATAACTCGTCCAGACATTTCTTTTGCAGTGAGTGTTGCAAGTAGATTTATGGCTTCTTCAAGAGTTCCACACTGGTAGACAGTTCTCAGAATTCTATGTTATCTAGTCAAGAACCCAAGAAAAGGAATTCGAATGGAGAATAATGGACACACTCGCATTGAGTGTTTTACTGATGCTGACTGGGGAGCAAGTCTGACAGATAGACGATCTATATCTGGCTACTCAGTATTTATTGGCAGAAATCTAGTGTCATAAAAGAGGAAGAAACATAGTGTGATAGCACGCTCAAGCTCAGAAGCAAAATATCGAGCTATTGCTGATGGCACGTTAGAGATATTATATATGAAGCATCTCTTACAAGAACTGGGAGGACGCTGGATCTCAAGCGGCAGATCTATGGTGTGATAACCAATCTACTATTCACATTGCCACCAACCCAGTATTTCATGAACGGACAAAGCATATTGAGATTGACATCCACTTTGTTCATGATGAATATACAAAGGGAGTGATAAAGTTTAAACATGTGAGGACCGGCGACCAGATAGCTGACATCTTCACAAAACCTCTTTGGGTCCTCGGGTTGAATTTCTATGTAACAAGCTGGGCATTATTAACATCTATGCTCCAGCTTGAGGGAGAGTGTTAAGTGTTATATTAGAGTCATTGGTTAATGGGCTTTAGTCCCATATTGCTTAGAGTAATAGGAGAGGAGGCTAGCCTCTCATATATATATGTAGTCTCTCATTAATAATAAACAATAATCATTATTTTTCATCTCTGCAGGAGTCACTCATTGTTAGTGACATAATTGCATTGGATGGAAGGTGCTCTGCATGCTCACGAAAAATGTGCTTTTGGTGTTGAGATTTTGGGCATGCTGTCAACTATTAACATCTGGATGGAACCAGATTGGTGCTGCCTTCTCTGCTTAGACTTCATGATAAACCACAAATGTAATAAACGTAAAAAAGTTGTCTTTCAATGTTATGGTGTCACCAAAGGAGTGTCTAACTTACTCAGATACATGATGTAGTATCTTTTGAAGAATTTGGACTGCCGTAGATCCTGTAACCTCCAATCTTGAAATACGTCCTTCAAGTGAATTACAACTGACAGAAAGACCACTATATTGCATCTGAAATATAAAGACAAACCATGAAACTGAGATATATGACTTTGTATTTCTAAGGACAGAATAGATGGCTATCAATTTGAAAATTAAAGGACTTGGAATTCTTGAAAGATAAAGTTTTGGAGGACTTTGGTTTGTTGGATTTAGCAATTGGTTACACTCCAAGGTGATAGTTTCGTGTTCTTGGTTTGTTGCAATTGCTCCATTTTAACACCATTTGGAGTTGCAAATGCACTGTTTTCTCACAGCAATTAGAGTTCCGATAAAGCTAATTCCATTATAATTCCAAATGCAACATTATGTCAGGCATCTAGGAATATGAATTCCTACTGACTGTTAAGCATAACTATTGTAGACTCCAGTTATTCTTTATTATTCATATAATATACTATAACGTGAAACATGAAAGTCTTCTTGCCTCATCAATAGATGAACCAATATCAGTTTTTCGAGTAGAGAATTTGCAGGGTTGCTCAAATTTCCTAACCATGATCTTGCATGACTTCAAGAATCACAAGCACAATATCTCTGACAGTATCTAACATCAACACACACATTTTCTACTATAATAACTGTTGATGAATGAAGAAAAGCTTGCTAAGTTTGTTAGTAAACTTACGCATTACACTATGAATTGTAGAAGTAACTTACCTGTGGTCCTCAACAAGTTGCGTCAACATAGAAAGCATTGGACCTTGGTCAAAAAAAAGAAATACACTTTAGAATATTATGTACTTGATCTACCTACCAATACGTAGATAATTATAATCATTTATATCTTAATATATAAGAACATCATTGTGGAACTACAAATTTTTTTACAAGTGGATAACAACTTGCAAGCATTCTAAGAATACATATGTTATATACTCACATGCCAGTCCTTATCATTGCTGTAAGAACTCATGCTAAGAGTTCCATAAGTACATAATAAATAGATCCAAAAGCAAGTGTTCACAGAGTCATCCAAATTGTCAAACTTAACTAATAACTGATTCTAATTATAGTAAAGATGCTACAAAAATCCATAAACATACCAATCAAGATCAGGTAACAAAGCCATAATTTCTTATTTGCTATCACGTAATATTTAGTTCTTACTTGCTCAAAAGCAAAGTCATCTAATCAAATAATCAGCATCGGTAACTTTTCCCAGCAAAGTGGGAGAAGCTTGCCACCGAACATAGAAGACCATTGGAAAGTAGGAAGATACCTATATGCAAGAAAGATGCTTGCCAATAACCCATGGCAAGGCTATGCGGCTAAATTTAGCTCATGTAGTGTCACCTCCCTATTTTGAAAAATATGTATATGACTGTATTTCGTATGTTGAGTGATTTTCAAATTTCGTATCTGGTTAAATTTTATTTATTTTCTGGACTTGGATTTGCCTTAGTTGTTAAGTCTTGACTCTTGGTTATCGGTGTTGTTTACGGCTGGTATTATTTTATTATTATTACTGGTGTTAGTATTGTTGTCCCTATTTTTATGATTATTATTATTGCTATTATTATCCTTATTATTATCTACATATTCATATATTTATTTATTCTATTTAATCCTATAACTACCCCCCCAAAGAAAACCCTAACCTTGAAATCTCTTTCTCTCCCTTCTCCTCTAAATCAGCCGTCCCCTATTTTTCCTCCCTCACTCTCCTCACTCTCTCTCCCCCAATCCCTCTCTCTCTTCCTCTCTTCCCCCTCACTAGAAGACCAGCACCCCCTCTCTTATCTCTCATCTTACTCCCTCCCTCTCTCACTCGGCCTCCTTTCCCATGGTCACGGCCGCCCCCATATCCACCGCAGCCCCCACCTTCACCATGGCTGCCACCACCATCTTCCACCACCGCCACCAACATCACCATCATCTCTTCTACCCCTTCTCATCCTTTCTCTCGTCATGGCACAGACAACCGCCGCGAGCCGCCATCCATCTAGCCATCGTTGTCGTCGTCTCCACCCGACTCGGTCGCGTCGGCGACGATCTCCCCTGCCTCCTCCTTCTCCTGCTTCCTCTGTCAAGTGTAGCGCCACCGCTGCCATCCTCCCTTCGTCGGAGCCCGACCCAACCTGGCCGGGGCTTCCTCGACAGCTCCTCCGCCTCTTCCTCTTTTCTTCTCTCCTGTGAGCAGACGCCGCGCACGGGGACATCACCGCCTCGAGCGACGGGACGCCCTTGGGCCCAACGTTGCTCGAGCAGTGAGTCGGCCTCGGGCTGCGTGCTCCTCGGGCCACATGCCTCGGTGCACGTATAGCCTCAAAAAGTATGCTGCTCGGTCTGTATGTTGCCTCGGTTCACGTGTCCCTATCTCCGTGCACCTCGGTGTGCATGTTAACCTCGGGACGCGTGCAGCCTTAACTTTTGTGTAGCCTATATTTGTGTGCTGCCTTGGCAGCGGGATGCCTCGAGCCCCACGCTGCCTCGGGCACTGTGCCATCTCGCTTTGCGCACCACCTCAATTTTTGTGCCTCGACCTTTGTGCTTACCTCATGACCCATGCCACATCAATTTTTGTGCCACTTTGCATTTTGTACTATCTCGATTTGCATGCACGCTTCGATTTGCATGTCACATTGATTCATTTGCCATCCTGATATTCATGTTCCTCGATCTACATGCACGTCTCGATTTATTTACACGTCTTGTTCCTGTTCGCCTCGATATTCGTGTTATCTCGATTCTCGTACATGTCTCGATATACGTGCACGTCTCGGTTAGCGTGACCGTATCGATTCGTGTGTCTCAGTTACTGCTTACGGGACCTATACGGTATATCCTCCTGCCATCTGTTATGATTATTCTATTAATTTATTATTTAATTCTAATGATTGTTTATTGTGTGTTCCGAGGACCTCGATGGACGTGCTACCTTGGGTCCCGGCCGCCGAAAACTTGCTTACCTAGTCGAGCCCTCTAGGCAAGTATCTCTTGCCCATAGACGACTCTTGCCCTCTTCTTGGATTTAATTGTATTTAATTCATTTGTAATTGAAAATGTAAACATATAATTGTGAGTAGTGTAGTATAGTACTACAACTGCCATGATTAGGACTTATGCTATATGTTAGTTCGATATCGGGTCAAGCCGTATCGGACAACTCGGATGGGTCATCCACACCTCGAGGACACGAGCACGACTCATAAGTATGGATTGTCCCTATATGCCCTGTGTCCGACATGCGGTCGGGTAACGGCTTTGGCTAACTAATTTTGTGACTATGCTTGCAGATTGGATATGACTGTGGGTCTGTGATGCGCCCTGCATGGTGATTCTTGTTGCATGTGTTGGCTTGGCGTCTAGTACGTATCGTAGTATTGCTGGAGGCCTAGACTTAGTGTTCTCGGCTATGGTTTGGTTTCCAGTACGCATCGTAGCGCTGTTGGAGGCTGAGACTTAGTGTTCTCATCTTGTAATTCTGCGGTGGGTTGCGCCGAGTGGATTTAGCCCCAATTTGTAGGGAGCTCCAGTTCAGAATACAGAGGAGGCTCTGCAATTTTTTTTAGAATTCTCGGTCGGGAATTTGGTTTGAAGATTTGGGCAAAATCGTTCCTTTGGTTTGCTGAACTAGCCTCATGCACGTTTATCGTTGTATAGTATATCTGATTTCAGTGCCTGCTAGGTAGACTCATGACTAGATTAGTCGCCTAGCCCTTGACCTATCTTGTTCGTCGGATAGCGTAAGGAGCGCGGCTCTACTCCCGGCCCTTGTTTGGTGTAAGGGTCGTGGATCTGCTCCATAGTGGTTCATGCAATCCTTACCATTTTTCGTCGACATTAATTAATAATCTCTTGTCCCCTGACCATTCCTGCTAGACGATGTCCTATTTTAGTCGGACACGACTAGTAGTTCTCATATATGTATCATGATTGTATCTTTAGATATATTAGAGGATTGAGCATAATTTGGAGGGTGGAATATGATTGATAGACTCACGTGGATTCTTGTATAGTATTGACATTTCTTTTTTGATGATGTTTTAATTTGATCAGATATGACTATGTAGATTCCTGGATTTTGATGATCGCGAGTGTCTCGCGGAACGAGGAGAATATCGAGGGTATCATTATATGATTTTTACCCGACTTCCTAAGTGCCCAAAACCTGGTACTATTGTTATATCTTGGTAGTTGAGAGGCTTGTTTAGTTATAGTCTGTGATCATTGATTCAGAGAGTTCTTGTGAGCCAGAGGGCCTAGTATTTGTTTATTGTGATTAGCTTAGTATCTGGTGATCGACTTTTCTGACATGATATTTATTCCATCGTAGATGGAAGACTACTGATAGATTGATCCGGTAGATAGACCGACTTGATGATTAGAGATGTAGACTCCTACGTATGCTTGATATGTTATTATAGTAGAGATCCCGATAGTGTACTTGACCTGATATCCATGCCACGATGTGGGCATATGACTTTATGTGACTATCTGATTTGTCCTTGTTCCTGACATGACTGCTTGTATCCGTGTTATGATTCCATCTTACCTTTTGAGGTACTGGCCATGTTATTGCACTGTGGTGCTATTTCCCTGATTATATTGTACTGCGGTACAATCCTGTTATTCTAGCTATATGATATGATTACCTGCACGGGTACCCTGATAGTTGGCATGTAGTCTTAGCGTGGTCAGGATTGATTGATTGCTTGTTGCATTACACTAAGAATGAATCACAACTGGGACTCTAGGTGCCGAGGTTGATTCTTACTTAGCGTTCCCGTACTGAGGTACGATATCTAGGAGGATGATCATGTGACCATGGCATGTGATTTCGGATAATTGTAGGGATAATCTAGGTAACTTAAACTAGTAGAAGCATTAGGAGGGAACGGAATCCCGATATCGTGCAGTACTAGTCACTTCCCAGACATTAGTCATGGCCTGCAGGCTGGCCGCTACGGATATTGTTACCATCCGCATTAGAGGATGGCAGTATCCGGCTACTTTATGTACTATGTACTATATGCTTGTCTTGCTCGCACAGTGGCCTTACGAGGGATCGGTGCTTATCTTTTCTTGTTATATTTGGCCCCGCTAGCCTACTAGATCGGCACGATCTGAGGATTCCTATATTCTGCATTGTTGGGGTAACCCAACCTCCACATAGAAAGCCGTAGGCATTCGAGTGGCCGCTTATTCCCCTAAATTGTTTCGCTTGTTGCTTGCAAAGCTAGCTGATATCGAGGTCCAGTTGGCGATGCAGGTATTATTGAATGTTAGGGTGGCTGTGATGATTGTTGGTTATTTAGCTACATTAGTTGTGGATTGTTATTTTGCGTTAGTACCGTACAATTCTTTCCTTATTTACTGTTCATATATGTTATTCTTGTCATATATTTTTTCCTGCTAGCTTTTCTTCGCCCGTCCTTGAGCCTTCCTTTCTGGTACTTGCTGCGGTTGGCCTGACCAACCCTAGATGGTTCCCAGATTGCCTGTGACCGACCTTGTGGATCTTCCATACTTGACTTGGAGATGTGCTTCAGTTCCAGACCATGTAGGAACTGTGTGAGAAGGTATTATTATCTACATTATTTTATACTATAGACTTCTTGATTATCATATGAGTATTTCCTGCTTTCCATATGGTTCTCTCTCTTGCTGATTATTTCATTGTATTTGCCTGTGGATATAAGATCAGATTTAGGCCATAGATTGATTGCATGCTAGGATACCCAACAAGATTGACAGCCGTAATCGTCGTATGATGTCTTCGTACCTTATACGGTGTAACTGACATACGTCCATCCCCGTATTTCGATACTGTGGCGTGACATGTAGTCGAATAGCAACCCTCCAACACACTGTGTATTAACAGAATCCAAGCCCAAAACTAAAAGTTCTTTTGTTCATTTTAAGGTTTTATTCGAATACATTGAAAAAAGTTGGTTACTTTACAGTCAGTGATAGATACAAGTGCATGCATGTATGCAAAGGCAGATTGATGAAAGCTCTACTTCTGTTTGAAAAACAATGTCAACAGAAGATACCTGAGAGAGAGCTACATAGCGAGCAAGCCCCCAAGCAGCCTCCTTGACAGCAAAAGCAGAAGGACCACAAGGGATGCTCACAACTGTTCGCCTATAAAATTTTGGAAATGCCAAAGTATCAACAAGAAGATGGTACAAATGAAGATCAATGGAAATATTTCCCACATTTACTATAAACTAACCACTTAGCAAAGCGTGCCCCTTGCTTGTAGTATTCAGCACTCCTTGAAGCCAATCCATCCAATCCTTGACACCAAGATTCATTTTCTGAACCGGGAAGGGGTACCAAACCCTTAAAAATGACAGGAAATGAGACATTAATTAAACAAAATTTCCAATGGATAATTTTTTGGACTATGACATAAAGTCAAAACAGTGAAGAAACATAGTGGACTAGGATTCTTGCTAGCACACAAGTACCTTATCAACTTTAATACCAGGCACATTGTTCTCATCATGCAACTTCTTTCCATCGGTTGTGGACTGATAGAGTGTCTCCTCAAGAAGAATGGAACCAGAAATATATCCGCCCAAACCAGGAGTAGTTAGCAAAAGCAGCTTGTAGGCTTGGCGGTTAGTTTCTGTGTTGTCCAAACCAATGGATGCTAGCCTTTTCTCACATGTTGCATTAGATTCATCAATTGCAAGGATTCCACGTCCAGGAGAAGCAATAGTTTTCTGGAAAAATTGGTGCACCTTATCATAAGAAATCTATTAAGATATGCACAGTGATCAATCTTAGATGAGAGAAGACCTATCCTAATAGATTGAAGAACATAAAAAGAAAAGAATGTCCTTTTATGTGTCTACGACAATATCTAACTGACCTGAAGTGGTAATTAAAATGGGTATATCGGAATGAAGCTCCTTATCCAGTTAACTTGAAGAATTATAGTAATCTAATCTTTTATTTACAACAAATACCATGAAACTAAAAACTCGTATCTTTAAGTCTTTTACAGTCTGCCTTTGTCCTTCATAAGCAAGGAACAATGCATTTGGAGTGCAGAAAAATAAAATAAAAGAAATGACATTGAAAGACCCTATTACAATACTTTAAACAACACAAATTAAAGCAAAATCAGAGTAACGGCTTCATAATATTACAAAAAATGTTGGTAGGAAGTGATTTGTTATCTCGAATCGAAAGCATGACCCAACCCCATTAATCTAATTTGGTTTATACTTAATCTACTAAAGTTATTAATAAATATGGCTCCTCAAGAGCCTAATATCATTCTTCCAGTGAAATTTCACAAATATAACACCATAAAAGAGTCACAAATATTTCAGTAGTACAAAATGGTTGACCATTTGATCCATGTAAGCTAGCAATAATTCAGATCTAAAAATTATCGAAATAAAAATTACATCTTTTCCCAATAGCTTTCATGATCCGTCTAGGAGAAACATAACCACTACAAATAACGGCTAGCTTGTTCGTATCGTGTTGTGTCGTGTCGTACTCGTGTCCGTGCAATGCTACGAGATCACAAAGTAAAGATTAGGGTTAGGTTTTACTGACGGCGGTCTTGACGAGCTCGTCGGTGTAGGAGCCATATTTGTCTCTCTATAAAAAAGACTTCTGAATGGCTTTAACTTGTCTCTTCTACAAAAGTAAACAAAGTGCAGTTAGTACAATAGACATAAAGGTTATTCATAGCCGTACAAGTCAAGAAGTAATGGGAAATACAGATCATCAACCGACCTACTGCTATGATTCTCCAATAAAACATTCTGGCCTTCCTTTGCTTCCAGCATTTCTTTTGCTTATTTTTGTGTTAAGGACTGTTATCGCAATGAGCATTTAGAAAGATGCCTATTTGCAGTGTGATTGATGAAACACACACACACACACACGCACGCGCATATATATAAAATTACAAGTGTTAAAAAAGTAATACCATTTATCTGTAGGTCACTCTTTTATTCTAATACCTTCATGTTTAACAAGGGCTGCTACCTCGTTGTCACGCAATAACACCTCATCTTCTGCAGCAAGGGGCAGGCAAACATCGCGAGTTCTGATGAATGTAAAACAAGCATGTCTGAACAACAAACAATCCAGTGATTCAAAAGCAAAATAGTAAATGTAAACAGCTTCAGGTTATCTTACTTGTACACGCTAATGTCAAGTAGGTCATGTGCAATCAATAACCAAAAATTAATTGCAAGACTCAGAAGTCAGCAAAAAAGTATTATGAAACTCCAATTAGAAAAGACCCATCTTCTTTAATGGATAAAACCTAATGGATAGGTAGCATACTTAACAATCAATAGATATCTCATATCTTTACTAGCATAGCCGAAAACTGAGACAAGACCAAAACACACCAGAATATTGACTGGTAGGTAACACCTATTTATGTAAGAGTTCTCTACACCGATACATAACAAAGATTTCCACCGAGAAACTCAAATTTCCAACCATTCTCCATCATTAAGATGGTGTTTATGTTTAACCAAATCTTTAAGTACCTATAATGACGGAAGAGATATTAGATAAAAGAAAAGAAAATACTTTGTGGGAAATTCTTTAACACAGTAAACATTACGAAGAAATAAACTGGTCAACTAATGAGAACACATAATCAAAAAATTGTATTATATTAAATGAAATGTTCCAAATCTACTTAGTTGATTGGAAGCTACTTACTGATCTCTATTAGTATTCATGGACAATAACTTTGGTTGTGTTGTTGGATTTGGTAGCTCGTTCCTAAACCTGTACTCAAGATGATAACATCGAATAGCTCAGCTTCTTCCTCTGGGACACCCAAACCCACATGAACTACTTCTATTAGGATTTAGGAATAACAAACACAAATAATATCAGTGCCATGTAGACAAGTAACATAGTTAAAATTTTGTTTTAAAATTGAGATGGAAATTAAATTTTGAATTGAAGAAAGGAGGAATGGATCACCTGGGTCCCTTCGAGGGCCGTCTCCTTCACCTCTTTGTCCTCTTCAAGTAAAGAAGGTGCCTACGGCACATGACGATACTTCGTGCCATCGATCCAATGGCGGAGGGTGGTAATCTGGCTGAACCATAACTCTCTATCCGAAAGCCACTAGGAGCGCATCCATCACTGCTCTTCGCTGAGCCACCTCTGTTCCTCTCTCTCCCATAAAGAAGAAGAGGTGGAGCTGACAAAGATGGAGGATTTGGGAGAAGGAAATCTAGGGTTATGGCTTTGGTGGAGGTGAAAGAGATTTAAAACATTGGATTTGAAGAAGCAGCATTAGGGAAAGGAGGGGAAGTTCAAAATTTTAGAGGAAGGAGATGCAAAGATGAGATGAAAGGAGCAAAATTTTGAGAGAAAGGAGAGGGAAAGATAAAAATGGCTGCTGAAGAATTGTAAAGAAAGTTTTGTTTGTCACACTTTGCTCCCGTTAGATAGAATGATGGGGTTTAAATGTGAATGTATTAAACTTTTGTAACAATTTTTGCTGTTACAAAAATTATAAAAATAGAAATTAGAATGTTAATAACGGTTTATCAACTATTGCAACATTTATTACTGTTACAAGTGTCTCATGGTAATAACTGTTACTAATCATAAAAAATTTGTGTTGCAAAATACATGTTTTGGTGTAGTGTAAATGTCTGGTTTGGTTATGGAGTCCAGAGTTCATCGCAGTCATACTAGCTGGCGTGGCGAAAACATAGAGCCTGAATTGGGGTATACTTATTTTATTTATGAAATTTAGAGTTTCTTGTATACATACCGGTTGGCGTAGTGAGGATTCTAGATAACATGATTATAGAGGTATATACCTTAGTTATGGACTCTATCATTTATCGCAGCTATACTTACTAGCGTAGCAAGGATTCTGGATAACATGATTATGGATAGACGTGCATGATTATCAGATTGTATTTTAAATTGGTTCTTAATATATCGCCTCTATCATTCAACCTTGTTATCATTAAGTTCTGTTCTATCACCCCTAATAGCTCAGGATAGGAATATCTTTAGTACCGCTAGTCCAATTCCTTATAGAGCTCACCTTCCTCAGTTCTGAGGTTCTTTGGATAGCGTAGTAGTTGGTGACTTGCAGATATGTGTGAAGGTTGGTAACAATATAGCTTGTTGGGAGTATAACTTGTAGGTTTGTGAGTGATTCCTAGTAGGGTAGACATCCCATAGCAAGTACCCTCATAGTGCAAACATGTAGAACCCTAGAAGTATTAGTGTATTACCCTGAGTAGTGTGTGCCAGTAAGTAAGTGTGCTCATGTTCTAGGATTATAGCATATTATTAGAAGTAGTAACCCATTATAGTTAGTACTTTTGCTTTATTCTAATAGTTGTTATCTTTTATTCAATTTTGTTTAATTACTATCCTTCTTAATTGTTGTCCTTCTTTGATAATATCTTATCTTGTGCCATATTAACTTCTTCTTGTTTTGATCTATCTTCAGGATGTCACCGAAGACTAGATCTCAGCGCTCTGGGCCCGTAGCAGTTTCTGAGAGGTTTACTGCCTCTCGACCCTATGTTCCGGCTGCAGGAGTTGCTCTAAATATTTCTCTCATTTGTATGAGAGTTTCAGCTACTTTTTGGGGCGCTCCTCTACCTGTCCAAAGGACTGCCCCTATGAAGCCAGAGGCTATTCCTCCACCACCTCCGGCATCGACAGGTGCACTATAGATGTTTGCATTATTCCAGCAGATGATGGAGGCTCAGAGAGCCCAGACTGAGGTACAACAGTGACAGGCTGATGTGATGTGCCAGAGTATTGAAAGTGCCCAATATATGGCATTAGTTGCAGTTAAGAAGGTGGTGCTCGTCCAGCCTTAGGGTGCTCCAGTTCAGCAGCAGCCAAGGTCGGGTAGCGTTGTGGACTTCAAGAGGATGTTGCCTCGGGAGTTCAAAGGTACCGAGGGGATACTCTATACGAATGACTGGTTGGAGGACATTGAGAGGATTCTGCGACCGGGTCAGATTCCTAAGAGTTTGCAGGTCGAGGCAGCCGCCAATCAGCTGTTTGACATTGCACTCACTTGGTATTGCGTGGAGCCTAGGCTTACCATGACAGGACTGACATGGGAGGCTCTTAAGAAACTTTTCAAAGAGAGTTCTTTCCTGATGTGGCTTTGGGGGCCATGGAGAGTCACTTCCTTGACTTGATCCAGGGGAGCATGTCAGTCGACGAGTATGCCACAAAGTTCTGTCGTTTGAACCGCTTCGCAAAGAGCATGGTTCGAGATCCAGTTGATCAGACCCAGAAGTTCAGGAAGGGCCTGAACAGAGAGGTCAGGTTGCACACCTCTGGGTGCCACATGACTACTTTTGTCACGTCCCAGTACCGAAATACAGGAACGGACATGGCCAGCTACACTGTATGTGGTACGTAGATGTCACACAGCAGTCACGGCTATCAAGAGACAAGGGGTGTATACTACAATCAAGTCGTCTAGGGTCCTACATTACATCTATGTCTCAATCATTCAAAACAAGGAAACAACAATTAATGAACATATAGGATAAATCAGTAAGGAATCCCCAATGCTTTATCAAAATGATCATAAGGAGCTAGCTTTATAAGTCATCTAGACCAGAGATTAATAAGTACATAATCATATCCAGTTGCAGTCTGATTTAATTACAATTATGCATGGAAACTAAATATCCAGAAGTATCGGCTAAACAGGTGCCGGTGGCTAAATGCCAGAACAAAACTGATGATACTAGAGTGGTGGAGAAGAAACCCACTCGAGTCCTCCGATGGCCATGCTCCTAGTATGCACCATTGTTGTCAGGGAAGAAGACTGGATCCTCGGGCTCTGCTACGAGATCTGGCCAAACAAAACCAGCGGGATCAGCCCCGAATAGCAAGTACCACAAGGGAGCACATAAAAGAGAAAATCCAAGCATAATAATTAATAATAAGACTTGGATCAGGAGTTATAGGCTTATAACGTATCATCGAAACCATACGACACTATTACAACCAGACAAGGACAAACAGTGCCAATATTGTATCGAGATAAGATATATCCTATATCCCTGGTCAAGTTATGGACTTCTGATCGTAACTTCGGACCATAGCCTGACATAATACTATGGCCCAACCTATCAACCAAAACATGAGTTGGACCGCGTATCATGACAGTCCATGTTCCTCGGCTACTGACAGAAGATACAGATCATAAGCAAGTCATTTTACGAGCGACCAATTATTCCTACGACTTTCTATATTTGGCGGGGTTATCCCCGCAGTGCTATTTATAGGAATCCTCAGATCGTGTCGTTTCCAGCAGGGCTAGCCAATCCAATTCTGTAATGCGTAGCGCATTGATTATGCACCGGTCCCTCGAAAGGCTACCGTACGGAACATATAACTCATAGCACGTAGGAGTCAAATATTGTCATCCACTATAGGCAGATTAGCAATATCCGTGGCGGCCAACCCGACACGTCAAAATGGGACCTAGGGTGGCTAGTGTGTCACGATCTCGAGATTCTTTCCCTTCCCATGCATCTACTGGATTGAGTTTCTTAGTTAAACCCTATGTTTGTCTTAGATTTCATATGTCGTGGTCACATGGTTATCCCCTTAGATGTAATACGTAATACAGGTACCTAAGTATGAATCCACATTGGCTCATGGAGTCCCACATATGGATCCATTCTTAGTGTAATACATCATATAACAAACAACACGCCACATAATTGTCATTGACTGCTTATCATGTATGTGCTGGGAACTTAGAATGTACTGACATATAATGCATAGGATCGCTTAGCACATAGGATAGCACATCAGTGCAGACATAGGTTTCACCTTAGTACACACATAGAATACACCAACACATGCATATGTAGACAGGTCAGGAACAACGTCAAGTCACATAGTCATCCATACACATAGGTCACTTGGGCCCACGGGCTCATGGGTCAAACACGCGGGGCGCTCGGGTACATGAGGCGTGCAGTGGCGCACGAACGGTGTACAATGCACAGTAGCGTGCGAATGGCACACAACATACGAATGGTGCACAGTGTACAAACGATGCACAGTGGCACGAACGACGCATAGTGCGCGAATGGCACACAATGCACGAATAGCGCACAATGCACTGGCGCACAGTGCACGAATGGCGCACAATGTGCGAACGATGCAAAGTGTACGAATGACGCCTAGTACGCAAAGCACAGAGGCTGGTGCACAGTGCACAAATGGCGTACAGTATACGAATGGCGCACAGTGCGTAAACGTCGCATAGTGCGCTAATGGGGCACAGTGGTTGGCGCCCAATGCGTGAATGGCGCATATTGTGCGAATGAGCGAGTAGCGCGGTAGCGCGAAGCGCGCGCATGGAGGCTCGTCATCCTTGCCAGCAGCAAGCTTTTAGTCATGGAGTTTTAGAAACTTCCAATGTCCATAACTTAGGCTATATGACTCGGAATCGGGCAAAAGCCAAAATTAGATGAAATCCAATTCTCTACAACATGGAACTACTATTGTTTTCGAAAACAACCAAGTTTGATAGATCAAAATCATGAAAACCCATAAATTTTAGTTTTAGAAACTTAGATCTACACAAAAATAGCATTAAAACCGAAAATCCTAAGAACTAAACTTGTAGAGAATGAAGAAATGAACAATCTAGACTAATAATATCAAAAAAAAAAGTTAAGAAATGAAAATGCAAGAAATTTCTCTATTTGAGCAAGGTGTACTTGCCTAAAAGTCGTTGGTGGAAATAAATGAGGACTAATGAGGAGAGAGAGAGGAAAAGAATATTTATAGTGGGTGGGTTGGCTCATAAAACCCTAATCCTAGCATGCCCTAGCCATGTGACTAATATGATATGTTAATTGTTACATGCTACAACTAATAATTGTCACGACCCGCACCCAGTTTAGGGGCATGAGTACGTGGGTTCGTCCAGCCTACATCACAGTATCGGCGGTAGAACGCTGTATAGGTCGTCTGTAACATCTAACACTAATAAATATGGAATAACCTGTCATCTCCACACGGAGGAATAATATATCATCTAGAACATAAACTTAAACATACACATCTAAGGAAGATGATAGCACAAAATAGAAAGAAGTTGAAATGATGAAATAGAGTTTAATGTCAAGTCAAATACAACATAGTCTAAAAGTTTATAAATAAGTACATAACCCAAATAATATAACAAGTCTCAAAAATTTCAAGACTGGAGACAGATCCAATAATAGTGATACTATCTAACACCCACCCACCTAGGGAGGCTATGCTACTCTGCTGGGGGATCAACTCCTTGGGTCTCCGGGGCACAGTAATAAGTAGGACATGTATCCGCGAGCTCGTCAACTGAAAAATATATCCAGTCAGGATTGGAACGAGCACATCTCCTCTAGCAGTTTCAAATAAATGACAAAGACTATAAATCAGTTATAGACAGTAATACTTGATGAATCATGGAAAGTTTGAGACATGAATTGAAATAAAACAACAGTTTAGGACAAGGAAAGTAAATACAGTGAAACAGGAGAGCATGTCAGTAAAAACTGTAAATAGAAATAACTGAACTAGAGCAATGTGATATGATTCCAGACAATACAATATGAATCAAGTATAATTCCAGTATGAGTCCAGTAAAAGACACTAACCAGTGTTTTTTGAAATACTACTTTCGACATGTAAATGGCTAGGGGAGGTAAATACGGCACATCGCACGCTTAGCAAGCGTACGACGGCTATCTTTCCAGATTAGACCAGTAGTGAATACGGCACGTCGCACACTTGGCCAAGCGGCAACTGTTATCTTTCTAGTAGGGGTGGTTCCAGTATGATTGAGAATGTCTACATGTCTACTCGAGTATTTCCCCGTCCAATAAGTACAAGTGAATCCGTAACACGATACGTAAATCGAATACAAGTCCAGCCAGAACAATGTGATGCCAGTAGGTGATTCCAGTAGGTGGTTTCAGCGAGTGATTTCAGAATTAGAGGCCAGACAAGTAAAGTATGTGTGTCGCATGCAATGGATCCAGTAATATCAATCCGTGTTGTATCAGAGAATCAAATAGAACTATACTAGAAGCTGAATCATAATAATCATCAAGTAAATAAAAACTATCAGAGAATGTACTCGCCTGATATCCTAAGCAACAACAGCGGATCGATGTCCGAACCAACGTCACAAAGACCTAATATGAATTTACAGAGTTGGTGTTCTAGAGTAAACAATATATTTAAATATATTAATTATATGCTTCTAGGCCTTTTCTAGGTCATGGAAGACAAACTAGACCAAAGCTAGTCAAACTAGGTCATACTAGTCTCTATAATCATTATTCTTAATAATATGAATTACAAGTTGTAGGTTATTAGAATACCAAGTTTGCACCTCGTTATTTGTATATCAAAATCTACGACACATAAATCGAGACAAGACGATCAACCATAAAATTAACAATCTTATCTTAGCGATCCACATGGTCATCTTGTCAATTTCAGCAATGTGAGATCACTGGAATCGACTGATCTCAATTTTGATGCACGAATTTCGAAATACAAACATAAAAAGAATTAATTATAACTATTGGTGATACATAATGGAAAAATTTACAGATGTCGTAGGATGATAAAACAAACATCACCAACGTGTCCGGAATGGTCAAGTTATCTAGGATAGCCTATCCATAAGTCCAATTTGGACATAGAGGCAAAATGGTAATTTTGGACCAAAATGATGTCCAATATTGAACACACTTTGCACCAAAAAAAAGTTATAGGAGAAAAGTCTACTAAATCTAGAAAATTATATGTCCACGCGTCCAGAATGATGATACGAACCCAACGGTATATCCAGAATTGAATTTCGATGAGCCGATATCAAAATGACACGTTGACCCGGACATTTGGAATCCGGTTTGCACGGAAATGCGTGCCGATGTCCTTTAAACCTAACAAAGTATATGTCAACGTGTCCAGAATGACCATACAACGCATCTTATCTTTCGTACAACCAAGCAAGTTTGCCTATCTCTACTTCAATTGGCCCAATGCCCCAATGTTCTCAATGAACGCCCCGAAGGCCACGAACATTTCAAAGGCACCATGCCACATCGACAGTTATGTCACATTCATGCCACAATTATTCTCTTCTTTGCAATGACACCATCTTTTGTAAGTCTCGTGCAGCTGCGCCCCCTTTGATATAGTTATTCGTCTTTCCTTGTATCGTGCATTCGATGCACGCCTCGAAGCTGCATTTCTATGTTCTATGCCTTAGTGTTCAACGCGTTAGACTTATGTTCCTTTCCTCCGACTCGTACAACTGAGGCACGCCTCGATAGGGTATACAATGTTCTATAGCTCGTGTACTGAGGCACTCGCGTCGATATAGTCTTTCAATGTTCTAGCATGCGAACTCGTGCACAGGAGCACGAAATGACTTATGCACTGAGGTACTCATCGATACAGTTATCCCATGTTCCTTATGGCTTACGCACCGAGGCGCTCGCCTTTGCGATATTCAATGTTCTATAGCGACTCGTACATTTTGATGTACGATTCATTTCAATTGTTCTATCTAGTGTTCGACACGCACTACGTTTTTATCTCTCTATCGAGCCACACCCGTGGTGTTGATAGGTCAACTCAGCATGCAATGATATATATTTTACATAGGCATGAAGTAGTAGGAAAGAGAAGTCAATGTCCCCCCACCTTGAGCCGATACGCCTTGTCGTTTCGTCGAGCCGATGCGGCTCGATTTCATAACTTCGTTGCACGGGAAACTCTCCTGACTTAGCCATTCGAGCACTCCATGCTTCGTTGAATTATACGACCGATTTGGTTTACCGTGCCATCGCCTCAGTCCGTCGCAAGTCGACGATTGGTTTTGCGGACCCTTTTCTGAATAAGGCAAAATACCGACCTCTAATATTTCAGCGTAAATGTATAGCCTGCACACGAAACAACTAAAATCACTACTTGTTTGAATGGGTCAAACGCCTTGCGTTGATTCGATTTCTTAGAATCTTCGAACCGACTCAATGCCTTGCCTCGGGCCAACTTAATACTTGCATCGATATTACTCGATGCGTTCCTCGGGTTAACGTAACTCTTTGCATCGATTCGTATTGATGCATTTCTCGGGACAACATAACTCTTGTATCGATTCGCATCGATACACAATCGGGTCAACGCAACTCTTCGAGTCAAGGACTCAGCATAATGTACCGTGCAGAGCGGGGCATTACATTTACTGTTAAAAGTTCGTTAGTGAAAAAGTTTCATCAATCTTTGCATCGGATCGTCAACGGAGTAAAGAAGTCGAAGTTGGCTTAACTTCCCTCTTCCCAATCCCCAAATTTGTTGTATTCGGAATTCCTAATTAAGGATTACTGTTGTACCCTTCTCTTTTTATTAATACAAAAGTTTCAGTCCTTTGGACTTTTTGTGTTGAAACATATATGATTATATATAATCGTATCTCCTATGCATATGATCCTATCTCAATATGAAAATGTATCTATATATGGGTATATATTTACATGCATCTAGTTGCATATATGGGTGGAAAAAACATTTGAAGATAGATATCTATATATTTGGAGATATCCATATATGGAATTTCAAATATATATATATATATATATATATATATATATATATATATATATATATATATATATATATATATATATGGTATATCTATGTACATATTGTTGAATATATGAGATTGAAAAAGATTTGGTGTAAATTTGATTTAAATATACAAGGTGGTATATTTAGATGGAAAGCATTATATATAAAAATTAATTATATACCAATATTATTGAAATATGTCATAATTTAAATTGTTTTCATATATGTGACGTGGATATGGCTATGCCATCCATTCCATGCTTAATACGCTAATCATGGAATATAATTATACTAGCCATGCCATGCTTCCTAATCAACATGCATATTAAATCTTAACCATGACTAAGGCTAATCATATATATATATATATATATATATATATATATATATATATATATATATATATATATATATATATATATAATAATAATAATAATAATAATAATAATCCACAAGATATATTAATTAAAATAAAATATTAATTTAATTTTTTTTGGGGTTTACAGTCTTCTTGCAAAAAAAAGGATGTAGTTGACTCGGCCCACCATATCGTGTGTTAGGATTCTTCCAAAGCCCAAGTCTGTAGCTACTTCTGTTCATACCCACAGCTCACTTTGGTTTTAGTTCTATTGTGTGTTGAGCAGTTTCTAATATCTACTTCAACCTCTACCCCTGATCCTTCTGAGTATCTACCAATCCTTGCAATAGTTTGACAAATTGTGATTCATCCATTTGCACTCCTCTCTATTCTTGAGTTGAGGATTTATCCTTTTATGCTCTGCCTTGACTTTGAGCTGAGGTTTTCAAAGTTTCCATAACCTTTAACATTAGAGTCTCAGGCTCTAGGGTGTTGAAAAGATCCATGACTCACACTCTACGACAATTTGTACTACACCTAGTTTGAACCAGTGCTAATTGAAAAGAATAATATGGATATGATTAAAACAGTAGAATCAAAACAATTCAAAGAAATCTCGGACATACAAGCAAGATGCATACTTAGAAAACATACGCCTAGGGATAAGCTAGATTGATAGGGTACACGTCCTAACTATGGATGATATAAAATTTCTCTTATATTCACTCCAATTACTAGACTTAATCCTATTTGCAAGCTCATAGCTGGTACCGCTAATTTAAAGTACTAACCATGACATTGCATTAGTTATAAATACTAGATTTGCACGGGCCACCATAGAAATGTGTTACACCCCTCTTCCGAATACTCAAGTACAAGAAGTCTAGCCTACGATGTGGTGCCAGTCTTAGTACAATGTTTATGCTAATGAAAAATGTAACAATTATCTAGAGAAGAATATAGAATGATAAAATGGTTCATTCGCTTACTAGATCATACCTCATATATGTTAAGACAACCATCATACATATAATTCCAATTAAACCCTACAACTAGCCCACTCAAAACATAATAGTAGATATTACATGTGGATATGAATATAACCATAATATTCATAAGCCATAAAGCTAATTGTCATGTGTCATGACCAAGTCAGTAATAATAATAGAATTTTAAGTATTTAATATAAAATTATAACAAATTGTATAACCATCTAATGTTCATCGCTACATTGTTAAGGAATTTAATATAAAATCCAATTGATTCTTGGAAAATATTTATGAAGGAGATTTGGTTAAGATCAAAACCATTGTATCGAATATAATCATAACATTTATCTCTACTATTATAAAGCTGGAAATTGCTGAGAAACCCAATTTCGGGGTGGGCTTTTATGAAATGCCCACCCGCTGGATAAGTTTTATGAAATACCAGAATTAAGTATTTTTACGTTAAATATTCCAAGATTCCCTTTTAGATGCCACCCGCTAGAAACTGCTATTTTTATAATACCGAAACTACCCCTCCGCGCGAATTGGTCATCTATATGTATTTGAATTCAAAAAACTCAGATCTGGATTGCGATTTTCGTCTTCTTCTTCTTCACGGAAAATCTGAATTCCATTGCTCTCATATTCAGCAGAGATCGCAAAGATCGTTCGTAGTTCGGTGTGTTTTTCTTCAGTCGAACTCAGATCATCGCTCGTCATCATCATCACCATCATCATCATCTTCATCGTGGAGACATTTGAACTCAGATCTTCAATTGTGGAGAGAAGATCTTTCTTCTTCTTTTTCATAAGAATTATCATCGCTTTGAAAGAAGAACGAAACTCTTTATTCCTGAAAAAACTAAATTACACGTTTTAACACTGGAAATGACCATTCTCCGTCTTAATTAGGACGGAGAATGCCATTCTCCGTCTTAATTATTTAAGACGGAGAATGCCATTCTCCGTCCTAATTAACACGGAGAATGACATTCTCCGTTTCCGTCTTAATTAGGACCGAGAATGTCATTCTCCGTCTTAACTAGGACGGAGAATGGCATTCTCCGTTTTATTTAAGACGGAGAATGGCATTCTCCGTCCTAATTAACACGGAGAATGGCATTCTCCGTGTTTCTAACACGAAGAATGGTCATTCTCCTGCGTTTTAACACTAGAATGACCATTCTCCGTGATAAATTACACGGAGAATGGCATTCTCCGTCCTAATTAAGACGGAGAATGGTCATTCTCCGTTTAATTTAGCACGGAGAATGGCCATTCTCCGTCTTAATTAGGACGGAGAATGCCATTCTCCGTTTTATTTAACACGGAGAATGACATTCTCCGTTTCATTTAACACGGAGAATGGCATTCTCCGTGTTTCTAACACGGAGAATGGTCATTCTCCTGCGTTTTAACACTGGAATGACCATTCTCCGTGTAAATTAAGACGGAGAATGTCATTCTCCGTCCTAATTAAGACGGAGAATGGTCATTCTCCGTGTAAATTAAGACGGAGAATGCCATTCTCCTGCATTTTATGGTTAGCTGAAACTTTGGAGGGCCATAACTTTTGACTGGGAGGTCGAAACGAGGTCCCGTTTGTCGCAAAATGAGCGTATCGTCGAGGTGACTGAAAGTAACAGTCACAGTTAGACGGCCTTCCGAAATTTTAGATTCGCAAAAAAATGATGTTTGGACCTCCGTTTTAGCACTTTTGTCATTCGTCCCGGTCTTTCCGAAATTTTTCGACGAGTTTTTGAAGATTTTTGAGGAGAAAACCTAGATTCGAAAGTGAGCAGCGTATGGAAGAAGATGGAGTATTGAAACATTTTTTTAAGAGCAGTTTTGTGGGTGTTTCCAATAAATTAAAAGGAAGGGCAAAAGGGTCATTTGGAACCCGCTTTGGATAAGTTTCTCTAATTCTGGGCACGCGATGAAAGTTTTTTTAGCGGTGGGTTTTACATAAAACTTTTTTAGTTTTTGGGCATTTCATAAATCTTCCCATTATAAAGGGACTTCAAAACGGCTCAATCTTGAGCCGTATAAGCCATGTGTATTTCATGAACCATTTCGTTTAAAAAAAAAGTCCTTAAACGTAGTTATTTTCTCACGTAGTTTAAAAATAAAATAAAAACCTAAAGTCCTCACAACTGCATGAATATGTATAATACTAAAATATTTTAGAATTAAAATTATATTTAAACTAATTAAATGATATTATCTAACTAAATACATATCCAAAAGTTTTAAAACATATTTATAATAAACCATAACTAAGATATATTCAAACCATATTTAAAATATCTAACATAATTTAAACTTTTATATTTCTATGATATTGTTAGATTTTTTTTTTCTTTTTTCAACGTGCAAGAAACTTAGTAAGCTATAAAGCTAATTATCATGTGTCATGACCAAGTCAGTAATAATAATAAAATTCTAAGTATTTAATATAAAATTATAACAAATTGTACGATCATCTAATATTTATAACTACATTGGCAAGTAATTTAATCTAAAATCCAATTGATTCTTGTAAAATATTTACGAAGGGGATTTGGTTAAGGTCAAAACCCTTGTGTCGTCGGGCCAGCATTCGGCCTTATTAATTTAGCCATATCCCATCCCAACTTGTTGGGCCAAGATAAACAAGAAATTTTGTTTCCGGCCGGTTATAGTTATGCCGCTGGGTTTGTTCAAGAGTGCTCTTCTTAATTCACCACCCAGCGGCCAGAAGCAAACCCTCGAAAATATAGGGTTTCTGGAAGCACAGCCGCCATGACGACGGATGCGGAAGCACAGCCGCTCGCTTACGTGCAGGAGACGGTGCTGAAGAAGAGGAAGAACAACGACGAGTGGGCTATAAAGAGGAGGGAGCGAGTGGAAGCACGGAAGCAACGGAACAAGGACTGTGGCGTATTTTTGAGTAACCTTGATTGTTTAGGTTGGGTAAAACCGGGCCGAAAGAGTACGTGGCTCTTTTCTTTTTAAAATTGGCAAATTTTCAGACTTTCAGTGGAAAAGTAGAAAATATGCTTTTCACCATTCGAAGTAGATTATTCATAAAAAAGAATAATAAAATTTAACATGTCTACACAAGATATTCGTTGTCTTCCATGTTCCAATTGTTATTCAGTGCCAAAAGCAGTTGTTTTGGTATGACTCGTAGATGATATGAGTTAATTTGTGAAGGTGTTTGCAAAATCATACTTTTCCAGCTGGACACAATGTTGTGTCTATCTTGCATTTTTCAATGTAGATCATTGTAATGTCACCTTTTGGATTTGCAGCCTGAGGCCATATCTGCACCCTCAAATGGTGAGGTAGCGATGTAGTTCTTGATGCTCTTCACTTCTCGGGCTGCTTAAGTTAGTTAGATCCATGAATAGTGTCGGTAAGTAGATACTCTATATTATGGTCGATGATTCCCAAGGATAGAGTTGGCCATCTATTTTGGCCGATCCCAGGCCGGGTGGAGGTATTGAATCCAGCATCCAAGACCTCTAAAATTGCAACAAGATTTTAGGCTGTTGACTTGGAGACCTGTGGGGAAGCACGGCACAGGCTCAACGACTAAAGGACAACTAGATGAACTAGCACAAATGATTTATATCGATATTTATAGGACCTGGGACAGGAATATTGCAAATTCCTACAGATAACAAAAATTTCGTGCTAGTCTGAAATATGACTCAACTAGACTCGGAGCCACTCACATATACCCAAACTCAAAATGAAAGCAAAATTCTACACTGTTGTGATACACGGCTTTGGAAGCGAACAGTGAAACCCCATCAAAATGGATGGAGACAAACACTTGGAAGAGTGCAGGACATTTTTTTTCCTCGCGGGAAACAAAGAATGTGCACACCTAGCTTTATTTTGGTTTGAATATAAATGATGGTAGTTTCCACTTTCCATCTTGGAAAAGCTAACGTTGGCAGTGGTGTAGACAGCAGGGTGGCACTGTGTTCACATTGGAATTCACGTGGTCGAATTTTTGGTGGAAGACATTATTAGACCAAAATACTAGCCTTCACAACTCAGCTGCATAAATGAGCCACAGATGAAGCCCAAGTGGAAGGCTCTCAAGCATGTGATTATTCTATAGAAGAGTGACAAACAAGAAATGTCTTTCTGAGAAAAGTTAGCAAGGGGAGTCAGAAAAATGTGATAAATATCTGTTAATAAACTAATGCGACAAGCAAACGGAACTCATGGAGGCTTGTGTAAAAACCAAGGTTCAAAGTATCGGTATCGGAATCGGTATCGGACTTTTCCTATGAGTATTGGTATCGGCGATATCGGTAGTATCGGCAGTTTCGGATCGGAGTATCGGATTTTTTGTGTAAAAACCAAGGTTCAAAGTATCGGTATCGGTATCGGACTTTTCCTATGAGTATTGGTATCGGCGATATCGGTAGTATCGGCAGTTTCGGATCGGAGTATTGGATTTTTTGGTATTGGGAAACAAATAATTATCGGTAGTATCGGATTCTTTTACATGCTTTTACAACCTTATTATGCTTTCAACCTAGGTTCACAATATCGGTATCGGAATCGGTATCGGACTATTTCTATGCTGTTTAATTTTCTTTGCCGAATTGACCGGAACAAAGACCCCCAATGTCGGCATCGGTCAATATTTGGTATCAGTCGGTATCGGATCGGAACATGCCAAACCATGGTAAAAACCCAGCTTAGAATAACTTCTAAACAAAATAAGACTGATGCTTTCTCCTAAACCATTGCTAATATCCATTAGATAATCTGTCGAAACAACCCAAGCTTGGTCCAATGCAATCGGTTGCCTAATCATTCTACGTAACAGCCTGAAACGTTACTTCTATTTCAGCAGCAGCTGTTGCAATTTCATCATTGCCCCCTGCAGACTGTCATGTCATCCTGAGCAATATGAGTCGGACCAGTTGGTAGTTCCTGCTTTTAAGGTGCAAGTATTTCATTATAAACCCTCCATGCTACTTATATTATCAATTGCAAGTATATACTGACATTCTTTTTAGTTGATGTAAAATGTAAATTGCTATTTTCATGTGTTGTTTATTGAAGTCATGTTCTTTTTTTCTTGAAGAAAATTGAAGTTATATTTTATAGCTTCAAAGAAATAAAAAAGTTCTCATATAGTACCATGTGTAGCACCATATTGCAACTGAGTTACAGACATGTCAGATAAGTGTCCAAGAGATGCCCTAGAATAAAGCTATTTTTTATTGACAAGTTTGACATGTGATTTATGACGTGTCTATGGGTATTGTGCCTGAGATGTATCCGTGACAGAAGTGTGCATTCTGCATAGATTTCAGACCATTAATGTCACTTCTTGACTTGTAGGAGCTGGATCTTGTACGAATGAAACAAAGACTAAGGCTTCGAAAGACGTCCCATGTTGACCTTAAGTCGAAGTTGCTTTTTGTGATTCGCATTCAAGGGTGCGTTGCAGAGAATAAGGATGTTCTTTTGATGCTTGATTTTGATGTTTTAGTCTCTTGTTAATTGATATTTCTGTTTTCTTTTCAGCTCAAATGACATGCATCCTAAGACCAGAAAAATTCTTAAACTGTTAAGGTTGACACATATCTTCAGTGGTGTATTTGTGAAGGCAAATGAAGCAACATTGAAAAGGTTACTATGCGTGGAACCGTTTGTCACCTACGGGTAACTAAAATAAATTGTTACTGTTGGAGCTCATATTTTCTTTCTTATGGTTTTGTTTATTCATAGATTTGTTTGCTGAGAAATTATTGTTTGCAGCTATCCTAATATGAAGAATGTGAAGGAGCTAATTTATAAGAAGGGCTGTGGTATAACAGACAAGCATAGGGTTCCCCTAACAGACAACATTGTTATAGAACAGGTATGTGTTTATTGAAACATGGATTCTATAATTAGTGCACTATTTCTTCCAGATTGGCTTTTGTACATGGTGTATTCTTTTTCATATATAAAATGATGATGGTATTCACAACAATGGTATAACCTTGAATCCTAAATATCGGGGCCATAGTTATTAAGAGCTGGCCTAGGCATGAAGCCCAGCGCTGTGGCAAAAGTGCTTCCCAAGCTTGAGCCTCGCCTGAGGCATATACGTGCACACGCATGGAAAGGAAAAAAAAATGGTTTGTGTTTCTTTTTAGAATTTGACATGAATAGTGGGGTTATAATCTGACCCAAATAAATTCTTTTAGGGTCAACTTGGCAATTGTAGGGGAAGTGGTTATGAGGTGTTTTTAGAGTACCGATTATGAGGGGTCCGGTTTTGAGTGGTTTTAAGTAGCCGCTTTTAAACCAGTCCAATATATGCTTGGTAATTCATTAACGAGCGGTTCTGAAAGTTTTTTACACGAAATTATATATATATATATATATATATATATATATATATATATATATATATATATATAAACAAAACAGTCCTGAGCATGGAAACTGCCATCCAGTCCACGACTCGAAGGTAGAAGTCCATATTTGATCAAAATAATAGAAACACATGAAATAATAGAAACACGTGGTTGAAAGTAGGAAAGAAAGATTTAAAAACTTACCGGAAAAAGTAGCGATATTTTTGAAAAAGGTAGAAGAGAAATACAGATAAGAAAGAAAAAATATTGCAGGGTACTAATAGTTATAATTATATATTTTTGCTGCGAATATAAATGAAATAAAATAATAAAATCCCTCAAATCCACCGATTTGGAGTGTTTATAAAGCCACCCAAAATTACATTACACCGGTTTTTGGGTGTTTTTGAGCCGACCAAAACCAATGCCTCAAAAATTTTAACAAGCATGTGTTTTCATAAACGGTCGGTTCAAAAACATCCCAAAATCGGTAAAATCACCGTTGCCAAGCAGACCCGGGGGGGGGGGGGGGGGGGGTTAGTAAACTTGGCTTAGTGTGGTTGTTGTTCAAAATCACAATCACAATGATTATAGCCAAAACACATTTATGAATCCCTTGTGATTTTTAATCATATCTGGTTTGCGATTTTGAAACCACAGTAGCCTAGAGAAGAGACTTTTTTCTTTTTTGTATCAAGGAAAATACTTTTTGTATCAAGATTTTTTTAAAATTACCTTTTTATTGTAAACCTTCTTAATATAATGTTTTTAATGAAGTTGAATGATTTAAGGTGTTATTTTTTATTATCAACTTTTTTTTCCAATCTATACTTGTAGTCAACTTATAAACAAAATTAGTTTTTGTTTTCTAGTTCCTTCATAACTTCACTTGATTTAGGTTGTGGCTAGTGACATTTGAACTCAAGTAAAAAAAAGTTTTTTACTCTTCAATTATGTAAAAAACTAATGTTTTGTGAATAAAAAAAAATCAGTGGTAGCTGCAACTTTATCCATCCCTCCACTTGACTCTTCCCCCCTATGCATCTTCAGTCTTCTCATGGCAACCATTGCGGAGACTTGGATTTGGATCTTCACCTCCCATTCCCAAATCCATCATGTCCCCATCTCCATTAAGTGACTCCTTAAAGCCTTTTCCAAATCGTCAGCTTGGTTACCATTGAGAAGGAAGAAGAAGCTCCAATCTTGAAAGACTTAGTGGCTAGTGCCAAGCATCTTCCTTGTCCTCCGTCAAGGCGAAGATTGAGCCGAATATGGAGGCGAAACAATGTTGCCTCTTCTTGCAAGAGTACTTGAAACATGGCGATTGTAGTCGGATTGCAGTGAGTGCCACAGAGGAGACTTACCTAGAAGAATACAAAGTTAGAGAAATGAGAACAATCGGGATTTTGAATATGAAGCGACTGAGATGAGATTTGATAATCAAAACTTTTCTAGATGTGATATAAATTGAAGAGAATGTGAAGGAAAAGGCCAAGTGGGATTCTAAAACAACTTTTGTGTGTTCTTAAAATCTTAATTGACTAACATTTTCAAAACTGCATTGGCAAATCTTATCCACTAACACTTGATTTTTGAATCACAATATGTGATTTTGAAATCCTTATTGACTAACCCTATCTCTCTGAGGTTCTAACCGAACCCAACCTAACTACTCTAACTTGATCCAGATTTGACCTGTTAACTAAATAGCCATGACTCTATGATCTTTCCATATATACCCATATACCTGAGCACCAACTCCCCTCTCTCTCTCTTGTGGATCACACCAAAGATGGTTTCTCAAAATTGGAGACTTGCCACCATCGCATCGCCACAGTGGCCTCCTCAATCATCTTCTTCACACAACACCCACCATCTCCTCGACATCTTCCTGTAGTGACCAACATTTTCCCACAACAACCAACATCTCCCCGCAACAACCACCTCCTCCTCGACGTCCGCGCCTTTCATTTTGTCGTTGTATCAATCAGCTCCTTAGTACTAGATTAATATATTGTGTTTTTTTATTGTTTATGAATCTGTATATTTATAATACAGTAATACACATTCTATATTATGCATGTTTTTTGTTCATGCATGCACCTCACCTTTGCTCTTCGCAGCTAGGCTCCGGAGCATCTTGCTGCCTGAGTGTCTTATGCTAACAACTTTTGCTGGTGCAAAGAATAGAAATGGCCTAGTAGGCATTATTGTTCCAAATTGCATTTTTGTCATTACATGTCTTGGATGCCTGTAGAACTAAGGGGCTGTTTTTCATCTGATTAGGGATTTTTGTTGCTTGATGTACAAACAAACGTTCGATCTTCACCTAGATAGAACTTTATTTTATAGTAATGACAGTAGTCTTAATAGCATAGTTTCTATTGTTTACAATTAAATAAACACTTACTATGCTAAGTAGATCACCTGAAGGTGAAAGCATCGTGTGAAGATTGTCATCTATGATTGTGCTTCAACTATTCTCTGGCTGTTCTCTCAATTTGGAGTTGTTTTGATTTTTCCATCCATTGGTTACAAATTCCAGTCTATTGTTTAAATAAACACTTTTATGCTAAGTAGATCACCTGAAGGTGAAAGCATCGTGTGAAGATTGTCATCTATGAGTGTGCTTCAACTATTCTCTGGCTGTTCTCTCAATTTAGAGTTGTTTTGATTTTTCCATCCATTTGGTTACAAATTCCAGTCTCCTTACTAATTGCCAAAAAGCAAGAGACAAAATCTCCGTGAAATTTATGGAGCTTGACTAGTAATTGCTTCGAAGACAGCGTTTTTATGCCTTGTAGGACATTTTACAGATGGATTACCTCATGATCCAAATTCGTTGAGACAGATACTCCAGTCCAGCGTACCATTCTCTCTGGTCTGATTGGAGAAGAAAACCTCAGCTTTGGCTCCTTCAGCTGAACACATCGAGTACATCCTTAGCTCAGCAGAATACATCGAGTATATCCTTAGCTCATGACATTTGTATTCTTCCATCTTGCCTCAGACCAGACTGATAGATCTCTCTTCTAGAATAAGGTTATTGTTTGAAATGTTAGTCGTTCATCTACAGAGATCTAGAAAGAACTTGCAAAGTTTTGACAGGTATCTGGTATGTTCTTGTTTGACTCGTACTGAAAGATAATTTCATTGTGACAATTCTAGATAGTATGTAGGCCAAAAGCTGTGGTAGCTTGGATGAAAGCATTCCATGAGTACAAAGAGTATTGGTTGAGGTTTAGTGTGGTCAATATCTTTAAGACTTTGTCCATATCCATCCATCCATGACTCTAGATTGTCTACATGTTATCAATGCAGTTAAAAACCATTATATATCAGTTATATAACCGATATATAACGGTATCGGTTCGAAACCCTTTTTTTTTGGAGAAAATCGGTAAAATATCGGTACCGATATTATCGGCCGATATGACTGATATATACTGATATATCGGTTTTGAAAAAAAAATTCGATATATCACAGTTAGGTTTGGTTAAAACACAAAGGGGTGTGGGAGAGAAAAAATCCGATATATCACAGTTAGGTTTAGTTAAATCATTGATATATCAGATTTGAGGCTAATGATGATTATGTTGAAACTAGAAAGTTGAATTGGGATCTTTTTTGTTTTTATATTAGTTGAACCGTTTTGAAGTGATACTTTTTATATTGTAATGTTGGTTTGGGTATGAACTTTTTATTTTTAATGCTTTAAGAAACTCTTCTTGCATATTTTATAATAGATAAATATTAAATGTGTTGTTCATATATAAAATTGTGTTAAAAATGCAAACCGATATTTACCGTTATAAATTCGATATATCGGAGATATATCAATAATTCTACTGGACCGTTATCATGAAAAAACCGTTTTTAACTACATAGCATGTTATAAGATGTAGGGCTGTTTGATGCAGATTTTCCATTGGGAATGAATTGCACAACAGACAACTCTCAAGAGAGAAGAGTAACAGTACTCCATTTTTGGTAAGTTTTGCAGTCTATCTTCAGAGAAAGCAACAGACCCTTGGTCTTTGCAGTGGGTTTTTGATCCAGTCACTTTTCTGTAACTGTTGGGTATGTCGGCACCCATGTTCCTGGTGTTTTTGTTGTGATTGCTGCTTCTGTAAATAATTGAATAATCAGAATGCAAGTATAACCACCGGTCCACAACATTTAGTGTGACGACAATAGAACACATACCTTGCATTTTAATTCCGATTGGGGGTATGGGTTTCTATCTCCTGTCATCAATTCTAGCACTTTCTTTATAAATTGATTTAATTGTATTTATCTTTCTTTATAGTCAAGTTGACTTCCCTAGTAAGTGATGCAATAAATCAATGGGACTGTACCAATGGTTTGTCTCACTTGGTTGACTCGATATGATACATATAGGCTGATAGGTGTAGTATCAGCTTTGAGTCATGTAATGTACACTTAAGAATCTGGATTATGGAACTAAGATAGACATGTAAAGATGAAACAAATAGAACTTTTTTTGAGAAAATTATATTAAATCATATTCACATATGAATTTAGAAGTACAAATGTAAGACGGTTGCCAAAAACTTTTGGCGAATTCCACTATGGAAGTGTCTGGACCTAGACCATGGATAGCTGAAACACCCCTGAGGACATCCATGGACACAGGGTGTGAAACACCCCTGAGCACATCCATGGACACAGGGTGAGAGGAGCATGTGATTGTGATCTTCTGTAATGTAAGTACATAGTTGACATGGATGTCATAGGGAGACTAGGAGACGCGAGAAGCATGATTGAAGCCAAACCGGTCCATAGCATACAAAAACATGCTGAACTGATCCAGAACCGGTTTAGGCTGGTTCAAGTCTAATTTGGGTTAATTTTGGTGGATTTTAGTCGAATCATTCCCGAATCTTTTAGAATAATTTTTGGGCAGATTTTTGGGTAGGTTTGGATGGAATTTTGTATTTAAGATCATATTTATCTTTTATTCTTTTCTTAGTTTGTTTAGATTTATTTCTTAGGGTCAAGGTTGTAAAATCGCTAGTCGGCTCGCGGGGACTAGGGATTAATCGTTTTGAGTTTTTTAATTATATATATATATATATATATATATATATGAAAATTCTTTAATACATCCCATGTAAAAATTTGTATCGATACATCCCAAATCTGAATCATTGGATTTTGATCCAATGGTTCAGATGAAAGCCGAAGTCAAAGTAACAGGTAAAGTCAAAGTCAAAGTAAACACCTTTCACAATTTTCAATGCATTTTTAATGCAATTGTTTGGGATGTATTGATACATCCCATGTACTGTAGAAGGACCCATATATATATATATATATATATATATATATATATATATATATATATATATATATATGTGTGTGTGTGTGTGTGAATATATATATAATGAGAAAAATATATATGCAATATATGCCATATGTCATCAAATTAAGTACCCAAACTGACAGTCTTATACATAATCCAAAATTCACAAAAACAAAAGAAGATAGATTAAAGTGCTCATCAATCATCAAAAATATTATCATGCTCGTCCACTAAGGGCACGCCTCTTTCTTCATCGGACTCTAAGTCATCATCTCCATCATCTTCTTCATACTCCAATATAAACTCTTCCTCATCAAGTTCTCTCGTGATCTTTAGCTCTTCCTAGGATCTAGTATTTCATTTGCTCCCACCGTTTGATCAAGTATCTCCCATGTAGCTCCGGTCACGGGATCAACACTACTCTCGTCATCGACCCCATCAACCCAATGTTGAGCTTGACTACAATCTTTTGCTTGAAGAACATCTTTATCATCATTTACTATTTTCTTCTTATTGTGAATTTTGGAATTGAATTGGACATACACCAACTTGTTCGATCTTTCCGAATCACGTCTATTTCTCTTTTTTGTATGCATCTACAAGATAAAATTAGAACATCCTAATTATAATTAGTATTTAGTAATTAGTTAGATGAAGAATACCAAAAACAATGTCATAAAATAAAATCAAAATGACATACCCCTTCAAAATACTCCAATTCCTCTCACAACCCTAAGAATTTGTGGTCAAGGAAAGGATTGTAATTGCCATCTTCAAGTTTGGTGCATTGCCACCATAATTATTCTACCACCCGGCTAGTATTCATTATCATAAAAGGAACGTAAATAACTACTAGTAAATGAAGTAATCAAGTAAATAAGTAATAAACTCGGTAGTGTTGTTTCCCTGATGGCAGCACCCAAGGAAAAACAGTCAAACCAGTAGCTGTACGAGCTTAAAAGATAAGCCTGCAACATGATGCTTTAATATAACCTCATCTTATTCCTAATGTGGTGTCCTTGTCACGTCCTATTCACCAGTGCGACATAGAGCAAGCCCTCCTTGGAAATAAAGCAATTATATGGGTCGTCGTTCATTTCATGCTAGTAACTATCTTGAGCTATTTTTCTTTTAGGGATTTACCCGTCTTTCCTGCAAGTACTAACATATTTCATCTTCCCCTTATCCTTTCTACCCAACCTTTTGGGGATACAGGCACTTGGGAAATATGGTATCATTTGTCTGGAAGATATTGTGCATGAGATCAACAGTGTAGGGCCACACTTTAAGGAGGTCACTAGCTTCTTGTTCCCGTTCAAGCTTAAGAAGCCCGAAAGACTAAACCAGATGAAGAAAAAACAGTTCATAGATGGTGGTGATTCTGGCAATCGTGAAGATCACATCAACGAACTAATTGATAAGTTGAATTGAGGCGGGTAAGGTTTACCACATTAGAGATGGAGAAGGCAGTAGAGGGCTTGATGGATCTTGCAAGTCAGTTCAAGTGCTTAACTGATTAGGTACGGTTACAGCATCAATTGTAGCAGCAGATGGTGGAATAGGGAATCCTTGTTTTTAGTATTAAAATGTAATGAACAATATCTTTCACTCCTTTTGAACTATGGTTGAGGCCGTACTTCCTTTGCCCAGAAGCATGAAAGGGCAATTGAGGATCGGTCTTGATGAGCAGTATAAATTGTCATGATTTTGTTGCAACTCCCATTAAGTTTCTCATGATGAACGAATTCAAGCTGCAGAGTGATATACATACATGAAAGTGAACTTGTTTTTAATCTCTCAGGTCACTTGTTGAAGTGAACTTTTTTTTTTTTTTATGTTTTACTTGACAATTCTTGCGATAATTTGTTTGATTTTGATTCCATCTGAAGAAATTCTTAGATACATTCATCCTTAAATAGAAGAAAACCAAAAAAAAACGTAAAGATATATGCACGTGCGTATACGTTAATAGTGTGTTTGGATTTATGAGTTGTTTTCTTGTCCGATATAAGTTGTTGACGGAAATGGTTTCCTTGAGCTATAAATTGCAAGCCCCATCAGGGAGTTTTAAGTTCTTCCGTGTGCTGACACTCATGGTGTTAGTTGGGCCAGGCGGCACGGTTTTCGGCCCGGCCCCGGTCCAGTCAAACCTGGTTTGGATGGGCCTTAGTTCGGTCAACGACCCGGATCGGCTCGACCCGAGTACACAGATCCGGGCTGGGTTCATAATTTTGAACCGGTAGCTTGGCTCGGTTTGACCGCGGGTCTGGGCCGGTTAAACTTGGTTGGGCCGACACATTATATTTGATTATCAAAATTATGTTATATTTGTATCACGACACATTATATAGATCCAAAGTGGATATTGTAAAACGTATTATTTGTCTATGATCTTTCGAACTTTCACATATTGGTTCTGTAATTGGTGGCACTATCATTCAATTTCTTTTGATACTACTAGTAATAACACTTATTGTATTAATATTTTAAGTTCACAATTTTTGCCTATAGTAGAAGGACGATTTTTGTGTGTTAGATGTGCTTGTCATATTATTAATTTAAGTGTAAAAGAATGCTTTCAATTTTTTCAAGTAAATTTAGAAAACTTAGATTATGTCTACAAAGTTTGAACGTTTTTGCATGTAGACAACAAACTTTTCAAATTTTTGTGCAGTATGGTATAACTTTTAGGAGATTTGTTAAGGATGCAGCACATAGATAGAATTCTACTTATTTAATGTTGAAATCTTGTATTAGATTTAAAGTTGTTATACTCATTAGTGTAATGTTAATCCAAGTTTTGATTATGAAGTTGCTGAAAATGATTAGTTAATTGTTAATTCTATTTATGAATTTTTAGAATTATTTTACAATGCTACATGTATTTTATCTGGAGTTTATTATCCAACTTCTCTTGCGTTAATATAAATTATTAACATGTCTCATTTATTATTTAAATATAGAACTATTTATGGTTTTGATTATGTTGTTTACAAAATGGAAACAAAATTTCGAAAATATTGGGGTGAAATACGTCTTTTATATTGTTTGGCTTCGATTTTTGATCCGAAGATTAAATTAGATGGCATATTCATATTGTTAGATGACTTTCATGAAAATATGAATGTTGATGTAAGTAACTTAAAGTATATATTAGAGATGTTTTAGATTCTTTAATTACTTTGTATGAAGAATGAATTGTATTGGCCCGACCCGGTATGACCGTTCAAGTTGGTAGTAGTACCTCTGATTTTATGTCTAAATTATCACATTCTCAGAGAGTACTGCAAATGAAGAAACAAAAACAGTCTTCCCTACAAACTCAAGAATTATCGTTATAATTAAATTCTTATGAAGAAGATGATGATAAATCTGCATCTTATTTTTGTATTTTAGAATGGTGGAAAAGACAAGAAAAAATATATCCTATACTTTATTCTTTAACACGTGATATACTAATGGTCCCGGTGTCCACGGTAGTTATCGGAATCTTGTTTTAGTACAGGTTCAAGGGTGCTAAGCAAGAAGAGGAGCATGATCCTGCCAGATATTTTGGAAGCTTGCATCTGCGTTCAAGATTGTTCATGCGGAAAAATAAACTCAAAACTCAAGAGATGAGAGTGCCGACATCAGTGAGCTGGACTTTCATCTTTTACTTTAGAGGACCCTATTGAAGGAGAAGTTGAGCAATAAACTTGGAGGAAAGACCGACGACGAACGAAGGACGACAAAAAATTTGTACACTTTTACAATTTTTTCAAAAATAAAATATCAGTTTGCAAGTTGTACATTTTATTACAAATTTTATGAAAAAAATACTTGTACATTAAATTATCTTTACATTAATAAAAATTTGTTAACATATTTTCTCAATTTTTTAGTAAATGTTATAGCATATTTAAATTTTCATGGAAAAAGAATTGTTAAGGAAAATTTGCTTACTTTTATTAAAAATTAATATTTCTCATTTTTTTTGAGTTTTTTTCAAAAAAATCGGGCCGGCTAGGTCCAACCCTGAACCGGCCTGGCCCAGTCCCGGTTAAGCCCCGGCTCGCCTAAAACCGGGCCATGGGTCCGGGCTGGATTTGGATTTTTTTAATCTGGGTCGGCCCGACACGACCCGGTTCTCCATCCGAGCTAAGCCCAACCCAGACCCAATCAAACCCGTAAACACTAGGTCCGGATCGACAATGTGTCACGACCCGCACCCTGTAGGGGCACGAGCACGTGGGTACGTCCAGGCTACCCCGCAGTGCCGGCGGTAGAACTGCAACTCCCTTTCCCGAAAATTTTGAAATATTTTATTTATTATTTTAATTGTTTTAAATGGTACATACCCCAATATTGGTTTATTTAATTTCGTTATGATTATTTTGTTATTGAGGTTATTATTATTTAATATTATTATTTTATTGTTTATATTATCTTGGTCAGATAAATATGATAATATATATATATATATATATATATATATATATATATATATATATATATATATATATATATATATATATAGAGTTATAGAATTATATAGGTATAAATGTGCAGGTATAGAAATATATATATATATGTGTGTGCAAGTGTACGTATATACGAATATATATATGGATAAATATTATATATGTGTATTGGTATGTATATATGAATAAATATACATGTATTTGTATGTGTATATAAATATATTATAAATGGGGGTACGTGTATGTATATATAAATATATAAATGTATATATATATATATATATATATATATATATATATATATATATATATATATATATATATTTTTATACATATATATATGTGTGTATATATATAGGTATTTTGTGTGTATATATATAGAGATATATAAGTATATACGTATAAACGTGTAATACATATATATTACATTTATATATATATAAATGAATTGATAAGAAATAGAAAAAATAAAAGAAAAGGAAATAGAAAAAAAAAGATAATTTGTAACCCTTTGGTTGTAGTCATATTATTAGTCTTCAGAAAATTATAATTTTTAACTTTGGACATTTTTGTTAAAAAATTAGTATTTAATTGATATTAAGTCTAGACTACTTGAGAAAAAATTGACTACACCTAATTGGAGGAGGTCTGGGACGGCACTCCAACGTGTCCTGGGTCGAACCTGGATTAACCCTAACAAATTTCACTAATAATTTTTGTACAATCAACTATCTTGAGGCAACATGAGATATTCGATGGCATGTCATCTTGTTATTTCTATCATATTATTTATATGAACACCACCTAATATAGTTGCCGGTTTGCAAAATATGATTTGTTTGATGTTACTATGATTTTGATCCAAGGGATTAATGTATTAAAAATGGGTTGTGAAACCCAAATAACAGCAGCTTTCCCCCCCTCGGCCCGAAGGCCCGACACCCCTCTCTGTTCTGTTAATAACAGAATTATATATATATGTATGCGAGAGAGCGAGAGAGAGAACTTCGCAAACCCTAACTCCTAGACAACGGCGCCACCCCCTCCACGCCCTGGGCGGCCACCAGGAGCCGCGCGCGCGCCAGCGCCACCGCGGGCGGCCGTTGGCCGGCGACAAGGCCGCACGCACGCGGGAATCGAAAACAGGGCAAAGGATAGAAGCAGCGCCGAGCCAACTTCGCGACGCTCTCCCTTCCATCTCGTTCGATCTTTCGTCGAACCAGTGGTTCAGGTACGACTACAACCTAAACAGCTTCGTTTCGATTCATTTACCCCGATTCGCTTTGCACTGCACGCTTCGTAAGTCGAACCCAAAGTTGCCGAAAAACCTGTTCGAAAACAGGGCTTATAACAGTCCAATCACCCATGTTCGATGATCGATTTCGATCGATCCAGTAACCTTTTAGAATTTCCACTTGAACACATTTTTTGACAACATGTAAGGCTTCGAATCTCTTCTTACGGAATTTGAATTCATCGACTACTCGCCGAGAAATCGAATCCCAAAGTTTCCCAAAAACCTGTTTTAAAAACTAGAAATTTGTTCGATACGACGTGCGTCCCGCCATTCCGGGCGACGTGGTCGCGAACCGTAAGCATCGAAAGCTGCGTAACGGCTTCGTGGTCGTGTGGGCTTCGACGGAATTCAAATTGGTCGCGTGTGCGCGACGAATTTGATGCGTATCCGTCGAAATTCACCGTATCGTGCACTTTGCAAATTCTCCAATTACTTTGTGCACGCTCGTCAGATCGAGACGAAACTTGCGCCAGCAGGACCGTATCATTTTTCTGGTCCTGCATGCCAAGTTTGGTCCAATTTTGAGACAGTTGAATCGTACGTCGTTTTGCGGGCCCCACGGTCCCCCACTCAACGGACGATTTTGTGCACGGCCCGCCGGAATCCAACTCTGGACATACGGATGGATTCGTATCGGAAAACCGGATCTGTAGACATGTAGTTTGACGACTTTAGAGACCGTTGACTCTGGCACGTTTTTCGGTGCAAAGCGGGTCCAACGGTGGACACCGTTTTTGCCCAAAATTACCGTTTTGCCCCTGTGTCCATAATTGGGCTTAAGGACAGGAAATCCTAGCTAATTTGATTATTCTGAGAACGTTGGTACTATTTATTTCAGCATCTGGAGACTTCTGCATGTGTTGACTGATTATGGCTCATTGAGTGGTATGGTATTTTGGTTTCACCAGCTAAGGACCTCAGGCAAGTGCACTTTCTGATTGCTTTCCGATTCATAGTAGACTTTTCATTTCATGTCTATACATATATCTTGCTGCTTGTTGACACGCTCGTCACACGGAGTAGTCGGAAGGGGAAATATCTAAGTAGACATGTGAACTACCCAGAACTATCCCATGAGTCTATTCTTGAATAATAGCCGCTGCACACGACACGTGCAGTGTGCCAGATTTACCACCTAGCCGTTCACATGTCGAAAAGGATATTTCACACCACCTAGATAGATGTCTTTTATTAGTTTTTCCTTGTTTATTTCTCCATCGTGCTATGTCATCAGTTATCTACCAGTTTTTATCTCTCATATGTTATTTTCATGTCTTGTTAATTCTATTATGTTTTCGCATTGTCGTCGGTTTGTGTACTTGTTCCATTCCTGACTGGAAACCAACATTTTTTTTCAGGTTTAGCCGCGATCACTCTTAGCAATGGGAAGACTTGGGTATGCTGAGGTCAACCTAGAGATAGAAAACAATTGTATCAATTTCATTAATTGTAAAATCTTGTATTTTCTTTAATTGTAAATGTTGTAATAAATCTAGAAACGTGAATGAGCAATAATATTTATTTTGAGCATTTATTTCTTGCGGGCTTGACAGCGTTCTACCGCCGACTCTGCGGCGTAGGCTGGCTTGGACATGTCTCGTATCCGAAAAGCGGGTGCGGGTCGTGACAAGTTTTTGTGGTAGCCCATGCAGGTCAGTTTTCGCAAAAGATTGCGAACTCGCGGTAGTACCATATTAGTCGTACTGCTGCGAGCCTGCGTCCAGGAAATGCTCATTCACAACTAGGATTAAAATGATTTAAGATAGTGACTAGGACTAGGAGTCCCTTGTTCAAATTGACCGTTGGGTAGTTAAGGTTATTAGATAGGCCATGCAATTTAGATAGCTTGCTAGATCCCTATAGGTACACTATTATTTCTGATATGACAATATGACCCCATGTGAATATACTATTCGCTTGGTATGTTAGACTTGCCTAGAATTAAGGCGTTAATTTTGATAAACTGTTTAATTTTCTTTTGCTTTATTAGATACAAATCTTATGTCATAAGTTAGAATTGTCTATTTAAAATTCTCTTTTGCTGTAAGGAGTTAGTTTATAATTTTTGATCCTGTTATTTGTGTATAAATCTCGAGTTAGATTTTGATTCTCACAAAACTCGAACTACTTGTGCCTCCTTTCCAAAAATCTCGCCTACTTATATTTTGACTATCTTGACCAACGTTGCAATTACATCCTAGTTTTGCAAGCTTGTCCTTTATCGAGCTTGATTCGAGACGTATGTTTATTGGGGACGCCCGCTAACATATTGTCTAATCAGAATCATTGTATTACGGTCTGATCAACCATGATGCAATTGGTCCGCTCTTCACCTAATTATCCTACGTGGATTGAGATATAGATGTCTCTAGGATCTCATCCACGACTGCTTTGACAATTTCCCTTGAATAATACATTCGCCTTTGAATCACGTAATTGTATTCAAGTGACATCTCTTGAACTCTTTATCGTTTTTGTCTTTCACTGACTAGAAAGACGAAAGCTCGTAATTGATAGATAGATATAGAGTATCCCCATGGCTATGATGGTTGTATACGCAAGTGTAGCTACCATCGGCCAGCCCTGTGACTGGAACCTTGCCTTGAGTTACTCGTCCTCCTTTCAACCCTAAAACCCACTATCATAGTCTTCTAGTCATTGGAGTCCGAGAATGATTAGGATCTTTCCCTTGATCATATATCAACCTAGGAGACTGCCTATGCTCATGAGACCAATAATTGTGAGCCTCTAATTAATTGTTTGAAGCTTGCTTTAACTGGAACCCTTGTGACAATAGTTTGGAAGGCTCGACACAAATAGAGATTCACGACCCAGTCGTTAGAAATTTTTCATATGGTGTGCCTTAGAGTTGGTTACCCCGTCGATAACTCTTGTGCACTATGGACGGGTAGATCATTCTATTTTATCAACCGTGTGTCATAGTACACACTCGTTTTCCATTTAGAAAGGAACGACTCTTGACTTGACTTATATCTACCGTATCCCGATACGTCGTACCTTATTCTTCATTAACAAGAGACGAGGTGCAATATCAGGACCTTGGGATTCTTCTAACCCCGTTATTCCTAAAACTCCGTCCTAACTTCTAAGGTGGGTAGACTGTAAGCCTTCTAAATTTAGGATATACGAGGATTACCGTTCGACTAGAATAATTTTCCATTAGAATGATAGTTAGTGCCCTTGGACTCCCACTTTCCATTTAGATCATTTTGTGCCCCCGGCCGTGCCATTAGTATCCGGGGCACGAGACCAGCTGTTATCTTCCAACAAATTTCATATGCAAGATCTAGACGAGTCCACCTTCATCTAGGTATATCATGTCCCACTCAAATCTGTCCCCTTGTACTCTATTTTTGTGCTACGACTTTCAGGTTAAAAGCACTAGCTACAACCCTTACCATAGTACCAGTATACTCCCGATTTCTACTAGAGCCTCAACCTTGACTCAATTCCTTCGACCCAATATGTGGTGGTGATCTACTCGAAGCCCACTACGCACATACCACTAGTGTGCCACTTGATAGAGGCCTCTTGTGCTACCTAAACACAAAAGTCACCGAAGGCGCAGTTTGGACTCTAGGAACTTAGCTAACCAACCTGACTGGCAACTAGCTCAACCACTTGAGTTAGAGCCTATTCTAGGTTACCCTAACCTAGTAGACATAGTATTATCTGGGGATCTTGTTCAGTCCATATAGATTGAGATCCAAGATTCATCCAGCCAACAATTGATGTTCAATCCAGGAACCCATTAAGACCACAATCTTGATTTCTCAAATTCAGTCCTATTTAGAAACCTTGTTTAGATTAATTTCGAGAACAGGATTTCCATAGTCTATGGATTGCAGGCCACTCTAAGTAACGAAGAGTTCTTCGATTTAGCAGTGGTGACTAGACTAGAGTAGCCCAATCTAGCAAATAAGTCAATGGTTCATAAAACTCACTTTCTATCTGTAACATTGGATACTCTCTGCCGCTCTTGAAACGTTATATTTGCTCTCGATAATTCTTCCATATCTTCCAGTCCTTCCTATTTCAGAACGACGAATAAGTCATGCCCATTAGAATAGCCACTCGTGTAGTTTGTTGCTTTTTAAAAATTCGGGTTGCTTGACAGATACGAGAGGATTATAGATACCATATGCCTAGATAATTGTTGGTAGGATTGTTAGCAACAAGTTAGAAGACTTTAAGACTTTAGTGTGAGGAGTAGTGTGACCAAAGGTGGGTAGAAGTCTTGGAGGCTATATGACTAGGAGGAGGATATAAATATTTATGAGAAATTAAATTGAGAAGGTTGTGGTAACAGTGGATTTACCCTTTTATTTTTATTTTTGAATTTTAGGCATGTTTATGAGTTAGAATTTCGAGGACGAAATTATTTTTAAGGTGGGTAGATTTGTAACTCCCTTTCCCAAAAATTTTAAAATATTTTATTTATTATTTTAATTGTTTTAAATGGTACATACCCCAATATTGGTTTATTTAATTTCGTTATGATTATTTTGTTATTAAGGTTATTATTATTTTATTGTTTATATTATCTTGGTCAGATAAATATGATAATATATAGAGAGTTATAGAATTATATAGGTATAAATGTGCAGGTATAGAAATATATATATATATGTGTGTGCAAGTGTACGTATATACGAATATATATATGGATAAACATTATATATGTGTATTGGTATGTATATATGAATAAATATACATGTATTTGTATGTGTATATATATGTATATAAATATATTATAAATGGGGGTACGTGTATGTATATATAAATATATAAATGTATATATATATATATATATATATATATATATATATATATATATATATATATATATATATATATATATATATATATATATATATATATATATATATATATGATTAATAATATATATATATATATGAATATGTGTATAGGTGTATTTATATATAAATATATAATATGTATATATGTACATATGTGCGTATATATACATATATATGTGTGTATATATATAGGTATTTTGTGTAAAAAAATAAAATATATATATATATATATATAGGTATTTTGTGTGTATACATATAGGTATATATATAAATAGAGATAAATAAGTATATACGTATAAACGTGTATATACATATATATTACATTTATATAGATATAAATAAATTGATAAGAAATAGAAAAAATAAAAGAAAAGGAAATAGAAAAAAAAACATAATTTGTAACCCTTTGGTTGTAGTCATATTATTAGTCTTCAGAAAATTATAATTTTTAACTTTGGACATTTTTGTTAAAAAATTAGTATTGAATTGATATTAAGTCTAGACTACTTGAGAAAAAATTGACTACACCTAATTGGAGGAGGTCTGGGACGGCACTCCAACGTGTCCTGGGTCGAACCTGGATTAACCCTAACAAATTTCACTAATAATTTTTGTACAATCTACTATCTTGAGGCAACATAAGATATTCGATGACATGTCATCTTGTTATTTCTATCATATTATTTATATGAACACCACCTAATATAGTTGCCAGTTTGCAAAATATGATTTGTTTGATGTTACTATGATTTTGATCCAAGGGATTAATGTATTAAAAATGGGTTGTGAAACCCAAATAACAACAGCTTCCCCCCCTCGGCCCGAAGGCCCGACACCCCTCTCTGTTCTGTTAATAACAGAATTATATATATATATATATATATATATATATATATATATATATATATATATATATATATATATATATATGTATGCGAGAGAGCGAGAGAGAGAACTCCGCAAACCCTAACTCCTAGACAACGGTGTCTCCCCCTCCACGCCCTTGGTGGCCACCAGGAGCCGCGCGCGCGCGTGCCAGCGCCACCGCGGGCGGCCGTCGGCCGGCGACAAGGCCGCACGCACGCGGGACTCGAAAACAGGGCAAAGGACAGCAGCAGCGTCGAGCCAACTTCGCGACGCTCTCCCTTCCATCTCGTTCGATCTTTCGTCGAACCAGTGGTTCAGGTACGACTACAACCTAAACAGCTTCGTTTCGATTCATTTACCCCGATTCGCTTTGCACTGCACGCTTCGTAAGTCAAACCCAAAGTTGTCGAAAAACCTGTTCGAAAACAGGTCTTATAATAGTCCAATCACCCATGTTCGATGATCGATTCCGATCGATCCAGTAACCTTTTAGAATTTCCACTTGAACACATTTTTTGACAACATGTAGGACTTCGAACCCCTTCTTACGGAATTTGAATTCATCGACTACTCGTCGAGAAATTGAATCCCAAAGTTTCCCAAAAACCTGTTTTAAAAACTAGAAATTTGTTCGATACGACGTGCGTCCCGCCATTCCGGGCGACGTGGTTGCGAACCGTAAGCATCGAAAGCTGCGTAATGGCTTCGTGGTCGTGTGGGCTTTGACGGAATTTAAATTGGTCGCGTGTGCGCGACGAATTTGATGCGTATCCGTCGAAATTCACCGTATCGTGCACTTTGCAAATTCTCCAATTACTTTGTGCACGCTCGTCAGATCGAGACGAAACTTGCGCCAGCAGGACCGTATCATTTTTCTGGTCCTGCATGCCATGTTTGGTCCAATTTTGAGACAGTTGAATCGTACGTCGTTTTACGAGCCCCACGGTCCCCCACTCAACGGACGATTTTGTGCACGGCCCGCCGGAATCCAACTCTGGACATACGGATGGATTCGTATCGGAAAACCGGATCTGTAGACATGTAGTTTGACGACTTTAGAGACCGTTGACTCTGGCACGCTTTTCGGTGCAAAGCGGGTCCAACGGTGGACACCGTTTTTGCCCAAAATTACCGTTTTGCCCCTGTGTCCAGAATTGGGCATAAGGACAGGAAATCCTAGCTAATTTGATTATTCTGAGAACGTTGGTACTATTTATTTCAGCATCTGGAGACTTCTGCATGTGTTGACTGATTATGGCTCATTGAGTGGTATGGTATTTTGGTTTCACCAGCTAAGGACCTCAGGCAAGTGCACTTTCTGATTGCTTTCCGATTCATAGTAGTCTTTTCATTTCATGTCTATACATATATCTTGCTGCTTGTTGACACGCTCGTCACACGTAGTAGTCGGAAGGGGAAATATCTAAGTAGATATGTGAACTACCCAGAACTATCCCATGAGTCTATTCTTGAATAATAGCTACTGTACACGACACGTGCAGTGTGCCGGATTTACCCCCTAGCCGTTCACATGTCGAAAAAGATATTTCACACCACCTAGATAGATGTCTTTTATTAGTTTTTCCTTGTTTATTTCTCTATCGTGCTATGTCATCAGTTATCTACCAGTTTTTATCTCTCATATGTTATTTTCATGTCTTGTTAATTCTATTGTGTTTTCGTATTGTCGTCGGTTTGTGTACTTGTTCCATTCCTGACTGGAAACCAACATTTTTTCAGGTTTAGCCGCGATCACTCTTAGCAATGGGAAGACTTGGGTATGCTGAGGTCAACCTAGAAATAGAAAACAATTGTATCAATTTCATTAATTGTAAAATCTTGTATTTTCTTTAATTGTAAATGTTGTAATAAATCTTGAAATGTGAATGAGCAATAATATTTATTTTGAGCATTTATTTCTTGCGGGCTTGACAGCGTTCTACCGCCGACTCTGCGGCGTAGGCTGGCTTGGACATGTCTCGTATCCGAAAAGCGGGTGCGGGTCGTGACAAGAACGCTGTATAGGTCGTCTATAAAATCTAACATCAACATTATATATATAAACCTGTCATCTCTGCACGGAGGAATATATATAACTCAATCACATGACATCTAGGGAAGATAAGCACGATGTGATAAAGATATGATAGAAATAGAAAAGCTAGAAATAGATGCAAGTCACAGGGTCATAACCATAAGTTCAGAGTTTAAAACATTATACAATCCCAAAAATATATATACTACAACCCAAAAATAATAAGCTGGAATGCAGTCCAGTCAAACCTAACTAGTCTAGGTTAGAGCAGGCGGTGCGTCCTCAATGGGCATCGGCCCCACAGGAATGTCCAGGTCGTACTCTCCATCTATGCCATACCCATAATAGGTCTAGCAGTCGGCCTCTAAATCCTCTGTAAACATCAACGGAGTTATTCTATCAGGATAATGAGCAAGTACAAACACCAACAGCAGTTCTATTTTATTGACAAATGCTATAAGAGATAATTTGTGAGGACCCTGATTTTCGAAAATTATTTTTTAATTTATTTTATAGTATTTCTATTTATTAGGTTATATTGTATATTTAATTTTGATTATGGATGTGTTTTTTCCGTAACTTAAATTTTTGGAGCACAAGAAGCACCAATCCTTCGAAACGTCCTTCGTGAGTTTTGAAGGTAGACAAGTTCACCTTCAATTTAGTATATCATGTCCCATCCAAACTTTTCTCTTAGCATTCTTTCGACTTCATATAACTTCGGGTCAAATTTAGGCCAATTGACCATTCATCGTAATTCTAGACCTAACTTCCAACTTGAGTTCAGGACTCGACGTCGATCAAAACCATTTGACCCAATATATGGTTTTGACCCATTTTGAGCCTACGATGCACATGCCAAGGGTGTGCCACTCAATCGAGTCCCCATGCGCTATTTAATTTCGAATGACACAAGAGACTTATTGGTTGACTTTTCGAGTTCGATTTGATTAGAAAATATATTTGGACCTTAACCTAGCCAACCCCACTTGGTAGAAGCCATGTTAGGTTGCCATGACTTTTTATCTTTGAATTTATTTAGGCCAAATATATTTATATACAATTTTGTATATCTATATGATTATATTTATAATAGTTTAATACTATATATATATATATAGCCTTGGTCACGGTTAAGTTTTGAGATGCAAATCGACTAGGAATATTGGCATGATTAGTATAGTTGTGTGCTTTGACTAATATTTTAGCCATGGTAGGGAAGGCCGAGCCATAAGTGTGTTATAACTAGGAAAACAAGCCAAGTTGTGACTTGACCCATAAAATTGATTGATTTATTTATTAATTAGATTATTGACTTTTTAGGAGACCTGGTTGCTTTAAATTAGTCAAACTGGACCCGAACCAAGTCCAAGCCCATGTAGGCATGTAGTGAGACCAAAAACGGCTATATAGACATAATTTAGGTAGATACAAATATTTTGTATTTATTTTTAGGAATTGGAAAATATTTTCTAAATATTTGATATACGTACAATATAGATAGTATTAACATTAGATGGCATTTTAGAATATTTGTACCATTTTCTGGAGCCAAATAAAGAGTGTGTATGATATGTTCACCAAAAACGACTATTGGGTTATTTTAATTGCTATTAGGATTATTGGTATTATTAATGTTATTGTTGTTGTTATTAAATAAAATATTTATTATCATTGGTTATTTTTATTGTTAAATGAATTTATCTATATGTACACAAATTTTTATGAATAGGCCATACCCTAGGAATAGATAATATCGAGATTTTATTTAGATTTTGGAGTGCTACACACACACACACACACACACACACACACACACACACACATATATGTGTGTGTGTGTGTGTGTGTGTTTGTGTGTGTGTGTGTGTGTGTGTGTGTGTGTGTGTGTGTATAAAGAAATAGAAGTAGAAAGGAAAAAAAAAAAGAAAAAAAAACCCAACCACCATCTCACGAGATTTTGGGAAAATCTCGTGAGATGGATTTTCTAAAACAAAACCGAGCCCAACCCAAAATATGACTACAGTGTATATATATACGCGAGAAGTGTATATATATACGCGCGAGAGAGGGGGTTTTCCTCGACAAACCCTAAGCTCTAATCCTGGAAACCCCTTTCCCGACCTTGCCAATACCCTGCGCACGTCCCTGCCACCGAGCGCCACCGCCTGAACACCGGAGTTTGTCACCGACGATCGCCTGACCGCACGGACATAGACCCCTGTGCAGCAACTCGATTCCATGGTACTCGTATTAATGACAAAAATTCTATTCGCTTAATCGTTTTCGATTTTGTAAATTCCTATGTAGAGCCTACCTGACCCTCTAGATGAGCCACTTCGTAGTTCCTCGAGGAATCGGTCCAACGAGTCAGAAAATTGACTCAAAAATCCCTAAAAAACTATTTTTCTCACAGTTTGAAAATAGTCCAACCACCCAAGTTTGTAGTCTAATTCTGATCAATCAAGTAGGAACTTTTGAAAACTTTTTGAATAAAAAATTAGAGCACTTGTAGCACTTTAACACCCTTTTTATAGTTTTTGATTTCATCACATATGCACAAAGAAATTCGTTTCCCAAAATCGAGAAAAAAATACAACACACTGTTTTGAAAAACTTAAAATTCTTCCGATACGACGTGCGTCCCGCCAAACCGGACGACGTGGTCGTGAAACGAAAGCATCAAAAGATGCGTATCAATTTCGTGGACATGTGGACTTTGACGGAATTCAAATTGGTTGCGAGTGCGTGACGAATTTGATGCATATCCGTCGAAATTCACCATATCGGCCTTTTTGCAAATTCTCCAATTACTTTGTGTACGTTCGTCAAATCAAGACGAAACTTGCGCCAACAGGACCGTATCATTTTTCTGGTCCTGTATGCCAAGTTTGGTCCGATTCTGAGACAGTTGAAAGGATTCCCGTTTTGCGGGCCCTACGATCCGACTTAACGGGCAAAATTGTGCACGGCCCACCGGGATCCAACTTTGGACATACAGTTGGGTTCGTCTCGTCAAATCGGACCCATAAACTTGTAGTTTGATGACTTTAGAGACCATAGACTCTGGCATATTTTTCGGTGCAAAGTGGATCCAACGACGGACACCATTTTGACCCAAAATTACCGTTTTGCCCCTGTATCCAGAATTGGACTTATGGGTAGCTTATTCTTGCTATTTTGCTTATTTCGGGAATGTTGGCAATGTCTATTTCAGCATCCGGATTCGTTTGCAGGAGTTGGACTTTTGGTGACTCGTTGATTGGTTAGTTATTGTGGTTCTACGTGCTACACCAGGCAAGTACACCGTGCCAAACTTTACAGTACTTACATGCTTTTCTATATTGCTATTTTTGTTTGTCTCACTTGGTACATATTTCTCTCCCGCTTCATATCATGGTTATTTCTAGTTCTACGTGTACGTACATGGTTGCTCTTCTTTTCTCATGTTACTCACCATATTATTCTTTTGTGTTCATGTCTAGTGATAGTATTGCTTAGCCTCTGTCGTGTCCCTTTGACATGATTGAGCTGGGCTTGACTTGTTGACTTGACTTGACTCGTAGTTCTAGGCGAGGACCTTGTGATAAATGATGACTATACTTGACTACTCTCTGTTGTGAGCCCCCACTGAGCTGCGATAGAGACTTACTATAGGTTTTGAGCCCCACCGAGCTGTGATCTATAGGGCCGTGTGCCCCTACTGAGCTGCGATTTATCCCGATTTACTCTTAGTCATGTTCATCAGCACGATTCTCGACGAGATGCCACTTCCTTAGATATTTCATTCTTATACTATCCTGCAGTCTTTACTTCTTTTACTATTTCATGTCCTTCCTTGCATGTTATTTACTGTACAGTAGGCATGTATATTATGTGTCTTGCTAGTCCCTTGAGAACCTGGTTATCTCTCCAGGTTATAGCCAAGCTGGTAGAATTGATGGATGGTTATGAGTTGCGTCTGCAGGATTCAGGTATCGTTGGTGCATGGTTTCATTTTATTCTCTTGTGTTGTATATTCTTATCTTGATATATTCTGCTTATTGGTCTTATTTATTATACTTGTGTTTCCTTTCGAGTATATTCGGACATGTATGCTAGTGGGCTGCAGACCACGAACCATATTATTCATTCTTGATGGTTTATTATTTTATGTGGATTGAGATTAGTTTTGACTTGCCATGATTAGACCTAATGCCATAGTCCATACAACTTATACGTATTCAAACGGGGCTGGAGTCCTCTCGATGCATAGCTGGCATGTATACGTATCCTAGTCCTATACGTATTATTGGGACTGGGGCATTACTTGTTTTTGTAGTGGCCCATGCAAGTCCAGTTAGCTGTTTCGGTTACGTTACTGTACCGAGCGGGCCTACGAATATGATTAAACCCTTAGGAATCTCAGTCCACAACTGCCTTGACAATTCCTTTAAAAAAATTTCTATCGTCCTTGAACTTCATATTTGCTCTCAACTATTCTTCCTTTGCTTTCTCGTACAATTGCTTCTCGTTCCTCCCTTTTTCGTAGTGACGAATGCTCGTGCTGTATGGAATTTCTTAGAAATCCTTAAGTTATAGTGTCAGTTAAGTTGCTTATTGAGTTTTGGTTGCTTAATAGATAGGAGGAGATTAGAGATGCCATAGGCCATAGATATCTAGTGGTGTGGATTTTTGACTAGTGTGCTAGGATTATACAATTTTAGGGCATCATGTGTTTGATGGAGTAGTGTGACCAAAGGTGGGTAGACGTCCTCATTATGGGCATATATATATGATCATATTGGGTTACGCCCTTATGGTGGCTACTTGATCAAGAATAGAATTATAGTTTTAGTGTAGAGATCGACCCTCTAAGAGATGAAACTAGACATAGCCTAACCCAACCCATTTACTATTATATCCTGTCAGTTGTAAAATTAGGATTAGACAGATTGATAGGTATCAGTTAACTTGGTTAGGGGAAGAGAGACTTATATAATTGTCATGATAAAATGGTTAGGAGGACAAGCCTTTAACATGATCGTTGCAAGACCGCTAGTACCAAAAAGAGCGACTAGAGATAACCATATATAGCTTTACGAATGTTGCAAAATCAAATTGATTAGGATTGATTATTACTTGAGTTATTAGGTGACACCGTAGTGACCTAGCGCATTCCTTGAATTATTCCTAGTTACACTAGCGCGGTTCTTTGTTAGTCAGTCTTATTTTAATTTCGAGGACGGAATTCTTTTAAGGTGGGTAGATTGTGAGGACCCTGATCTTTGGGAATTATTTTTTTAATTTATTTTATAGTATTTCTATTTATTAGGTTATATTGTATATTTAATTTTGATTATGGATGTGTTTTTTCGTAACTTAAATTTTTGGAGCATAAGAAGCACCAATCCTTCGAAACGTCCTTCGTGAGTTTTGAGGTAGACAAGTTCACCTTCAATTTAATATATCATGTCCCATCCAAACTTGTCCCTTAGCATTCTTTTGACTTCGTACAACTTCGGGTCAAATTTAGGCCAATTGACCATTCATCGTAATTCTACATCTAACTTCCAACTTGAGTTCATGACTCGACGTCGATCAAAACCATATGGTTTTGACCCATTTTGAGCCTACGATGCATATGCCAAGGGTGTGCCACTCAATCGAGTCCCCATGTGCTATTTAATTTCGAATGACACAAGAGACTTATTGGTTGACTTTTCGAGTTCGATTTGATTAGAAAATATATTTGGACCCTAACCTAGCCAACCCCACTTAGGAGAAGCCATGTTAGGTTGCCATGACTTAGTAGAGTTATCTTTGAATTTATTTTAGGCCAAATAGATTTATATACAATTTTGTATATGTATAGGATTATATTTATAATAGTCTAATACTATATATATATAGCCTTGGTCACGGTTAAGTTTTGAGATGCAAATCGACTAGGAATATTGGCACGATTAGTATAGTTGTGTGCTTTGACTAATATGTTAGCCATGGGAGGGAAGGCCGAGCCATAAGTGTATTATAACTAGGAAAACAGGCCAAGTTGTGACTTGATCCCTAAAATTGATTGATTGGTTTATTAATTAGATTATTGACTTTTTAGGAGACCCGGTTGCTTTAAATTATTCAAACTGGATCCGAACCAAGCCCAAGCCCATGTAGGCATGTAGTGAGACAAAAAACGGCCATGTAGACATAATTTAGGTAGATGCAAATATTTTGTATTTATTTTTAGGAATTGGAAAATATTTGATATACGTACAATATGGGTAGTATTAATATTAGATGACATTTTAGAATATTGTATCATTTTCTGGAGCCAAATAAAGAGTGTGTATGATATGTTCACCAAAAACGACTGTTGGGTTATTTTAATTGTTATTAGGATTATTAGTATTATTAATGTTATTGTTGTTGTTATTAAATAAAATATTTATTATCGTTGGTTATTTTTATTGTTAAATGAATTTATCTATATGTACACGTATTTCTATGAATAGGCCATACCCTAGGAAGAGATAAAATTGAGATTTTATTTAGATTTTGGAGTGCTATACATACATATATATATATATATATATATATATATATATATATATATATATATATATATATATATATATATATATAAAGCAATATATATAAAGAAATATAAGTAGATAGGGGAAAAAAAACCAAACCACCATCTCACGAGATTTTGGGAAAATCTCGTGAGATGGATTTTCTCAAACAAAACCGAGCCCAACCCAAAATAGGACTACAGTGTATATATATACGCGCGAGAGAGGGGATTTTCCTCGACAAACCCTAAGCTCTAATCCTGGAAACCCCTTTCCCGACCTTACCAATACCCTGCGCACGTCCCTGCCACCGAGCGCCACCGCTTGAACGCCGGAGTTTGTCGCCGACGATCGCCTGACCGCACGGACATAGACCCCTGTGCAGCAACTCGATTCCATGGTACTCGTATTCATGACAAAAATTCTATTTGCTTACTTAATCATTTTCAATTTTGTAAATTCCTATGTAGAGCCTACCTGACCCTCTAGATGACCCACCTCATAGTTCCTCAAGGAATCGGTCTAACGAGTTAGAAAGTTGACTCGAAAATCCCTAAAAAACTATTTTTCTGACAGTTTAAAAATAGTCCAATCACCCAAGTTTGTAGTCTAATCCCGATCAATCAAGTAGGAACTTTTCAAAACTTTTTGAATAGAAAATTAGAGCACTTGTATCATTTTAATACCCTTTTTATAGTTTCTGATTTCATCACGTATGCACAAAGAAATTCGTTTCCCAAAATCGAGAAAAAAACACAACACACTGTTTTGAAAAACTTAAAATTCTTCCGATACGACGTGTCTCCCGCCAAACCGGGCGACGTGATCGTGAACCGAAAGCATCGAAAGGTGCATATCGACTTCCCGGACGTGTGAACTTTGACGGAATTCAAATTGGTTGCGTGTGCGCGACGAATTTGATACGTCTCTGTCGAAATTTATCGTATCGGCCTTTTTGCAAATTCTCCAATTACTTTGTCCACGTTCGTCATATCAAGACGAAACTTGCACAAACATGACCGTATCATTTTTCTAGTCCTGTATGCAAAGTTTGGTCCGATTCTGAGATAGTTGGCCGGACGCCATTTTGTGGGCCCCACGATCCGACTCAACGGGCAAAATTGTGCACGGCCCACCGGAATCCAACTTTGGACATACAGTTGGTTTCGTATCGTCAAATTGGACCCATAGACATGTAGTTTGATGACTTTCAAGACCATAGACTCTGGCACATTTTTTGGTGCAAAGCGGATCCAATGACGGACACCATTTTGACCCAAAATTACCATTTTGCCCCTATATTCAGAATTGGACTTATGGGTATCCTATCCTTGCTATTTTGTTTATTCCGAGAATGTTGGCAATGTCTATTTCAGCATCCGGAGTCGTTTGTGGGAGTTGGACTTTTGGTGACTCGTTGATTGGTTAGTTATTGTGGTTATGCGCGCTACACCTGACAAGTACACCATGCCAAACTTTATAATACTTACATGCTTTTCTATACTGCTATTCTTATATGTCTCACTTGGTACATATTTCTCTTCCGCTTCATATCATGGTTATTTTCTAGTTCTACGTGCACGTATAGGGTTGCTCTTTGTTTTCTCATGTTACTCACCATATTATTCTTTTGTGTTCATGTCTAGTGATAGTATTGCTTAGCCTCTGTCGTGTCCCTTTGTCATGATTGAGCTGGACTTGACTTGACTCGTAGTTCTAGGCGAGGACCTTGTGATAGACGATGACTATACTTGACTAGTCTCTATTGTGAGCCCCCACTGAGCTGCGATAGAGACTTACTATAGGTTGTGAGCCCCCACTGAGCTGTGATCTATAGGGACGTGCGCCCCCAATGAGCTGTGATTTATCCCGATTTACTCTTAGTCATGTTTATCCGCACGATTCTCGACGACATGCCACTTCCTTAGATATTTCATTCTTATACTATCCTGCAGTCTTTACTTCTTTTACTATTTCATGTCCTTCCTTGCATGTTATTTACTGTACAGTAGACATGTATATTATGTGTCTTGCTAGTCCCCTGAGGACCTGGTTATCTCTCCAGGTTATAGCCAAGCTGGTAGAATTGATGGATGGTTATGAGTTGTGTCTGCAGGATTCAGGTATCGTTGGTGCATGGTTTCATTTTATTCTCTCGTGCTGTATATTCTTATCATGATATATTCTGCTTATTGGCCTAGTTTATTATACTTGTGTTTCCTTTCGAGTCTATTCGGACATGTATGCTAGTGGGCTGCAGACCACGAACCATATTGTTCATTCTTGATGTTTTATTATTTTATGTGGATTGAGATTAGTTTTGACTTGCCATGATTAGACCTAATGCCCTAGTCCATACAGCTTATACATATTCGAGCGGGGCTGGAGTCCTCTCGATGCGTAGCTGGCATGTATACGTATCCTGGTCCTATACGTATTATTGGGAATGAGGCGTTACACAATTATAATAGAATACAAGATAAAATATCAAGACTGGAATATAAACAGGATATATAGAACATGATATCATGTCAGGGTGTAACGTACAGGAAAGTAGAATAATACAGAAATATTTGATGTACAATGTAAATATAAACAGTGCCTTGAGTATTAGAGCGTTATGTGATCGGCTTGGGTCAAGATTATGCTGTTCCATTTGACCAGCTATGCGCAAGTAGTATAGAGGATCAGGCCAGCCAAATGGAAAGCTATGCACAAGTAGTATCAGGTTAGGCTACTCCCTACGTGTGGTGAGGGTGGAGCTATGCACATGTAGTAATAAGTGGGGGTAATTATCACATAACCTTTAATAACTCCCCATCCCGAGTAGTATAATAGATCCAACCATGACACGTCATGACACGGGATTTAAAGAGCAGGAGGGCCAGCCCACTCCCAAATTGGTGTCTTTACAAGTACATGAAATAAGATCGAACAATGTACTCATATACCAGGTAAACCAGGAATAACATCGCATGACGAGATCTAACGTATACTAGTCCGTGTATCCTCGTGTTGAGAATCAAGTAAAATACTACAATGAATCAGATATAGTAGATATCAAAGCAATAAAAACTATCAGAGAATGTACTCGCCTGCGATCTTGAGGGGTCAATAGTAATCGAGGTTGAGAGGATAGTCACAGACCTAAATATGAGATATACAAGAGTTAATTAGGGTTTAATCGTGTTTGGCATGATTTCTAGTGTATAATATGCAAATCTAGGTCAAGCTCAGTCAAACTAAGTCAAACTAGGTCAAACTAGGTCACACTAAGTTAAACTAGGTTAAACTAGGTCAAATCGGTTCAAAGGTTGACTTACAGTTGACTTTTGGTCAACTGGTCAACTCCTAGTCCAATTCTAGGTCCAATGTTGACTTTTAGTTGACTTTGAGTCAAAACAGTCAACTATGGTCAAACGGGGTCAAAACTAGTCTAAGTATCCTATTCCTAACATTTACCTACCAAGATATCATATATCTTGGTCATATTGGTATCCCAATACCAATACCTTGGTTTATGTCCAATACCTTAAGTTAGGTAAATCACCTTAGCCTCTAACCAACACCTTACCCTTACCCTATGCAACTCCCATACCTTGCTAAGGTATTCCAACACCTTACCTTGGTATCCTATAACTTTACCCTTGTATCTCGATACCATACCTTGGTATCTTGATACCTTAAATTGGTCATAAGGTAAACTTATCATTTACCTTGAAGGTAAAGGTAAATCTCATTTACCTTGAAATACTAACTTGATATCATGAGATACCAAGATACCTTGACCAACTATCTAACTAACTCATTAACTCTAAGGTATATACATATCCCTCTAACATATCAAACAAAACTAACTTACAACCATTACCCACCAAAGACTATATCCTAAGATATCTAATATAGCTAGTTGTCTTACTAACATCTAAAACATCTAACTCATATGATATAACATATAACTTATATCTAACTAAACCTCTAACATGTCACTAACAACTAACTCTCTAACACTACCAACAAACTAGCACACACACACACACACACATGGCATCATGGGGGTCAAATGTGGTGCTAAATGAGGGGTGAAGTGGGGGTTAAATAGGGGGCAAAAGGGGGTCAATGGGTGCCAAGGGGCTACCCTGCAGCAGTCCCAACTGCTGCTGCTGCTACCTGCTGCTGCTGCTGCAGTGGCTAACTAACACCCTGAGCTAACACATACACATTTTTTCATTGGCAAAATTGGAAAAAATATGATCGGAATAAAATTAAAATTAATACTATTTTGAAGGGTTTTTTCTATGTAATTTTTTTCTCAATTCAGTGAATTAACAGAAAATGAGAAAAAAATCTTGCCTAAATTTTGCACAACAAATATAATTAACAACAACAAAATAACAACAAAATAACATCAAAATTTTATAATAAAAAACACCACCACATATTGCCTTTGCTGAATCTGTCGGCGTTACAGATATGCTTGAAGAGCTCTGTGTACACAATTACTAGATGCGTTGGTGTCAGTATCATCTTTCAAAAAAGAAACATCAACAAAAATATAAAATAAGTGTAAATTTCACATTAATATTTTTTGAGGTTCAACAATTCTGATTTCTTTGAAGCGATGGCAGAGCCATCTGTGGTTGATAATCTCTCCACATTTTTGTCTACCCAAATTCAAAAAATAAATAAATAATGAAAATCAAATCTAGGTTAGTAAGTTGTTCACTAAATCAATAAATCATGTTGGCATGTACTATATTCATCTATGGTGAGAAAAAATACATTCACAATCCAACGAAAATTATATGATTAAGCATTAATATCTTTAATACTTGATATTTTTTCCAGGACCTTTAGAATAATAATCTCTTAGTATATATATAAACATTTTCATATTTTAATAAAATAAAAAAAATTAATTAACTGATGATAGAATTAAAAAAAAGCATTGAGTTGTGCTTGATTCCCTTAAGAATTAACATGCTGAAGGAGAATCTTTGAAAGATAGATTTTGAAATGCTTACACCTTGTTTTAGCAGCCGATATGGTTCTCCGGTAGTTCCGGTTGGGATTCTCGAGCTATATCTATCTTTATGGTATTGAAGTGTGGTATTTATACAACATGGAGGCTTCTGTACTTAGGTACTCATTTTTCTCTCTTTTTAAACATATGAAATCTATAACATGTTTGGATCTTATTACAAGGGTGCTGCTATTAGCACTCCTAAAATGTCATTCAGCACTCCTCTTTAATTTTTTAACATTCAAATTACAAATCTACCCCTAGATTAACATTATTGGCACTCCTAAAGTGTCATCCTACACTCCTCCCTCCATACATGCACAAATTAATGCTATATTTAATGAGGGATAGATTTGTAATTTGAATGTTAAAAAATTAAAGATGAGTGCTAAATGACATTTTAGGAGTGCTAATAGCAGCACCCTATTACAAAATGCTTTACTTTTCCAAGTAATTTCATGTTTATACTAGAAGTATTCTGGTTTCCTAAGCTATTCAATTATGTTTCATACATCGAGAATGTTTTCCATAAAGAAATTCTCTTTATTCGTTGTGTTTCTGGGAAAATTACAACTGTAGGAATCCGATCTAGAAGACGATCGCTTTATCCCTTGGACTATGCGAAGAAGAAAAGCTCTCAAAATTTTAACAGTAGATATCAATGTATCTGTACAATGAATGAGAAAAAGAACTCTATTTATAGAGTCAAAAATAATAACTGAAAAGATAACTGTCTTCACAGCCTGTGCTTAGTTGAAAATCACGCAGGATTTAACATACGCAAGGCTGCGAGCAGTTACTGGACGTGGCCTGTAACTGTTGGACACATGGCAATCATGCATGAGTCGTGTGCAAGTTACAGGACACGCAGGCGAGAGATCAGTGGCATGGCTGCCACGTACTCCAATTTGATGAAATCCACGCAGACTTGTTGAAGACGAAATCCACGCGAACTCGGTGTAGAAAGCTTCAAAATCCACGCAAACTTGGGGCAGGAAGCTTCAGGATCCACGCAGACTTCGAGGCAAAGAACTCAAAAATCCACGCAAACTTGAGGAAGAAAACTTCAGAATCCACGCAAACTTGAGATGAAGATCACAAATACACGCAGACTTGAGATAGAACTGCCAGCTGTCTTGATTCGGCGTGTCTCGACTGACACAAAATCTCTGACAGTGATTGCTTTGTCAGTCGCATTAAATGACAAGAAACCCTTTTGGTACGCCAACTTGACGAAGGCTGAGTCTTGCTGAAGAAGATTTCGAAAATCACGCAATAGACGGCGATGATCTCTCGAAGTCTGTGCATACGTGGCATACGAAGAGACATTCTTCGACTGTTGTGCTGTCAGTCATAATTACTCTCTGACAAATGATGAGCTGTCTCCCCAGAGTGATTTGTTTATATTGTCTGGATCAACTGAGCGTGACTTTTGACTCTGTCTTGATCAACTCAGCGTGACTTTCATTTTTGAGGCCTACAAAACCCCCTTCAAAGTTTTCGAAAAATGATAAATTATTTCGAAATACTTTGGAAACAGAGATGATAAAATGGATTTAGTCACGCTGAGATGACTCCAAAATTTTTCGGAAGTCGAAAATACTTCGAAGTTCTTTGAAAACATCCAAATAAACTTATTAAATGTCATAATGACTCTTCGTTCTCCGAGACTGATTGTATCTAATTTATGGTGGAATATGAACCGCCGGCGAGCTCTGTTATATAAACAGGGAGAAGATTCATTTTTAATCTTCATCTTACGTCAATATGACACCAAAGGAAGAAGCTGAGGAAGAAGCACGCAAGTTGGGCTTTTGTTCCCATGGTGACCCCACTTTTGGGGGTGAAGAGCCAGAGCCCCTTGTCTTCGAGCTCAAAGATGATCCCTTGCAACTAGCCAAGAATTTCTTGAGCTATTTTGGCTTGGATGGCTCGTCCTCTTCTGATGGGCGCAGCTTCATAGAGCAGCGTGAAATGTTTAAAGCTCTGTTGCACTGTCTGGGAGTCAGGAGCGTAGAAGAAGGCACCAAGCTCAGTCGCTCTGGAAAATAGAGCGTGACTTTTATGCTTTTGTTGTACTCTTTTTGTCTTGTCTTTTGTAAGGCCATCAGTGCCTGTCTTGAAGAATGTAGTACAACTTTTGCATTGAACAGCGTGCATTAATGAAGAATGTTAATTAGCACTCTTTAACTGTTTCTAATGTTGCGCTGTCTTCCAAAGCACACGTGTCATTCATTCCATGGTTTACGAGCGCTATTTACGCGGATCTTTTCCAAGAATAGACTTGTACTTTGTCCTTTAAATAGGCAGCTGAGTTTCAAAGATACTCATCTCTCATTCTTTTTCTTCTTCTCTGAGAACGAAATTTTTGAGAGATTTCATTCTCAAAACAGGAAAGCAATGCCTTCTAATGTTCGATTTCTGCATACTGTATCAAACATGAATTTGCCAATCCTTAGCACCAAACTTGAAGGTAAGTCCAGTATAGTACGCGTACTATTTTTGCTGTTGAAGATAGGCTTTCTGTTTCTGATTGAACAATGCACGCTTGACCAGTCAGTGCGTGTCAAATGACATTTCTGTTGATTAATTCTCTTTTTCCTTGCTGTTTTCTGCAGAAGCTCGGCTAAAGATTTTCTTCAGAACTGGCATTGGTGATGTGGATGCTGTGGAGAATATCCTGCTGACACCAACATCAGGGAGCTCATACGCTTTTGACGCGTACATCAGACAACTCAGAACTCTTCGTGGGATAGAAGGGTCTTCCTTTGATGGTAGGAAGAGCCTTTACACACGAGAGTTGGATGGTGGAGTCAACTCTACCCCGAGAAATCGGGTAGTAGAGTTCCTTTCACGGGAGAACTAGGAATTGTATCCCAAGGTTTGGATACATTCTTGTCTTCCTTGAGAGGTTACCCCCAATCCACCAATTGTATTGGCAGCACCACGACTTCGGGCTGCCATACTCTGTGGTTCTCCTCTCGTCTGAGAGAGAAGACCAGAGTTTGATTCCTGCTGATCTGGTCGTGACTGGGACCCAGACAGTCAGGAATTGCCACCAACAACGAACCTGACGGAGAAGGTCCGACGGAGAAGATCCAAAGAAGAAGATAGATCTCTATTAGGTTATTGTTGTGGTGTAGAATGAAAATCCAAGATTTGTAATAGATTTCCATTATGATTTGTAAGAAAGTCTAAGAAAATGTAATAGACTTTTTTGTGGTGAAATGAGAATGGAAATGATAATTCTTCTATGCTCAATGATTTGTATTTGTGGATGAATTGTGGACATGATAGATAATAAAATCATCTTTTCTGTTTTAGAGTATATGATATTATCAGAGGTATTATGGACGTGATAATATATAGGAACTCAAAAGAAAATAGATTGATTTCTATGCAGAGGTCAAAACATGACAAATGAGTAAGCAGATTCGGAATTGATTCAGAGGTTATGAAAACATGATCAATAACGAATCCCCACTTAATAAATTGATAGAAGATTATGAACGGATGAACCGTTAGGAAATGATGAACAGATGAACTGTCGAGTGGATATAATAAATGAACGGATGAACCGTCAAGTATTAATGAATATGTGAAACGTCGGATGAATGTGAGAAATGAATGGATGAATGAATATGTGAAACGTCGGATGAATGAGGAACTTCTGCCTATAAATATAGCAGAAATCTAGCGAGAACGAATACTTCTACTCCTCAACATAAAAATGTCATCTGGAGAAGCATCCAAGAAGACTGAGATGGCCTCAAAGGTTCAGAAAGGCCCTGAAGAACGCCCTGCTGGTCCAGCCAAAACGAAGAAGACGGAAGCAGGCAAAGGTTCGTCTGCACCCAAGCCACCAAGGGACATTCTGGATTTTCTGCTCGAACCAGGAAGGACTGAAGAAGAGGAAGCCATGAGGATGGCCGCTTGCAAATTCCTCGTGGGTTCTAACAAGGAGGTTCTCGGCTCTTTTGCTGATCATGTCTTTGAGAAGGACGGTAGTGGCCCACGTCCAAATGTAGAGAAGGATGATAGTGATCTTCCTTAATATCATGTATCATCATTCATGAAAATAAAATAAAAATTTTATTTTTATACATAGTACTTTTTAAGGAATTTGCCATTAATAGGCATCAAAACTTTTCGACCATCCAATTCTGAGAGTTGATAAGCTCCATTTGAGAAAACTTTGCTCACAATATAGGGACCTTCCCACTTTGCGTCAAATTTACCCTTACTCATATGAGTCATAGTCATAGGACGTCTGACTGTTAGAACAAGTTCTCCTTTTTGATATGATCGAACTCTGACTTTTTTATTAAAAGCTCTTGAAATTCTAGCTTGATAGAATTCAATATTCTGTTGAGCAGATAATCGCTTTTCATCCAGAGCTTCTAATTTCTGAAGTCGAAGACGATCGTTATTTTCAGCAGTGAGTTCATTAGCGATTGCTATCCTTAAAGAAGGAATTTGAATCTCTAATGGAAGAACAGCTTCGCAACCATACACCAGAGAGAAAGGTGTACATTTGGTAGCATTACGAACTGTAGTGCGATAAGCCCACAAACATTCCCCGAGCTTGTCACTCCAATTACGTTTGTTAGTGGAGACAAACTTCTTTAGGAGTTTGATGATAGTCTTGTTGAAAGCTTCTGCCAATCCGTTAGCTGCTGGATTATATGCGGTAGAAGTCACATTATTGATCCGATGATCGTCACAGAATCGAGTAAATTTCTGGCTGACGAACTGTGGTCCGTTATCATGAACAATGCGTCGAGGAACACCAAATCTGTAGATGACGTGGTGCTTAATAAAGCTGGTGACATTAGACGTCTTAACTTCAGATAAAGGAATGGCTTCGGCCCATTTGGAGAAGTAATCGGTTATTGCGAGAATGAACCGATGACCTTTAGATGACGGTGGATTGATCGGGCCGACAATGTCCATGTCCCAAGCTTCGAAGGGCCATGATGCTGCCGTCGGATGTAGAAATTTCGAGGGTTGATGAATAAAATCTGCATGAATTTGACAAGCTTTACACTTCTTTGCATATTCGATGGCATCAGATACCATGGTGGGCCAATAATAACCCATACGTCGAATACGGTCTTAAAGTTTTGGTCCTGGCTGATGTGCTCCACAAATTCCATTATGTGCTTCGCGAATGATTTGTTGAGCTTCGTCGCCGGCAACACATCGAAGGAGTAAACCATCATAAGCTCGACGATATAAGGTCTTTGTTGTATGATTGTAGTAGAATCTGAGTGATCGTCGTCTGATAGATGCTGCCTCACTCGGATCATCCGGAAGAATATCATATAATACGAGATCTAAGAAAGGAAGTCTCCAATCTTTATCCATATTCTGATTCTCAGTCGAGTTACTGAAGATGAATTCCATGCTGGAATCAGATGAAGATGACATCGATTTACGACTGAATCCAAATCCTCTTGTTGTGTTGACGTCATGAGATGTTGATTCTTCAATGTCAACTGGAAGTCCTAGAGTCAAGTTATTTTCAAGATAAAATAATTCTCGATTACGAATAACAATCATTTGTTGCCGTCTGATTGGAATAGCCAGCACCGCTGCAAGATTAGCAAGGGCATCAGCTTCTGTGTTACATGCTCGCCTAACATGTTCAATGAAGAATTCTTCAAACGAAGAAGCCATAGATATAGCTGTTTTATGATAAGGAACCAGATCTTGATGGCGAACTTCATAAGTACCCCTGATCTGATTGACAATGAGTTTAGAGTCTCCATACGCCTCCAAATGTTGAATATTCAGATGTTTAGCAAGTTGAAGACCAATAAGTAATGCATTGTACTCAGCTACATTGTTTGAACACGGATGATCGAGAGAATAAGCTCTTTGGATAGCAAGACCTTCTGGCGATACAAGAACAATTCTAACTCCAGCGACAATATCGCCATTAGGACCAATTCTTGATGCTCCATCAAAGAATAGACGCCAAGTAGGATCTTCTTCAGCAATTTGATTTGAATCTAGGACTTCATCTGGGATTTCATCATAGAGTTTTGAATTTTCTGGAATTGAGTGAGCAGCCAGAAAATCAGCTAAAGCTTGTTCTTTGACTGATTTCTGAGGAATATAGTGCATGTCATACTGAGCAAGTAGGATTCCCCAGTTAGCCAATCGAGAATTCAAAACACTGGGTTTCTTCATCATAATCCGTATAGGATTGATCCTGGAAATGACATGAATAGTCTGGCCAATGATATAATGACGTGTCTTTTGGACAGCAAACATCAAGGCTAGACATTCTTTTTCAACCGGTGAATATCGAGGTTCAGCTCCAGTCATAGTGCGGCTGAGATAATAAATGGCTTGTTCATGGCCATTTTGATTCTTTTGAGCAAGTAATGCACCCAATGAATGACTCATTGCTCGAGTATAGAGGAGGAACGGTATTCCTGAGACGGGAGGTACCAATACTGGAGGGCTCATCAGATATTGTTTTATATCATTGAATGCTTTCTGACATTCATCATTCCAGACAAAAGAGACACCTTTCTTCATAAGTTTGTTGAATGGTCTGCAGCGTCCTGATAAATTAGAGATGAATCTCCTGATATAAGCAATTCTTCCTTGAAATCCTCGTAGCTCTTTTAAGGTGCGTGGAGGACGCATCTCTTGAATGGCTTTGATCTTCTCGGGATCCACGTGTATATCTTTAGCGGTAATGACGAAGCCGAGAAATTTACCACTAGAGACGCCCAGGAAGGACTTAGTAGGGTTCATTTTAAGTTGATGCTGACGCATTAATTCAAAGATAGTCTTCAAATCTTGGATATGATCCTCCTTTCGTCGACTTTTGACTGCAATATCATCAACATAGCATTCGACTATTTTCCGTAGATGTTCGCGGAATATAGTGCTCATTGCTCGCTGATATGTTGCTCCTGCATTCTTGAGACCAAACGGCATCACTGTATAACTGTATGTACCGATTGGCGTTCTGAAGGAAGTGTGTTTTTCATCATCTGGAAACATTTTGATCTGGTTGTATCCCGAATACCCATCCATGAATGACATTCGTTCGAAACCACATGTATTATCGATCATGACATCAGTAATTGGAAGAGGAAACTCGTCTTTAGGACATGCCGCATTGAGATCGCGGAAGTCTATGCATACTCTGATCTTGCCAGTCTTTTTAAGAACAGGAACAATATTAGCCACCCAATCGGGATATTGTTCCTCTCTAATAAACCCAGAGGTAATGAGTTTATTGACTTCAGCTTCAATTGCATCCATGATGTCTGGACGAAATCGTCGCTGTTGTTGTTTGACCGGTTTAGTATTCGGCAAGATATTGAGCTTGTGAGTTGCAATTTGAGGATCAAGCCCTGGCATATCTTCATAACTCCAAGCAAAGACATCGATATAATCACGAATGAGTTTGATCATGTCTTTCTTATCAGTTTCTGAAAGACTTTCACTGATGAATATTGGTTTGGGAGATCCCTCTTCACCAACATCTATTTGAACAAGTTTATCTTCAGTCGGAGGTTCTTTTTGCTCGAAACGGAACTCCCATTGATTATCTAATCTTTGGGCCCACTGTTCTGATTCAGGTGAGATTTCAAACTCTTCTTCGTCTTCATCACTTTCTTCAGAATGGTTAATGGAAACCATGTTGGAAGACAAAATGTTGCAGTAGAAGTCCCCGATACTTGTATCGGAATCCCAAGAAGTGGTACTAGAAGAATCAGATCTCTTATCTTCGTCAGACTCGGGATCTTCATGGATAATATTGATGAAAGGAGTAGGAGCAGTATAACCCAATCCGCATTTCGTCCTTCCATATTTCAAAGGAGGAATCCGGACAGGTATTTTTCTTCCTTTTCCATCATTGAGGCCAGTCCTGAAGTCATAGCCCATATTTTTGATGATGTCTCTAGATTGCTGACTACAACGACGTAGTTGTAATCTTCCAGTATCATCATTTTTGTCATCATCTTCAAGATCAGAAGGATTTTGAGGTCCTTTTAGAAGAATATTGGAATATCTCCTGGCTTTCTGCTTGGAACTAGAAAGTATGAAGATTGTAGAGGTTCTAGAGATACATCTGTATGAACAGTCTGTACAACTCCTATGGTTATTGTGTTCAAGTCATCTAACAGATGTAAATAACTATGAACATAATTTCACACATCAACGTACTGCAAAGGTGGAGACTTTTCATTAAATGTAAAAGCAGCAATAGTTACATTGGGAGAAGGCTGAGCCTTAGAGATTTTAGCCAAGTCAATGACTAAAGGGGGAGAAGAAGAACGAGAAGAAGCGTTGTTTCGATTAAGATCGATAACAAATGGCTCAGAAGAGGTGAGCTCCCTTGAAGTTTGAGATGGAAGAATAATCCGCCCTCCAACTGGAATTAGCAGAGTATCTTGTGAAGATACAGGAACTGTAGTACGCCCACTGACAGGAATGATCAGTGTATTTTGAGTAGATGACTGAGGTAACGGAGAGATCCGTCCACTCACTGGGATGATGAAAGAATCTTCTCCAGAGGGTTTAAGAGATTGTTGCTGAGTAGTTCGACTTTTAACAGGGATTATTAAAGTCTCACTTTGTGCATCTTCTTTCTCCATAGCTTGTATGATCCTTGTATACTCTTCTTTGTACATTCGGGAATCATTGAAATAAGCTTCAACCCCATGGAAGGGATTTATATCAGCAACTTCTTTTTGTACTCTTCCATTGCTATCAATGTATTTAAAACATTGATGAAGAGTAGAAGGCACCACATTATTTTTATGAAGAAAGGGCCTCCCCAGAAGAAGATTATAGGATCCCGCGATCTCGATCACATAGAAAGTGACTTTAGATCTGAAATCGCCTATCTGAAGCTTCAGATGAATCTTTCCCAAAGGCTCGCTTCGGCTTTGATTGAATCCCAAGATAGTAGTAACCGTCTTGGAGAGCTTGTGAAGAGGGATTTTTAGTTCATCCAACAGACTCTTCGGCATTATGCTTATAGCAGACCCTGGGTCAATGAGGATACGATCTATCTTCATCGTATCAATATAACCAGTGTAGTAGAGAGGTCGGTCATGTCGATTATCCTCCAGTAGCATGTCATCTTGTGTAAAGGTGATATTTGGGATAATCTCCAGTACACTGTTGCAATGTAAGCAAGTGGCAGGTTCCGCATCTGGCTTTTTTAATTGTGCAAGACAAGAGTCAGCTTGTAGAAGTGCTTCACTTAACGTCTCCCGAGTCTCTTTGGAAAGACGTAGAAGTTCAAAGAGGGACATTCTAGCTGGAGTATTAGCAAGCTGAGCTAAAATGTCAAAATTATAAGGCTTCTGAAGTCCAAGAGGAGAGGACTTCTTGATTGGCTTATCAAACCGAGCCTGTTGTTTGCCATTCTCCAAAGCTGTAGACTTGGGAAGAACAGGTTCAGTGGATGATTCTTCTTCAGGAAGAACATTAGAAGCATTTTTATCAGCTGGAGAGATGTCAAGAGGATCCTCAGGACTTTTAGAATAATCCTTTAGGTAAGGTTTCCCCGTTCGAGTAGCACTAACAAGTGCTTCTTCTTTGTCTTTTGGCTCTGTGTCAGAGGTAGACCCAAGAGAAGTCATATGACATGACTTGATCTTTCCAGCCTTCTTGGACTTTCGAGAAGAAATCTTTTGAGGAGAAGGCGATTCGAAATCTGCCACTAGATCAGGATGGATCCACATGATTTCTCCAGTCTCCAAAGTGATTGGTGCTAATCCTTCAGACTGTGGAAGAGGAATATTTACTATTTCAAGAGTCGCCTTGGGAATAGGAACAATCCCACCTTCAAGGAGTTGAGGAGGGAAATCTCCGAATTGCATAGAGACGACATTAGAAGTGACAGTCTTCTCTTTTGGAGTAAGAGAGATAGCTCCAGATTTAATCATTTCTTGGATCTTTCCTTTCAGTACATAACATGTACGAATTGTATGACCCAGCATTCTGTGATATGGGCAGTATTTGGGATGATCTGTCTTACCAGCTTCATCAGGTTTCTTGATCTCAGGTAATTGTATCTTATTACCTTTCAGCAGACATTCAAAGATACCAAGGACATCGTCGTCATCGAAAGAATATTCTTCTTTGGGGCGAGGTGTTCTTGATTGTTGAATTGTAGAAGAAGTTTGAACAGTTGATGTATCTTTGCTCTGAAGATTAACTTCAAGAGTTTCTTTTCCCTTGCGAGCATTGTTTTTATTGTTAGCACCTTGTCCTGTTTTTTTAGGAGTCATCTGCACTCCTAAACCTTTGAAGGTTTCAGCACTGATTTCTGCAGCTTTGGCACTGACTATGAAGGAAGGCCAATCTTGAAATTGAGTAGACCCTGTCCACATACTGATGATTGGCAACAACTTTGATTTGCACGTGTCAATGGTGACAGCATCAGGAGTTCCAAGAGGCATCTTCAGAGCTTCTCTTCGAAACCGTTCAATGTATTCCTCTGTGGATTCATTATTTTTCTGCTTGATTCTAATAAGAGCAGACATAGTCATGTCATTCAGCCCTTCATAGAACCTTTCAAGAAACATCTGTTTGAAACCAGCAAATGAGGTAATGCTCCCATTTGGGAGACTCCTATACCATTCATAAGCCGTTCCCTTGAGACATCCAATAAATACCCGAGTAAGGAGGGCATCACTTGGTTGCAGTTGATCAGTCATCACTTCAAAGTGATTGATAAACTGACTTAGATAAGTGGTTCCATCATAGAATGAGATAGTAGGAGGCTTGTATTTAGGAGGATATGATACTTGCTTCCATTCTATCGGATAAGGCTGCTTGATGCCTAACCTTTGTAAACCATCCTTTTGTTTGAATGCCTCGAATTGAGTTTTGAGATTCTTCAATTCTTCAGAGATAACTCCCGAAGATTGTGGAGTTGTGGCTTGTAGAGAATAGTTGGGAGGAGGAACAGCATTGTAAGCACTACCCCCAGCTCCAGAGAGACTAGGATTTAGTTGAGCTGATCCAGGAGTATTGGATTGTACTGCTGGAGGAACTTGTACTGGACTTATATCAGTATCAACTGGTATGGCATCTGGTACAGTCTGTCGATTTTGCAACTGAGCTGTCATGAGTTCATACATCGACTTCATTGTGTCAGTCATAGACTTCATTTGCTGTTCCAAAGAAGCAATTCTTTGATCTTGAGGAGTCAAGGAAGAAGAAGGTTCATCAGTATTCCCATCAACCATGTAAGTCGTGACTGTATGAGGGATTATTGATGAACTAGTAGATGTTGTATGTTCTGAATCATTGCTTCGTGCATCAAAGTCAACTATAGGAGAATTACCCCCAGTAGGAAGAGGTGGGAAGTTAAATTCTCCAAGGAATTCAGAATCAATTTCAGGGATCAAATTTCTTTGACTAGAAGCCAGGACTCTTGCTCTGGTGTTTCTATATACTCCATCTGGACTATCAACTCTACCCCCGGTGTCCCGAGAAGTCATGTTGACAGAGGCAAACAAAGGCTCATCTTCATCAGGTATAGGTTCATACTGAATCCTATTGAAGACAGACTGTCGTTTAGTTTGACATCTGCATTGCATTGTGATTCTTGGCTGGAAGTCACATTCATGATCACCATGGTCTTGAACCGTTGATTGACATCTGCAGTGAATTATGACTCTTGGATAGAAGTCACATTCAGCATGTTCTTTTAACATAGAATTACTCCTTCTCTTCTGTTGAAGATATTCCCGTAAATCTGTTTGTGAAGATTGAGGAGTATATTTCCTGTTCTTGGGTCTTAATGGCTCTTGATTATATAAAGAGTGATTAATGTAAGCCACATAGTTTCTTGCATACTCTGCATCTGGATCTTTTATCTTCATATCCAATTGGTATGGTTTCTTAACACCAGAAGTGCTGAGTTTTGTTCTTAAATCAGTGGAAGGTAACACATTGGTTTTGGAAACATGGAGTTTTCCTTCCATTGATCTGGATATTTGCAGAGAAGGAAGAGTTGAACCACTCCTTTGATTAGGAGTTGGTAACAGACCCTCTTTAATGGACAGATTATGTGCCCAATTTGAAGAAGTCATAGGAGAAGATATTAAGGAATATTTCTTCTTAGACTCATTCAGATTTTGAGACATAGAATGTCCAGAAGGAAGAGTAGTCAAAAGACCATCTCCTTTCCTTTGACTAACAAAAGTATCAGTCAAAGCCGTTCCTGAAGAAAAAACTACAGGAGCAGAAGAAACAACTAAAGAGTTATTCCTTTTCGAAGGGACTTTGTGTGGAAGACCACCCCCAGTTCTAGTAGAACTCGGTAAAGAAGAAGAGATAACTAAGGAGTTATTCTTCTCTGATGAAATACACGCTGAAACAGATTTGGCTAAAGAACCAGTACTGTTAGCGTGACTTTTGATTTTAGAATTACACGCTAGAACAGATTTGGCTAAGGAACCAGTACTGTCAGCGTGACTTTTGAATGTGGGATTACACACTGGAATAGATTTGGCTAAGGAGCCGGTACTATCAGCGTGACTTTTAGAGTTGAATTTGCACGCTGGAACAGATTTGGCTAAGGAGCCAGTACTGTCAGCGTGACTTTTAGAGTTGAATTTGCACGCTGGAACAGATTTGGCTAAGGAGCCAGTACTGTCAGCGTGACTTTTAGAGTTGAATTTGCACGCTGGAACAGATTTGGCTAAGGAGCCAGTACTGTCAGCGTGACTTTCAACTTTGGAGATACACACTGGAACAGATTTGGCTAAGGAGCCAGTACTGTTAGCGTGATCTTTGATTGCTGTCATCTTCGAGTGCACAAGAGTGTGCGTGCTTGCAGTAGAGCTCTTGCCAGTGTTAGGAGCAGACACTGTGGCAGAGACTTCACCATTGACTGCCAACTGATTCTTAGGGACATAGACAGAGTGTCCCTTCGACTTGGCAGTGATGATGGAGGCTGGAGTGGGCTTGCCACCCTTAGCCCGCTGCATTTCTTCATAGGCGAGTTGATCGAATTTGATCGTCATCACCTTCTTCGTCGAGCCGATTGATGAAGTGTCGCATTGAGTTGTTGCCATCTCAGAAGAGGAGATGGTTTTCCCCAGCAGAGTCGCCAATTTGTTTTCCATAAAGAAATTCTCTTTATTCGTTGTGTTTCTGGGAAAATTACAACTGTAGGAATCCGATCTAGAAGACGATCGCTTTATCCCTTGGACTATGCGAAGAAGAAAAGCTCTCAAAATTTTGATAGTAGATATCAATGTATCTGTACAATGAGTGAGAAAAAGAACTCTATTTATAGAGTCAAAAATAATAACTAAAAAGATAACTGTCTTCACAGCCTGTGCTTAGTTGAAAATCATGCAGGATTTAACATACGTAAGGCTGCGAGCAGTTACTGGACGTGGCCTGTAACTGTTGGACACATGGCAATCATGCATGAGTCATGTGCAAGTTACAGGATACGCAGGCGAGAGATCAGTGGCATGGCTGCCACGTACTCCAATTTGATGAAATCCACGCAGACTTGTTGAAGACGAAATCCACGTGAACTCGGTGTAGAAAGCTTCAAAATCCACGCAAACTTGGGGCAGGAAGCTTCAGGATCCACGCAGACTTCGAGGCAAAGAACTCAAAAATCCACGCAAACTTGAGGAAGAAAACTTCAGAATCCACGCAAACTTGAGATGAAGATCACAAATACACGCAGACTTGAGATAGAACTGCCAGCTGTCTTGATTCGGCGTGTCTCGACTGACACAAAATCTCTGACAGTGATTGCTTTGTCAGTCGCATTAAATGACAAGAAACCCTTTTGGTACGCCAACTTGACGAAGGCTGAGTCTTGCTGAAGAAGATTTCGAAAATCACGCAATAGACGGCGATGATCTCTCGAAGTCTGTGCATACGTGGCATACGAAGAGACATTCTTCGACTGTTGTGCTGTCAGTCATAATTACTCTCTGACAAATGATGAGCTGTCTCCCCAGAGTGATTTGTTTATATTGTCTGGATCAACTGAGCGTGACTTTTGACTCTGTCTTGATCAACTCAGCGTGACTTTCATTTTTGAGGCCTACAGAGAAAAATATAGCTTTTATCATATTTTGTCATCCCAAAACAATGAACTTAATCAAAATTCTAGAGGGTACTTAGCGTAACTCTCATTCTTAACACAGAGAAACAATCTTTCATAGGCCATTGCCATCTTCCTTGCAGATCTTGGCATATTCTCTGTGTTGGGAACGAAATGAGAACCATCCCCAAACTAAGAAGCTAAGAGAGAATCCAAGTAAAATGCAGAAACCAAAATAGTCAAAAATCACACGACAACAATTTTGACATAGAAAACCATTGCAAGAAAATTACGGGACGATCGGAGTTCAACCCTGAAAGGCCTTCACTAATGGAATAAGAAAGTACATCATTCCTTATAAACTTCTTACCGATCCAAATGGATCACAACAACTACTTGGAAGATGAAAAACTGACTACAGACTTCAGAAGAACAAAGACGATGAGAAGAATTACCAAAAACTGCCTTTGCTTCAATGTATCATTCAATTCCCCTTTTTCTCTCCATAAGTTGTAAAACACTTACATAGATTATGGTTAAAAAATACCTATATATAGTCTTTTCAATCTCACAACAAATCTGGACCATTAGATTTGATCCAACAGTACAAATAAACACCCAAAACTCGTTTCAGCCAACGACCGAATTCGGGACTAAATTCGGTCTGACCTAGCAGAACAGTTTTCTCGACTCGAACACGGTCAGCCCCATGCTAAAGAGTTCTATCTGAAACTGCCCAACTCGGCCCGAACTCGGCTTGACCGAATTCGGATCAAACACGGTCAAGTCTGGGCAGATTCTCAAACTGCTATTTTCTTAACTCTACTTCAAAACCTTCAGCTTCTCGAGCTTCTCCGACAAATGGATGACGCTTGTCTTACTCGGGGATATACTCCACATAGGTTGGGATCGTATAATGCCATAATCCCAAAATATGTAGGACTAGGATACGTATACATGCCAGCTACCTATCGAGAGGACACCAGCACAGCTCGAGTACGTATAAGTTGTCTGGTTGTTATAGAATCAACTATATTTTAATCCACTAAATATCAGTAACAAAAATGAATCAAGTGCAGTAAGGCTGATCAGACCATAATACACTGATTCTAGAATAGATAAAATGCATTAGAGTGGATCCCCAATAATACATTCATCATGAACAAGCTAGAAGAAAATGAAGCTTGTCAAAGACTAGGCTATAACAACAGCGAGAATCAAATAGTTGGCAAAATATAAATAAGGAAGATATTGATAACAACAACAACTAAATATACCTGAAGTCTTGGCGAAGCACCCATCATCCAATGCACTGAACCTTGATAACTTCATCTAATACCTGGAGGGATCACCAGGTCCTAAGGGGACCAGCAAGACACATAATATACATGCCTACTGTACAGTAAATAACATGCAAGGAAACAGGAAATAACTGCTAGAACAGGAATAAAGTTCATATGGAAGAATTCTATGACATGTCATAATAATTATAAGAATGACTAGAAAATGAATCGAATGACCATAGCCCAGCCGTGATACTCCCAATCCTATAGCTAGTAGCCCTATCGTGGTACTCCCTAACTATAGTGAGTCTTTATCGTAGCCCTGCCGTGGGTCTCCCGAGTCGAGAGTGGTCAAGTAGCCAATCCTAGTATCGGTAGAGGGTCAAGTCAAGGTAACATGGAACTCGTGATCAAGTCAAAGTATCATGGCCAGGTGATCAAGGCAAGCCACTCAAGTAATAACATTGTTGAAATCATGTATGGAAACATATAGATACAACTAATGACAAAGATAAGTGATAACGGGTAAGGGGCATAGAAAAAAACCATGGCAAGATAGTAAATATGGAAAGAAAAGGAGACATGAATAAGAAAGAGTAATAAAAGCATGCATGTAAATACTGTAAAGTTCGACAAGGTGTACTTGCCAGGTGGTAGCAAAAAGTCCTGCAAACAACTCGTCAAGTCAAATAGCCTCAAAACCTGAACTCTCGCAAATGCCTCTGAATGCTGAAAAAGACATTGCCAACATTCCCAGAATAAGCAAAATAACTAGGATAGGCTACCCATAAGTCCAATTCTGGACACAGGGACAAAACTGTAATTTCGGGCCAAAGCAGTGTCCGCTGTTGGACCCGCTTTGCACCAAAAAGTGTGCCAGAGCCTATGGTGTCTAAAGTCATCAAACTATATGTCTACGGGTCCGGTTTGACGAGACGAACCCAACTGTATATCCAAAGTTGGATTTCGATGGGCCGTGCACAAATTCGCTCGTTGAGTCGGATCGTGGGCTCGCCAAAATAGCGTTCCGGTCGACCTTCTCAGAATCAGACAAAACTTGGCATACAGGACCAGAAAAATGATACGGTCCTATTGGCACAAGTTTTGCCTCGAGTTGACGAATGTGCATAAAGTAATTGACTAGTTTGCAAAGAGGCCGATATAGTAATTTCTGACGGATACGTATCAAATTCGTCGCGCACACGCAACCAATTCGAGTTCCGTCGAAGCCCACACGTCCGTGAAGTCGATACAGACCTTTCTATGCTTTCCGTTCACGACCACGTTGCCCGGTTTGACAGGACGGACCCCGTATCCAGAAAATTCCAAGTTTTCGAAAATAGTTTTCCTAAGTTTTTCTCGTTTTTGGAAATCAATTTTCTCTACGCTCAGGGGATAGAATCAAAAATTATAAAAAGGGTTTTGGAGACCTATATGTTGTCTACAAAATTGTTTAATTAGGTTTTCAAAATTTCTAATAGGTTAATAACAATCGGTCTTGCAAAACAGGTTCATGAAACTGTAATTAGCAACAGTTTCTAGTGATTTTTCTTGAACTTCCAAGAATTTTCACGAACATATAGGCTGATTTTCGACAAACCTTTTGAAGGGGTTTATAGGTAGTCAACTAGACTACACGAGAAAATTTACGGATAGAAATTTCATTGACCAGCTAGGGAGAAAACTGACCACGAAGGGGCATATGTTGCTGCTGAAACTACTGCGGCTGTTGTTGCTTTCCGCGTACGGTCGCGCTTCCCAGTGGCTCCGGCGGTCCCATGCTAGCATGTTGTCGTTGGGGTGGCCGCCCAGGCATCATGTATGGCTTTGGGGTCGACCACAAAAGCAAGGAATAGGGTTTAGATCTAGGTTTAGGGCTTAAGAATCAGGTGGCGTTTCCTCTTATTCATGTATATATAGGCTGGGTTTATTTGTAAAGGGGTAGACTTTGGTTCGGGCTATTGGCAATACTGTTCCCCCAGGGAACAGTACTCCAATTATTATTTTTTCTTTCTAGATATATATGTATTTATATATAAATATTTGTACAATTATATACATGCATAAATATATAATGAAATATTTATGCACATAATTTAAATAAATACAAGTGGTATGTATAAAATATTTTAAGAGTATAACCAAGGGTTTTACCCTACATATATATATATATATATATATATATATATATATATATATATAAAATATATATATATATATATATATATATATATATATATATTTTATATATATATATATATATATATATATATATATATATATATATATATATATATATATATATATATATATATATATATATATATATATATATATATACAAATTTATTACTCATTATAAAGCTCTATATATATGTATTTAAAGCCTATTATTTACATACTTAGCATATACTAGACTACCAGCATTATGTATATATATATAGCCCAGTCTTCCTAAAATAAAAACGTCAATTTAATACCAATATATACATTATGTATATAACAACCATTTATAAAATTACTTACTTGACCATTACAATAAAATACCACTTATATATACACAATATATATCTACGTGGGCGTCTTTTGGACACATCGCATGACTACATGGGCTTGAGTTTGGTTCGGGTCCAGTTTGACTGGTTTGGTACAACCGGGCCTTCTACAAGTCAATAAATCTTAATAATAGATAATTGAATTATTTATAGGATTATTTTACAACTTAGCCTGGTTTTCCTAGTTGGGACACACTTATGGTTCGGCCTTCCCTACCATGGCTAAAATACTAGTCAAGGCACACGACCACATTATTCGTGCCATGATTTCTAGTCGATATGCATCTCAAATTAACCATGACCAAGGCCATAATCATATATAAACAAAATCATATTTAAATCTATTTGGCCCAAAATAAATTCACAATAATTCTACTAAGTCATGGCAACCTAATATGGCTCTACTAAGTAGGGTTGGCTAGGTTAGGGTCCAAATATATTTTCTAATCAAATTGAATTCGAAAAGTCAACCCATGAGTCTCTTGTGCCATTCGCAAATAAATAGCACATAGGGACTCGATTAAGTGGCACACCCTTGGCATGTGTGTCGTAGGCTCAAAATAGATCAAAACTATATATTGGGTTGAATAGTTTTGATCTATGTCGAGTTTCGAACTAACGTTAGAAGTTAGCTCTAGAATTTCGGTAAACGGTTAAATGGTCTAATTTGACCCGAAGTTGTGCGAAGTCAATAGAATGCTAAGGGACAAATTTAGATAGGACTTGATTTTTCTAATTTATGGTGGACTTGTCTACTTCAAAACTCATGATGTTTCGGAAGATTGGCACTTCTTGTGCTCCGAAAATCAAAGCTAGGGAAATGTACGTCTTTATTTAAAATAAAAATTTAAAATATAATCTACTAAATACAAATCATATAAAATAAATAAAAAAATAATTCCCAAAAATCAGGGTCCTCGTAATCTACCCACCTTAAAAGAATTTCGTCCTCGAAATTAAAATAAGGCTCACTAATGAAGAACCGCGCTAGTGTAACTAAGAATAGTTCAAGGGATATGCTAGGTTACTTCTAATAACTCAAGTAATAATCATTCCTAAACAATTTAGTTTTGCAACATCTATATCATAAAACTATATATGGTTATCTCTAGTCGTTCTTCTTTATACTGGCGGTCTTACAATGATTATGTTGAAGTCTTTTCCTCCTAACCATATTATCATCACAACTATATAAATCTCTTTTTACCTTATCAAGCTAAGGGATACCTATCAATCCGTCTAATCCTAACTTTAAAACTGATAGGCATAGTGGTAAATGGGTTGGGTTAGGTTATGTCTAGATTCTTCTTGTAGTGAGTCAATCTTTACACTAAAACTATAATTCTATTCTTGATCAAGTGACTATCATAAGAGCGTAACCTAGTATGATCATATATTTATTTCTATATTGAGGACATCCACCCACCTTTGGTCACACTACCACATCAAACACATGAGGCCCTAAAATTTTGTAACTCTTGCACACTAGTTGCGAAAATCTATACCAGTAGATGTCTACGACATATGACATCTCTAATCCCTCCTAACCATCAAGCAATCAAAATTCAACAAGCAACTAATTTATACTATAATTTAAGAATCTCTGGTAACTTCTAGATAGCACGATAATTCGTCACTCCGAAATAGGAAGGGACGAGAAGCAATGGTATGAGAAAGCAAAGGAAGAATAGTCGAAAGCAAATATGGAGTTCAAGGACGGTAGAGAAATTTCTAAGAGAATTGTCAAGGCAGTTGTTGATTGAGATTCCTAAGAGTTTAACCATATTCGCAGGCCCGCTCGGTACTGTAACGTAACCAAAACGGCTAACTCGACCTGCATAGGCCACCAAAAAAACATGTAATGCCCCTGTAGTGTCCCGTCCCTATATCGTGCCCCGTTCTCCGTCCACGGGGTGCGTGAGAAAGGAACACTGTCGCTATCGATTCGGTCGGGACCGATAGGTCGGGATCGATCGAATCGATCGAACGAGAACGGTTGAATTAAGATCCATTCCTCGTTATGGAATGGCTTCTTCGGAACCAAGTCCCATATTCAGCGGGTTGTGCCTCAAGGATTGACTCTGAGGCTGAGTCGGGAGAGACCTCCCGTTGCTCTGCTTTTCATGCCGCTTGCGTTAGTTTTGGCTTTGTTTTCTGAAGGCGTTTTCGTGAATGTTTTTAATGGTTTTCATGGCTTGCATTTCGAACTCGCACTTCCTATCGAACTTCTTGAATAATGCAGTATTCTAATCGGTTGCTTGTGCGATTTCAGGTAATCGCGTAGGCGATGTCTAGCGCGACCAACAAGTTCTTTCGCCTGAAGTAAACTCAAGGTGAGTGGCTGACCCTTCTCTTCTCGACCCCCTTCTTAGGTAAATCGATAGTGTTGTTGCGAATGAAAGAATGAATGCAAGAGCACGGACACGAGAAAATGATTGAGTTTTCAAAGATAATGTAGGCTATGTCTTAAAAACCAAAAGAAAAATGGTCTTCGCACGGTCATGGACAACTTGTCGACAAGTTAGAGTTTCCCCGCACGGCAACCTGGGGCCACGGGACCGTTACGGCCAAGAAAGGAAACAATTACAAAAGCTGTGCTGGGCACAAGTTAGGCGGGGACTTGCAGCGGGGCTCGCTACTCGCGCTGAAAGGTGCCCCGTCTAACAAAAGCAAAAAGGAGTCCACGATGGCTCTGGGAGCCAGTGACCAACCACACGAAATATTACACTTGATATGGAAATGATAACAATTGACAGGAAAGAACATGGTAAGTATCATAAGGCACGGCGCGGTCCGCCGTGGGTAAGTTCCATCATATTTTACATTATGCTTGTCATATGCTTGTTTGAAATTCATTAGGATGGTTAGAAACATTCATAAACTAAGTCATATAAACTCTTCAACCAAATGAGAGCTTGGAACATAAATAGCCATGCACCAGTACAAAGTGTAATGTACTGATCCTTGCTCTCCACACAGGTACCCGAATCACGAAGGGCGTACCGCTTAAAGCTCAAGACGACGTGAACCCTTTTGAAGCCTCGTCGGCGTGTTGAAGGCTTGTGTTCTGAAATCCTTTTGAAGACTCCGCACTAAGTACCAAGAAGAAAAATGACGACTCGACTTCCTTCGATAGCAGGTGGAAATGTGTAATAGTTTTTGCTTGTAAAAAGGGATGTAATGTATGGAACGACTATCTCATCAGTGTTCGTTTTGTAAGTCGAGTCATGTTGTAGCCCGCGCGGTAATGATTGTAATGGAGTCAATGTAAATGAAGTTTTATTATCAATGAAAAGTCTACTTCTATTTCAAATGTGTCAATCAATTTTCCTGCGTACTCTAACTTGATGTTGTGTTTCGGATAACCTTATGACTATGCCTTATGCGATCGCAACTTAGGTTCACACGGCATCACGTCAGGGGGACGACTATCGATTCTACGGAATCGGGGCATGACATAATGTTATCATAGCACGGCTTTACATCCTTTAGCCTCGCGTCTAGAGTTTCAAACCTTTGACCTCGCATCGATGAGATAAGTTGTTTCATACAATGAGTCCGTAATATTTTGAGATTGATGTGTTTGCCTTCGTATTACAGAAGTGCCGGAACCCACGGCCGAGCAAGAGTAGAGCGCTTCTAGCGGCTCTAGTAGTTCGCGGGCCGGACCTTCTAACAAAACCATCAAAAGGATGTTGCGCATGATGGAGGCGCAGCAGAACCAGTCCGATACCCGACATCAACAGACAGAGGTACGACAGGCCCAGTTTGAAGCTCGTTTCGACGCACAAGCTAAGCTGCAACAAAAGCAGCTAGATACTCTACAGCAGATCGTCCAGACGATTGTGGCCAATGGAAATTCTGCGACTGCACCTACTGTCACCGTGCCGACGGTCCAACCCATCGAAGTCGACATGGAGGAGCCCGAGTGTCAACCGACGGCACCAAAAAAGTACAACTTTGAAGTGTCAGAATTCAAGAAAGCGTGTCGCACTTCCTTCAGCGGCACCGAAGGCCCTTCTATGGCAATCGATTGGTTGGAAGAGCTGGAAGATCACTTCGAGCTCCTCGGCATTGAAGAATCAAAGCAAGTCGCCTGCGCACAACTTTAACTACGGTTGAACGCGCACGACTGGTGGACCGTGCACAAGCGAGCGATCCGACGCGACAACAACACAACACCGATCTCTTGGGCCACGTTCCGCAAAGCTTTTGAAGTCGAGTACCTTCCGTCAGCCGTTCGTTAAGAGAAGGAAAATGAGTTTATGCAGTTGAGGCAAGGAAATCGAACAATGGAACAGTATGCCGCAGAATTCAACAAGTTGTCTAAATTTGCTGGTGCATTTCTTCCTACAGAGGAGTGCCGTGTGCGACGGTTCAAAGTGGGTCTGCGACACTCTATCGGTGCGCATGTAGGGGTCCTGGAGTACAAGACCACGAGCGAGGCTCCGAATCACGCTCTCCGCCTTGAGAACTTGCATGCTTCCGTTGCTGACGACATTGTGTGCCACTCCAACCATAAACGTCCTAGCTATACGGGAGACAACAACTACGCGTCAAAGCATCCACACACTGGCGGCTATAAAGGTCGGAACCCGTTACCACGAAGCAGAAATTGCGGCCAGCTTGGGTATACTGACGACCACTGTTTTGCCAAGGCAGAGTGCTTCGCTTGCGGACAGAAGGGTCACTTTGCTCGAAACTGCCCAAATCCTCGACTGAATCGCAATGTCCCGCCACAACAAAATTGTCAAGAAAATCGAGGACAGGTGTCCCGACCTGCTCAGCCCACTCAACCCAACAACCAAGACCGACGTCCTAATGCACAAGGGCGCATCTTCGCCCTGACTGGAGACGAGGCATTCGCTTCCGACACCATTGTGACAGGTATATTGAATTTCATTAATGTACCTGCTCGTGTGTTATTTGATTCAGGCGCTTCGTATACTTTCATATCGGCGGACTTCGCCGCCGAGCACAAATTTCCTGTAGTGTCATTAGACCTTGATCTTAGCGTAAGTATGCCTTCTGGAGTGCCACTACTCACAAATTTAGTCTGCGGGAAAAGAACCATATGTATTGGGGGTCAAAAGATTGGTCTCGATGCGATAGTTCTAGATATAAAGGACTTCGACATCATACTGGGCATAGATTGGCTCGGTCCTTGCAACGCTACCATCGACTACGCAGGAAAGAGGGTCATCTTCCGCATACCTGGAGTGCCCGAATTCTGCTATTCGTGTGGTGAAGCATCGCTGACCTGCATGGTGATCTTGGCGATTTCTGCTGAGAAGCTGCTTCATTCCGGATGCGAAGGCTACTTGGCGTCCGTTCGCGACATGAGATAGGATGGTGCAAACGCGGGTCAGACCGACGTTGTGGCAGAATTTCCAGACGTGTTCCCGAACGAGCTACCCGGTATGCCGTCCGATCGAGAAGTAGAGTTCACCATCGACACATTCCCTGACACCCGGCCGATCTCGAAAGCTCCGTACAGAATGGCCCTTGCAGAATTGAAAGAACTAAAGGCACAACTACATGAATTACTTGATACAGGGTTCATACGTCCGAGTACCTCGCCGTGGGGTGCGCCCGTGCTATTCGTGAAAAAGAAGGATGGATCGATGCGGCTCTGCATCGACTATCAGGAATTGAATAAGGCCACCATCCGGAACAAATATCCCCTGCCCTGCATCGACGACTTGTTCGACCAGCTCCAAGGTGCAACGGTGTTTTCGAAGATTGATCTGCGATCGGGTTATCACCAACTCAAAGTCAAGCCAGATGACGTGCCGAAGTCTACCTTCCACACTCGTTACGGCCACCACGAGTTCTTGGTAATGCCGTTCGGTCTGACAAATGCCCCTGCCGTCTTCATGGATCTAATGAATCGGGTGTTCCGTCCGTTCGTTGACAAATTCGTAGTAGTCTTCATCGACGACATCCTCGTCTACTCGAAGGATCGAGCGCAACATGCAGAGCACCTGCGGACGGTACTCCAAACCCTTCGAGAGAATCAGTTGTATGCGAAGATGAGCAAGTGCGAATTTTGGCTGAACAACGTCTCATTCCTTGGGCTCATCATCTCCGCCGCGGGTATCGCAGTCGATCCGAAGAAAGTCGAGGCAGTTGTTGATTGGAAACGGCCCGCATCAGTTAGCGAAATTCGAAGCTTCCTAGGCTTGGCGGGATGCTACCGACGCTTTGTGAAGGACTTCGCAAAGATTGCATCGCCGTTGACTCGCCTCACCCAGAAAAGAGTCGCATTCAAGTGGTCAGACGACTGTGAAGCTTCTTTCCAGGAGCTCAAACAATGGCTCGTTTCGGCCCCGATACTTGCTCTTTCTGAAGGGACGGAGGGATTTTAAATCTTCAGCGATGCTTCTGGCCAGGGCTTGGGGTGTGTGCTCATGCAGCGGGATAAGGTGATATCTTTTGCTTTCCGACAGTTGAAGCCGCACGAGAAGAACTACCCCACGCACGACCTAGAACTAGCGACAATTGTGTTCACGTTGAAGCTATGGCATCACTATCTCTATGGCATGGCGTGCAAGATTTATATGGACCACAAGCCTCAAGTATCTCTTCACCCAGAAAGAACTGAATTTGCGGCAGAGGCGATGGCTCGAACTGATCAAAGACTATGACTTATCAATCGACTACACGCCAGGCAAGGAAAATGTTGTAGCGGATGCGCTGAGACGAAAGTACTTAGCTCCGTTATGCATCAACGATCGACTACTGCGTGACTTAGAAGGAATGGGCATCGAACTCCGAGTTCATTTCAAATACGTGAAACTGGCACAACTGCGGGTGGAACCGAGCCTACTAGAGAGGATCAAGTCTGCTCAGAAGGACGACCTATACCTGGAGAAGATGCGAAAGCTGATATCGACAGGGAAAGCGTCCGACTTTGCAGAGGACGAGTCGGGAGTGTTGCGAGTGAAGGGTCGGCTATGCGTTCCGGATGACGCAGAACTTAGAAAGGAGATAATGTCGGAGGCGCATTACGCAAAATATTCTTTGCATCCTGGTAGCACCAAGATGTATAAGGACCTCCGTATTGTCTTTTGGTGGCACGGCATGAAGAGGGACTAGCGCTCTTTGTGTCAAAGTGTATGGCCTGTCAGCAAGTCAAAGCCGAGCATCAGCGACCGGGTAGGGAGATGCAGAACCTTGCCATTCCAGAGTGGAAATAGGATCATGTCACTATGGACTTCGTTGTTGGCTTGCCGAGGACGCCGTGGGGAAACGACGCCGTCTGGGTTATCGTCGATCGACTAACCAAGTCAGCGCACTTCATCGCCATCAAAGTTACTTGGAGCGTCGACCGCCTTGCTCAAATATACCTTGATGAAATAGTTCGGCTGTACGGGATCCCAGTATCTATCATCTCGGATCGGGATGGACGGTTCGTGGCACGCTTCTGGAGTAGTCTTCATTCAGCGTTGGGGACCAAGCTGAAGTTTAGCTCAGCTTATCATCCTCAGACTAACGGTCAAACAACTCGAAGACATGTTACGACTCTGTGCGATCGACTTGAAGTCAAGTTGGGACGTTCATCTACCGTTGGCCGAGTTTGCATACAACAATAGCTATCAGTCCAACATCCAAATGGCGTCGTATGAAGCTTTGTACGGCCGGAAGTGCAGATCGCCCATTTGTTGGGATGAATTCGGGGAGCGGCAGATACTTGGACCGGAGCTGGTGGAGCAGACTGTGCAGAAGGTCAAGTTGATACGAGAGAGATTGAAGATAGCACAAAGTCGGCAGAAGAGCTATGCCGACACACACTGACGCCTCCTCGAGTTCTTGGAAGGCGACCATGTATTCCTGAAAGTGATGCCCATGCGTGGAGTTTCCAGGTTCGGTGCGAAGGGGAAATTGAGCCCAAGATTTGTTGGTCCGTTCGAAATATTGAAGCGAGTCGCCCCGGTAGCTTACCAAATCGCCTTGCCACCTGCAATGTCAGAGGTACACGATGTCTTCCATGTCTCACAATTGTGGAAGTACATGCACGATCCAAGCCATGTGGTGGATTTGGGTAAGCTGGATCTGAAGGCAGACTTGTCATATGTCGAAGAGCCGGTGCAAATCTTCGAGCGCAAGGATAAACTTCTCCGCAACCGTGCTATTCCTCTCGCCCGCATCCTCTGGAGAAACCATTCGGTCGAGGAGTCGACGTGGGAGCTTGAGTCAGAAATGAAAGAAAAATTTTCTTCATTGTTCTTGTAGAGGTAGGTTCTATTCTTAAGTTTCGAGGACGAAACTTTTTCTTAGTTGGTTATGGTGTAGTGCCCCGTCCCTACATCGTGCCTGTTCTCCGTCCACGGGGTGCGCGAGAAAGGAACACTGTCGCTATCGATTCGGTCGGAATCGATCGAACGGGAACGGTTGAATTAAGATCCATTCCTCGTTATGGAATGGCTTCTTCGGAACCAAGTCCCATATTCAGCGGGTTGCACCTCAAGGATTGACTCTGCGGCTGAGTCGGGAGAGACCTCCCGTTGCTCTGCTTTTCATGCCACTTGCGTTGGTTTGGCTTTGTTTTCTGAATGCATTTTCGTGAATGTTTTCGATGGTTTTCATGGCTTGCATTTCGAACTCGCATTTCCTATCGAACTTCTTGAATAATGCAGTGTTCTAATCGGTTGCTTGTCCGATTTCAGGTAATCGCGTAGGCGACATCTAGCACGACCAACAAGTTCTCTCGCTTGAAGTAAACTCAAGGTGAGTGGCTGACCCTTCTCTTCTCGACCCCCTTCTTAGGTAAATCGATAGTGTTATTGCGAATGAAAGAATGAATGCAAGGGCATGGACACGATAAAATGATTGAGTTTTCAACGAGAATGTAGGCTATGACTTAATAACTAAAAGAAAAATGGTCTTCGCACGGTCATGGACAACTTGTCGACAAGGTAGAGTTTTCCCGCACGGCAGCCCGGGGCCACAGGACCGTTGCGGCCACGAAAGGAAACAATTATAAAAGCTGTGCTGGGCACGAGTTAGGCGGGGCCTTGTAGCGGAGCTCGCTACTCGCGCTGAAAGGTGCCCCGTCTAACAAAAGCAAAAAAGAGTCCCCGATGGCTCTGGGAGCCAGTGACCAACCACACGAAATATTGCACTTGATATGAAAATGATAACAATTGACAAGGAAGAACATGGTAAGTATCATAAGGCGTGGCGCGGTCCGCCGTGGGTAAGTTCCATCGTATTTTACATTATGCTTGTCATATGCTTGTTTGAAATTCATTAGGATGGTTAGAAACATTCATAAACTAAGTCATATAAACTCTTCAACCAAATGAGAGCTTGTAACATAAATAGCCACGCACCAGTACAAAGTGTAATGTACTGATCCTCGCTCTCCACGCAGGTACCCCGAACCACGAAGGGCGTGCCGCTTAAAGCTCAAGGCGACATGAACCCCTTTGAAGCCTCGTCCGTGTGTTGAAGGCTTGTGTTCTGAAATCCTTTTGAAGAATCCGCACTCAGTACCAAGAAGAAAAATGACGACTCGACTTCCTTCGATAGCAGGTGGAAATGTCTAATGGTTTTTGCTTGTAAAAAAGGATGTAATGTATGGAACGACTATCTCATCAGCGTTCGTTTTGTAAGTGGAGTCATGTTGTGGCCCACGCGACAATGATTGTAATGGAGTCAATGTAAATGAAGTTTTATTATCAATGAAAAGTCTACTTCTATTTCAAATGTGTCAATCAATTTCTCTGCGTACTCTAACTTGATGTTGTGTTTCGGATAACCTTATGACTATGCCTTGTGCGATCGCAACTTAGGTTCCCACGACATAACGCCCGGGGGACGATTATCGATTCTACGGAATCGGGGCGTGACAGCCCCAGTCCTAAAATATGTAGGACTAGGACACATATACATGCCAGCTACGTATCGAGAGGACTCCAGCCCAGCTCGAGTACGTATAAGCTGTCTGGTTGTTCTAGAATCAACTATATATCAATCCACTAAATATCAGTAACAAAAATGAATCAAGTGCAGTAAGGCTGATCAGACCATAATACACTGATTCTAGAATAGATAAAATGCATTAGAGTGGATCCCCAATAATACATTTGTCATGAACAAGCTAGAAGAAAATGAAGCTTGTCAAAGACTAGTCTATAACAACAGCGACAATCAAATAGTTGGCAAAATATAAGTAAGGAAGATATTGATAACAACAACTAAGTATACCTGAAGTCTTGGCGAAGCAACCGTCATCCATCAATGCACTAAACCTTGATAACTTCATCTAATTCCTGGAGAGGTCACCAGGTCCTCAGGGGACTAGCAAGGCACATAATATACATGCCTACTGTACAGTAAATAACATGCAAGGAAATAGGAAATAACTGCTAGAACAGGATTAAAGTTCATATGGAAGAATTCTACACATGTCATAATAATACTAAGAATGACTACAAAATGAATCGAATGACCGTAGCCCTGCCGTGATACTCCCGGTCCTATAGCTAGTAGCCCTGTCGTGGTACTCCCTAACTATAGTGAGTCTCTATCGTAGCCCTGCCGTGGGTCTCCCGAGTCGAGAGTGGTCAAGTAGCCAATCCTAGTATCGGTAGAGGGTCAAGTCAAGGTAATATGGAACTCGTGATCAAGTCAAAGTATCATGGCCAGGTGATCAAGGCAAGTCACTCAAGTAATAACACTGTCGAAATCATGTATGGAAACATATAGATACAACTAATGACAAAGATAAGTGATAACGGGTTAGAGGCATAAAAATAAACCATGGCAAGATAGTAAATATGGAAAGAAAAAGAGACATGAATAAGAAAGAGTAATAAAAGCATGCATGTAAATACTGTAAAGTTCGGCAAGGTGTACTTGTCTGGTGGTAGCAAAAAGTCTTGCAAACAACTCGTCAAGTCAAATAGCCTCAAAATTGAACTCTCCCAAATGCCTCAGGATGCTGAAACAGACATTACCAACATTCCCGGAATAAGCAAAATAGCTAGGATAGGCTACCCATAAGTCCAATTCTAGACACAGGGACAAAACTATAATTTCGGGCCAAAGCATTGTCCGTCGTTGGACCTGCTTTGCACCGAAAAGCGTGCCAGAGCCTATGGTCTCTAAAGTCATGAAACTATATGTCTACGGGTCCGATTTGACGAGACAAACCCAACTGTATGTCCAAATTTGGATTCCGATGGGCCGTGCACAAATTTGCCCGTTGAGTCGGATCGCGGGCCCGTCAAAATAGTGTTCCGGTCGACCTTCTCAGAATCAGACCAAACTTGGCATACATGACCAGAAAAATGATACGGTCTTGTTGGCGTAAGTTTTGTCTCGAGTTGATGAACATGCACAAATTAATTGACTAGTTTGCAAAGGGATCGATACGGTAATTTCTGACGGATACACATCGAATTCGTCGCGCGCACGTAACCAATTCGAGTTTCGTCAAAACCCAGATGTCCGCAAAGTCGATACACACCTTTTAATGCTTTCGGTTCATGACCACGTCGCCTGATTTGTCGGGAAGGACCCCTTATCAGAAAAATTCCAAGTTTTCAAAAATAGTTTTCCTAAGTTTTTCTCGTTTTTGGAAATCGATTTTCTCTACGCACAGGGGATAAAATCGAAAATTATAAAAAGGGTTTTGGAGACCTATATGTTGTCTAAGAAATTGTTCAATTAGGTTTTCAAAATTTCTAATAGGTTAATAACAATCGGTCTTCCAAAATAGGTTCATGAAACTGTAATTAGCAACAGTTTCTAGTGATTTTTCTTGAACTTCCAAGAATTTTCACGAAAATATAGGACGAATTTCGACAAACCTTTTGAAGGGGTTATAGGTGGTCAACTAGACTACACGAGAAAATTTACGGATAGAAATTTCATAGAGCGGCTAGGGAGAAAACTGACCGCGAAGGGGCGTAGGTTGCTGCTGAAACTGCTGCGGCTGCTGTTGTTTTCCGCGCGCGGCCGCGCTTCCCAGTGGCTCCGGCGGTCCCACGCCGGTGTGCTGTCATTGGGGTGGCCGCCCAGGCATCGTGGATGGCTATGGGGTCGACCACAAACGCAAGGAATAGGGTTTGGATTTAGGTTTAGGGCTTAAGAATCGGGTGGGGTTTCCTCTTATTCGTGTATATATAGGCTGGGTTTGTTTGTAAAGGGGAAGACTTTGGTTCGGGCTATTGGCAGTACTGTTCCCTCAGGGAACAGTACTCTAATTATTACTTTTTCTTTCTAGATGTATATATGTATTTATATATAAATATTTGTACAATTATATATATGGATAAATATAGAATGAAATATTTATGCACATAATTTAAATAAATACAAGTGGTATGTACAAAATATTTTAAGAGTATAACCAAGGGTTTTACCCTATATATATATTTCTATTAATACAAATTTTATTAGTCATTATAAAGCTCTATATATATGTATTTAAAGACTATTATTTACATACTTAGCATATACTAGACTACCAGCAGTATGTATATATAGCCTAGTCTTCCCAAAATATACAAAGATATTTTAAGAAAACTATATATCATATAAAATAAAAACATCAATTTAATACAATATATACATTATGTATATAACAACCATTTATAAAATTACTTACTTGACCATTACAATAAAATACCACTTATATATACACACAACATATATCTACATGGACGTCTTTTGGACACATCGCATGACTACGTGGGCTTGGGTTTGATTCGGGTCCAGTTTGACTGGTTTGGTACAACCGGGTCTTCTACAAGTCAATAAATCTTAATAATAGATAATTGAATTATTTATAGGGTCATGTCACAACTTAGCCTGGTTTTCCTAGTTGGGACACACTTATGGTTCGGCCTTCCCTACCATGACTAAAATACTATTCAAGGCACACGACCACGTTATCCGTGCCATGATTTCTCGTCGATATGCATCTCAAACTTAACCATGATCAAGACCATATTTATATATAATATTAGGCTATTATAAATATAATCATATATAAAAAAATCGTATTTAAATCAATTTGGCCCAAAATAAATTCACAATAATTCTACTAAGTCATGGCAACCTTATATGGCTCTACTAAGTAGGGTTGGCTAGGTTAGGGTCCAAATATATTTTCTAATCAAATCGAATTCGAAAAGTCAACCCATGAGTCTCTTGTGTCATTCGCAAATAAGTAGCACATGGGGACTCGATTAAGTGGCACACCCTTGGCATGTGTGTCGTAGGCTCAAAATAGGTCAAAACTATATATTGGGTTGAATAGTTTTGATCTATGTCGAGTTTTGAACTCACATTGGAAGTTAGGCCTGGAATTTCGGTAAACGGTAAAATGGCCTAATTTGACCCAAAATTGTGTGAAGTCAAAAGAATGTTAACAAGTTTAGGTGGGACATGATATATCTAATTTAAGGTGGACTTGTCTACTTCAAAACTCATGATGTTTCGGAAGATTGACACTTCTTGTGCTTCGAAAATCAAAGCTATGGAAAAGTACATCTTTATTTAAAATGAAATTTTAAAATATAATCTACTAAATACAAATCATATAAAATAAATTAAAAAGTAATTCCCAAAAACCAGGGTCCTCACAGAATGCCATCAAACTCTAACACATCTTGTAATGTCCCGTCCCGCTCAGTTCAACCGGAGGAATCAAAATGCAACGACGTTTGGACTTAGCCATGCAACGACTTGCTGTAAGTCCCGCTCGGCCGAGGCAACTCCTTGCTAAGGTGGCTGGTTTCAGTAAACTTGCCTCAACTTGTCCTTCACATTAAAAAATGGAAGTTTTTTACTGCACTGAATATGCTTGATAATAAAAGAGATGAATCCACATAGCTAAGAAAATAATCCCATTGTGTCAAATGTGTATATAGAACTTGAAAGTGTTAGCTTGTTGCCTAGATATCAATCCACGATGGTTTTCAAAATTGTAGTGTCCCACCCCCTCAGGTCAACCGGAGGAATCGAAATACAACGACATTTGGACTCGGCTATGCAACGGCTTGCTCGAAGTCCCGCTCGGTTGAGGCAACTCCTCGTTCAAGTGGGTGGCTTCGATGAACTTGCCTCTTCTTTGCCTTCACCCTAATAAACTGGATATTTTGAATGCACTGAGTAGGTTTGCTAATAAAAGTGACGTACCCACATAGCTAAAGGAATAATCCCACTCTGAGTCATATTGCATAGAACATGAAAAATATGAAAAGTTAATGATTAGATAAGCACATCACGTTGGATTTTCAAATTGGCACTTGGTCTTCCGATCCCACAACTTGGGCAAAAGTAGCATTCTGATGTTGACACAAAGACTATCAATTTGCTTGCATGGTAGGCACGACCCAATGATTTCATTGCCACATTTCCACGATTTCAAAGGCTTGTCATATAGAGTATGACTTGGTTGGTGGCACGACACGGAACATGTTTAGTTCAAGTTGAATATGTAGGAGACTCAAAAGTAGTCATTCCTGAGTTGAGTCAATGGTATGTAACATGAATCAAAAGTTCTCGAAATTGTAGCACGCCAAGGTACTTCCTGAAACAATGGGAGCACGTCGAGGCAATCCCTAAAACAATGGGAGCTCGTCGAGGCAGACCCTGAAACAATGGGTGCTGTGGAAAGGAAAGAAAATTATGAAAACACTTTGCATAAGTAATAACTATGTAGAATGGTAAGTTGAGTTGAGTCTTGCATGGTTATTGGATAACTTGTGCACAAGGAACGACTCCCCAAACGGTAACCCGGAGATGGTGCCGACTTCGGCCTGGACGGAGCAAAAGAAAATAGCCGTGTAGGCATACAACACTTAGATGGGTTATTCGGGAACTTTCAGCAGGGCTCGCTATTTGCGTTGAAAGGGTCGTCGTCTATAACTCGACTATTGTCCAAGATAGCTTGTGATGCTAGTGACCCTTTTATATAGATGAGTGACATAATAGCGAAGATCCATGTACATGCCTTAGATTGAGTCAAGAAGTGTATACACGATAGAAGTGAGTCAAGAAATATGCACACGGTATGCAACACAATGTTTGATCATAAGATTTGACTATGATAGAAACACGTACTTCGATACGAGTCGTAGTGTCATAAATTAAGTCGTTAACACTAGGTTCATGAGATTACAATTAAGCTATTTCCCTGGCGAAATGGGTAAAAGGCTACTAAGTTCACAAGTCTATGATTAAGCCATTTTCTAAGACAAAATGATAGAAAGCTAACCTCGAAGATCTACAACATATAATTTTTCCATAAATTCATAAATTTATTTAGTATTTTATTTAATTCGTTGAACTCAGATTTGACCAGTGATTCACCGATTTGGTCACGGTTAGCCATAACGGCGATAACTTTTGACAAAATCGTGATTTTGTGGCACGGTCGATTCCAGTGCACTCGTGGCGCTGAAATCTACTAAGATGCACCCTCCAAATCATTGAGTTTGTAACGTTTGACTAGTTAGTCAACGGTACGCCACAATTTGCTTGCCATGGATTCCAAAATTGGAATCGTGACTTTCTATAGCCAAAATTCCTTATTTAAATTACATTTTAGATTATTATTAGATTAAATTTAGATTTTTAAGTAATTATTTTAGAATTAGATAATATTAAATTAGGTTAACCTATTAGCCCCTTTTTTTATGATTTTAGATTAGGAATCTTAGAACTGACTTGTGGATCCGTGTACCGTTTGTGGTGTGTTGGTATGATATAGTTTGGTAGCTTATAGGTCGGAGTTACTCCCGTCCTCGACTTGTGAAAACGGTTTGTCCAGAAAATCAGGCAAGTTTCACTATGACACAATGTTACCTTTATTTTGTACTACATGTGTCTTTATATCGTCTTTTTATGGTTACTTCTTTATATAGCCTGTTGCCATTGTTCTTGATTCACCATGATTGATTTCTTGTGCACGAGAGTAGTTATTCTCCAGTTACTTGTTTATGTTCATCTGTTATACTTGTTCACTATGTTGTATTGTGGTTACCTGTTTATCATGTTTACCTGTATTGTTATATGTAGTGAACATATTTTTTGTGAGTTGTGGGTGGGGGAATACTATGGGTATGCATGTAGTCTACCTTACCTGTATAAATCCTTTCCTATTTTACCTGAATAATATCAATCGTGCACCACACGTATGATTGGCGTATATCCTAAGCCGTCTATATACAGAAAGTTAGTATTCTAAAACACATAGTACATGTGATTTCTTGTTGCTTACTGTTCAATTGTTTTTCTTCTATGATTCTATTTTTATATTGTTATCTTATTATCATTATACTTTTCTTATCGTATCGTGTCATGCCTAGTTTATATTTTCCTTTGCTTTTGTTCTCTCATGCCTGTATATTGTATTGTGTAGTGTAATGTTATGGTGATCTTTCTCCAATCCTGACTGGATAACTATTTTTTAGCTTTAGACGACGTTATCTGTCCTGAGGTCTACAATGGGTATGTTGGCGATACTGGCATTACTGATGTACCAGATTTTGGCACTGATGCGAATTAGCATATTTTCTTTCTTATGCTTTTCCATTAGTTAGTGGTCATAGTTTTGGATTCTAGTTTACTTTTCTGCTACCGGGTTTGTTCCCGAGACTATGAGTGATAGTAGAATATTTTAACAGTTCTTTAAGTTTATTGTTGAGACTATTGGATATTATCTTTGATGGTTTAGATGTGGATATTATGTGTATATTATTTTTGTTGTGGACCATGTTATCATATACAGCATACTACCGTCGATGCTGCGACGTAGGTTGGACTTGGCTACGTACTCGTTTCCTAAAAGTGGGAGCGGGTCGTGATAAAAAGATGCAAGGCAAATGTTGAGTAAAAATACACTATGTTGCGAGGCACAAGATCCTAAGGCAAGATTAGAAAGACAACCAAAATCATATGAAGCACTCACTAAATGAACGTGTTGGTTTTATTTGGGTGGGCGAGGGGCTCACTTACCAGTACAGTTGTGTACTGACACTCCACCAGTTTTTATGCACAGGTAACAGGTACTTGCTCATTCGAGACAGAGCTCGCTTGGATGCGCTGAGTCATAGGGTTCCTTGGGGTTTCGAGGCATGTGTCTATGTTAAAAACTTTACCTATACGAGACCTAATGTATGGACATCGTCTTCTTTCAGCTATGTGCCTCAAGACAGGATTATCTGTATCGAGAGATGAGAGAGAGCCATGTTTTTGTATTCAGAGAGATTGTAAGCTTGAGTGAATTGTAAAGAGCCATTGCTTTGTAATGTTTATGTTCTTATCAATAAAATCCTGATTTTGTTGCAACACTTGTGTTTCTTTTGTTGTTCTACTTTTTTGCTGATGTCTTCTGTGCGACTCGGTCATTTAGCTTCTAATCGGCCATTTTAGCCATTCGCCTTGCGCGAGCGCAACTCCAGGCTCGTGCGACATCACGCCGTAGCGAAAACGATCGATTCTGCGAAACCGAGGCATGGCATAATGGTATCAGAGCACGACTTTACGTCCTTGGACTTTCGATTGAATTCTTTTGAACTCTGATGTTGTTGCTTTCGTAAATCGATGTTGTTGGTGCGCTCTCACTTAATGTTCCACGGGATGTTCCACACAATAAGTCTATATATTTTATAAAAATCTCACGAGGGAAAATTTGGTTGAAACAAAGATAACTTCACATATGGCACGATTGATTGAGTTGAGTTGGGCAATATACACCTAGACTTGCGTCAATATTGACAATTGTGTGCGAGATCAGAATATTTTCGGTTAGGAATGAGTTGGACTCAATTAATGAGGTGATGGATAGATAATGATAAAGATGCTATTGAAAGTTGATATTGTCAATACGATATAGAGGATTGTGCTTGTTGAAGAATGGTTCGATCGGAGATTCAAAGTGATCGGTTGTGATTCGAATAATCGTTTCGAGGATTTATCGAGTAACTTCACTGTATGGAAAAATAGACTAAATAATGAATGATAATATACTGAAAGACTGAATAATGATTGATAATATAAACATAAGTATCAAGTTTATCAAGAATTCAAGTTACATCCGGTGGACACAAATCCACTACCAGTAGACGAAAAAATAGAGACATGAAAATAAAATAACAAGATCCAACTATGCTAAGCATCAATGGCATTATCAGCTGCAGTGGTACCATAACGCGGCTCATACACCTGCTCGTATGCACCTGGGTCAACCTCGGCTAAACCTGAAGAGATCATTAGGTACTCAGAGGACTAGCTAGATACATAAAACATGCCTACTACTATGACAGTAACATGTATGGAAGATAAGAACCATGCAAGAAGAACATCTAAGAAACAACATGTCATATGGAAAATGTAATACTAGACTTGGCTAACAATCAGTCGAATAACTCCTATAGATTGTAGTATAATACAAGATACTCCCAATCTATAGTATGTCTCGATTGTAGTACAATGCAAGATACTCCCAATCGAGAATAGCCAATCCTAGTATCAATCTCCTCTCCTACAAAATCCGGTCAAGTCAATCAAGGGCATAGCGACATGGGACTGGACATGACAATCTCAAAAAATATACAAGAACAAGCAATAATGGAAAATAAGCACAATTCTACGTGCATGTGTAACGAGGAAACTGGTAAAATAGTAGATGAGAATCTAGGCACAATTTGAGAAGAAAATAACATAGACAAGAAAATATGTAAATACTATATAAGTTCAGCAAGTTATACTTGCATGTGGTCCTGAGCTGCTGGTACGGTTTCCGTATCAAGTCCAAGTCCAAGTCCAAACAACCGATGATGGGAATATGACTGTTAATAATGAATTTGGAGATTTACACATTATAAATCAACTCACTCCCATACCATTTAAGTTTCTATCTTCATGCTACACTAGCTACTTTGGCTAGACCTATACTCTAGTCACAAGTCCTTATATATATATATATCATATTCTAACTTATCTCTTTTAACATTCTGTCCTAACTTCTCATTTCGTTTTGAGGGTTTGGTTACCTGGGTCCTATAGTTTTCTATATCCTCTTCATGTATGTATATAGGTATACTTGTATGCTTAACTGGGTACCCTTCTTGTTTTCTGGAGGAACTGTATAGAACATCATCAGCAGTCTAATGGTTGCCCCCCCAAGATACACTATACTCTATGCTCTGCCTAGGCCACATGACCCCCTTCATGTGGATAGAACACCATCCCTTATATGGCACTTCACTGTATGGAACCAATTTTGCCACTACCTTTCCACATTGAAGTTTCAGTAAGGCCACATGTTATACCTAGTTTGTACCATTACTCCCTTTACATCTCTATAGCCTTAACAAATATAAGTGAAGGATAAGAAGCAACATCAGTAGTAGCAGCAATACATAATGCCAGGTTGGTCTAGGCGCCAGATGTTAAGGTCCTGATTTGGAAGGGTTGTGAGTTCAAGTCCCATTAGCTATTGTCTCATCACGAAATCAGAGAAGAGACTCCCCTGTTTACAAAAGGTCTATCTAACCATTTCCTCTTGCACTGAGGTTCTGTCACAAGGAACTTGCACACTGGTTTAACTCTTTCATTATACATCCCATATGGTAGTCATTTACCTATCCCTTGTTAATTGATATTCCAAAGGTGTCAACTGATACTTCATGTCTCCCTTGACACAAATGTATCAAATGCTACTCTTTCACCCACATCCCTTTATCTAGTACTTGAATCCCTATCTCTTGCTAGTGTTGTACTCCTCCAACTGCTACACCTATATTTTCATGTTTGAAACACAAAGATACACTTTAGGTATTTATATTATCTTTAGACCAAGTGGTATCCTATGGTAATATACTAAACTGTATCACCTTATGACTCATTCCCGAACTCCATATCACTTCTTCTAGATTCTCTTAATCCAACACTCTATTTTTAGTGTATCATGCCACACCCATATCCCTTTTTATACTATTACATATGTAAAGAGGATGAATTTCCCCTATTCACCTACAATTGCTACCCCATGATGAAGTTTAAGAAATAGCCTAATCTCCTGCATTATCATACGGTTTCCTAAATGGGTTGTCTGGTTGCAAGTGCAAAGCCAACTAGTAGTACATGCAAGATTTGATCAACTTCAGTTAAGGCCAGCTATGTAGGCTTTCCCTAACACCAATAGCTTCCCCCTTAAGCACAACCTCTGATACTCAACTAATTCCTATATAAAATACGCATACTCCTATAACCTTGGTTACACGATGGTCATCATAAACCCCAAACTGAAGCTATTTGTTGTTACCTACAGCCTTCTTGGTTGCCACATGCCCTTCTAACCAACTGGACTGCCTTCCCTCTCCTCTAAACTTCATGCTCGCTGATACTGGTATGTAATATATAATTTAACTTATCGGTGCAGTACTGATACAGATAAGTAATCAACTTTAACAGATACTCAATTGCACCCTAGGGATACATCTCCATGGGTTTGGTACTCTATACCCAACTATCTATATGCAGTTACACCTATTACAATACTCTTCCTATTTTATTGTGCAGTATTTTCTTATATGCTGCTACCACTCATGCCATGGGCACTCATCTATATCAGTTTTTTTGATGTGGTATATGTTGCACATTGGTACCACGGATACAGGGGTATGATCAACTACAAAGGATATATACTGATACAAGGTACATGGTCTTGGTATTATATTGGATTTCTCAGTTGCCATTGCCTTGGGATACCGATGGATTACAACCTGTTGTTCACCCATTATTATTCAATCACAGATTCATCTAATGCTCCTAGACATTAATACGACCACTTGTGCTACAAAAATTATCTTGACTGCATTAGGGACACAAATGATCTAATTAACAGAGATAGAAAAATACCTTTTTAACGAGGTTCGAAAGCTCATATTCCACAGATGCTCGAAGTTGATCTCGACTTGAAGAATGGATCGATTTCACGTATATATATATATATATATATATATATATATATATATATATATATATATATATATATATATATATATATATATATATATATATACAATGCTTAGATAGGCTTGAAATGATTTGGGTTTGGACTGTGATCATGCTAAGGTTTGAGAAAATCTCTTTAATTCATATATCTGTTCATTCGAACAGAGGTTTTATGGGGTCGGGGCTATTCAAATTTAAATTTGAATATTTCCACCAAGCCCCCTAACAAACTGATTTTTGCACGAGTAACCCTAATATAACATTAGCTCAATAATCTAGGGATTTTGGCTAATTCATATATACATATATTGTTTAAGGACAATACTAACAATGGTGATAATACTAATAATGGTATTTATTAAAAAAATAAAAAAATTGGTTCAAGGGCTCACAGCAATAATAAGGGAAGTGGTGAAGGTTCAAATCACCTGCATCGTATAGAGACTCGAGAAATCTGCCTCACCACATTGACTAAAACCATGCAAGCCTTGACTTCTATGGTTTTTGAGATCAAGGAAAAATTGACACCAAATGCGCCTGCTCCAACAAATCAAGATCCAGGAACAAATGGGGAATCCAATGCACCTCCTTATGTACCACCTCCTATTATAAACCAAGCACTCTTGCGGTCATCCAGTCCGCCAATGTCAGAAGAAATACAATAGGCTCTCAAAGAGTTGTACGCTCGCTTCGACGCCAAGGACGAGCAAGAATCACTTCGAGAGTTAGGGATTTGGCAACCATATCCCCCAGAGTGGGACAACGTGGTGTATCCTCCTAAGTACAAACCACAGAGTCTTGCACCATTCGATGGAAAAGAGTCTCCCCGTAGATATTTGAGGTACTTCACCTCTGCGATGGGACATCTACCAAAGGACGATGCCTTGCTCACAAATCTATTCGTTGGGGCATTGCGGGGGGGGGGGGGGGTACCATATGAGTGGTTCTGCAATCTCTCCGACAACTACATCTCGTCTTTTAACGATCTGAAGCTTCTCTTTCTCTCTCGGTTCTATGAAGGTGGAATGGAAATGGCAATGTCCTCTCTTATGGACATTATCCAGAAAGAAAAGGAGCCTGTGCACGCTTACATCGAGCGCTTCCGCCAAGTGGTCCTAAGGCTTCCACCTGGTGTGACCGAGCCTGTGCTTACGGATTCGTGCTACAAGAATATGCTTCCCGCAATCAAGCTTTGGCACAATGCTCCCTGCATAGAATGGATACCTTTCATTACCGGAACAGTTAGTGCCGAAAGAAAAGCCCGAAACGCACACTTGCTGGGACTGAGTTTCCCTATACTCGAAGACAAAAGGAAAGACTCGTCTAGTAATAAGCCTACCAACACTAACAAAGATGGAAAGGGGAAACAAGCCCTGACTGTCAACATTTCCAAGGGTTTAGCATCTATGAACAAGAAGCCGACAGAAGCGCTGAAACCGAAGGAAAAGTATTCCTTCAATGATGAAGATGTGTTAGAGCTCTTCAACGTACTGATGAAGGGTGAAAAGCTACAACTCCCACCTTCCAAGCATTCCGACAAAGTGAAGAAAGTAGATAATCCCAAATACTGTCATTACCACCAGTACATCCACCACTCAACACGTGACTGCTACGTATTGAAAAAGCAGATTCAAAAGCTCATTGATGCCAAGGTCCTATTGCTTGACTACGAAGACAAAACGGCCACCGCCAACATGGTGACCCTCCAGTTTGGTAGCTTCCCAAAAACGAAAGCCCAAGACGGTTTCGTCCCTATCCCCAAGACGATGATGGAAGTGGTCAACCTTCCACCAGCCCGTGATAATGCTCAGGGCCTTGTCCCGTTTAAGACGCTGCGAGGCGAAGTTATGTGGGTCCATCCCGATCTCGCCCCAAACATGATGCTTCCCACAACGCGCTCTGTTAAGGAAAAAAATACAAGTCGTATCGTATGGTTTCTGCCTCGACCGATGATGCCCAGATTACTACCTGCTCGACTCACCATCGAGAGGACAACCAGGCTTTGGAAGAAGAGGTACCTCCGCCTACTGCTGCAGCCGCACCTGATATTTCGGAAGCAGTCGGTCGTTGATACTGTCGGCAAGGCTAGTGTGGCGAGCACGAGCCTGGTTCCCAAGGCCGACAAGGCTAGTGCGGCGAGCATGAGCAAGGCCAAAAGGAAGCGATCGGTGACCGAGGTTGTCGATGTCGACGACTCGCCGGTCATTGATGCTGTCGTGCATGGAGATGTGCGACCGACTATTGCGAGTAGGTTTTTCGTCACAGAGATGGCCAAGACGAAACGGTTGTTCATTTTGAAACATTAATGCCCAACTTTGCTGATGCGCAGGGGCGCTACTTTTCGAAGTAGCATCTATAAGATGCACTAAAGCTCCATCTGTTGATGCGCATGGGCTCTACTTTTCGAAGTGGCATCTATGAGATATGCTAAAGCTCCCTTTGCTGATGCGCATGGGTGCTACTTTTTGAAGTAGTGTCTATAAGATGCGCTAAAGCTCCATTTACTGATGCGCAAGGCTACTGAACAGTGCCTGCGCAGAAGTTAGCTTACTGCAAGGCTACTGAATAGTGCCTGCACAGAGGTTAGCTTACTGATGTGCAAGGCTACTGAACAATGCATGCGCAGAGGTTAGATTACTGATGTGCAAGGCTACTGAATAGTGCCTGCGCAAATGCTTAGCTTGCTGATGCACACGGCTACTGAACAGTGCTTGTGCAGAAGTCGATCTTGCTGATGCGCAAGGCTACTAACAGTGCCTGCGCATCTTACTCTATCTTTTTTTGGCAAAAAATACTTGCTATTTTTTTCCTTTGTTTGTTTTGTATGCAGTTTTTGTGACTCTCTCCTTCGTCGAGATCCTCTTTGACTCGTCGGTCTGTTCGCTTGGCGTGAATTTTGACAAGGTGGTGGTTAACCCTACCAGGAAGTTCATCGCCTGAGGCCAACCAGAGCAACATTTGACTAGAATACACGAAAAATACTTTGCCTACTTTCGTCGCATGATGGATCGAGGCAAGTTGTCAGTTGCAACTGATTCAGGGGGTGAGATGCTGAAACCTCAGTTTCTCTTCGATGATAAGTTGATTTTGAAGGAGACAGATCTCCTAAAGCTTAAAGAGGATGGGTACTTTGGTAACTACAACCTCGGTTTGTAAGTTTCGGTGACGGGCCAACATATCCCACTTTTGGTTTCCTTTGGCTTCACCGAAAAGCGGCGTAGAATGGGACCTGACCCCATCTCGGGGGGGGGGTGTCTGATGACATGCCATTTTAAGCTGGACACTCGTTTCAGGAAGAGGGACTCCTTTAGGTGTGCTCGTGACGGTCCGTGTATTAGCGTAACTCCGCTGGGGATATTTTCTTATGGGGATGTTTACTCAGAGGTAGTATGGACATGGTAAACATGCAAAGTTGCAAAAGAATTCTCTTACTCAGAGGTTATACGAACATGGTAAGAATAGACTATGTGGGGATATAAGGAACAACTCGGAAGTTTGTTTGATAGGAATGTATACTCAGAGGTAAGGTGGACATGGTAGACATAACATCTCAGTCAGAGGTTTAAACAAATATGGTGAGATAAGGGGAGGCGATTCAGAGGTAATGTGAACATGACCGCCTTTAGAAATACAAGCTCAAAACTAGACATAGTATTTATTTTGAAACTTGCCATTGATCGACATTATTAGCAAATCTTCGTTAGGTTTGGAGAGTCGGTAAGCACTATTGGAATACACCGTTTCTATAATGAATGGTCCTTCCCATTTGGGTTCAAACTTGCTAGCAATTTTGTGAGTCATAACCATCGGCCTTCGAACAGATAGCACCAGGTTGCCAACTTGAAACATCCTTTCCTTGACCTTTTTGTTAAAGGCTTCAAAAATTCGAGCTTGATACAGCTCAATACGTTGCTGAGCTAATAGACACTTTTCGTCCAACGCTTCCAACTCTTGTAGCCGACGATGTTGATTATCTTTGTCTGTTAGCTGGTTGGTGACAACAACACGCAGAGATGGAATTTGTATCTCCAGGGGGAGTACCGCCTCGCTTCTGTTGATAAGAAAGAATGGTGTGTTGCCGATGGGAGTCCGAACGGTTGTGCGGTAAGCCCATAGACATTCACTGAGTTTATTATTTCAGTCGCGCTTATTAGAAGATACAACCTTCTTGAGTAACTTTACGATTGTCTCGTTGCAGGATTGTAGGCCGTCGATGCTACATTCTCTATCCGATTTTTATCACAAAATCGATGGAACGCATGGCTCACGAATCGGGGTCATTGTCATGGATGATTCTTCGAGGAACTCTGGAGCGGTAGATAACGTGATGCTTGACGAAGTTGATCACGTTTGAAATTTTCACCTCAGCCAATGGTATCGCCTCCGCCCACTTGGAAAAGTAGTCGGTGATGGCGAGGATGAACCGATGTCTTTTGGAGGATGGAGGGCTAATCGGCCCGATGATATCCATTCCCCATGCTTCGAACGCCCAAGTGGCCGCAGTAGGGTGTAGGAACTCGGAGCATTGAAGAATGAAGTCAGCATGCAGTTGACATATATGACACTTTTTAGCGTAATCAATGGCATCCGCCATCATTGTGGGCCAATAGTAGCCCATACGTCATAGTCGATCTTGCAACTTAGGACCGGGTTGGTGAGCTCCGCACGTGCCGTTGTGTGCTTCTCGGAGTGCCTCTTGTGCTTCGGCATTAGATAAGCACCGAAGGAGAAGTCCGTCGTAAGAAGGACGATACAACATTTTGGTAGCTGTGTCGTAATAGAATCGGAGCGAGCGCCTTTTGACAGAAGTGTCTTCCTTCGAGTCCTCGAATTCCGTAGACCGCGTTGTCTATGAATGGGAATTGTCAGTCCCTAATATCAACCTTTGTGTCTGTATGCAGTGAGTAGCTCAGACACGTATGTAGATTGTTCTTTGGGCAAACCAACTCTCGTCCTATCACAGTGACGGAGTGCAGGTTCCCGACAGGAGTTACTAGAGAAGCAGTGAGACCGACGAGGGCGTCGGCCTCCAGATTTTACAATCGAGGTACATGTTCTATAAAAAAAACCCTGTAAAGGTAGAGATGATGTCGACTGCTACTCGATGATAAGGGACTAGATCCTCGTGTCGAACTTTGTATTGGCCTCTTACTTGATTTACTATCAGCTTTGAGTCGCCATAGGCCTCAAGGTAGTCAACCTTTGTCACGACCCTCACCCGATGTAAGGGCACGAGAAGTGGGTACGTCCAACCTATGCCGCAGTGTCGACGGTAGAACAATGTCCTAGGTCCAACATCTAACACAATCTAGAATAGGCTCCGAACGGAGAACAATATAATAAGTAATCTCAATCACAACTAAGATAGAAAAGAAGATAAGATAATCTCAACAGAGGGTCACAATATGAATAATAAGTCTCGATGTAAACTACACCATAAATAATATCTCAATACAATCACAATGTCTCAATGATTAGATAATGATATAAGTCTAATCTAGACTAATGGGAAGTCCTCAGCGACTACTGGATCCTGCTGAGGGTCCAGGTCACTTGTGTCAACTAAGCCTGCTCCATAGTAAGTGTCGCAGCAATCCTCATCATCTATAATATTTCAACAGGTCCAGTCAGGACAGGAACGAATACATATCTGTGACACAGATCATAACATGAAAGGAAATATGAAACAAGCTATAGAATAATATACATGAACTGCTGATAAAGAAATGAGACTGTAAAAAAGAACATGATATATGGAAATAGATATACATAATATAATAAGAGAACTGAACTAACTACGTGGTGTAGAGCACAATCTGGTTATGTAAACTGGCTTAGGTTATACATGACTTAAATCTAGTTTGGAGTTGTACATGAAAACGTGTAGATCACATAACCAAGTAAATACTCCCCCTTCCCCAATCAGTACACAAGGATCTGTCCAGGTTATGTTATTGCACATGAAAGTAGTGTGTCACATGGATAGCTAGTCCACATGAACGCTGGGTTATACATGAAGGCTCACATGATCATGAGTGTACATGAATGTCACATGAGTATACATGAATAAATATGAATACAAAGAGTAGACGATACACACGATAAAGTACATGAGCATAATATACCCGATCTATCCGAGGGGATAACATCACATGAAGAGATCCATATAGTACTAATCCGTGATAACATCGTTACAGCAACAAGTAAACTAGTCTATAACAAGTAAATATGTCCAAGAAAGAATGAAACAGTCAGAGAATGTACTCGTCTGGCAATCCAACCCGCTGATGAGGAAGTGCAACTGAACTGGAGTGATGTAATCCTATTTAGAACATCCACAAGTCACAACAAGGTCCAAAATATCATAAGGAATGCCTATAATGCAATTCTACATGATTCTAGGTCCTTCTAGGTCAAAGTCAACCCTTGGTCAACTCTGGTCAAACCTGGTCAACTATGGTCAAACCTGGTCAACTATAAGTCAACTAGTTCGTTTACTAATTTTTAGGTCAAGCACAAGTTTTCAAGTCATTCTAAGTTCGTTTAAGTCGATTTGGATCAAGTTTGACCCAAAGTTGACTTTTGTCAACTTGGTCAACTTGTCGGTCGACTCGGCCAATCTAGGCTCCTTGGGTCAATCCTAATCAGACTCAATACTCCATAGGTGACATTCACAAGCAAACAATTATATATATATATATATATATATATATATATATATATATATATATATATATATATATATATTAGGCTCCTTGGGTCAATCCTAATCTGACTCAATACTCCATAGGTGACATTCACAAGCAAACAATTCATTCATTCATTCTAGGTAGTGTATCACACACACACACACACACATATATATATATATATATATATATATATATATATATATATATATATTTATTTTATATATATATATATATATATATATATATATATATATATATATATATATATATATATATATATATATATATACTAAAACTTGTGAAGAGAGATTGTGTGTGTGTGTATGAAGAGCTGCTGTTAGGGGGGTACATTCTGAGAATAAATGGTTTTATATATATATATATATATATATATATATATATATATACATACATACATACATACATACATACATACATACATACATACATTATATATATATATATATATATATATATATATATATATATATATATATATATATATATATATATATATATATATATATACACACATATACTAAAACTTGTGAAGAGAGATTGTGTGTGTGTTTATGAAGAGCTGCTGTTAGGGGGGTACATTCTGAGAATAAATGGTTATATATATTATATATACCACTATATAAATATCTCATATATATATACATATATACACAATCTATTTAAAGGAAACTATATATATATACACACATATCCTAATATATACACATATACGTATAGGGAGAAAGAATGTTGGTTTTACGAAGGGAAATGAAACTCAGACCTGGGATTGAAATAGTTCGACAAATGTAATCTCAATATATATACATATATCTATATTTAAACACACACACACACACACACACACACACATATATATATATATATATATATATATATATATATATATATATATATATATATATATATATATATATATATATATATATATATATATATACATACGGCAAATAGGGACATATATATGATGGGAAAAAATATGATGGAAATAATTGAAAGTAAAACTAGGGACTAAAACCCACAAGTCCAAAATCTTAATACCTTCATATAAACGCAGAATTTATGAATTAAATCTCAAAAATTTGAAATATCGCAAAACAATTCAAATATATATATAAATCGAAAACCCGAAAATTAACTCAATACCCAAAATGCAATATACACAACTAGAATCCGCGAAACTTGGCAAACACGAAGGTGTCTATGTGTGTGACGTGTTCGGATACTCACGGGGTCGAACCGGTTCCGTATCGTGTCCACGGAGTCCGTATCGGAAAACCCGATACGCGTGTCAAATGAATCGGTGCGAGTTCAATTTCTCGCTCGATTCCGAACCGATTCTTGTGAAACTTCGTGTACAACTAGGCTAACACGTCCCCGACCTACTCGTCGATTCCTTGTGCGGCCAAGTGTCGTGTCCGACGCACACGAAGCTCGTGTCCACGTGCGGCCTGTGCGCGTGTGCACAGAACAGTGCTCCGCGTCGTGCACGCGGGACGGCGAGTCTAAGGACTCGTGTGTCCCACCACACGTGTCGTGGTTGTGTCCTAGGATAGGCTAGGTATAGGGCTACATGTAGGACACATCGGATCGAGTCCACGTGTCCACACGTGTCGGCACGAGGGCCGTGTCAGCGGCGGCTGTGCGCGCGTGCGCGCGCGTGTGTCGACTCGTGCGGTCGCAATATCTCACTCGATTCGAATCAAAATGACACAAAACATGGGGAACGTGTCCACAGACGTTGCCCCCACCTACACGCCAAGTGGTACGCGACCACGTGGCCTATGCATCGCACAATCAACGCGCAGCAGCAGGGCACACGTGCGGCCTGCGCGTGCAGCGTATTCGTGTCCCGTTTGGACACGGACACGAGCCCGATTTGTGTCAAAAACTACGGAGTCGGGATCCTTATGTCTAGGGCTATCCAAATATATAAATAGATTCGAAAAATAACAAGTTTCAATCTATTGGGTAATTTCGTCGAACACCTATGTAGTAACTCCGATATGTGTCCGATACGCACATCGAACGAACACGAAATTGAACGAAACTAAACCTACAGGTCGAGGGTACCTAGATGCATGCTAACATGAAGAAAAATCGGAAGAAATATTGCTAGAACGAGGTTTAACTATTGAGAGTCAGAATCTCAATGAAAGTGAATCCTCGAGCACTTCGACGATCGATTTCTCCCGAGCAAACGCCTTCAACTCCTTGCTAGCAGTGCTCCAGCAAGTTCTCCTCCTCCCTACGGTTGAAACGCAATTCGTTTGGCGTGAATAGGATGCCGGATGAGAAAGTTAGGGTTTTGAAGAATGGAAGAAACTATGGTTTTGATCTAGTGGAGGCTATGGAATTTCTTCACAAATGAGGGAAGGGGGGCTGCTGCTATGCTTGGCCGGCCATGGGTAGGGGTATTAGGGTTAGGTTAAGTCATGGGCCAAGCATTCCTAGGTTGCTACAAAGGCCCAATGACAAAAGCTTAAATGGCTTATAAAAAGACTTAAAAATTATTAAACAATTCTAGAAAATAGATAAAAATTCTAAATTAAATCTAATAAGCTAATAATAAACCTAATCACATTATTAGGCTTCTAGACAAGGTTGACTAAGGTTATGCCATCTAGGTCCTGCCAAAACACCAATCCAAATCACACAACAATCAATTTAATTAACAATTTAAATAAATTCAAAAAATGTACAATATCTAAAATACCCTTAATTAGAAGAAGTGAGTGTGACAAATCTACCCTCCTTAAAATAATTTCGTCCTCAAAATTAAAGACAAAACTGAATGAATGAGAAGGAATAGAAAAATTATACATCAAGACTAAAAAAGATAAGGGTATTGCTTGCGCATCTCATCCTCCCTCTCCCAGGTAGACTCACCTGAAGAGTGATGCCTCCAAGCTACGCGAACCAAGGGTATCGTCTGGTTCCTCAGCACCTTCTCCCGTCGATCCAGAATCTCCACAGACTGTTCTGGATAACTAAGAGTAGGACCCACCTCGATCTCGGAATGATCCAGTACATGGCTGGGATCCACCACATACCGTCTCAACTGCGACACGTGAAATACATTATGGCCTCCCTCTAATGCAGGGGCAAGTCCAGTCTATATGACACGTCACCGACTCTTCCGCTGATAATGAAAGGACCGATGAAACGCGAACTAAGCTTTCCACCTCCACCAAAGCGAATAGTACCATGCGTCGAAAATATCCTCAAGAACACCAGATCACCAACGTAGCACAAACATGGTCTCAACTTAACAAAAACAATTACATGATCAAACAAAAATCCCAAAACAAATAAGATTCTAATCCTAAGTCTAAGTTGTACCTCAAACTACAAAGGTCTTCGGTGGCTATCGGCCAAATGCCGCTGTCTGTCCTGCGCCACGCGAAGTCGATCTCTGATGAGCTTCACCTTCTCGGCTGTGTCAACAACCATCTCAGGTCTTAATAAAGCTCGCTCTCCAACGTCATCCCAAGACAAGGGTGTACGACATCTATGCCCGTACAGTGCCTCGAATGGTGAAATCCCAATATTGGCCTGGAAACTGTTGTTGTATGCAAACTCCACTAAGTGCAGGTGATATAATGCCCCAGAACCAGAATATTAGAGAGCGGGGGCGTACATAGCCAGCTACGTATATTGAAATGGAATCCACCTCACTATACGGTCACGGCTGTCTAGATACATGAGGGTTTAACTACAAGCCATCAGTCTCTTATGGTCATGAACAAGCCTATTGTCTCAATCTCATGCAAGGAATAGCAGTTACAAGATGTTAGAGCATCAAATATACAATAGTAAGGCATCCCATACATTACATATTTGGATGATCATGAAGCTAGTCGTACAAAATGTGAAGACTAGCAAGAGTTTTAGTCATACATGATCAACCCTAGGATTCATCAATCATGTTACAGCCCGTAGGCAGACAGTAAGTAAAGTGCAATACGAGCTAACACGTGCTCGCCGGCTAAACGCCTCAAAAGAATATTTTTATAATAAAGTGGGAGAACAAAAGGAAAACCCACTCGTTGCCTTGGTTACGCCTGGTGGTCACCATTTGGCTGGAAGGTAGAAAGATCCTCTGGAGCTACTCCGGTATCTGGTCATACAAAACCAGCTGGGTCAGATCCCAGAAAGAGCAAGTGCCACAAAGGAGGCTTCACTTAAGAACTAAAACCAGTAATTAGCACAAAACATAATTATATAATAAAAGACTGGAAATATAGGAAATCATGACGATATACGATGAGATAACCATGGGACTATTCAGATAACCGAGTTACAACCCTTAAACCAAACAAGGACAGGGATTGTAACCCTTCGTCTGAATGGAACTTGGTTTCCACCATTCATCGATAAAGTAAAGCACAAGCAATCAGGTCATCCAACAATCTTGTGCAGGATCAGGACAAGACTAGACTGAGTTAGACTCCATCCAATCAATCACGGCCAAGCAATAAGTACGGCTTGATACTTTAACTAGCTAGGGTTATCACAGGCCTAGTTACTAGCAAGATGCAATGAGACATTCCAACAGCCACAAGCCCGGCAGACCATCCAGGTTATCCAGGTCGAATATCCGTTCATGAAGGGTGCAACACATGACAGTGTGCTGGAAATGTGCCATACTCGTCGGCAGGCTACAAGTCCACTTGCGCGCCCAGATAACGGGATTGCCAATAGCTGGGTAATCTCTTCATGACTACTGGGTTATTCTAGTTATTAGCCTTGGTCAATTTCAGTAGGTACCCCTGACCGTGGTACTCAGGGGTCCCTGCCCTAGACATGATGCGAGACTGTATTGGTTCATATGTACAAACACAATCGTCCACTGTGTCCAGGCTGTAACGCCCCAGTCCTAAAATACGTAGGACTAGGAACGTAGACATGCCAGCCGTATAATAAATATACGTGAGCTGTAAAATGCAGTAGAACCATAACTAATCTCATCCACACAAAAATAAATGAATAAAAGATGTCATATAATGAGAATGAATTGTCTTGATACAATATGTTGGGTAGAGTCAAATCCACTACCAACAAGTAAAGGAAAAATACATGAGAAAAGAAATGAATTTGGCGAGCGAAGCGAAGACGATTCAAGCGCAATCATCCTCGAAGAAATTGGAGACGGTCACGGCTAGAGCACCTGCGAAAGACAAGAGCGCACACCTGGCGAGATAACCAGATCCTTAGAGGGACGTAACAAGACACATAATATCATGCCATATAAACTGAATAAATATTGCTCAAATAAATAAGTCAATTGAATTATAACGTGGTCCAATACACACCTATTGAACTAGCTTACCATCCCCCAACCAAACAAGGACAGGAGATGGTAAACTAATTCACGGTGACGTATCTTTCCTTGCTATGAATCCAATATGGTATCCGGACCCCAACAAGGTTCAATACCTTCTCATCGAAGTAGTAAGTCACACCTACAACCAAACAAGGACAAGATGTGATGAACTAATCCGCGACAAGTTATTGTTCCAAGCCACGGTCAGATACAAGTACGCAAACCAAAAGTACTCATACCTAACGGATAAGGTAGCCTAACCGTTCTAAGTGAAATGTAGTTAAGAACAATCCTTCCTACGTATGGGCCCTGGCTAAATAGGATCGGCGTAGTCCCCCCTTGGGGCACCAGAGGCCCAACCAGTAAGAGCATAACGTTCCGCAGAACGTCAGTGGCCGTCAGTAATCATGGGTCATCAACCCGTATCTCCAGCGGAGCTTCCGGGTCACAAGGGAAAGTGCATCGAAGCCCATACGCTAAGGAATTGTCCTCCCCGTCCAATGCCTACTATGTTGCATCCACAACAGTAAACCTCTATAACCGCTAAGTCTAACTAGCATGCAATTCTATTAGCGGTTAATCCTATCGCACGGCTTGTACGTACTGGTGGCCAGCCAATCACGCACGTCCGTGTTCTACATGCGACACACAACTTCGTGGTACAATGTGTCAAGGCCAATGAATGCAACACACAAGGTGGTCCCTTAAATCTAGGTTTAATGTGTAAGAAAACTAATACATAGCAGGAAATATAAATGAACAGTAAGTTCTAACAGGTTATGCCATGTATTACAGTTTATTTTGTATAAAGAAAATAATAAATAATCTATGAAATATGAGCTAAATAAATAAACAACAAATGGCAAGGTGTCTTGCCTGGTAGGACGCCTGGTGTACTGCAATGATCAATGTGGCACGAACTGCGACTTCGGGTAACAACTACACAAGGAGACCTCTGATGGTGGCACGAACAGTTTCATTAGGTCCGGGACGGTCAGAATAGTTAAGGTAAACATAGGGTAGTCTAGAATTGGTGAGAAAATAGGAGTAATGGGATTGATCATGGACAGGAGATAAATCAAAGGAAAAATTGATAAATTATATATATAGGATTTCTAGAAAATACTTGTAATTCTTGAAAACCATACTTACTAGTAAAAATAAATTTTTGATAAGTACTTGAAAATATATTTTATTAGTCGGAATATGTTTTTAGATAAATACTAGGAAAAATAAAATAAAAATAAAAATTATTTTTAGGCTAACTCTAAAATAAACTTTTAGTAGGAACCTATATTTTTATATAATTAGAAATAATATGTTTAGGGTTTCATTTCCCCAAATTTAAAAAATAACCCAAGCAAAATACTCTAATTTGTTACTAGCAATTTTAGAGATTATATAATAATTTGCCCCAAAATAAAATTTACAAATTAAGATGACCATACTAATGATAGTATCAATAAACTAATAACAATAATAATAATAATAATAATAATAATAATAATAATAATAATAATAATAATAATAATAATAATAGTAATAATAATAACTAAAAATAATAATAACTAAAAATTATGAATATACATACATAATGTTACACATACTCCTTATAATAATATGCTAATACTACTAATAAATAATAAATATTATTATAAATTACAGATGTCCCCTTTCCTTCTCGTTTCACGAGAGGAGTCAGCAACAAAAAAAAAACAAAAAAAGAAAGATAGAGAAAAGCAATTAAGAAATGGTGAGGGAAGGAGAGAGAGTATGGGAGAACAAGAGGGAGAGAGAGTGAGCGCGAGAGAGAGAGAGAGGCAGAGACAGCGGGATGAGCACTCGGCGGAGGAGGATCGCGGAAGGGGGTTTACCAAAGCTCGTCGGAGCTGAAGGTCGAGGGGTCGGTGGCTTTTGGCCACGGCGAGCGGCTGGTGTGGAAAGAGGCGGCGCGGTGCTCGGAGGAGAGAGGCGAGCAAGGCGGTTCGACGTTTGGAGGACAGCGGGAGGAGACGGCGACTGTGGGTGGCGCGCCGCTAGGAAGACACGCGGCGGAGGCTGTGCGACGGGGCGATGGGGAGAGCCGGAGTGAGGCTGCCGGGCTTGCGGGGTGGCGAAGCTCGCCGGGGAGAACGGAAGAGGGGAGATGGGTTTCCGGTGGTCGGCGGCACCGGTCTGTGCGGAGGCTGACGCCAGATCTGGGCGGCGATGGCCACGGCAGTCAGGAGTTTTGCCGGGCGATCGCACGGAGGAGGCGACGGAGGATCGGGGTGGGGTCACGGCTGGCGCTGATGGCCGGGCGGGTGGCGACGGCGAGGTCGAGGGGCTGGCCGCGGTCAGGTTAGGGTTTTATTTTTTTTCTCTTTTGATTTTTGTTGAGGTGATGGTCGGGGTCTGGTACGTCGAGGAGGCGGTCGGTGTGATGATGGCGGAGTGGGGTTCCAGTGGGGGTGATTAGGTGGTGGCGGGTGGCGTAGGTGGTGTTGGCAGTGATGCTGGTCTGGAGGTCGTGGGTTGAGGAGCGGCGGAGCTGGACAGGCGGAGGTCGTGGTGGGGTCGGGGGTCTGGTAGCTACGGCCAGGAGAGGTTTCCGATGGAGGGCTGGCACGGGTGCGGGTCAATAGGGTAGTGGTGATGGTTGGGTGGACAGGGTGGAGGCCAAGGAGTGGTGACGGCGTCGTGGCCAGGCCGAAGAAGTCATGGGTTAATGGTGGTGCTATCGGTGTTGGTTTGGCCGAGGGCTCAGGGAGTCGGGGTGTCATGGTGGTCAATGGTGATGGTAGTGGTGGTTGAGTTCTGGCTGTTGCGGAAGGCGGGGGTTTTAGAATAGGGTTAGGTTATGATTTGATGATGTCGGGGTGTGTCCGACACGGAAAAGGAGCTGATGTGCCTGTAAATATGAAATAAGAAATCTGACACCGACACGATGCACGAATTGTGGATAAATTATTGTGGCAATTGAAATCTTTTATTAGATTTTATGGATTCGATTTAAATAATAATGTAATTTTCGAAATTATTATTATTAGTATTTTTGGAAAATATATTTTGAAATTATTGTGACGATTTAAATATTGATTTGATTTTATGGATTTATTTAAATAGTTAAATTAATATCTATATTTGAAATTTGATTGATTTAAAACTAAAGGATGGAATTTAATTAGATTTAAATTGATTTAGATTTGGATTTGAAATTTATTAAATTTGATTTAAAATAAATAGCGTATTATCTAACGGGGATTTTAAACTACTCCTATGGTTCATATGAACAAACACAATCGTCCACGGTGTCCAGGCCATTCATTCTTGTCATGTCATGCTAGCCGTCGCAACAGCATTCAATAGTTCCCATCAGGCTTGCTTGTCGTGTCTTGTCATGTCATGTCAAGTCATGTCATGTCAATTCACTTGTTATACCGTGCCATGTACAATTATCAGTCCAATCATGTCAATCAATTCAAGTTATCAAGTCCGTAACAAGAGGTGCAAGAACAATAAAGCAAACAGGTGCGCAGAGGGCTCAAGCCTCAACGCGAATGAAACTACGCTAGGCTATGAGGCTTTGAGCATAAAAATAGCTTTACGCAAGCAAGACACGGAGTAAGGTAGCTTAACGCTAGCAAGGTTATGCGTGAGCAAGACATGACGCTCGCAAATCTCTACGCTAGGCCAAGGGGCCCAAGCGTAAAAATGGCTATACGCTGGCAAGAGCAAGAAGGACCGCTTCTACGCGAGCAAGAACTCTACGCTAGCAAGCACCCTATGCAAGCGGAACTTTACGCGCACGAGCACCCAAGTGAAACTCTACGCATGCAAGGCTCTACGCGAGTGAGGGAGAGTCTACGCGAGAACGACCCTACACGAGCGAGAGTGGCCCCCCGCATAGAGTTCAAGTGTACTCGGCGTAGAAAGGATTACGCTGGCACGCAAATGAGTGTGCGTAAAGGGGGCACTACGCTGGCACGTTTAAGACGTGTGCGTAAAAATATGGAAACACTACGCCAGCACGTTAAAACGTGTGCGTAAAGGAGGAAATGCTACGCGGGCATGCAATGCATGGGCGTAAAACTAAATACTACACTAGCACGCAAGAACGTGTGCGTAAAACTTCTTCTTCTCCCCATGGCCAAGACAAGCAGGCGTAAAAGCTCAAGAGCTCAAGAAAAGCCCCATCTCGGTCAAGACTCGATGAAATCCAACCATTCCAAAACCAAACTTGCGTAACATCAGAATGCCTTCTACATAGAACTCTTAGTTTTCGAAAATAAGCCAGTTTAGTAGATCAAAACCGAGAAATTCGAAAATGCAACAAACTTAGATCTACATGAAATGAACCATGGAAACTAAAAATGCTAAGTACTAAAGTGTCTTAGAATCTCGTGAGGAAGACAATAGAACAATAAAACTTGAGTTCCTCCATGAAATAAGATGTACTTGCCTAAGCTCTCTCTCTCTCTCTGGGTAGGTGGAGAGTAATGGTGAGGAAGAAGAAGAGGAGTAGTAAATGAGAAATGAATGAGGAGAGAGAATGGTTGTTGGGTTAATAAATGAGGGATGGTGGTAGGTAGGGGTTTGCATATCAACCCAAACTGAGCCCAACCAAGTCGAACTCAACCGAACCTAATATAGGCCAAGGCCAGGATAAACCACATGAACCAGGAAATGCTAACTAACCCATGCCAATGCAAAACCCGAGACTAGCCAGTCAAGACAATTCGAACCAGGATGAACCCAAAATAAACCAAGGCAAGATTAAACCAGGATCAAGCTAAGCAAGGCAAGTCTAATTACGGGTCGGGATTCCGTATACGTATACCAAAATACGTAATACGAACTACGGGCGTTCCAACTCTACCCACCTTAAAAGAATTTTGTCCTCGGAATTTATTTAAGAGGCTAGAGAGACAAGGGCGAGCTATAATAAGCAATCAATCAAACAATCAATCATACAAGTAAGGAATCGAAGCCATGAGGCATAAGGAAGACATTATACCTCACGAGTCAAACAGGTCGGGATATCGCGATTGGATATCATCTTCACGCTCCCACGTTGACTCACCCAAAGAGTGATGACCCCAAGCAACACGGACTAAACTAATAGTTTTATTCTTGAGTATCTTCTCTCTCATGTCCAATATGGATACGGGTCTCTCCTCATACGAAAGGTTGGTACCAACCACCAATTCTGAATGATCAAGGACATGACTCGGATCCGGGATATACCGTCGCAATTGGGATACATGGAAAACATTATGCACCTCACGCAACGACGGCGGGAGAGCGAGACGATAGGACACGTCTCCTACTCGCTCGAGGATATCGAACGGCCCTATATACCTAGGACTAAGCTTTCCCCGTATGCCAAAATGAATGACGCCACGGTTAGGCGAGATCCTAAGGAATACATGGTTACCGACGGAAAATTCAAGGGGGCGCCGATGAGAATCGGCCCAATGGAGCTGGCGATCTTGTGCAACTCGAAGATGATCTCTGACTCTTCTGACCACCTCAACTGTCTGAGTAATCATTTCCGGACCGAGCATCTGCCTCTCTCCAACATCGTCCCATACTAGCAGAGATCTGCACTTTCTACCATACAGTGCCTCGAACGGTGCCATCTGGATACTGGCTTAGAAACTGTTGTTGTACGAGAACTATACCAGGTGCAGGTGATCCTCCCACGAACCACCGAAGTCGAGTGTACAAGATCTCAACATATCTTCCAAGGTTCGTATGGTACGCTCTGACTGACCATCTGTCTGCGGATGATAAGCTGAGCTGAACTAGAGGTGAGTTCCCAAACTCTCTTGTAGACTGCGTCAGAAGTACGACGTAAATCTTGAATCTCTGTTCGAGGTGATACTGACTGGTACACCGTGAAATCTGACGATCTGCCTGAGGTACATCTCTGCTAGCTGAGCCGTCGACTGACCAACTTTGAACGGGAGAAAGTGAGCCACCTTCGTGAGCCTGTCTATAATAACCCAAATAGCATCTCTACCAGCCGGGAACCTAGGTAAACCAGTCACGAAATCCATAGTTTTATGCTCCCACTTCCATTCTGGAATCGGCAAGGGCTGAAGAAGTTCAGCCGATCTCTGATGCTCAGCTTTAACATGTTGGCAAACTAAACATTGAGAGACAAACCGGGCTATCCCCTCTTCATACCATTCTACCAAAAGTGCTGACGGATATCTCGGTACATCTTCGTGCCACCGGGATGAATCGAATACTAAGAACTGTGAACTTCTGCCATAATCTCCTGTCTGATATCTCCACTGGGTACACAAAGATGCCTCCCATGCCAAAGTGTACCATCCTTATGGATGCATAACTCTGGCCGTCGTCCTGCCTCACACTCTGCTCTGAGTCGCTGAAGCTTAGAATCTGTTGACTGAGCTAACTTGATCCGCTCAACTACACTGGACTGAACTTGCAGACTGGCCATCAATGTCACACTGGTAGGAAGGACCACTTCTATATCCATCTTATGAAGATCTGCCAATAACTCTGGATGCGCTGTGAGGAAATAAACTCTGGCACTCCTGCTCAACGCATCTGCTACTATATTGGCCTTCCGTGGGTGATATTACAGGTTGATATCGTAATCCACAAGTAGATCTAGCCACCTTCTCTGACGCATATTGAGATCCTTCTGGGTGAATACATACTTCAGGCTCTTGTGGTCGATGAAAATCTCCACCCTATCTCCGTACAGATAGTGTCTCCAAAGCTTAAGTGCAAACACTACTGCTGCCAGTTCCAAGTCGTGGGTTGGGTAATTCCTCTCATGATCACGAAGTTGACGTGACGCATAAGCTATTACCTTCCCATGTTGTATCAAAACACATCCTAAACCTCTGCCTGAAGCATCACAATATACTAAAAATCCTCCGGTCCTATTTGGAAGCATGAGAATGGCTGCCATCATCAAGCTTCGCTTCAACTTCTCAAAAGAATCCTGACATTCTGCTGTCCAGGCAAACTGTGCATCCTTGCGGGTCAACTGGGTCATAGGTGCTAAAATCCGAGCAAAATCTGAAACAAATCGCCGATAGTAGCCGGCCAATCCAAGGAAGCTGCGAACTTCCGCCACTGTGCTGGGTACTGGCTACGTCTCAATGGCTACTCCTCTTCTGGTGATCCACCTCTACTCCTCTTTTGGTGATGATATGACCCAAGTACGAAATGCGATTGAGCCAGAACTCGCATTTACTGAACTTCGTGTACAACTGGTGCTCTCGGAGAATCTGGAGGACAATTCTGAGATGCTGTTCATGCTCTGCTTCACTCTTGCTATAGACTAAGATGTCATCTATAAACACAATCACGAACTGATCCAAGTATGGCATGAAAATACGATTCATGAGGTCCATGAATACAGTTGGCGCATTGGTTGCTCCAAATGGCATAACAAGGAACTCCCAATGCCCATATCTAGATCTGAAAGCCGTCTTCGGGATGTCCTGCTCTCTAACTCTGATCTGATGGTATCCTGACCGCAAGTCAATCTTCGAGAATACTGCTGCCCCCTTGAGTTGATCAAACAAGTCATCTATCATCGGGAGAGGGTATCTGTTCTTGATTGTCACTGAGTTCAAGGTACGATAATCTATACATAATCTAGACATACCATCCTTCTTTTTCATAAGAAGCATCGGGGCTCCCCAAGGCGATCCACTTGCACGAATGAATCCCTTGGTCCTGAGTTCTTTAATCATCTTGTATAATATCTCTAACTCTGACGGCGCCATCCTGTAGACTCTCTCCGACACTGGGGCTGTCCCTGGGATCAAGTCGATAGTAAACTCGATCTCTCGCTCTGGCGGCATTCCTGGAAGCTCCTCTGGAAAAATATCTGAAAACTCCTCTACTATCCTGGGTAACTGTACTGCTGCTACTGCCATCCGCAATACTGGAGGAGAAGGTTCAACTTCGCCTCGGGAAAAGAAAAACTCTGGCTCACCTGGAATGTTAAAAACAACCCTGCCAACATGGCAGTCTATCCTAGCATACTGGTTCCTTAACCAATCCATCCCTAAGACCACATCATAATCGGCCATCGGGAACTCTATCAATCTAGCAGGGAACTCTCTACCGCTAATCACGATCCGACACGAGGAAAACAATCTATCTACTCCTACAAGACCGTTACCAGTAAGTATATTGAGCCTTACTGATAATGACTTGGGCTCCAGTCCTATCCGTGTCCCGAATCGTGCAGACATAAATGAATGCGATGCACCATAATCAAATAACGCTGATGCTGGGAAGGAGTTGAAAGAATAGTACCTGCCACTACCTCACATGGTGACAATCCTTCTTCTACGGTCATCGCCATCGCCTGACCATGTCCTCTGGGTGCGGGTCCCCTCTGCTGAAAACCTCTCTGTCTGCTCTGAATCAGAGCTTGGGCTTCGGCATACTGCTAGGGGTTTTGCTGCTGGAATGCTTGGGACTGAGGCGGCAAGGGCCTCAAAAACTGTTGCTGCTGCTGGACTGGTGCTGGTCCTCTCACCAAAGGACTAGAAAAGGTCGAAGAAGAGGAACTCCTCCTGTTCGGGCAGTTCCCAATCCTGTGGTCCGGTGCTCCACAAACCAAGCACAATCCCTGTGCTCTGCGAAATTCTGACACCACGTGTCCTGGCTTCCCATAATGAGTGCAACCCATTGCAGAAGACTGCTTCTGCTTCTGCTGCTGGGGAAATGCTGGGGTCGAATGCTGAATCGACGTAACGAAACTCGCCCGCCTCGGAGCTCCAATGGTCAAAGCCCTGGCTGCCGGGGCTGGTTCTGAAGACTGGTTCATCTGGCCGTGAGACCGCTTCCGATTTTTGATCCGGTCCACGATCCTCTCGGAGGTATACTCGGGCCTCCTAGCTGCTCTCAATACTGCATCGAAAGTCTGATGCTCAAACTGCTCCACTACCAATAAAATCTCTAGATGGAGCCTCTGCTGGAACCGCTGGGCTTTGTCGAACTCGATCGCTACCAAGGTGGGAGCAAACCGACTAAGTCTCGAAAACTCGGCCGCATATCCGTCGACCGTGCTGCCCATCTGCTTCAGATTGGTGAACCTCGTCTGTAGATCGTACCGAGCTACAACATCGAAGTACTTGGTCTGGAATCTCTCATGAAATACTGTCCACGCAACATGTGCCACTAATCCAATGGCCTGCGCCGCCCACCAGCTGCGGGCAAGATCCAATAACTGTAGGCATACTACCGCCACCTTCTCATTCTTTGGCGTCTTCGCCGCTTCTAGAATCACTTCTGTATCCTGCAGCCAAGCATCTGCGGCAATCGCATCCTCACTGCCGTCGAAGAAGGGAGGGTTCAAACGCTTGAAGCTGTTGTCTGCCTGGTTCCCTTGATGACCGTCTCTGTTCAGAGCTTCTTGTACTGCCTGGTGCAGGGCATCGTCCCGACGATCTTGAGATGCTAGCAATGTCCTGATGAGACCCACCAAGGTGTCATTATCGGGCTCTGCAGGCTGGACTGGCTGAACTGGTGGCTCTTGACCCCCAGTAGGCATGACTCTGGAGGCTACTCCTGAATGCTGGACTTGATCTCCAAATTGCTGCTGGCCCACGGGAGGTGCTCCGCCTTACCGATCGGTAGGACCAGGAACAATGCCGCTGAAGAAGACGACACAGGGAATAATAAGGAAGGACCAGGACAGATCAAAGATACCAGCATGTGATCAAGTCAAGAATTTAGGGATTCAGAGGATACGAGCAGAGATCAAGGATGAGTGCTGATTGAGACATCTATTCGGTAAACCCTCATATATATTGATTAACAAGACCTGCATGGGCCACCACTTAAACCATGTAACGCCCCAGAACCAGAATACTGGAGAGCGGGGGCGTACATAGCCAGCTACGTATATTGAAATGGAATCCACCTCACTATACGGTCACGGCTGTCTAGATACATGAGGGTTTAACTACAAGCCATCAGTCTCTTATGGTCATGAACAAGCCTATTGTCTCAATCTCATGCAAGGAATAGCAGTTACAAGATGTTAGAGCATCAAATATACAATAGTAAGGCGTCCCATACATTACATATTTGGATGATCATGAAGCTAGTCGTACAAAATGTGAAGACTAGCAAGAGTTTTAGTCATTCATGATCAACCCTAGGATTCGTCAATCATGTTACAGCCCGTATGCAGATAGTAAGTAAAGTACAATGCGAGCTAACACGTGCTCGCCGGCTAAACGCCTCAAAAGAATATTTTTATAATAAAGTGGGAGAATAAAAGGGAAACCCACTCGTTGTCTTGGTTACGCCTGGTGGTCACCATTTGGCTGGAAGGTAGGGAGATCCTCTAGAGCTACTCCGGTATCTGGCTATACAAAACCAGCTGGGTCAGATCCCATAAAGAGAAAGTGCCACAAAGGAGGCTTCACTTAAGAACTAAAACCAGTAATTAGCACAAAACATAATTATATAATAAAAGACTGGAAATATAAGAAATCATGACGATATACGATGAGATAACCATGGGACTATTCAGATAACCTAGTTACAACCCTTAAACCAAACAAGGACCGAAATTGTAACCCTTCGTCTGAACGGAACTTGGTTTCCACCATTCATCGATAAAGTAAAGCACAAGCAATCAGGTCGTACAACAATCTTGTACAGGATTAGGACAAGACTAGACTGAGTTAGACTCCATCCAATCAATCACGGCCAAGCAATAAGTACGGCTTGATACTTTAACTAGCTAGAGTTGTCACAGGCCTAGTTACTAGCAAGATGCAATGAGACATTCCAACAGCCACAAGCCCGGCAGACCATCCAGGTTATCCAGGTCGAATATCTGTTCATGAAGGGTGCAACACATGACAGTGTGCTGGAAATGTGCCCTACTCGTCGGCAGGCTACAAGTCCACTTGCACGCCCAGATAACGGGATTGCCTGTAGCTGGGAAATCTCTTCATGACTACTGGGTTATTCTAGTTATTAGCCTCAATCAATTTCAGTAGGTACCCCTGACCGTGGTACTCAGGGGTCCCTGCCCTAGACATGATGCGAGACAGTATTGGTTCATATGTACAAACACAATCGTCCACGGTGTCCAGGCCTTTCATTCTTGTCATGTCATGTTAGCCGTCGCAACAGCATTCAATAGTTCCCATCAGGCTTGCTTGTCGTGTCTTGTCATGTCATGTCAAGTCATGTCATGTTAATTCACTTGTTATACTGTGCCATGTACAATTATCAGTCCAGTCATGTCAATCAATTCAAGTTATCAAGTCCGTGACAAGAGGTGCAAGAACAATAAGCAAACGGGTGCGCAGAGGGCTCAAGCCTCTACGCGAATGAAACTACGCTAGGCTATGAGGCACTGAGCGTAAAAATGGCTTTACGCGAGCAAGACACGGAGTAAGGTAGCTCTATAGCAAGGTTATGCGTGAGCAAGACACGACGCTCGCAAATCTCTACGCTAGGCCAAGGGGCCCAAGCGTAAAAATGGCTATACGCTGGCAAGAGCAAGAAGGACCGCTTCTACGTGAGTGGGAACTCTACGCTAGCAAGCACCCTATGCAAGCGGAACTTACGCGCACGAGCACCCAAGTGAAACTCTACGCACGCAAGGCTCTACTCGAGCGAGGGAGAGTCTACGCGAGCACGACTCTACACGAGCGAGAATGGCCCCCCACGTAGAGTTCAAGTGAACTCGGCGTAGAAAGGATTACGCTGGCACGCAAATGCGTGTGCGTAAAGGGGGCACTACGCTGGCACGTTTAAGACGTGTGCGTAAAAATGTGGAAACACTATGCCAGCACGTTAAAACGTGTGCGTAAAGGAGGAAATGCTATGCTGGCACGCAATGCATGGGTGTAAAACTAAATACTATGCTAGCACGTAAGAACGTGTGCGTAAAACTTCTTCTTCTCCCCATGGCCAAGACAAGCAGTTGTAAAAGCTCAAGAGCTCAAGAAAAGCCCCATCTCGGTCAAGACTTGATGAAATCCAACCATTCCAAAACCAAACTTGCGTAACATCAGAATGCCTTCTACATAGAACTCTTAGTTTTCGAAAATAAGCCAGTTTAGTAGATCAAAACCGAGAAATCCGAAAATGCAACAAACTTAGATCTACATGAAATGAACCATGAAAACTAAAAATGCTAAGTACTAAAGTGTTTAGAATCTCGTAAGGAAGACAATGGAACAATAAAACTTGAGTTCCTCCATGAAGCAAGATGCACTTGCCTAAGCTCTCTCTCTCTCTCTCTCTCTCTCTGGGTAGGTGGAGAGTAATGGTGAGGAAGAAGAAGAGAAGTAGTAAATGAGAAATGAATGAGGAGTGAGAATGGTTGTTGGGTTAATAAATGAGGGATGGTGGTAGGTATGGGTTTGCATATCAACCCAAACCAAGCCCAACCAAGCCAAACCCAAACGAACCCAATGCAGGCCAAGGCCAGGGTAAACCACATCAATCAGGAAATGCTAACTAACCCATGCCAATGTAAAACCCAAGACTAGCCAGTCAAGACAAGTCGAACCAGGATAAACCCAAAATAAACCAAGGCAAGATTAAACCAGGATCAAGCTAAGCAAGACAAGTCTAATTACGGGTCGAGATTCTATACACGTATACCAAAATACGTAATACGAACTACGGGCGTTACAGGTGATCCTCCCAGGATCCTCCAAAATCTAGAACACAAGTCCGCAACATGTCCTCGAGTGTCTGAATAGTCCTCTCTGACTGTCCGTCCATCTGAGGGTGGTATGTAGTACTGAATTTGAGCTGAGTGCCTAAACTAGTCTGCAGACTCCGCCAGAAATGGGAGGTAAAGCGACTATCCCGATCCGAGACAATACTCACCGGAACTCCGTGTATCCTAACAATCTATCGCATATACATCTCTGCTAGCTTCTCAGTAGACGTACCTACTTTAAATGACAAAAAGTGGGCTAATTTGGTAAACATGTCTACGATGACCCAAATCGTGTCTTTCCCTCCTGGTGTACACGGCAATCCAGAAACAAAGTCCATCGTGATGTGCTCCCATTTCCACTCCGGAATGGGCAATGGCTGTAATAGTCCTCCTGGCCTCTGCCTCTCTGCCTTAACCTGCTGACAGACTAAACATCTGGCCACGAAGCGTGCTACCTCCCGCTTCATCCCGTACCACCATACATGCTCCTTCAAATCCCTATACATCTTGTTGGCACCTGGATGCATAGAGTACTGAGAACGATGGGCCTCCTGCATAACCTGCTCCTAAAGCTCTCCGCTAGGCACACACAGTCTGGAACCGTGCCTTAATGCGCCATCCTCTGCAATGACAAACTCATCATCCACCAATCCTGCTCGAACCTGCTTTCGGATACACCGCAGAGTAACATCGTTGAACTGAGCTGACTTGATCCTCTCTATCAAGTCCGATAGAATCTGAAGGCCCCACATCTGCATCTGAACTCCTGGCATAATCACCTCGATCCCCAGGCTCTCCAAATTTGCTAACAAGCGACGATCCATCGTCAAACACATAGCTATCGGATACCTACTCAAGGCATCGGCAACTACGTTGGCCTTCCCTGGGTGATACTACAATAAAATATTGAAGTCCTTCATCAACTCCAACCATCTGCGCTGTCTCATGTTGAGCTCTTTCTGTGTAAACACATACTTCAAGCTCTTGTGGTCTGTGAAGATCTCCACACGCTCTCCGTATAGATAGTGCTTCCATAACTTAAGAGCAAAGATAACTGCCGCCAACTCCAAATCATGGGTAGGGTAGTTCTTCTCATGTGGACGTAATTGCCTGGATGCATAGGCAATCACCTTTCCATGCTGCTGCAAGACACAATCCAAACCCTTCCCCGAGGTGTCACTGTAGATAGTGAACCCGCCTGATCCTGATGGCAATGTCAAAATCGGGGCTGTCGTCAACTCATCAAAAGCAACCTGACACTCCTTTGACCAGATAAACTCTGCGTACTTCCGGGTCAGCCTAGTCATTGGCTCTTCAATCCGGGAGAAATCCTGAACAAACCTCCTGTAGTAGCCTGCCAATCCCAGAAAGCTCCTGATCTTCGCAACTGAACTCGGTGTTGTCCATGCCTCAACTGCTCTGATCTTCTTTAGGTCGACTGAGATCCCATCTCCGGTCACAATATGACCTAGGAAATCAACTCGACCCAGGAAGAACTCACATTTCGAGAGCTTTCCGTAAAGCTGCTCCTTCCTGAGAGTCTCCAGAACCACTCTCAAATGCTCCTCATGCTCCTCTAGGGTCTTCGAATACACCAAGATGTCATCGATGAACACCACCACGAACATGTCCAAGTACTGGTGGAACACCTTGTTCATCAAGTTCATGAACACCGTCGGGGCGTTAGTTAACCCAAACGGTATCACCATGAACTCAAACTGGCCATACTGTGTCCTGAATGTTGTCTTCGGAATATCCTCCTTCTGCACCTTCACTTGATGATAACCTGACCTCAGATCAATTTGGAGAATACCTTCGTTCCGCTCAACTGATCGAACAGATCATCGATCCTCGGTAGCGGGTACTTGTTTTTGATCGTGAGGTTATTGAGTGCCCTGTAGTCGATACACATCCGTACCGACCCATCCTTCTTCGGTACAAAGAGTACTGGTGCACCCTATGGTGAAGAACTCGATTGGATGAAGCCTTTGTCCTGCAACTCATCCACCTGCTTCTTCAACTCCACAAGCTCGCTGTTGTTCACTCTATAGACATGCTGAGATATCGGCTCTGCACCGGGCACCAAGTCTATAGAGAACTCCACATCTCTGTCCGGAGGTAACCCTGGCAACTCCTCCGGAAATACATCCATAAATTTAGCTATCAATGGATGTGGCACGCTCTGCTCCTCTGCTGAAACTCCGCAGAAAACTCCACTGCTCTGCTCCTCTGCTGAAACTCCGCAGAAAACTCCACTACTCTGCTCCGTCTCCCGACTGGTGAACTCGAACTCTGGGTCTCCTGGCACTTTGAAAAGAACTCTACCACCTCGACAATCTATACTGGCATGGTGCCTGCTCAACCAATCCATACCGATACAATATCGTAGTTCGGTAATGGCATTACGAGCAGACTCACATCCAGTTCTCAGCCTCCGAAAACTACTCTTCGATCCTTGCAAACATCACGGACGAGGATAATACCACCCTCAGCCATGATCTTGCAAGTCCTAGGCAATAGTTCAGAAGAAAGCTGGTGTCTAACAACAAATGATACAGACACAAAGCTATGGGAAGCACCCGAATCAAATAATGCGAATACGGGAAAAGAGTCGATAAGAACAGAACCTGCTATAAGATCTCCTATTGGCTCGAACTCCTCAGCTTTTGTGGCGAAAGCTCGCCCCTGCTGACCTCCTCTGGTCTGCTGCTGGTGCTGGATAAACTTCTGCTGTTGGGTCGGTAATGGTCCCTTCTGCTGTCCCGCCGGAGCCTTGGCTCCTACTCCCTGAGCTGTACGTCCCGCAGCCATGGGACAATCCCTCAACTGATGCTCTGTTGCACCACAAAGTAGGCACTTGCCCAGCCTCTTCCTACACTCATTCCACACATGTCCTGGCTTCTTGCAGAAAGTGCAACTGATGGCCTGCTACTGTCTAGGTACCTGCTGAAACTGCTTCTACTAAAAAGGCTTCTGCTGATGCTGCTGCTGCTGATAATGAGGCCTCTTGGCCGGGCCTCCACTGCCGCTGGCTCCATGTGAATCACGACCTCTCTTCGATTTTAGTTCAAGGTCGTCCTCCGCTGCCATAGCTCCCATCAAAATCTCCTCAAAAGTAGCATTTCTGTTGCTCTTGGTCAAGGACTTGACTTCCTTAACCAAGCCCTTCCTGAACCTCTTAGTCTTTGCTGTCACGCTAAGGCCCTCCACAAATCTACCCAGGTGGAAGAACTCTCCGGCGTACTCCTCTACTGTCTGGTTCCCTTGAACCAGGTTCTCGAACTGCGTCTCCAAAGCGCCAAGTGCTGTATCGAGGAAGAACTTCTTCTTGAAAAGCTTCTTGAAAGTCTCATAAGTCCGCCCCTCTGTACCAACCCTAGGGTCAGTCTGGTACCAAGTGCGGGCAAGGTCCTGCATCTGACTGCCCGCTGCTTCTATCTGAAGCATAGCTGGTATCTCCGCGAGACAGAAGATCTACTCTATATGCTCGATCCAGTCGTCGGCATATAGGATACCCTCGGTACCCTTGAAGTCTTGAGGCCGCATCTTCTGAACGTCTTGAATGCCCAGAGTCCTTGGCTGGTACGATTGTATCTGCCCTTCTTGTGGTTGGGCAGCCACCTTCTCTACTGCCACCATGGCTAGCTAATGGGCATTGTTAATGCCCTACCTCATATCCTCCGCCTGGAGTCGCTGAGTCTCCATCATCTGCTGCATGAAGGCAAAGAACTGCGCCATATCAACTGTCCCCTGAGGCGGTGGTGGTCGCATCCCCTGAACTCCTGGGGTAGTCCTCGGAACCGGTGGAGGAGCACCCCTAAAAGTTGCAAAAGGGCCCACCTGAGCTAGAACAAGAGGTACTGTAGTCCCAGGGTCCTGCTGAGTCGGGCGGGAAGTGGCAGACCTCTCAGCGGTATCCCTTTGCGATCGTGTCTCCACCATCCCGGAGACAGATCAAACAAAGAATCAATTACTGAGAAAGAAGCGATTTAATTAAAGGAGGACAGTTTGTTTTCAAAAGAAGACAATTAGCAGTAAGAATTAGATAAGAGTTTTCCTAATGTTATTGAGTACCTTAACTTATATCCTATATCCTGCTGTAGGATGTAGTGGTACTCTAGTTTGAGTACCACTATGAAATCACAATAGTTGCGACTGAGAGGACCTGCATGGGCCACCACTAAAAACATGTCACGACCCGCACCCAGTGTAAGGGCACAAGAAGTGGTTACGTCCAGCCTATGCTGCAGTATCTGCGGTAGAACGCTGTCCTAGGTCCAACATCTAACACAATCTAGAATAGGTTCCGAATGGAGAACAATATAATAAGTAATCTCAATCACAACTAAGATGGAAAAGAAGATGAGATAATCTCAACAGAGAGTCACAATATGAATAATAAGTCTCGGTGTAAACCACACCATAAAAAATATCTCAATACAATCACAATGTCTCAATGACTAGATAATGATATAAGTCTAATCTAGACTAATGGCAAGTCCTCAGCGACTACTGGATCCTGCTGAGGGTCCAGGTCACCTGTGTCAACTAATCCTCATCATCTGTAATATTTTAACAGGTCTAGTCAGGATAGGAACGAATAAATATCTGTCACACAAATCATAACATGAAAGGAAATATGAAACAAACTAGAGAATAATATACATGAACTGCTGATAAAGAAATGAGGCTGTAAAATAGAACATGATATATGGAAATAGATATACATGATATAATAAGAGAACTGAACTAACTACGTGGTGTAGAGCACAATCTAGTTATGTAAACTAGCTTAGGTTATACATGACTTAAATCTAGTTTGGAGTTGTACATGAAAAAATATAGATCACATAACCAAGTAAATACTCCCCCTGCCCCAATCAGTACACAAGGATCTGTCCAGGTTATGTTATTGCACATGAAAGTAATGTGTCACATGGATAGCTAGTCCACATGAACACTGGGTTATACATGAAGGCTCACATGATCATGAGTGTACATGAATGTCACATGAGTATACATGAATAAATACGAATATAAAGAGTAGACGATGCACACGATAAAGTACATGAGCACAATATACCCGATGTATCCGAGGGGATAACATCGCATGAAGAGATCCATATAGTACTAATCCATGATAACATCGTGACAACAACAAGTAAACTAGTCTATAATAAGTAAATATGTCCTAGCAAGAATGAAACGGTCAGAGAATGTACTCGCCTGGCAATCCAAGCTGCTGATGAGAAAGTGCAACTGAATTGGAGTGATGTAATCCTATTTAGAACAACCAAAAGTCACAACAAGGTCCAAAATATCATAAGAAATGCTTACAATATAATTATACATGATTCTACGTCCTTCTAGGTCAAAGTCAACCCTTGGTCAACTCTGGTCAAACCTGGTAAACTCTGGTCAAATGTAAAACCCCTAAATTTCTACTATTTTTTATTTTATTAAATTTGGTACTGGTTTAAAATTTCGCATTGTACGTCACCTAGTCGTATTGTACGTCGTGCGCAAAGGTTCGTTTTTCGAATTTGCTCGTCGAGTGCGAATATGTGCGAGCGTACATATTTTATAAAAACATTTTTTTTTCGATTTCTATTTCATTATACACTTTCAAAATATTATATAATTATTATTCTTGCTATAAAAGACCTTTTGTTTTTAGCAGTTATTAATCATAAATAATATTTTATTGTATACTAGGAAAAACATAATCATGTATGCATTATTCGTGCATACATATATCTCGTAATTATTTATTAGTCTATTTTAAATAAAAAATGTAATTTTTGAGATTTATTAATATTAATATTTTATTATTCAAAAAGATATTTAAAAATATTTATTATTTTCGTAATTATTAATATTGGTATTTTGAAAAATATATTTGGAAGTTATTGTGGCCATTTAAATCTTGATTCGATTTTTGGAATTATTTAAATAGTTAAATATTTGAAAATTTGATTTATCCTATTCGATTTTAAACTAAAATTTGTTTGATTTAAATTGGATTTGGAATTGTATTTGGATTTGATTGATTTAAACTACATTGAGAATTATCTAATTTGGGGTTTTAAATCTATTCATAATCCTATCCAAATTGGGAATTCCCACATCCTATAAATAGGCAGGTACTCCTCCATTATTTCTCCACAAACCATAAATTTTTCCACCAATTTTTCTTCAACCTTAATCCCGTGCATCGTGTCCGTGTCCCCTCCCGGTCAATTCTTACTCCATTCTTTTTACATATACATTGTAAATTCCTCGTGTCAGACATATCCCGAAAAATACAACCAAAATAAGAACCCTAACCTAGCTCAACCATCCCCGCAGCCACGACCCGATGTCGTCTTCCCGTACCATCACCATCATCGACGTTCGTCGCCGTCTCCTCCGAACTCCCCGACACCCAACCCAGCACCCTCATCCTTGGACACCGCCACCAACGGCGCCGTCCCAAACTGCCACCATAACCAACCACCGTCGACAGCACCTCCTTCGATCAAACCAACGCCACCACACACGCACAACCACCACGACCATTGGCCGGAAAACTCCAGTTCGCCACCGTACCATGCCACAAATCGACCGACCGATCAACCACCGCCATCGCGGCCACCCTCTTCTGACACCAACCCCATCGTCTCCCCACACCACCACCGTCCCATCACAAAACCCCAAGTATTAGGAAGAACCCTTACCTTTTCCCTCCGCCGGACCGCCGTCCCTGCCGCCACCACGTCGGCCAACGCCGTCGTACGACCCCGACTCGCCCCACGTTTCCAGCGCCGCCCCGAGCTAGCACGCCGCATCCGCCTCTTCTCCTCCGCCGTACCGTACGCCCCGTGCGCCGCAGCTCCTCCTCCGCGGCTGAGAACCGCCACCGCCGAACCACCCAAACCCCTCTCCGCCAGTTCCCTCTCGTCCACTCCGCCGCACGCCCTCCGGCGAGCCCCCGCGCGGCCATCAGCGCCGGCGCTGAGCTCGATCCCCCTTCTTCTCCGCCTAGCTCCGCCGCCGCGTTCTCCTCGAACCCCCTTCTGCCGCCTCGCCTCCGCCCCAGATTCCCTTTTCCAGCCGACCGACCACGAGCTCTCCTTCTTCCCCCTTCTAATTTCTTGAGTCCCCCTCCCCCAAGTCTTTCTAATTCGAATGGAGTTAATCAGTACTGCTTTACTTTGGTTAACATTATTTTTCTTATTATTTTTCTTAATCCTTTACTTCTATGCTTGGTTATCATTATTATTTTCTTATTATTTTTTTTCTTATTTCCTTACTTCTGTTATGGTTATTATATTTTTATTTTCTTTTATGATTTGAATACAATATGATATAATGTATAGTTTCTATTATTAGTATATAAATTGTCATAATGGTTATTATTATTCCTATTAATCCTGTTAGCAATATTTAGTTCATGATTAGTATATGTTATACTCATTTCTATTATAAAAAAAATTTATTATGTTGAACCTTACACTACTAATTTTAGATTATATGTGGAGTAGGGGTTAGAGCCATCTGTGCGACTTCAAATTTTGGGTTTTAGCCTAAATATATTTTTGACTAATAAAAATGTAGATTCCAAATTGTGTTATATATAAATTATTTTTAATAGTTATAAATATTTCTTAATTTTTGAATAGTCAGTAAAGTATAGATTATTTTTACAAAATATGTTTCTTAGCCTTAAATAAATTTTCTAAAAGTATTTTGTTTCGCTTAAAATATTTTTTTACAAGGCATGAGTTTCAGCGTAGAATAGTATACTGACAAAACTTAGAGTTTGGCCAAAATAAAATGATTTTCTTGAATTTAAGTATTTTTTTCCTATAATTATTTTGACTCATAAAAACTAGTTTCAAGCATTATAAATAGTTTTCATATAAATATTATTATCTATGGCTTTGACAAAAAGATAAGAGGGTATTTTCTATAAACTTAGTTTTAAAAACAATATTCTAGATTTTGTATTTTACTAAAACCCATTTTTAGCATTTTCAAAATATCTATTTTGACCAATAGAATATAGTTTTACTTAGAATGATTAATTTGACGAGCTTAAAATTTTGGCTTAAATAAACTTTTATATTTTAAGTAATTATCTAAACTATTTTACCAACATATAGTTTTTAAGATATAATCGATAAATTCCTAGTAAATTTCAAATATACTTTTATATATAGTTTTTTATTGGAATCATATTTTATCCCCTTAGAGTTTAGCCCAAAATGATTTCGATATTTTTCAATATATTATTCCTAAAAGTTTATTTTACTAATAAAATCTAGTTTCCAAATATTGTATATATCTTCTAAAATCATATATATTAGTTATCGAATTTCTTTAATTATCCTTCTGTCCGAGACCAATCCCATCCTTCCTATTTCCTCGCCAAATCAAGCCTACCTTATGTGGAACCTAACTAATTTGACCCTTCTGGACCCAATGGAACTGTCCGTGCCACCATCAGAGGGCACCTTGCATAGTTATTGCACCGAAGTCGCAGTTCGTACCATCTTGATCATTGCAGCACATCAGGCGTACTACCAGGCAAGACACCTTGCCATTTGCTGTTTATTTATTTTAGCTCATATTTCATGCATTAGTATTATTTTCTTTATGCAAAATAAACTGTGATACATGACATAACTTGTTAGAACTTACTGTTCATTTCTATTTTCTGCTATGTATTATTTTTCTCACATTAAACCTAGATTTAAGGGACCACCTTGTGTGTTGCATTCATTGGCCTTGACACGTTGTAACACGAAGTTGTGTGTCGCATATAGGACACGGAAGTACGTGATTGGCTGGCCACCAGTACGTACAAGCCGTGCGATAGGAATAACCGCTAATAGAGATTGCATGCTAGTTTGACTTAGCGGTTATAGTGGTTTGTGTTGTGGATACAACACAGTAGGCATTGGGCGGGGAGGACAATTCCTTAGCGTATGGGCTTCGATGCACTTTCCTTTGTGACCCGGACTCTCCGCTGGAGATGCGGGGTTGATGACTCAAGATTACTGACGGCCACTGGCGATTCTGCAGAACGTCATGCTCTTACTGATGGGGCCTCTGGTGCCCAAGGGGGACTATGCCGATCCTATTCAGCCAGGGCCCATGTGCAGGAAGGATTGTTCTTAACTACATTTCACTTAGAATGGATAGGCACCTTTATCCGTTAGGTACGAGTACTTTTGGTTTGGGTACTTGTATCTGACCGTGGCTTGGAACAATAACTTGTCGCGAATTAATTCGTCACATCTTGTCCTTGTTTGGTTGTAGGTGTGACTTACTACTTCGATGAGAAGGTATTGCTAGAGATTGACCCTACTAGAGATTCTGCGGGACGTCATGCTCTTACTGATGGGGCCTCTGGTGCCCAAGGGGGACTATGCCGATCCTATTCAGCCAGGGCCCATGTGCAGGAAGGATTGTTCTTAACTATATTTCACTTAGAATGGATAGGCACCTTTATCCGTTAGGTACGAGTACTTTTGGTTTGGGTACTTGTATCTGACCGTGGCTTAGAACAATAACTTGTCGCGAATTAGTTCGTCACATCTTGTCCTTGTTTGGTTGTAGGTGTGACTTACTACTTCGATGAGAAGGTATTGAACCTTGTTGGGGTCCGGATACCATATTGGATTCATAGCATGGAAAGATACGTCACCGTGAATTAGTTTACCATCTCCTGTCCTTGTTTGGTTGGGGGGATGGTACGCTCGTTCAATAGGTGCGTATTGGACTATGTTATAATCCAATTGACTTATTTATTTGAGCAATATTTATTCAGTTTATGTGGCATGATATTATGTGTCTTGTTACGTCCCTCTGAGGACCTGGTTATCTCTCCAGGTGTGTGCTATTGTCTTTCGCAGGTGTTCTAGCTCTAGCCGTGATCATCGCTATTTCTTCGAGGATGATTGCACTTGGATCGTCTTCGCTTCGCCTGCCAAAAATCATTACTCTTCTCATGTATTTTTCCTTTACTTGTTGGTAGTGGATTTGTCTCCGCCCAACATATTGTATCAAGACAATTCATTATCATTATATGATATCTTTTATTCATTTATTTTGTATGGATGAGATTAGTTATGGTTCTACTGCATATTACAGCTTATGTATTTATACGAGGCTTCCATATATTGGAGTATACTTCGTATGAATACAGCTGGCATGTCGATGTACCTAGTCCTACGTGTTTTGGGACTGGGGCGTTACATATTTTTGTGGTGGCCCATACAGGTCAAGATAAATTGTTTGGTTACTTTACCGTACCAAGCAAGCCTGCGTATAGGATTAGAAGTCTAGGATCTCATCCACATACTTGACCACTTTCTTCAATCTACCGTTTGACTCATCGATTGCATCTTGTTCGATTCCTTCTATCATTATCCTTATCTTCCCTTCGTGCTTTCTAGAGATTGACCCTACTAGTTAGTTGTCCCAAAACACCATTAGTTAAATTCTTTAAGTTGGGTAGAATACCTTATGAACAAGCAACCCCTTTGACCTAGTGACCTATATTAGCAAGCTTATTTAGATCCTAGAATTTAGAGGACCTAACCCGTCTAGTCAACCAAGGACTTGTCCAAGAAGACTATAGGACGACTGTAGAGAGACCAACATAGGATATGACTTAGAATCATCCTGCTTTCTTTCAATCTTCATCTACCTCGTGCCTATGTTTTTCCCATCTTGACTAATGATGCTAATGTAGCCTAGCTTTTGCAAGCATATTCTTTTATCAAGCTTGTTTCAAGACATATGTTATTGGGCATGTCCACTAACATATTGTCTAATCAGAACCGGTGCATGATGGTCTGATCAACTGAGTGCACTTTGGTTCGCTTTTATCTATTATTCTACGTGGATGGAACATAATTAAACTCGCCCTCTAGAATCCCATCCACGACTGCCTTGAAAATTCTTTTTGAAAGTATACGGTCGCCTTTGAATCACGTATTCGTATCCAATATCATCGTCTTTGAACTCCTTATTGCTTTCGCCTTCACCTATTTTAGGAGGACGAAGACATTATACTCGAATTCCCTCTAGCCTTCATATCGATTACGACCATACCGCATTATTTTTCTATGATCTAGATCGTAATTTCTTACGGCATGATTTTGTTATTGATTATTCCCCATCGATACCCCTTGTGCATTCTCACCCCCTACAAATTCTTAATTTCGATGACGAAATTCTTTTAAGTTGGGTAGGATGTAAAACCCCTAAATTTCTACTATTTTTTATTTTATTAAATTTGGTACTGGTTTAAAATTTTGCATTGTACGTCACCTAGTCGTATTGTACGTCGTGCGCAAAGGTTCGTTTTTCGAATTTGCTCGTCGAGTGCGAATATGTGCGAGCGTACATATTTTATAAAAACATTTTTTTCTATTTCTATTTTATTATACACTTTCAAAATATTATATAATTATTATTCTTGCTATAAAAGACCTTTTGTTTTTAGCAGTTATTAATCATAAATAATATTTTATTGTATACTAGGAAAAGCATAATCATGTATGCATTATTCGTGCATACATATATCTCGTAATTATTTATTAGTCTATTTTAAATAAAAAATGTAATTTTCGAGATTTATTAATATTAATATTTTATTATTCAAAAAGATATTTAAAAATATTTATTATTTTCGAAATTATTAATATTGGTATTTTGAAAAATATATTTGGAAGTTATTATGGCCATTTAAATCTTGATTTGATTTTTGGAATTATTTAAATAGTTAAATATTTGAAAATTTGATTTATCCTATTCGATTTTAAACTAAAATTTATTTGATTTAAATTGGATTTGGAATTGTATTTCGATTTGATTGATTTAAACTAAGTTGAGAATTATCTAATTTGGGTTTTTAAATCTATTCCTAATCCTATCCAAATTGGGAATTCCCACATCCTATAAATAGGCAGGTACTCCTCCATTATTTCTCCACAAACCATAAATTTTTCCACAAATTTTTCTCCAACCCTAATCCCGTGCATCGTGTCCGTGTCCCCTCCCGGTCAATTTTTACTCCATTCTTTTTACATATACATTGTAAATTCCTCGTGTCAGACATATCCCGACACATACAACCAAAATAAGAACCCTAACCTAGCTCAACCATCCCTGCAGCCACGACCCGACGTCGTCTTCCCGTACCATCACCATCATCGACGTTCGTCGCCGTCTCCTCCGAACTCCCCGACACCCAACCTAGCACCCTCATCCTTGGACACCGCCACCAACGGCGCTGTCCCAAACTGCCACCATAACCAACCACCGTCGACAGCACCTCCTCCGATCAAACCAACGCCACCACACACGCACAACCACCATGGCCATTGGCCGGAAAACCCCAGTCCGCCACCGTACCATGCCACAAATCGACCGACCGATCAACCACCGCCATCGCGGCCACCCTCTTCTGACACCAAACCCATCGTCTCCCCACACCACCACCGTCCCATCACAAGACCCCAAGTATTAGGAAGAACCCTTACCTTTTCCCTCCGCCGGACCGCCGTCCCTGTCGCCACCACGTCGGCCAACGACGCCGTACGACCCCAACTCGCCCCACGTTTCCAGCGCCGCCCAGAGCTAGCTCGCCGCATCCGCCTCTTCTCCTCCGCCGTACCGTACGCCCGTGCGCCGCAGCTCTTCCTCCGTGGCTGAGAACTGCCGCCGCCGAATCACCTAAACCTCTCTCCGCCAGTTCCCTCTCGCCCGCTCCGCCGCGCGCCCGCCGGCGAGCCCCCGCGCGTCCATCAGCGCCGGCGCTGAGCTCGATCCCCCTTCTTCTCCGCCTAGCTCCGCCGCCGCGTTCTCCACGAACCCCCTTCTGCCGCCTCGCCTCTGCCCCAGATTCCCTTTCCCAGCCGACCGACCCCGAGCTCTCCTTCTTCCCCCTTCTAATTTCTTAAGTCCCCCTCCCCCAAGTCTTTCTTAATTCGAATGGAGTTAATCAGTGCTGCTTTACTTTGGTTAACATTATTTTTCTTATTATTTTTCTTAATTCTTTACTTCTATGCTTGGTTATCATTATTATTTTTTTTTTCTTATTTCCTTACTTCTGTTATGGTTATTATATTTTTATTTTCTTTTATGATTTGAATACAATATGATATAATGTATATTTCTATTATTAGTATATAAATTGTCATAATGGTTATTATTATCCTATTAATCCTGTTAGCAATATTTAGTTCATGATTAGTATATGTTATACTCATTTCTATTATAAAAAAAATTTATTATGTTGAACCTTACACTACTAATTTCAGATTATATGTGGAGTAGGGGTTAGAGCCATCTGTGCGACTTCAAAATTTGGATTTTAGCCTAAATATATTTTTGACTAATAAAAATGTAGATTCCAAATTGTGTTATATATAAATTATTTTTAATAGTTATAAACATTTCTCAATTTTTGAATAGTCAGTAAAGTATAGATTATTTTTACAAAATATGTTTCGTAGCCTTAAATAAATTTTCTAAAAGTATTTTGTTCCGCTTAAAATATTTTTTTACAAGGCATGAGTTTCAGCGTAGAATAGTATATTGACAAAACTTAGAATTTGGCCAAAATAAAATAATTTTCTTGAATTTAAGTATTTTTTTTTCTATAATTATTTTGACTCATAAAAACTAGTTTCAAGTATTATAAATAGCTTTCATATAAATATTATTATCTATGGCTTTGACAAAAAGATAAGAGGGTATTTTCTATAAACTTAGTTTTAAAAACAATATTCTAGATTTTGTATTTTACTAAAACCCATTTTTAGCATTTTCAAAATATCTATTTTGACAAATAGAATATAGTTTTACTTGAAATGATTAATTTGACGAGCTTAAAATTTTGGCTTAAATAAACTTTTATATTTTAAGTAATTATCTAAACTATTTTACCAACATAGAGTTTTTAAGATATAATCGATAAATTCCTAGTAAATTTCAAATATACTTTTATATATAGTTTTTTATTGGAATCATATTTTATCCCCTTAGAGTTTAGCCCAAAATGATTTCGATATTTTTCAATATATTATTCCTAAAAGTTTATTTTACTAATAAAATCTAGTTTCCAAATATTGTATATATCTTCTAAAATCATATATATTAGTTATCGAATTTCTTTAATTATCCTTCTGTTCGAGACCAATCCCATCCTTCCTATTCCCTCGCCAATTCAAGCCTACCTTATGTCGAACCTAACTAATTTGACCCTTCTGGACCCAATGGAACTGTTCGTGCCACAATCAGAGGGCACCTTACATAGTTATTGCACCGAAGTCGCAGTTTGTACCATCTTGATCATTGCAGCACATCAGGCGTACTACCAGGCAAGACACCTTGCCATTTGATGTTTATTTATTTTAGCTCATATTTCATGCATTAGTATTATTTTCTTTATGCAAAATAAACTGTGATACGTGGCATAACCTGTTAGAACTTACTGTTCATTTCTATTTCCTGCTATGTATTATTTTTCTCACATTAAACCTAGATTTAAGGGACCACCTTGTGTGTTGCATTCATTGGCCTTGACACGTTGTAACATGAAGTTGTGTGTCGCATATAGGACACGGAAGTGCGTGATTGGCTGGCCACCGGTACGTACAAGCCGTACGATAGGAATAACCGCTAATAGAGATTGCATGCTAGTTTGACTTAGCGGTTATAGTGGTTTGTGTTGTGGATACAACACAGTAGGCATTGGGCGGGGAGGACAATTTCTTAGCATATGGGCTTCGATGCACTTTTCCTTGTGACCCGGACTCTCCGCTGGAGATACGGGGTTGATGACCCAAGATTACTGACGGCCACTGACGATTCTGCGGAACGTCATGCTCTTACTGATGGGGCCTCTGGTGCCCAAGGGGGACTATGCCGATCCTATTCAGCCAGGTCCCATGTGCAGGAAGGATTGTTCTTAACTACATTTCACTTAGAATAGATAGACACCTTTATCCGTTAGGTACGAGTACTTTTGGTTTGGGTACTTGTATCTGACCGTGGCTTGGAACAATAACTTGTCGCGAATTAGTTCGTCACATCTTGTCCTTGTTTGGTTGTAGGTGTGACTTACTACTTCGATGAGAAGGTATTGAACCTTTTTGGGGTCCGGATACCATATTGGATTCATAGCATGGAAAGATACGTCACCGTGAATTAGTTTACCATCTCCTGTCCTTGTTTGGTTGGGGGGATGGTACGCTCATTCAATAGGTGCGTATTGGACTATGTTATAATCCAATTGACTTATTTATTTGAGCAATATTTATTCAGTTTATATGGCATGATATTATGTGTCTTGTGAGCAGCTGGTGCTTTCTCGGGTAGCTTAATGCTCATGGGAGGCAACTTCTGAGGCGGTTTGCCTTTGAGTCGGATCTTCAAAGGAGCGTCGGGGGTGACCTCAGGCTCCATGTCTGGCTCTGCTGCCGTTTCTGCTTCATCGTCAGCATCATTGGCTTCCTCCTCGTCAAGTGATTTATATAAGTCAGCATCGGTGAAGTAGGCTTCAATCCCTTTGAAAGGGTCGATGTCCGCGAACTCCGTACGGATGACGTTGTTGGTGGACACGTACTTCATACATTGGTAGAGCGTGGATGGCACCACCATGTACTCATGCAGCCATGGGCGACCCAACAAAAGGTTGTAGTTGACTTCAGCGTCCACGACATAACAAGTGACCTCGATTCTGAGGTTACCGATGTGGCACTTTAGTCATATTTTGCCCAGTGGTTCACTTTTGCTAGCGTTGAAGCCACTGATTCTTGTGTTGGAGGGCGCCAGTCGGTACATTGGGATCCCCAGTTTTGAGAGCAGCGTCTTCGGGATGATGCTGAGGGAAGACCCCGGATCGATCTGAATCCGCTTCACCTTGACTGAACCGATATACCCTGTATAGTACAGCGGCCTGTTGTGTCGGTTGTGTTTGAGCAGCATGTCTTGTTGGGTGAAGGTTATATTGGGGATAACCTCATCCGCACAATGACAGTGCGTGCATACAGTCGGGAGATCTTCAAGCTGCTTGACCTAACTGAGAAAGGATTCAGCATCCTTCAGAGCTTCACAGAGAGCTTCTCGGGATTCTTTGGAAAGACGAAGGAGCTCGAACAGAGATAGGCGGGCAGGAGTACTGGCCAGTTGTGCCAGTATGTCGAAGTTGTGGGGCTTGGCTAGCCCCGAAGCATTCTCCTTTCGTAGAGGCCTGTCGAAGCGGGCCTCTATCTGCTTCTGCTTATTGGCTGCTGGGGGCTTAGACGGGCCCTCGTCCTGGACAACAGGGACGGTGCCAGGCGGCACCACCTTGACGGCAGCTTCATCGGGTTGGACGTTCTGTTGTGAACGCGTCTGCACAGGAAGTGCCTCTTCCGCTGAAGAAGAGACCGTGCGACAAGACTTGATCTTCCTGCCTTTGGATTTGGAGGTAGGGCGTACCTCCGGTTGAGTCACCTCGGAGACGAGATCGGGGTGAACCCATAGGATCTCTCTCCGAGATGTGGTGAGTGGGATGAGTCCACTCACGTTGTCACGGGTAGGTGGTAAGTTAACCACCTCCATTGTCGCCTTAGGGATGGGGACGACGCCATCCTGTGTTGTAGTTGGCGGCAAGGTGCCAAACTGGAGTGACACCACGTTGGCTGACACCGTCTTCTCTTCGTAGTCGATGGAGATTACATCCGCATTGATCATGCGCTGGATATAATTCTTCAGGACATAGCAGTCCTTGGTTGGGTGTCCGACAAACTGATGGTAGTGACAGTACCTCGGGTTGTCCACTTTCCCAACCTCATCGGGACGCTTCGGGTCCGGAAGCTTGATCTTGTCACCCTGCTTCAGTATCTCAAAGAGTTGCAGGGTGTCTTCGTTGTTGAACGAATAAACCTCCTTCGGCCTTGGTGCAAGTGGAGGTTTCTGAGCAGGTGCTGATGCACCTTTTGAGGCATTGACAGTCAATGCCTGTTTTCCCTTTATCTCTCGTCCGGGGTTGTTGGCTGTAGGCCGTTTCCCCTTGTCCTTAAAGACGGGGAAACTGACTCCCAGAAGACAAGCATTGGCCGCCTTCTTCTCTGCGGCTTCTGCTTCAATGATCAAGGAGCTCCAGTCGGGAGGAGGAGTAGAGTTAAGCCAGAGTTTGACTACAGGCAGCATGTTCATGCTGCAGGAGGAGAGAAGTGCATGTTCTGGCATGCCCGGGGGCAGTCTGAAGCAGGCCTGTCGGAAGCGTTCGATGAACACTCGAACTGTTTCCTTCTCCTTCTGGCGTATCTCTATAAGGGACGCCATTGTCATGTCCTTTCCGCCGTCGTAGAAACGGTCGAGAAAAAGACGCGTCAAGTCGTCGAAGGAAGATATTGAATTGTCGTGGAGGCTGCAGTACCAGTCATACGCCACTCCTTTCAGTGCCCCAACAAATATGCTGGTAAGTAGTGCGTCCTCCTTCGGAAGATGTCCCGTCTGAGACTGGAAATACGTCAGATAGCGACGCGGAGAGTCCTTCCCGTCGTATGGCGTCAGTGTTTGTGGTTTATACTTAGGAGGATAAACCACCTTATTCCATTTGAGGGGATAAGGTTGGGGGATGCCCATCTTTTGGCGCTCCTCTTGTCTTGTCTTGGACTCAAAGCGCTCGCGCAAGTCCCTGATCATCTCGACCACGTCTTCTGTGGAGTTGGGAGTCGGGGAAGGTGGTACCACCGGGAGTTGAGCATTTGAGTGCTCCGACGTCCGAAGTGCTTCGCGGCGATCTATGTCCGAGGATACCCGTTGAGGGGGTACACTCGATTCTCCATTGGCCCCTGGGTCGGGACCGGCAGAAGGTGTCCTGGCCAAAGTTGACCGTATCTCAAACACTGCTTGAGTCAGTGTTTGCATGGAGGCAGAGAGGGTTTTGAGTCCTCCCTCCAGGGTATCCATGAGCTAGACGAGGTCTGTTGGCGGCGCATCAGACTCGATATCAGCGCCAGTCACGTTTACTGTCATGACGCGGCCGGGAGTGGATGGATGGGTTGAGGCTTCACTCTCGGCCTCACTCTCTTGTAGGGGAGTTGCCTCTCCTGGAGCCTCGTCTTGGCTACCCCCAGCTATGTTCGGGAGAACAATCACCACGGGCGCATCTGCAAGGGCTTGATTACCCTCAGCTCCGTCTTGAAGGGCCTCTGTGTCTCTGGAATTCGGGTCCGCAGATGCTAGACTACCCCCAGCTATGTTCTGGGGGATATCCTCATCTTCCGGGAGGCTGACAGGGTCCGCCCCAGATGTGCTTTGGACACCCTCGTCTTCGGACTCGACAAGGGTCTGACTACCCCCAGCTTCTTCCAAGATCTTCTTCCTCCCCCGAGTGCCTTCGAACACTCCGGAGGATGCGACAGCTGTCTTGGTTTTCCTCGGCTGGCTTTTGGACGAGGAAGAGGAAGTGCCAGTCGCCTTTCGGACTGACGAGGAGTTGGAGATCACGTTGCATGAAGCAACCCTTGGTTCTTCTTCTGTCGACACCTTCTTCCCGAGGCGACGTCGGAGGGGTGTCGATGATTGCAGCCGCTGGAACATCGACTGCCTTGGTGGGACTGCCGCTTTGCAACAGCAGTTGATGGTGACCACAGCACAAGTATGCCCCGTGAGAGACGCATCGTGCTTGTCAGCCAACTCTCCTGATCGGCGCTTGTGAGTGATCACGTTACGCAGATCGTTGGAGGAGAGTGCCACCTTCACACCCCCTTCAGGCGCATGGCAAGGCCAAGCGCCGGGGTGGTCAAGAGAGTGCTGCGCCCCCTGATCTAATACCAAACAGGCATCCCGATCAGTAGTGGGGGAACCACAGCATTTGAAGTGACCTGAACGGACCTCAAACGCACAACTAGAGGAGGCGCGGGAGTTCAAGACCACTGGATTTGCCTTACTCGACTTGGTTGTGCACGCAATAGATGCGCCCAAGTGAGACAAGGACTTTGAAGGTCGGCTCGTTTCTGGTGCCGCAGCACTCGAGTCGACCTTGTACAACTTACCATCAGCAGCGCGCGTGATTGTGAGCGCATGCTTCTGGCTTGCTGCTGGCATAGCACGTTTGGGGCGCATGGCCCGTGCTGCCTTGGATTTCTTCGTACCAGTCCGCTGGGCGCATAGTACTCAGAATCCAAATTCTCCTCGCCATTACAGCGAGTGAGTCTGTCAAAGACAGAGACCTTCTGTGGCGCATCAGAGGTGATGCGCGGGGCATTGGCTGCGCCCCTGCTCCGTCGATGCATCTTCCTCGCCTGAGAGGGAGATGGCTGGGGAATGTGGTTAGCCGCACGTTTCCCCGAGAGATGCGCTGCACCAGCGGGCGCATCTTGGTTGCTGAGGACATCAGCAGGAAGGGAAGGCTGGATCGGCACGTCCCCTTCGGTGGTGGTGCCCGAGGCGTCGACCTTGCGCACCCAGACTCGGCGGGTCTTCTTCGGCTTTGGCAGCCGCTTCGAAGGACTCGCACTGCCTTCAGATATGAACTCCTCATATGCCTGTTGATTAAGGCGTACGACCAGCGTCTTGTGGGAGGAGCCCACCTTCACGTCGTCGGATTGCGACACAGCTTTCTCGGTGGAGGAGAAAGAGGTCCCCAGCAGAGTCGCCAGCTTGTTTGCCATTAAAATTCTTTTATTACAAATTTCAATACAAACAGAACAGTGTTACAATATAGGACTTAGACGTAGTCCTAGGAGTACACTTTTGTTTAATCTGGGTCCCTTGTGCCGATGGAGTGAGTGGTAATGCGTTGACTCCGTTGACGATCTGACGACGGTTATCGGTTCTCTGAAGACTTGGATTGCTCTGGGTGCTGGAGCTTGCTGAGAGGAGCAAGACGTTGAGTGTCTGTATCTGCCTCTCTGGTGGTATGTTCGTTGTGTGTTCTGTCCGTGTGTGTGAGAAGGAAATGATCCCTCTATTTATAGTTTTGCAGGCTGGCTGCTCTTGTGCGCATGTAGGATGCGCCTGTACGCGGGGACGCCACATATTGATTGCTGATGGAGGGGCATGAACGATGCGCCCTGATCAAGGGGTTGACTTCTTCATATTGCTGTTGTGAACCGGCACGTAGCAGAGAAGAAGATCTTTCTGTTGCTGAGATCTTGCGTGAGTTGAGTCAAAGGATACGTACCGTCGACCCATGGCTCAGAGATCTCGGATTTGATGGGAGAATGATCTGGTAGGATGCGCCTAAGATTGGGCGCATGAGGAGACTTTGGCTTGTAACCTTTAGGAGTTACGAACCATTTTGGGCGCATGGCTTTTGAGGCGCATGCGAGGCTTTAATGGTGACTTTCCTTCTGTCTTTAGGGATCAGAAAAAAGTCTGAAGCGCATGGCTTTTAAGGCGCATGCAGATTTGGGCGCATGGCTGCAGAGGCGCATGCGAGTGGTTGGGTGGCCACGTGGCAGTAGCCGTCGGAGGGAAGTAATGATGATGCTGATGCTGGCGACGCATCGTCTTCTGAAAAAGCTGTCAACTGTTCAGACTTCGGGAGTCGTGCTGCCAACTCTGTTAGTTCGACATTTAATGTTTTCGACATTCGATGGACAGCTGAGTGGGCGCGTCGGTTGGCGTTCCACTAGGCGTATGGGGACGTATGGGGGGCGCATCCCTATGATGTGCTTGGTACTGAAGGGCACGTCTGTGTGATGTGCTTGATGTTGAAGAGCGCGTCTGTGTGATGCGCGGTCTGGCCAGCGCATCTGCTTCGTGACACGTCTTTAATGGTGCGACTGTTACGTTCTTCGAGTGCTTTAAATAGCCGTTTTGACTTAGCTGAATTCGAATCGTGTGGTTCATCCATTTAATGCAAATTCATTGCACGGAATTCGGAGAGCCATCCACTTGGCGCATGGATTTGATTTGCCGGCCTATAAATAGTGGCATGGAGAGAGTTTGCTTCTCGTTCTCTCACGTTCTTCTAACATGAACTTGTTTACTCGGATGCATTCTGTTGACGAGATGCTCTCGAGGGTGAAGATGCGACGCCATGTCTTCATTGATGCACTCGAAGGTGACTGTTACATCCAAAAGTCGGAGTCGAGGGCTTCCGAGGCAGGCGGAAGGTGCCTGTTGCATCCAAAGATAGGGATGCTCGAGCCGCGTCTTCGTTGTGCAGGAAGAGCCGCAGATCGGAATGGCAGTGCTGCGGCTTTGGGGGCTCTTTCTTCCTTTAAAGTGGGCGTTGCCCACTCTGGTTGTGTTGAAAGCTGCTCCTTTAGCCGTAGTTTCGATTACGGTCTTCCTTGGCCTTTGGAGGCTCTTTCGAAGCCTGCCCTGGCCACAAGTTGGCTTGCGGTGCTCTTCTCTTCCTCGGCTAGAGGGTTGATTGCCACCCTCGTTCTGCTCAATAATTGCTTTATTAGTCGAAGTATTTCGACGGCGGTGAGCCTGGCTGGAAGGGCGGCGCATAACTGGGCTGCTGAAGGGATGCACATAACTGGGATGCACATAACTGAGCTGCTGAAAAGGATGCGCATAACTGAGCTCTGAAAAGGATGCGCCCTGTTGAGGGCGCGTGGTGGGATGCGCCTGACTGAGGGCGCATGGTGATTGCTGCGCCTATTTGAGGGCGCATGATGGCTGCTGACTGTAGACTTTGGATCTTTTCTTTGTAGAAATTCTCCTTTGTACAATCTTTTCTTAGACATGTAATAGACTTTTATATGTAATAAAAAAGTCTTCTTTCAATGCCTATTTTTGCTGTTTGTGAAGTCATTTGTCCAAGCTCTGGCGCATGTAGTCTGGCGCATGGGCTTTCTGGTTCTGAAATTCCATGCTTCTACAAAGAGTCGGTTAGGAACGTGTATATATATATATATATACATAGGGGTCCCCATTCATCTGAGTAGGTTGCACATTTAACATGGCTCCAAAAAGATCATCTGGTTGGAAACCATTGCTAGAGTCTTCTTCCAGTCGTCGTCGAGCCTCTCCGCATGGAGCACCCTCTGCGCCGCCTCCGGCCCATAACTAGCTGGTAGCGGCTGCGGACTTCCTGACCTTCTGCGGGTTGTCACTGGAGGTCATCGCTCGACCTCTTCATCCGGCGCCCAACTTTGACCTGTTGCCGATCCCTCCGGAGGAACGGGATTCTCTGGAGAAGAGGGAAGCGTTTTGCCGCCTGTGCCATAGGGCGGGTGTGCGCACCAATGAGGGGTAGACCTCTTATTTTTCTATTTTTTTACAGTTTTTTGTCCTCCTCTTGTATACTTCGCCGGAGAATGTTTCGACGACGAAGCTGGGATTTAATGAAATATAATATTTTATTAACTCAATTTGGTTTCGGCTACAATCAAACTTTTACAACCTTCTTACAACTTACACCCATTTGCTAACTATAGCATTGCTCTTTATCTATTTTTCAATTAACAAATCTTGTTACGTCAAATCCATATATCAGCGACGATATCCCCATCAATGACTTGTTACGTCATAGAATTGATTATGCTGCCAGCGTCAATCTTGCCGTCAAATCTATCTTAAATATGATTACAAAGTAAAATAGAGGACAACTTTGAGTGTTTCAATTATACTCTTTTCAAGTACATAGTCTTGTTACCAAGTCGTCAAACGTTCAAAAATTTAATCAAATATTCGAAAAATGGAAATATTGAGATTAAACTTCACATTCTTAAATATATTGTCAAATTTTTTTAATTAAACATGTTTCCACCATATTTTTTCTGCCAAATTTTTCAATAATTTATACGAAACACGTGGATATATACTAGTAATAATAGTAATAAATTTAATTTTGGAAAGTAGTTTTTAAAATTAGGGTCTCAAAATCCCAAAGGTTTATGTAGTGATTTCACATGGATATATAATAGTAATAATAGTAATAAATTTAATTTTGAAAAGTAGTTTTTTAAATTTAATAGTAATAAATTCGACCGTCTTATACTAGTAACAATAGTAATAAATTTAATTTAAGACTCAAAACTATTCTAATTTTTTCCACTTCCCAAGGTCATATAAGACGGTCGAATTTTCCCTCTTCTTCTCTCAAACCCTCTTCCTTCTTCCAAACCCTCTTCTAATCAAAATGCCGCCGAAAAAACAACGACCATCGCCGAAGGGGAAGAATCCACAAAGGGATGCGATACAAGCCCGAATGGCAGAACTTGCAAGGGCGGCGAAAACCAAGATTATGGTCGCTAGGGCAGAGGCCGAAAGGGCAGCGGCGGAAGCAGCGGCGGCGGTAGCGACGATAAAAGCGGAGGCGGCAGCCAAGCCACCTGCAAAAAAAGGCTAAAAAAACTCATTGCTCGACAAAGACCGGAAAATCTATCTTCGATACAGAGTCGTCGAAAGACTCAACTTATGAAGATCGAAGGCGTACTCAAGCGAAGGCTAAGGTGGCAACAGATACAGAGTCATCAGCGTACTCTGAGGATTTTGAATCCTCATCAGAAGAGGAAAATGAAGAGGAAGAGCAATCATCAAATAAGTCCCAGGCTGGAGAGGAGGTAAAAAAATTTAAAGACTCTAAATTTAAGAAGATTTATATTAAATATTTCAGGAAAAAGGCTGTTATGCCTGAAAGATCAATTAAGATGGATGATGTCGAAGACGAAGCTTTCCTGAATATATTGAAATTCTATCAATTGGAGAAACTGAACAAATCCTGTCATGAGAAAATCTCCCAAACAATAGTAAGAGAATTTTACTCAAATCTTCTGGCTGAAATTAAAGAAAAAGAAGAGGATCAACAACTGGTGTTTCTGAGAGGAAAACTGATTAGGGTAAATGCTGCTGTCATCAACGAATTTTATGGATTTGATCCAGTTCCTGAGTTTGATATGAAAGATATTGATAATGTTTCCATGACGGATGCAATTCATGAGATTACAGGTGTATCAATGGGTGCCATGACCCCTCAAAATGTATACAAAGATCAATTAAAAACTTTGTATAAATTATTACATGCCTACGTATCTCAAACACTCAACCCTACTGGACATGAGTTTTCCATCCATCCCGATAGAGTAAAATTTCTTTATTATATGGGGAAGAAAAAAAGGATGGATATAGGTTCCTACATGTTCAGTAGAATGATGCATCTCGTGGAAAAACCAACTGCAAGGACAGCTCTCCCTTTCGGAGGATTTGTATGCTCGATGGCTAATAAACATTCTGCCCCAAGCTTAGCAGGAGATATTTATATTAAAAACAAAGGCCCCATGAGAAAACTAACCTTCACTCGAATGTTTGAAAAACGGGCAGCAGCTGCAAGCAAACCATCAACATCTGGAAAACCATCAACTTATGGAATCAAAAACACTAAGGACGGGGTTGATGATCTATACGATTTTGTTGCTGCAAACTTTGAGAATGTCTTCAAAGAGATGAAGACTATATCTGACAACCAGAAATTGATTCTGGATAAGATTAACCAGATAGAGGTTGAATTTGCTGACCAAGAATAAGATTTTCCTTCCCTCATGAAGAAGGTAAATGGGGCTAGCCCAAACTCTTATATAAAAATACACACTGTGCACATTGACACTTTAATGCTAGCCATCACTTTGATACTTCTATTTATATTTCTGGATGTCATTTCTATATATACAGTGAGTCCATACTGACTATAATTTTTCTTAATCTGTCCCTCAAGGTGTAGGTGAAGGATATTTTGAGAAAGAAGAAGAAGAAGAAAAAAAGAAACAAGAAGAAGAAGATGGAGATGGCTATGAAGATTCATCTTTTGAGTTTTGAATCTTTTATTTCAATTTGGAAGTAATATTTGACTTGTAATATGGTTCTGAATATTTGTTGGTCATGGCGGTCAAACTAAATTTTGTGTTTAAAATATTGTAAGACTAAACTTTTCACTTGTACTAAGTGCATAGTTCGTAATTTGTTTGGAAAATGTAATATGGTCTTAAATTTAGAGTAGGTCTGATATTTATTTGGATTATTGTATTGTGAATTATGTAGGTTCTATGTTGAATTACTAACGTGGATTGGGCAGATTACTGTAACGTGAATTATGCAGTTTATTGGACTTGGAATGAAGTATACTTAATTTGATTATGATTTTTTGGTTGAAGCGTTTATTTTATTGGCAGTTGGCCTTCATAGATGATATTGATATTTTGGTGTATTCCTTTGATTTGCAGATGCCCATCACAGATTTCATGAGTCCTGGGTACATTCCTAGGGTTTACAGATGGCCTCATTACGGATGCATTCCTGGGATCACTAAAACTTTATTTGATTCTAATGTGTTTTGCTTTCTGTAAAAAATCATTACATCGATGCCATCTGTATGAATTCGATGCCAGTGCCTGTTCATCCGTTGTTATTGCTGAAGCAAAATTGTAATCCTGCCTGTTTATCCCTTGTTATTGCTGAAGCATAATTGTAATCCTGCATGTTCATCCTTTGTTATTACCATCAGTACATCGATGCCATCAGTATGAAGTCGATGCCAGTGTAATGCATAATGTAATGTAAGAAAAATTCTCTTTGATAGTAGGTTAATTATATTCAAACACTCGCAAGAAATTTTGTGCAGCCATACAGTGGAAGCCTGATAAAATAATATTCGGATTTTCTTGAACATGATTTAATATTAAATGAATATATCGAGTAAGATTCAATCTTGGTGAGTTGCTTTAACCGGGCTAACATTTATCTCCACGCCCTAAGAAAATGATCTCTAGTCCACTTTTTTGTTGCGTCCCTCTGATCAATGATACCGTAAACAACAAAAGATAAGAATAAGAAATGAACCATATGCTCAATCTTATGACTACTGCTTTAATTATTTCAATATGGATGCTTACATGTTTCCTGATGAGAATGCTATTAGTTAGACATGTATATAGTACTTATACATGTTGAATCGAAAGAGAATGAATGCTAATGAATGACCGAAAGAGAACTGGATGCTAATGAATGACCGAATAAATAAGGCACGAGGTGAACGTGTCGTTACATGTTGCACTGCTGAGATTTTATCAGATAGATAGTTTATGCATTGGTCTTGGACAACTTGTGCACAAGGTAATAGTCTTTCGACGGTTCCTGGGGCGCCGAGAATCGTTCGGCCTAGGAGAGATTGTAATAGCACCCTGAGGTGAATGCTAGACCTCGCGAAAAGGGGGTGTTGTGTCTATTAGCAACGAGTTGAACCATGAGTCTTAGCGGCTAATCATGGAAATGACCCATGGACCACCATGTAGTTAGGTGCATGCAGGGTTGGACTGACGACCGTGGGTAAGAATCACTATATAAGTGATGATCTCTTGTTTATGTTTCTTATCATGAATTGCAAAAAGGAACCTAGACAAGTAAAAATATCACTAATAAATGACTGCTAGCTTCACATGTTGATTTAGTACAGATTTATGTGCATTAGGCCAAAAGCCGCTCGCCAGTACATGTTGTGTATTGACCCACGTTGTGCGCATCATTTCAGATAGCAAGGAGATTTAGGTGAGGCGCTAAATCTCGTCCATCCCAGTGGAGCTTGTTTGGTCGCCTCGAAGCTATTTTTATTTCAAGTCAAGTTGCAAGTTTCGTTTGAAGGTGTCTTTACTTTTAAGTATGTAATAAAGAGATATGATGTATGGACATTGTGGCTATTTTCAAAAAGAGTTCCAAAGAGAAATATAAAAGCCAAGCTATGGCATTTTGAGTCGCAAAGCATTGTACTTGTATTCCTATCAAGTTATCAATAAAAAGAAGTGTGTTGCTATTTCAAATCTCTATGTTAATATTTGGTTTTCAGCAATTAAATGTGTTGCGTGCATGTGTTTTGCTTTACCTAGATGTATTGTGCAGGTACTGGTCTTGTGCAAGTGCAACTTATGCTTGCATGTCATCACGCCTTAGCGAGGACGAACGACCCTAGCGGGATCGGGCGTGACATTCTATACCATATTTCGATTAGAATCAACCATCTATACTCGATTTCACCATTGTAATAACACTTTACATCATATTTCGGTTAGAATAACCCATCTATACTCATTTTCACCTTTCCACAACTACTTTATACTATATTTCAGTAATAATTACTCATGTTATACTTATTTTCATCATTGTACGCTCAAATGATACCGTATTTTAGTTAGAATCAATCATTTATACTCGTTTTCACCATTCTACGAGCATTTGATACATTATTTCAGTTAGAAATTATATTTCTATACTGGATTCCACAAATCTACGCCATGTTTTTTACCATATTTTGGTTAGAATCATGCATTTGTATTCGGTTTCACCAATATACTCCCATTCTACACCATATTTTGATTATCACCCATCTATACTCGATTTCACCATTGTACTTCCATTTTACATCATATTCGGTTAGAATCACCCATTTATACTCATTTTCACCATTCTACGACTACTCTATACAATATTTTGTTTATAATTATCCATTTATACTTATTGTCATCATTGTACGATCAAACGATACCGTATTTCAGTTAGAATCAATCATTTATACTCATTTTCACCATTCTACGAGCATTTGATACATTATTTCAATTAGAAATTACATTTCGATACTCGGTTCCACCAATCTATGCCCATTCTATACCATATTTTGATTAGAATCACCCATCTATACTCGCTTTCACCATTGTATGCCTACTTTACATCATATTTCGGTTATAATTGTCCATCTATACTCATTCAAACCATTCCACGACTATTTTATATCAAATTTTGGTTATAACTACCCATATAACACTTATTTTCATCATTGTACGCTCAAACTATACCATATTTCAGTTAGAATCAATCATTTCTACTCATTTTCACCATTCTACGAACATTTATATATTATTTCGGTTACAAATTAATTTTTATACTCATTTTTACCATTGTACGCCCATTTTACACCATATTTTGGTTAGAATCATCCATTTATACTCATTTTCACCATTCCATGACTACTTCGTACCATATTTCGGTTATAATTACCCATCTAATACTCATTTTCATCATTATATGCTCAAACTATACCTTGTTTCACTTAGAATCAATCATTTATACACTTTTTCACCATTCTACGAGCATTTGATATATTATTACTGTTAGAATTTACGTTTCCATACTCGTTTCCACAAATCTACGTTACTTTTTACCATATTTTGGTTAGAATCACGCATGTGTACTCGGTTTCACCAATCAACTTCCATTCTACATCATATTTCGATTAGAATGACCCATCTATACTCATTTTCACCATTGTATGCCCATTTTACCTCATAGTTCGGTTATAATCATCCATCTGTACTCATATCCCAATTCTACGACTACTTTATATCCTATTTTGGTTATAATTACCCATCTAATACTCATTTTCATCATTTTACTAACAAACTATACTATATTTCATTTAGAATCAATCATTTATACTCATTTTCATAATTCAATAACTACTTTATTCCATATTTCGTTTATAGTTACCCATCTTAAACTCATTTTCGTCATTGTATGCTCACACTATACTGTGTTCAGTTAGAATCAATCATTTATACTCGTTTTTACCATTCTACGAGCATTTGATACATTATTTCGGCTAGAATTTACATTTCTATACACGTTTACGCAAATCTACGCCACAATTTTTTTACCATATTTTGGTTAGAATCACGTATTTCTGCTCGATTTTACTAATCTACTCACATTATATACTATATTTCGATTAAAATCACCCATGTATACGTTTTAACCGTTGTACGCCCATTTTACACCATATTTCTGTTAGATCACCCGTTTATATTCGTTTTTGCCATTCCACGACTACTTTTACCATTTTTCGGTTATAGTTATCCATTTAATACTCGTCTTCGTTATTGTATGCTTACACTATACTGTATTTCAGGTAGAATCGATTATTATACTGGTTTTCACCATTCAACGAGCATTTGATAAATTATTTCGTTTAGAAATTATATTTATATCCGTTTGCACAAATCTACGCCACTTTTTTAACAATATTTTGGTAAGAATCACACTTTTATACTCGGTTTCACCAATCTACTCCCATTCTACACCATATTTCGATTAGAATCACCCATCTATACTCGATTTTACCATTATACGCCCACTTTACATCATATTCCGGTTAGAATCACCCATTTTTACTCATTTTTACCTTTTCCATGACTACTTTATATCATGTTTCGGTTATAATTACCCATCTTATACTTATTTTCATCATTGTACGCTCAAATTATATCGTATTTCTGTTAGAATCAATAATTTATACTCATTTTCACCATTCTACGAGCATTTGATATATTACTTCAGTTAGAAATTACATTTTTATACTCGTTTGCATAAATGTACGCCACATTTTCTTTACCATATTCTGGTTATAATCATGCATTTGTACTGGGTTTCACCAATCTATGTCCATTCTACACCATATTTCGATTAGAATCACCCATCTATACTTGATTTCACCATTGTGCACCCATTTTACATCATATTTCAGTAAGAATCACCCATCTATACTTATTTTCACCATTCTATGACTACTTTATACCACATTTCGTTAATAAACTACCTATCTTGTACTTATTTTCATCATTGTACGCTCAAACTATACTGTATTTCAGCTAGAGTCAACAATTTATACTCATTTTCACCATTCTACGAGTATTTCAGTTAGAAATTACATTTCTACACTCGTTTCCACAAATTTACGCCATGTTTTTTTACCATATTTTGGTTAGAATCACTCATTTGTACTCGGTTTCACCAATCTACGCCTATTCTACACCATATTTTGATTAGAATCATCCATCTATACTCGATTTCACCATTGTGTACCCATTTTACATCATATTCCGGTTAGAATCACCCTTCTATACTTATTTTCACCATTATACGACTATTTTTTACCATGTTTCGTTTATAATTACCCATCTTATACTTATTTTCATCATTGTACGCTCAAACGATACTGTATTTCAGTTATAGAATCAATCATTTATACTCGTTTTCACGATTTACGAGCATTTGATAAATTATTTCAGTTAGAAATTACATTACGATACTCGGTCCCACCAATCTACGCCGATTCTACACCATATTTTGATTAGAATCACCCATATATACTCGTTTTTACTATTATACACCAATTTACATCATATTTCGGTTATAATTATCCATCTATACTCATTCTCACCATTCTACGACTATTTTATACCATATTTCGGTTATAATTACCCGTCTAACTTTTATTTTCATCATTGTACGCTCAAACTATACCATATTTTAGTTAGAATCAATTATTTGTACTCGTTTTCACCATTATACAAGCATTTGATATATTATTTCGGCTACAAATTTATTTATAAACTCATTTTCGCCATTGTATGCCCATTTTGCACCATATTTTGGTTAGAATCATCCATTTATACTCGTTTTCACCATTCCATGACTACTTCATACCATATTTTGGTTATAATTACCCATCTAATACTCACTTTCATTGTTGTCTGCTCAAACTATACCTTATTTCAGTTAGAATCAATCATTTATACTCTTTTTCACCTTTCTACTAACAATTGATACGTTATTATGGTTGGAAATTATATTTCTGTACTCGTTTTCACAAAATCTATGCCAGTTTGTTACCATATTTTGGCTAGCATCACGCATGTGTACTCGGTTTCATCAATCAACTTCCATTCTAAACCATATTTTGATTAGAATCACCCATCTATACTCATTTCACGATTGTACGCCCAATTTATCCCATATTTTGGTTAGAATCACCCATCTATACTCATTGTCGCCTTTCCACGACTACTTTATATCCTATTTCGGTTATAATTACCCATGTAATACTAATTTTCATCATTGTACAATCAAAATATAACGTATTTTTAATTAATTTCAATCATTTATACTCATTTTCACAATTTTATTCCATATTTCCGTTATAATTACCCATCTAAAACTCGTTTTCATCATTTTATGATTATACTATACCATGTTCAGTTAGAATCAATCGTTTATAGTCGTTTTCACCATTCTACGAGCATTTGATACATTATTCGGTTAGAATTTACATTTTTATGCTCGTTTCCACAAATATACACCATGTTTCTTTTACCATATTTCGATTAGAATCATCCTTATATACATTTTTACCGTTGTACGCCAATTTTATACCATATTTTTGTTAGAATCACCAATCGATATTCTTCTTTGCCATTCCACGACTACCTTATACAATATTTCGGTTATAGTTACTCATCTAATACTCGTCTTCATTATTGTATGCTCATACTATACTATATTTCAGTTTCAATCGATTATTTATACTAGTTTTCACCATTATACGAGGATTTGATATCTTATTTCGGTTAGAAATTACATTTCTATACCCTTTTCCACAAATCTATGCCACTTTTTTCATTTTTTTGTTAGAATCACACATTTGTACTCGGTTCCACCAATCTACGCCTATTCTACACCATATTTCGATTAGAATCATCCATCTATACTGGATTTCACCATTATATGCCCATTTTACATCATATTTCAGTTAGAATCACACATTTGTACTCGGTTTCACAAATCAACTCCCATTCTACATTATATTTCGAATAGAATCACCCATATATACTTGATTTCACCATTGTTTGCCCATTTTACATCATATTTATGTTAGACTCAACCATCTATACTCATTTTCACCTTTTCATGACTACTTTATAATATTTCGTTTACAACATCCCTTCTAAAACTCGTTTTCATTATTGTACGCTCATACTATACCGTTTTCAGTTAGAATTAAACATTATACTCGTTTTCACCATTCTACGAGCATTAGATAAATTATTTCAGTTAGAAATCATATTTTTGTACCCGTCTTCACAAATATACACCAGTTTTTACCATATTTTGGTTAGAATCATCCATTTGTACTCGGTTTCACCAATCTATTCCCATTCTACACCATATTTTGATTAGAATTACCCATCTATACTCGATTTCACCATTGTACGTCCATTTTACATCATATTTTGGCTAAAATCACCCTTATATACTCATTTTCACCATTCTACGACTACTTTATACGATATTTCGTTTATAATTATCCATTTATACGACTACTTTATACGATACAAAATTTTAGTTAGAATTAATCATTTATACTCGTTTTCACCATTCTACGAGCATTTGATACATTATTTCAGTTATATATTACATTTCGATACTTGGTTCCACCAATCTACCCCTATTCTACACCATATTTTGATTAGAATCACCCATCTATGCTCGTTTTCACCATTGTACGCCCATTTTACATTATATTTCGGTTAGAATAACCCATCTATACTCATTTTCACCATTCCACGACTATTTTATTCCATATTTCGGTTATAATCACCCATCTAACTTTTATTTTCATCCTTATACGTCCAAACTATACCGTATTTCAGTTATAATCAATCATTTGTACTCATTTTCACCATTCTACGAGCATTTGATATATTATTTCGGTTACAAATTCATTTATATACTCGTTTTCACCATTGTACGCCCATTTTACACCTATGTTGGTTAGAATCATCTATTTATAATCGTTTTTAACATTCCAGACTGCTTCATACCATATTTCGATTATAATTACCTATCTAATACTCACCCTATTTCAGTTAGAATCAATGATTTATACTGGTTTTCACCATTCAACGAGCATTTGATACATTATTACGGTTAGAAATTATATTTCTATACTCGTTTCCACAAATCTATGCCACTTTTTTTACCATATTTTTGTTAAAATCACGCATGTGTACTCGGTTTCACCAATCAACTTCCATTTTACACCATTGTGCGCCCATTTTACCTCATATTTTGATTATAATCACTCATCTATACTCATTGTCACCAATTCAGTTAGCATCAACCATTTATACTCGTTTTCACAATTCTACGACTACTTTATGTAGAAGCGTAAATGAATGACTAAATCAAGGAAGTTGAGATCTTTACGCAAAGACAGTTCCAAATTAGGTTTTACGCAAAAGTCAAACTGAGTCAAAATTAAACTCTATGCAAGGATTAAATTCAGACTTTATGCGAAGACAGTTTCACTCTCTACGCGAATGAGCTGTCCATGCTGCATTAAATGCACGAAGATATTGTTCTGACAGATTGATTTTTTGACAAATAATTGCACAGAAGCCAAGAAGTTTGTTGTTTAGCGTGCCAATGAGCTGCTTTACGCTTGAGTAACAGCTTCCTCTTTACGCATAAAGAGTTATTTGAGTTTTTAGGCTCAAGGCTATCTCAGCTACTCTTTTTTGCGCGTAGAGTTTCTTTGAGCCTTTACGCTCCAGGCTATTTTTAGCCGCTTTACGCAGGAAGCTTACTTTGAGCTATTTTACGCTCAGACATGCCTAACAATATTCCTTACGCACAGTTTGTCTTGATTATTTGAGAACGTGGTTTTCTGACGTGGCCTTCATGCCACACTTCTCGAAGAACGTGTGTACGTGTTCTCCTTATTTTATTGGATTATGGGACACGTGTCAACATGCGTAGAAGCCAATTTCTGTACGTGGGTGACAGTTATTCTACCAGCCTGCGTAGAGACCTAATATTGATGCTTTTTACGCACAGAAGACAAGCCTATATAAAGACTTCTTTTTTTAAGGAAAAAGTACAAGATTTTGGAGACTAGATACTTTCAGAGCAAAGTGATTTTCCAGAGTATTTCTCTTCAACTTTTCTTCAAGAACAGAGTGAAGCAAAGCAGGAAAGCATTCGACTGTGCCATCAGTGCCAATTGTGTCGATACCTTTCTGGTGACTTAGTTCTTCCCGTTGTTCATCTCCAAGCAGTTTTCTTCATCATCATCGTGTGGTCCAAGGAACAAAGTGATAGCTCTCAGATCAGACTTCCATAGCAATACTCCCCAGAATTTACTTGTACTTTTATACATTTTCTCTTATTTTCTTTCAAAAGCCTTAGGGCATTTTGTTAAGTAAAACAAAATGGCGACTCTGCTGGGGACGGCTTTCTCCTCTGACGGGAAAGCAATTGCTCAATACGATGATGTGTCGATTGGATCGACGAAGAAGACTCTGGTCGTTCAATTCGACCAGACTACTTATGAAGAAATGCTCCGAACTGGGGGTAGTGCTCGCTGCTCCAATGTGCAAAAATCACGAAAGGTGCGCAAAGTTTGGATTCCTAAGTCCAAAGCACCCTCTGATCTCTCTATCGTCTCTGAAGGCAAGGGAATTCTTCCCACTCCTGTTGTTGGGGCTCCCGTCTGTGACAAGGCAGTTCCTGCTTCAGTTTGCGCTCTGTGCGTAAAATTCAGTCTCCCGTCTGTGACGTGGTAGACAATCATGTCTTGCGCTCTATGCGTAAAGGCAAATCTCCCGTCTGTGACATGGCAGATGTTCCTATTTTGCGCTATACGCATAAAGGAAAATCTCCTGTCGGTGACATGGTAGATAAAATTCACAATAGTGCTTTTGCATCTAAAGTGAATTTGCCTACACACATACAGCGTAAAAACAAGTCTCCTATGGCAGACAATTTATTTGATTTATCCAAGGAGACAAGAAATTTTGGCAAAACTTCTGTTCTACGCCAACCATCCTCTAATACTGCTTTACGCAAAGTGCCAAATCTTAGGATTACGCGCATGGCTGATGGTGTTCTCTGTGCACAAAAATCAACTCAAGATTTACGCACACAACTCCAGGCACGTAAAAATGCACACCTTTGTTTTGCTAATGAAGCTAGTAACCTTCTTTTTACACAAGGGACTAAATATTTCTTTGTCCCAAATGTAAGAAAGTAAATGTTACCTTCCAAGTCTTCTGATTTACGCGAGTTACTTGTGCAAAAGCGTAAAAACAGAAGATCTCCTGTGACACTCCCTCAAGAAAATCATCATTGTGAATGTCACCAAATTGTGATCAAATGTTGCTGTTCTGCTACTAAACTGTCAGTTTTCGACCGATTAAGTTATAACGTACCTCAGCAACAAATTATTGACCAAAAACATGAGTTGTCCTATGCATCGGTCAATATGGCGTCTCATATTAATAGTGGACGACATCCAAGAAGCAATTCGTCCCGGACTCCAAGTCAACAATGGTTCAACCGAATCCTTGACTCTTTTGAAGGAGTATATCAACATACTCGGTCAAGAAGTCAACGATCTTTAAATATGTATTCTTCAGATTCAGAGGCTGGGGGTACCCAGTATTTGGAGTCAGAAACTGATAGCGTTGATTCATATCTTTACACCAATCCCTCTGTATGTTCAAGAGAAGTTGAATCTTATGTTATCGGAGAAGAATAGGAGACGTCTACTTCTCATACAGAATATCGTCTTTCTGCGGTGGAACAATCGCTAAAGGATATGCTTGCAATGATGCAAAATATGCATCAGATAATATGGACTCAGCAAACAGTCCAACCGGCAGTGATAACACCAGTACAGGTAGCTGCACAAACTCAAGATAGTCAAAGGGTTGACGTACCTTTGAATAATCTGAGTCAAGAGCCTGTTATCAATCAAAACTCCGCATCTCCTGACCCACTCATTCCGGAAGATGTATCACCTCCAGTAGGGGTTACGGTACATCCAACAACTATTCAATCAAATATACACCCTCAAACTAGTGAAGCTATTCCAGCAGTTCGGGAGTTAAAAGTACAATTTGAAGTTCTTAAGCACAAAGATCAGCTCCAGAAGTTGGGGATTAAGCAACCTTATCCTCCCCACTGGAATGATGTACATTTTCCTCCCAAATTCAAGCCACAATCTATGGTATTATTTGATGGAAAGGCTTCGCCAAGCCAATATATCAATTATTTTGATATTATGACTGTGCATCTACAGAAGAATGATGCTCTTCTCACCCGAGTTTTCATTGGGTGTTTGACGGGTACAGCATACGATTGGTATCGTAGTTTACCCGATAACTGCATATCATCTTTTGACGAATTCAAAGCGATGTTTCTCTCTCGTTTCTACGAAGGAGGAATGGATATGAATATGTCCTCCTTAATAGAGATTAAATAAAAAGAGAAAGAGGATACTCGGACGTTTATTGAACGTTTTCGACAGGCTACTTTGAAAATGCCTCCTGGTATACCAGATTCAGCATTAATAGATACATGCAAAATGAATCTACGACCAACCATCGCTATTTTTACAGGATCTCAATTCACAGATTGGACCTTGTTTATTATAGCGGCTGTTTCAGCTGAGACCAGTGGCAGATTGGCTCGTGAGCATGCGATGATCTTCGCCTCGGAAGATAAAAGAAAGAAAGCCTCTTCAGGTAACAATCCTGGTAATCGCAATGGGAAACAAAAGGAAACCCTGGTGGTGAACCTTTCGAAATCCAAAACTACACTAGGTAATCCGGAGTCCTTTAAGCCGAAAGAAGAGTACTCTTTCGATGACAGTAACATTCCTGGAATATTTCAATGTCTTGTGAAGAGTGGTAAACTCCAAATTCCAGATCCAAAATGACCTAATGAGGTGGATTTGACTGATAATCCCAAGTATTGTATCTACTATATATACATAAATCATCCGACTAAGGCTTGCTATGTCTTGAAGAAGAAGATTCAAGAGTTGATAAATGCTAAAGCTATCGTTCTAACTAATGATGAGCATACAGTCACGACTAACATGATTTCTCTTCAATTTAGAGGTTTTCCTCCACAGCAAGTTCCTGATGGGATTGTCTCGATTCCGAAGGCGACAATGAAGATTGTGAATCTTCCACCAGCCAGAAATCAAAGTAAAGGACTATTGCCTCTCACTTTGAAAAATGGTGAAATTATGTGGGTACATCCTGACTTAGTACCTGAAATGGAGTATGAAAGTAAAATTTCAAAATCCAAGAAAGGTCAAAAAGTCAAAACCTGCAATATGATTTCTTATGTTGCTACCTCAGACTATGATGATTCTGATCATCTGTGGGATGACATCCTTTTGGAAGATAGGCTAAGGGGTCTGAACATATGCCCTCCAAGTTTGGCTCCTCCTATCAAACTAAATATTACTCATCAGCAATGGTTAGCCATGAATAGTGTCCCTTTGTATAGAGCACAACAAGTTTTTGCTGCCTATGAGAAAGCTCCAGTTGGAATTTTGCCTCCTGCACCGAAAGTTTCCACCCTTACGACTACAGGGGTCCCTGTTCCTTCTTCATCTGTTGGAACGTCTGTTGAAAGTCCACTACCCATTCGCATGTACAGTCAACAATTGATCCATCTCATAAAAAAGATGGGCTATGACTTTCAAAAAGCGGAAGGCTTGAACAATGGTAAAGGTATGCGAGTTCCTTTGCAAATTCAAGGTCAGAAATCCTCCGTCGGATTGGGATTTGAGGTCCCTCCTCATAAAAATCTCCATAAGACGAAGACTAAGGGAAAAAAGACTAAATCCTGTAATATGGTACTTCATTCTCTTGAGTCTGAAGAAGAGGCTTTTGCTGGCACAAGATCTAGAAAAGACTACCACAAAGATTACGAGGGAACTTCCAAAGAAGCGGATGACATCGCTGAAACACTACCGACTCAGTCATCTTCTATTCCTGCTGAGGCAAGACCTTCTAAACCACCAATGGTTGAAAAAGGAAAACATAAGGCAGTATGTTTTGACGTCCCGCTGAAATCTGGTTCAAATCAAGGGTTGATAAAACCCTATAAGTTTGACATTCTAGCCCAATTAGCCAATACTCCGGCCAGACTTTCCATCTTTGAGTTACTCCGTCTCTCTAAAGAAAGTCAAGAAACTTTGAGTGAAGCTTTGCTACAGGCAGATTCATGGCTAGCCCAACTCAAAAGTCCTGACAATATACCGGTGTCATGTCCCCAATTCCACAGTGTGATGGAATCAATTCCTAATATTACTTTCACACAAGAGGATATGTTGTTGAAGCATAATCGGCATGATAGACCTCTGTGTTACACAGGGTATATTGACTCAACCGAGATTGACATGATTTATATTGATCTTGGGTCTTCCGTTAGCATTATTCTTCAGAGTATGCTACGACCATTGAGGATTCCTACTAGTGAGTTGACTTACACTAGTATGACAATTGTTGGTTTCAATTCTGGAAGAAGTAAACCATTAGGGAAAATTTGTCTGAAGATTCAAATAGGTGATCTTCGAACCATGGCAACTTTCTATGTTATCAATTCAGACATATCTTATAATATCCTACTCGGAAGACCATGGATACGTGAACATAACATTGTTCCTTCGACTCTCCACCAATGCTTCAAGTATATGGATTCTCAGGGGACCGTAAAAACTGAATTTGCAGATCTCAATCCTTTTAAAGGTGTTGAAGCCTATTTCTCTGATTCAATACTTTATACACAGGAGCATGTGAAGGAAATATCCGATATGGCTGAAGATCGATCGCTTTCAGAAGACCAATCGATTTCAGAAGACCAATCGCCTTCAGAAGATCAACCTTTGAAGATTAAGGTTAAGGGTCGGATTCAACCCCAACCCGTCAATGATGAAACTTTGGTGATTAAAGTCAAAGGAAGAACTCAAGCTACGTTTGATGAATCTGTGAGAATTCTGGTCAAAAGTCGAGTTCAAGCCAACACTAGTGATCAGCCTCTCATGATCAAAGTTAAAGGACGTATTTCTCGTCCAACTGATTCAGAACCACTAGTTATCAACCTCTGCAAATCTATGCCTAAGACGGATGATGGTTCGTTAATGATTAATCCCAGGCATAGTAGCCAGTCTGTCAATGATGTAAATATTGATCAATCTGTGTTTTCTCTTAATGAAGATTTCCTTTTTGAGTATATGGCTGTCAAATATATTGAAAGAATGACTTTATCTGTTGATAATCAAAGTCATCAACATAAAACTGACATAAATACGGAGGAAACCTTATATATTAATCATAAAGAGAATTCTTTTCCTCCTCACGTCGATGTTGGGCCCTATGCTCAGATATTCCTAACATCTACTCCTTATTTTCTACTGTTGCCTCATCATCACAAGCTTGTGTGGTTTATAGACGTCACGAAGAATCTTATTTTGTGATCCCATCTACTAAGAAGAACAAGCATCAAATTGTGTTTGGTTTGGCTAAAAATATTCCTGTTATACAGACAGATAATCTCGAAGAGAAAGATAAAGGAAAAATCAGAATTGACAGATATAGTCAACAATCCCGTTAGATTATCCAAAATATGGGGTATGATTTGAAAACCATGTCATGTCTCAATCAAGGCAAAGGTAGACGATTACCATTATATGGTGATCCGTTTTATCAACGAACCCGTCATGGTTTGGGATAAGATACATCCCACATGTTTAAGGAAGATATGGAAGAAGAATTTTCTTCCAGTTCTTTACAATCCTCAGATTCTGAAGAAGCCCAGTATGTTGAATCTGAGCGCGTCTTTTCAGTCAATATGGTTCAAACCGATGATGAGTCTAAACCATTTGAAAATGACCCTTGGGCACAACAAGTGGATACTCAGTGGAAACTTCGGTTTGAGCAGCGACAGCCACCCACAGAAGATGAAATCATCCAGATTGATGTTGGAGACGAAACTACGTCAAAGCCAATATTTGTCAGTAGAAACCTTTCTGAAGATGAAAAAGAATTGTTGATAAAACTGATAAAAGAATATATTGATATCTTTGCATGGAGCTATGAGGATATGCCAGGTCTGGATCCTAAAGTAGCTACCCATAAACTCAATATTCTTCCTAATGCTAAACCTGTAAAACAACAGCAGCGGTATTTTCGACCGGACATAATGGATACAATTGAAGCAGAAGTTAAAAATTTGATCACATGTGGCTTTGTCTATGAAGAACAATACCCAGATTGGGTTGCTAATATTGTTCCTGTCATGAAGAAGAATGGAAAAGTTCGAGTTTGCATAGATTTTCGAGATCTCAACGCAGCTTGTCCAAAGGACGAATTTCTACTTCCGATCACTGATGTCAAGATAGATAATACATGTGGTTTGAACGTATGTCTTTCATGGTCGGATTCTCAGGATACAACCAAATTAAGATGCATCCAGGAGATGAAAAGCACACTGCTTTCCGTACACCCTTGGAGTTTATTGCTACACGGTTATGTCTTTTGGTCTGAAAAATGCTGGCTCTACATATCAACGGGCTATGAGCAACATCTTTCAAGAACATCTGCAAAAAATAGTTGAATGTTATGTGGATGATATTGCCGTCAAAAGTTGATTAAAAGATGATCACATTCAAGACTTGAAGACAATATTTGAGTTGATGCGTCGACATCAACTAAAAATGAATCCCACTAAGTCTTTCTTAGGAGTTTCCAGTGGCAAATTTTTGGGATTTGTCATCACTTCTCAAGGTATCCATGTTGATCCTGATAAAGTCAAAGCAATTCTTGAAATGCGTCCTCCACGCAATTTGAAAGAGCTTCGTGGCTTTCAGGGTCGCATTGCTTATATCAGGAGATTTATATCAAATCTTTCTGGAAGATGTCAACCTTTCTCTCGTTTGCTGAAGAAGGGTGTGTCATTTGTTTGGGATGAAGCATGTCAAAAAGCATTCAATGACATCAAGCAATACCTCACAAATCCACCTGTTTTATTACCCCCGGTAGTGGGAAGACCATTTTTGCTGTATGTTCGAGCATTAGATCATTCCCTTGGTGCTCTTCTTGCACAGAAAAGTAATGAAGGTCATGAACAGGCAATTTATTATCTCAGTCAAATGATGGTTGGGGCTGAACACAGGTATACTCCTGTGGAAAAAGAATATCTAGCCTTGGTTTTTGCCATTCAAAAGACACGACATTATGTATTGGGACAGACTATTCATGTCATCTCCAGAATAAATCCTATTCGAGTATTAATGAAGAAGCCGAGTATTCTTAACTCCCGGTTAGCTACCTGGGCAATGTTGCTTACTCCCTATGATATGGTCTATATACCTCAGAAATCAGTGAAGGGTCAAGCGTTAACTGACTTCTTAGCTGCTCATCCTATATCTGAAACTTCTAAACTATATGACGATATTTCAGATGAAGTCATAGATTGCAACATGACTTTGAGAGATGATATTTGGCAACTATACTTTGATGGAGCATCACGAGTTGGACCTAAAGGCAATATTATCTCCGGAGTAGGCATTGTCTTGGTCTCTCCTAATAAAATGGCTATATACCGTGCTTATTCCCTCAATGAACTATTCCAATAATGTAGCAGAATATAACGCTCTGCTAATTGGTCTTCAAGTAGCAAAACAATTGGACATTGAGTTCTTAGAAGCCTATGGAGACTCTCAACTGATCGTCAATCAGGTCAGAGGGACATGAAGTCAGAAATCCTGACCTTATTCCCTATCATCAAGTGGTAATCGAATTCCATCTTTCATTCAAAGGGTTCTTCATTGAATTCGTACTGCGTTCTTAAAATTTGGAAGCTGACGCTCTTGCTAGTTTAGCTGCAGACTTAGCAATTCCAATCAGAAGACAAAATACCATCACTTTGTTGGATCGGGACCTATTCTGTGTCAAGAATAATTTGCACATCGAACAGAGTTATGCTACGAAATCAAATTTTTAGCAAAAAGATTGGAGAAGTCCATTTATTGATTATGCGGTCTATGGGATTTTACCTGAATATCCAAAGGAAGCTGCATCAATCAAAAGACGATCATTTCGATTTTACTATGATTCTTCTATGCACATGTTGTATCGTCGTTCTTATGACAGACTTTTACTGCATTGTCTCTCGGAAAGCGAAGCTAAGCAAACACTTCGTGAAGCTCATGATGGAGTTTGTGGTGCACATCAACCAGGTCCAAAGTTATAGGACCGTATTCGAAGAATGGGTTATTATTGGCCTTCTATGATTGCAGACACTATAGATTACGCTAGACGGTGTAAAGCATGCCAGATTCATGCTGATTTTATTCATCAACCTTCTGAATTTCTACATCCTACAGCAGCCTCTTGGCCTTTCGAAGCTTGGGGTATGGATATTATTGGTCCGATTAATCCCCCTTCTGTCAAAGGGCATCGGTTTATCCTTGCTATAACTGATTATTTTTTAAATGGGCAGAAGCAGTTCCTCTTGTTGAAGTAAAAACGTCTAATGTGATTAACTTCATCAAACATGATATCATTTATCGTTTCGGAATTCCCCGAAGGATAATCCATGATAACGGACCACAATTTGCCAGTCAGGCATTTTATCGATTTTGTGACAAGAATCGGATCCAGAACTTATCTTCTACAGCTTACAATCCAGCTGCTAATGGTTTAGCAGAAGCTTTCAACAAAACAATTATCAAACTTCTCAAAAAGTTCGTCTCTTCTAATAAACGTGATTGGAACGAGAAACTTAGAGAATGTTTATGGGCTTATCTAACAACAGTCCGAACTCCAACTGGTTTTACACCATTTTCATTGGTTTACGGATGTGAAGCTGTTCTTCCACTGGAGATCCAGATACCATCTCTTAGAATAGCCATTGCTAATGAGCTAACTACGGAGAATAATGACCACTTAAGACTCCGGGAACTTGAAGGTTTGGATGAGAAGCATCCTCAAGCACAACAGCACATTGAGTTGTATCAAGCTCGCATATCTCGAGCTTTCAATCGCAAAGTTAAAGAAAGGGTATTTAAAGTAGGAGAGCTAGTTCTAGCTGTCCGAAGACCTATGGTCATGACTCATAAGAGTAAAGGCAAGTTTTAAGCTAAATGGGAAGGCCCTTATGTAGTCGAAACCGTATTCTCTAATGGTGCTTATAGATTATCCAAACCTAATAGAGATTTGCTCATGATGCCAATCAATGGTAAATTCTTGAAGAAATATTATGCTTGAATTTCTTCTTCATTCCCCAGCTGCCAAGGTTTGGTTAAGCTGATTATTTATTCTCCCAAAAGGGAATTTTGATTTTCTTTCTTCCCAGCTGATTTCAAAAGAGTTGTTATTATCTATCATGTCCACATTACCTTTGAATAGATATTAATCTACTTCTTTGAGTTGTTATTATCTATCATGTCCACATTACCTCTGAATAGATATTAACCTACTTCTTTAAGTTGTTATTATCTATCATGTCCACATTACCTCTGAATAGATATTAACCTACTTCTTTAAGTTGTTATTGTTGGAACTGGGGATTTCCAGGACCCTTCCTTTGGTGTGCGTATTGATCGATAGAAAGTTAAACAGATCTAATACGTGTTCTAACCCTTCATAGGCGAAAACTAGGGTTCACGAATTATACCAGCGACAGAAAGGAGATAAGTAATTCCTGACAATCTCGAGCGGACGACCCCAAGATCTTCTGCACGTATTCCTTCCTCGAGTTGGACGTCGTGTGGGCGACGATCTTCCAACCTTTTCTTCTCCTTGGCAGCCCTCTCTTTCTCTCCTTACATGAATCACAAATTTAGAGAAAGTTTCAGATTTCTGATCGGTAATATAGCGGCCAGAGAATAGATGATATATATAGGCTACGGCAGGGACCATGAGGAAAAATTAGGGTTAGGCCTCCTAACGGATCTGGATATCCCGTGTTCAGCCCGAACACACAATCCAGGCCCATTAACAATAGCTCGGTCCACTAATGAGCTATTGTTGGACTACCTCTCTAATCCCAAATTATGTTTGTGGGCTCCTTTTATTATATGCTCGTTTGGCTCCCCATGTTAAGATATCGTATGTCCGTCGATCAAATTAAGTTACTGACAACTATATTGATTCGACATCTTTTATCCTTAAGTAGTACCGCTCAACTTTATTTGAAATGTCGGATATAATCCACCTGCAGGGTTTACATGACAATCCTTATGAGCTCCTTAAGGAGACATCATCAACCCGATGTATCGGGACATAGATTCCATTTATAATCAACAGCTCATCATACATGTAATGTTATTACCCAATTCATTGGGGTTGTTGATCCATAATGAATCTCACTCTTTTATGAGTCAAAATAATGCACACTGTATATACATGTCCGTTATTATATCCGGGTTAAGAGCACAAGCATCCATAATAACAGAGGTGTTTGTTCTCTTATGTAGTCAGTACAAAGAGAACAACCTCAAGTGGTCCTGTTCAATACACACAAAGTGTACTAGTGTAAACCTATAGGCAAGATAGACTAATACCAGATTACACTACAACCTTTCCAATAGATTGTCCAAGTCCATCTAGGTTGTGAACTATTTATATACTCCATAGGGAACTGATAATATGATCTTCTGTGTGACACCACACACCATATTATCTACAATATAGAATATCAGACATTTGCATTAACACTTGCAACAAATACAATATGCAAACATTTGCCCATATGATTCTTATTTAAAATTTAAGGAAATAAGGTTACTAAAAAAGTGATGCTTTTAGTATATAACCCTAACAATCTCCCACTTATACACAAAGCATTGCTTTTCAGTATATTGTCACAAATCTCCCACTTATACTTAAAGCCATGCTGCTACACATCTGACTCCCATTCCCTCAACATGACTATCAAAAGCCTTAGCTGGGAAGCTCTTTGTAAAGGGATCAGCTAGGTTGTCGGCTGATGCTATCTTGATCACAGCAACTTTTCCTTTCTTTATGAAATCTCGTATCAGGTGGTACTTGCGCTCAATGTGTTTGTCAGTCTTATGGGCTCGTGGTTCCTTCGAGTTTGCAACTGCACCACTATTACACAATAAAGTGTAATAGACTTAGGCAAACTAGGTACCACATCCAAGTCCAACAGAAAGTTTCTGAGCCAAACCGCTTCTATGGCTGCCTCAGAGGCTGCCACATACTAAACTTCCATAGTGGAATCAGCAATACATTTTTGCTTGATACTCCTCCACACAATGGCTCCACCTCCCAAAGTAAACACATAACCTGAGGTAGATTTCCTGGAATCCCTATCTGACTGAAAATATGAGTCTGTATACCCCAAAGGAACTAAACTATCTGTCTGGTAAACTAGCATATACTCTTTAGTCCTTTCAGGTACTTCAAAATATGCTTTATGGCAGTCCACTGCTCTTGTCCTGGGTTAGACTGATATCTGTTGACCATGCCTACGGCAAAGCAGATGTCTGGTCTCGTACATAGCATTGCATACATTAAGCTTCCTACTGCTGAAGCATAAGGACACTGCTCCTTTGATAGAGCAATTCTATGTCTAAAAGGTAAGAAACTTTTCTCAGAATTTTGCATACTAAAACGAGTTAGTACAGTATCGATATAGGAAGCTTGGGATAAGCCCAACATCCTTTTCTTGCGATCTCGTAGAACTTTGATCCCAAGGATGTGACCTACTTCTCCCAAGTCCTTCATATCAAACTGTTTGGATAACCATACCTTTACATCAGATAACACCTTCACATTATTTCCAATGAGCAAGATGTCATCCACATAAAGTACTAGGAACACCACCACATTTTCGTCATACTTTCTGTATACACATGATTCATCCTGACATTGATCAAATCCATAGGATTTTATCACATGATCAAAACATATGTTCCAAGATCTGGAAGCTTGCTTAAGTCCATAAATGGACTTCTTGAGCTTACAAACAAGATGCTCCTGGCCCTTTTCAATGAACCCGTCTGGTTGCTTCATATAGATGTCTTCCTCAAGACTTCCATTAAGGAAAGCTGTCTTGACATCCATTTGCCAAATCTCATAATCGAGATGAGCTGCAATAGATAAAAGAATCCGGATAGACTTAAGCATGGCTACAGGAGAAAAGGTTTCCTCATAATCGATACCCTCTCTTTGAGTAAAACCTTTTGCTACAAGCCGAGCTTTAAAGGTTTCAACCTTACCGTCTGATCCTCTTTTTCTCTTATAGACCCACTTGCATCCAATGGCTTTTACACCAACGGGTGGTTCTACAAGCTCCAGACCTGATTACAATCCATAGATTCTTTTCAGATATCATTGCTTTTTGCCAAGACTCTGCATCTTTATCTTGGAGTGCTTCATTGTAGGTACAGGGATCATAATCTTGTTCCTCAGGGACGAAGTCTGACGACTCTCCCAAGAACATATATCTATCAGGTTGTATCACAACCCTCCCACTACGACGAGGCACTATCGGTTGTGGGGTAACATTTGTGACACGTTGTGCAGTTATTTGTGGTTCATCCTCTTGTACTGTTGGTACTGAAGTACTTAGTGTCTCACGTCTCAGTTCTTCTAGAATAACTCTACTTGTGGGTTTATGGTTCATCATATAGTCTTCCTCTAAGAATCGGGCATTGGTGCTAACAATGACCTTCTGATCCTTAGGACTATAAAATAAACCTCCTTTCATTCCTCTTGGATAGCCTACAAACAAGCGTACTTTTGTACGAGATTCCAACTTATCTGCTTTCCCATTCAGCACATGTGCTGGACTACCCCAAATGCGAACATGTTTCAGACTAGGCTTACGCCCAATCCACAGCTCTGTGGGAGTAAGAGGTACTGACTTAGAAGGAACCAAGTTCAAAATATAAGCTGCAGTCTCTAAGGCATATCCCCAAAACGAATCTGGCAAATCCGAATAACTCATCATTGATCTAACCATCTCCATAAGAGTTCTATTCCTTCTTTCGGCTACACCATTCTGCTGGGGCGTTCCAGGTGCAGTCAATTGAGATGCAATCCCAGCCTCTGATAAATAATCCCTAAACTCTCCAAAGAGGTACTCGCCACCACGATCTGATCGTAATGATTTGATACATTTTCCCTGACGTTTCTCCGTTTCAGCCTTGTACTCTTTGAATTTCTCAAAGCACTCAGACTTACGGCGCATAAAATAAATGTATCCATACCTTGAATAATCGTCAATAAATGTGACAAAATATTCAAAGCCACCTCTAGCTTGGATAGCCATGGGTCCAGACAAATCAGAATGAACCAATTCCAACACATTTTTGGCCCTATACCCCTTTGCCGTAAAAGGCCTTTTGGTCATTTTACCTTCCAAGCAGGATTCACAGACTGGTAGTGCCTCCACTTCCAATGAACTCAAAGGTCCATCTTCAACCAGTCTTTGAATCCTTCTTAGGTTAATATGCGCCAATTGCAAGTGCCAAAGATATGTTTGGTTCATACAAGAAGGTTCTTTTCTCTTATTTAAGTCAGATGACATATTATTCATTTCCATAAGTTGCATTGTGGGCGAAATAGGATTAATGACATACAAATTATCAACCAATGCACCAGAACAGATAAAATGTTTATTCTTTGTAATAACAATATTGTCATTAAAATAAACTGAATATCCATCCTTAACTAACATAGAAATAGAAACTAAATTCCTTCTAAGTGAAGGTGCATAAAGACAATCTCTCAATGTCATTCTACCAAAAGATAAAGTAACATCTCCTAATGCAATGACCGATACTTTTGTAGCATCACCCATGAACAAGCATATCTCTCCATCACTGAGCCGTCTAGTTTCCTGGAACCCCTGCAATGTATTGCAGACATGATTATTGGCTCCTGTATATACACACCAGGTGCCGGTAGATAACACAGCTAAACATGTTTCAACTACTAGTAAATGAGATATACCTTCTTTGTTCCCTTGTTTGAGAAGTGGACAATCAGTCTTCTAATGTCCTGACCCTTTGCACTTGAAACATTTGCCTTTCGGCTTTTTCACCGCGCCTTGATGTCCCATGCCCTTCTTTGCTGAGTTTGCCTGTTTCTGAATGTTATTCTTCTTCTTACGAAGGCTTAGAAGTAGAAGCCTTTTCAGAAACAAAAATATGACCACTCTGCCTAAAGAGAGATTCAGCATCCTGTAGCTCTTTTGCAAGTTCTGCCAAACTATACAACCTTTTGTTCATGTTGTAATTAAGACAGAAATTGTCAAAACTTTTAGGCAGAGTCCCGAGAATGATATCGACCTGGGATTCCCCATCGATTTTAGCTCCAAGATCTCCATTTCATTCAGATGACCCATCATCTTGAGAACATGATCCCTTACTGGTGTACCCTCAGCCATTTTTGTATTCATCAAACATTTCATAGCAAACTGCCTAGCTGCTCTACTCTGATGTCCGAAGAGTTCCTTGAGGTTATACATCATGTCATAAGCAGTGGCCATGGCCTGATGCTGATGTTGCAGTACATTTGACATAGATGCCAGAATGTAACACCGCGCCATCTCATCTTCCTTTTTCCACTTCTTATAAGCCTCTTTGACCTCTTCATCAGAGTTAGCATCAGGCTTAGGTGGGCATTCCTCAACAAGTACATATTTGTACTCCTCAGCAGTCAGAACAATATCCAAATTACGTTTCAAGTCAATATAATTAGGTCCAGTAAGTTTGTTTTCTTTAAGAATCACCATAAGTGGACTGAAAGAACCCATTTTTGAAATCCTGAGAATCACATAAATAAAATTATGTAGGGCAAAAAAAACTTTCTGAATTAACTAAATATTGATTCCCTCAAAACAATAATAAGAAATTCACCAACACCTTGAACACCATGAATTTAGCATGCCACGATAGTGTGGACGTATACAAATTCAACTTTGTTCAAGTAGGTTTTTCTTATTAATTTTACTATCATGTTAACATAACTTTATGACAAATAAAATTAATATGCTGGTCTTGCTCTGGTCACACAAATAATAGCAGTGACTCCGATGGGGAGGATACCATTATTTGTATCTAAGTGTATACCATTACTTAATACTAAGTCCATTACCTTGTAATGAGTTCCTTCAAGTGGAGAAGTGAACACATACTAAGTAACTTTCTACAATTATCCCTAAGGAAGTTTGTACTGGTGATCCATAATTATACTCATCCGATATGGAGGAAAGCACTATAGCCAACACGCAAGTATAATTACATCACCTACAAACCAGTAATGGAGACCATAGGATTTAAACTAAATAAATATCCTCTCCCACTTAGTTATTTAACAATGAGGGTTTTTCTACTAGTTGATATTATGTCCATGTTGTCCATTATTAATGTAGGCTTAGTTTTTCAAAAAAAAACCCACACAATAATAAACATGCATAATCAGAAAAAGCAAAATGACAAAAATAAGAGAAAATATCCAACTATTAAGGTCATCTTTGCTGCTCCGTCCTCAACTATCCGAATCCAAAATCTAGCGCTACGCAGATCTATTCGGGGTTCGACCTGCCCGGTCAGGTCGTGGGGTTTGGGGCAGTGCCCCGATTTTTTTTAAAGGTTTTGGCTGTCGATTCCTTCATCGAAAATCATCTGTCTGTCTCTGGACTGCTTAAAACCAGCATCTCGTCCGACGTCAGAAACAGCCATCACCGCCATCACGATTGATCAAAAATAATTAAAATTACATCAATCCTATGCCTCCCGAAGGAGTTCACACATAATCTAGATTGTAAAATTAAAATAATAAGCACGATCAACCCTCGTGATTTTAATTACATCCACAGCAACAACAACATCCACGACATGTCCGTGGTTTAAACAACACAATCAAAAACATACATTGGACCATAATAGTTGGATCTAAGATGCCTACAAAACCGAGTTAGAACAGATCTACATCTACCGACTATTATACAGCACAGGTTTTATTGGACAACATGGACGTATCAATCAATACGTAGATCCAACCTGGCTCTGATACCAAAGGATGGAACTGGGGATTCCCAGGACCCTTCCTTTGGTGTGTGTATTGATCGATAGAAAGTTAAACATATCTAATACGTGTTCTAAACCTTCATAGGCGGAAACTAGGGTTCACGAATTATACCTGCGACGGAAAGAAGACAAGTAATTCCTGGCAATCTCGAGCGGACGACCCCAAGATCTTCTGCACGTATTCCTTCCTCGAGTTGGACGTCGTGTGGGCGACGATCTCCCAACCTTTTCTTCTCCTTGGCAGCCCTCTCTTTCTCTCCTTACGTGAATTAATAATTTAGAGAAAGTTTTAGATTTCTGATCGGTAATATGGCGGCCAGAGAATAGAGGATATATATAGGCTATGGCAGGGACCATGAGGAGAAATTAGGGTTAGGCCTCCTAACGGATCTGGATATCCCGTGTTCAGCCCGAACACACAATCCAGGCCCATTAACAATAGTTCGGTCCACTAATGAGCTATTGTTGCACTACCTCCCTAATCCCAATATATGTTTGTGGGCTCCTTTTATTATATGCTCGTTTGGCTCCCCATGTTAAGATATCGTATGTTCGTCGATCAAATTAAGTTACTCAACTATATTGATTCGACATCTTTTATCCTTAAGTAGTACCGCTCAACTTTATTTGTCATGTCGGATATAATCCACCTGCAGGGTTTACATGACAATCCTTATGAGCTCCTTAAGGGGACATCATCAACCCGATGTATCGGGACATGGATTCCATTTATAATCAACAGCTCATCATACATATAATGTCATTACCCAATTCATTGAGGTTGTTGATCCATAATGAATCTCACTCTTTTATGAGTCAAAATAATGCACACTGTATATACATGTCCGTTATTATATCCGGGTTAAGAGCACAAGCATCCGTAATAACAGAGGTGTTTGTTCTCTTATGTAGTCAGTACAAAGAGAACAACCTCAAGTGGTCCTGTTCAATACACACAAAGTGTACTAGTGTAAACCTATAGTCAAGATAGACTAATACCAGATTACACTACAACCTTTCCAATAGATTGTCCAAGTCCATCTAGGTTGTGAACTATTTATATACTCCATAGGGAACTGATAATATGATCTTCTATGTGACACCACACACCATATTATCTACAATATAGAATATCAGACATTTGCATTAACACTTGCAACAAATACAATATGCAAACATTTGCCCATATGATTCTCATTCAAAATTTAAGGAAATATGGTTACTAAAAAAGTGATGCTTTTAGTATATAACCCTAACAATTATTATCTATCATGTCCACATTACCTCTGAATAGATATTAATCTACTCCTTAGAGTTGTTATTTTCTATCATGTTCATATTACCTCTGATAGTATTGCACACTCTAAAAAAAAGAAAAAAAATTATTATCTATCATGTCCACATTATCTCTGGATAGATATAATATACTTTGTTGAGTTTTGAAGACTTATTATGTCCATATTACCTCTGATAATTATTTTCTATCTCACAATTATTTTATAAATATTTTATTTATTGCATGGTTTGAAATATTACATCAGCAAAAGAAAGAAAATACAGAATATAAAATTCTTTATTGATTACAAAAATTTCTAAGGCGGAGCAGATAGATCTTCAACCATTTTCTGCAATTCTGCCAGACGCTTTTTGCGAGAGCCCAATACAGTTGTGTATGCTATGGATCGTCGAGCTTCCGCAGTATAGTGGTGTGATAGTTCGGCAAAAGAAGCTATCATTTTATCTTTGGCTTCTTCAAGAGTCTTGATGTTTGATTCAGAACCGAAGATTCGTTCTTCTAAAATGGAACTCTGCCTCAAATATTCATCTCGGTTTGCCGTCGTCTGGTTTTGCTCCTCTGTTAATCGAGCTAGCTCAGCCTCGAATTTACGAATTCTATCATTTTGTTGATGGATTTTGATATTCATTGAGTCATAGGCTTGTTGATGCTGCTCCAACAGGGGTTTATTTTTTCTCAAGATGGTCCTTTCCATGGCAACCTTATTGCTATAATCTTGAAGAGATTCTTTGAAGATAGTTTCCGAGTTGTATATTCATTAGTGAGAGCATCATACTCATATTGGATGAGGCTTTCAATAGTCCCACTTGACAACCTTAGATATTCTTTGATTGGTTGTTCAAGTCGTTAGACTATCTTCTGCAAAGCTGCTGCCCTCTCAGTATCATTAAACATGGCGATGTTGTCAATGGTGGTGGCAATCGCACTTTTCAAACTCTCATAACTGAGACTTTTCTTCAAAACCATCTTGATCAATGCTGCCAAAGTTTTATATAATGTTTCAGTATGAATCTCTACCAAAAGATTCATATCAGCATTTGAGCTTGGTGTATCAGCAATATCTGCCAATCCCTTCTTCTGGAAACCAGAGACAGAGGCAGTTGTCGCTGTTGTAGCAAGCTGAGTTAATGCTATATCTGTCATCGTCACCATGGCTAATTGATTCCCAGGGAGTTCTGGGACTACATCTTCAGTAACCTTTTTTGCTGCCTCCGGAGCTTGAGTTTCGGTGGCAGGGGATGGTATTACAGAGGTGCTGCCTTCTATGTTCGATTCAGAGTCGAACACTATTGTCTCAAGAATCTGGTCTGGACTAGCAGCAGTAATTGATGTTACCGCTACATCTACGACCTCAACAATCGGTTCTTTGGCAGCAGCTGATTCTCTGAGCACTGCTGGCTCTTCTTTTGTAATTGGCTCTTCATCTCTTTCTTCGGCAAGAGAAGGCAATTCTTGGCGTGCCTCTCCTGCAGATTCTTTTTGAATCCCCACAGATGGAGAACCTCTATCAGAAAGAGAATCTTCTTTTGAAGAAGAACTTCCTTCTTCAAATTCTATTTCCTTTTCAGGAATAGACTTTTGAGGAGGAGGAGCAACGAGTTTTGCCACATTGACGACACCTAAAAAGATTAAACAAAATAGTCAATATACAAAATCATAATACATATTTTTGTATAAGTTTTGTGTAATTTATCTTTACCTGGAGTAGGTGCAGGATGCGATAAGAGTGCGTCATAATCTAAGTCCCAGTCATCATCATCTAATTCAAGAGCCGGTTCATCCGAGGGGATGGGTTCCGGATCACTAGCATGAGTTGTGGCAGTGTCTTCAACAGCTTTCGCCTTTTGTGGCGAAGTTAGATGCAATGAGGTGCTGAGTCGTCCGGGAGATAGGACTCCTATAACTTATGTTATTGATGCCGGCTGGGGTGATGAAGACCCTTCTCCAGGTTGAGCTGAGGAAGATATAATATTTTGAGTCTCCTCGGCAGAATTTTCACTTTCTGGGGTGGCGACTCTCTGTTTGGAAGGCCCTTTAATAGTAACCTTCTTCTTCTTCTCCCGGAGAGTAACAGTTGTGTCTGATTTTCGCTTTCGGGTTGTAGAAATGGTAATTTCTCCTGCAGCCGTCTCCCCAACTCCCATAGGGATCGTCTCCTTATATTCATCTGGAACAACATCATCAGGTATATCCGAAGGCACCATAACTGGTTCTTCGGCGTCTCCTTCTTTTGCCTACCGGAGACTTTCCTTCATATTGTAGTCTTTTGCGAAGGAACAAATGGAGGCATAAAAATGCGCATACGAATGAAGCATTCGTAGCTCAATTGTGCTCGAGGCAGTTGACACATAAAATTTGGCACCGGTGCATCCAGCGCTGAAATACCGCCATGCCCTCGCTCCATCAACTAATTTTCCATAATTGTTGAAAGTAGTGGAGGGATTACCAACGTGAAGTTGGTCATACCCGAACTGACGAGCGAACCGACTGGGAGATATGGTTCGAAGATACAGTTGTCTTCAGTTCTATACATCAGATGTGATGGTCTGATGCATATTAGCCAATTAAAGACTGGCGCAGGTACCTCAGTCCTCTCTTGACCTATATCGTCAAATTGCACACCAAAACAGTCGGCTGGAACTGGTGGTCATGTGCAGAAAAAATTTCAGCCATGGGAGAAGTTCAGTGATGCCCGTGTATCCGTCACTGAAGTCACCTTCCAGGTAGCTTTACTAAATTTCTGGAGGAATACCTCCACATCATTTTCAGGGCCTAGTGGTAATAAACTACAATTGTGATGCAGTAGCCAGCCCATCAAATAAGTATAGGACATCTCCACCCTAGGGAAATCGCGACGGTAGGGAGCATTATTGATCAGTTCTTTACCAAAAGCTGGCAAACCCGCATTTATCCGGCACACCATTGCCGATAGTAGGCTAAGTTTAGCCTTGAACACCAAACGTACTGCTGGCCATAGTACGTTTCGGTGAATTCTGTCAACTGTACCGGTCCCTGGTATGACCCACCTTCGTAACCACAAGGAAAGAAAGCCAGCCAGCAAGGCTTCCTTTGAGAGCTTTCGACTGCCATGTTTCAAAAAGCTCAATGTTTCAGTTCCCGCAGGAAATTCTCCAGCTTTGGTGGTCAAATACTTGTCCGGGGACTTATATGTGATCATCCAAATGTTTATCAAATAGGAGGGAATTATTGAACAAGGGTTGATTGTTTGAGCCTTGTTGTCTTGGAATCTCTCCTTATCTTCCTTGGATATTCTATTCTTATGATATAATAGATATGATGTCCATTTATTGATATATGCCAAATGAGATCCACTTTCATATATAGTGGTGCAGATCAAATAATGACACATCAGCTCTTGGTATACCTCGACTAAGCGAGGATTTTTCTGGCTAATTTTTGCTAGTTCCCGGTTTGAGGGAACGTACTCCTCATTTGGAACTTCTTCCATTGGTAGCTTAGAGATAAATTGCATCTCATGGAGTGCAAAAACCATTTCGCCTACTGGGGTTGCAAATGTTCCTGTCGAACTGATATATAACTCTATCAGATCCAAGAACAGGTTATTGTTTATGGGTATGCCTTGACTTGTGGAGGCTACCGCTTCTAACAAACCAATGGCTTGTAGTTCTGCTTCAAAGTTCTTCATAACCCAAGAGCTAAGTTGAACCCAATTTTTATTGTGAGGAGTCATCCATCCAGGAAGCCTAGGATTGACTTGGGGATATAATGCTGAAGCGTTCATAAATCTGTTAACGAACATCGGTATCTGCACCGGCTGGATCAGAGATGAGCCCTCACTTGGTGTAAATCCAGGTAGTAAACCTGAGAAAGGAGTGACACTGCCACTGGGAGTACTCGTATGATAGCCCATTTGATTTTCATCCCTCTTGAATATGATTCTCCCCGGTCTTCCATGACTGTTGGGAGTCAGATTCCAGATCATCCGTCTCGGATGAGTAGCGTGAACAAAAGAAGAAAGGGGATAATCTCTTGGCTTTGTTGGGAGATACATTACCCTTTCTCCAAATTTGAACACCCAGGATTCCTTCTTGGGGTTTGTTTGAGATTTAAAATCAATTGCGTCCCCAAACATGAATGCGGGCTTCAGGTAATGCTGGCCATCCAGTGATGTCAATAATTCTCCGTTCATCAGAGACAACAACATTCTGTCTCCTTGAGCAGCTATCAACTGATGTCTTTCCTGGGGATACTGCTTGTCGGTTTGAGGAAACTCGACATGGGATAAATTTTTCATATAATTTGATCCCAAAATACCAGCTGGTGAGCCAAACACTTCAGAGAGAGGATGGCCCCCAAGTCCACTACAAAAGAAGTTCAACAAGAAAAATTAAGTTAGTAAAACTTTAAAGTGTGAATTCTACGCAAACTCAAGCTCTAGGCAAATGACTATACATGAGTTTTGAAGTTATTACGCGTAAAAGGTTCTCTGTTTTAAAGAGAATTTGTTTTATGCATTTCTCTAAAAATGTTTTACGCAGTCCAAAAATGAAATTTTTACGCGTACTTTTTTCTGTTCAAAAGAGAAATATTTTACATGTGAAAAAAATATAGTCTTTTGACATGCGTATTTTCATTTTTTACACTCGCACGTATAACATGAGCGTATTTTTGATTTTACGCTTGTGTTCAAAAGAGTAAAGTTCTACATGTGAAAAACATATAGTCTTTTGACTTGCGTATTTTTTGTTTTACGCTCACACGTATAAATGTTGGCGTATTTTCAAGTTCTACGCTGGCACGTATAACGTGAGCGTATTTTTGATTTTGAAATCTACGCTGGCACGTATAACGTGAGCGTGTTTTTCCATTTTTTACGCTGGCACGTATAAACGTGAGCGTATGATTTAGGGTTGGTCTTGGGTCATCTTCTCCCACAAAATCGATAGGGTTTCTACCTATCATGGCCGGAGCCACGTTTGGGTTGGTCTTTGGGATTTCTTTGATATTTTCTCCAATGATGCTGCAGCGGCGTGAATTTCTCCGACGATCTAGTTGTCGACGAAGTGGCAAGATTCTTGCCCTTGGCTGAGGCGACGGCTTTGCTCTTGGGTGCCATTCGCTCGAAAGGATTTTTCTGAGGATAAATGAAGAAGAGAATAAGGAATAAAAGAGATGAGAAAAGTTCTTTGTTCAACAGAAGTCCTATTTATAAAAAACTCAAGGGTTGATTCAAATTCTCGAAGTGACTGTTGGGTATCCCTAAATTTACGCTGATGACTGTTGGGTATCCCTAATTTTACGCTAATGACTGTTGGATATCCCAAACTCTACGCTTCTGTTCAAAGTATTTCAAATATTAGAAAATTTGAAAACTTTGAAGGGGGGCTTGTAGAAGCGTAAATAAATGACTAAATCAAGGAAGTTGAGATCTTTACGCAAAGACAGTTCCAAATTAGGTTTTACGTAAAAGTCAAACTGAGTCAAAATTAAACTCTATGTAAGGATTAATTTTAGAATTTATGCGAAGACAGTTCACTCTCTACGCGAATGAGCTGTCCATGCTGCATTAAATGCATGAAGATACTGTTCTGGCAGATTAATTTTCTGACAAATAATTGCACAGAAGCCAAGAAGTTTGTTGTTTAGCATGCCAATGAGCTGCTTTACGCTTGAGGAACAGCTTCCTCTTTACCCATAAAGAGTTATTTGAGTTTTTACGCTCGAGGCTATCTCAGCTACTCTTTTTTGCGCGTAGAGTTTATTTGAGCCTTTACGCTCAAGGCTATTTTTAGCCGCTTTACGCAGGAAGCTTACTTTGAGCTATTTTACGCTCAGACATGCCTAACAGCATTACTTACGCACAGTTTGTCCTGATTATGTGGGAACGTGGTTTTCTGACGTGGCCTTCATGCCACACTTCTCGAAGAACATGTGTACGTGTTCTCCTTATTTTATTGGATTATGGGACACGTGTCAACATGCGTAGAAGCCAATTTCTGTACGTGGGTGACAGTTATTCTACCAGCCTGCGTAGAGACCCAATATTGATGCTTTTTACGCACAGAAGACAAGCCTATATAAAGACTTCTTTTTTAAAGGAAGAAGTATATGATTTTTGAGACCAGATACTTTCAGAGCAAAGTGATTTTCCAGAGTATTTCTCTTCAACTTTTCTTCAAGAACAGAGTAAAGCAAAGCAGGAAAGCATTCGACTGTGCCATCAGTGCCAGTTGTGTCGATACCTTTCTGGTGACTTAGTTCTTCCGGTTGTTCATCTCTAAGCACTTTTCTTCATCATCATCGTGTGGTCCAAGGAACAAAGTGATCGCTCTCAGATAAGACTTCCATAGTAATACTCTCCAGAATTTACTTGTACTTTGTACATTTTCTCTCGTTTTCTTTCAAAAGCCTTAGGGCATTTTGTTATGTGAAACACTTTATTCCATATTTGGTTATAATTATCCATCTAAAACTCGTTTTCATCAATGTACGCTCATACAATCCTGTGTTCAGTTATAATCAATCATTTATACTCATTTTCACCATTCTACGAGCATCTAGTACATTATTTCTGTAAGAATATACAGTTCTATACTCGTTTCCACAAATCTACGCCATGTTTTTTTCTCTCCATATTTTGGTTAGAATCACGCATTTCTGCTCGATTTCACTAATCTACTCATATTATATACTATATTTCGATTAGAATCACCCATATATACGTTTTCACCGTTGTACACCCATTACACCATATTTTTGTTAGAATCACCAATCTATATTCTTTTTTGCCACTGCACGACTAGTTTATACAATATTTCAGTTATCGTTACCCATCTACAACTCGTCTTCATTATTGTATGCTCATATTATACTGTATTTCAGTTAGAATCGATTGTTTATACTGGTTTTCACCATTCTACGAGCATTTGATACCTTATTTTGGTTAGAGATTACATTCCTATACGCTTTTCCACAAAACTGCACCATTTTTTACCATATTTTTGTTAGAATCACACATTTGTACTCGGTTTCACCAATCTACTCCCATTCTACTCCATATTTCAATTAGAATCACCCTCTATACTCAATTTCACCATTGTACACCCACTTTATATCATATTTCGGTTAGAATCACCCATCTATACTCATTTTCACCTTTCCACGACTACTTTATACCATATTTTGGTTATAATTATCCATCTTATACTTATTTTCATCATTGTACGCTCAAACTATACCGTTTAAGTTAGAATCAACCATTTATACTCATTTTTACCATTCTATGAGCATTTAGTACATTATTTCGAATATAAATTATATTTCTACACTCGCTTCCATAAATCGATGCCACATTTTTTTTCTTCCATACTTTGGTTAGAATCACGCATTTGTACTCGGTTTCACCAATCTATGTCCATTCTACACCATATTTCGATTAGAATCACCCATACTTAATTTCACCATTTTACGCCCACTTTACATCACATTTCGGTTAAAATCACCCATGTATACTCATTTTCACCTTTATGCGACTACTTTATACCATATTTCGTTTATAATTACCCATCTTATACTTATTTTCCTCATTGTACCCTCAAATGATGATGTATTTCTGTTATAGAATCAATCATTTATACTCGTTTTTACCATTCTACGAGCATGTGATACATTATTTCAGTTAGAAATTACATTTTGATACTCGGTTACACCAATCTAGCCCGTTCTTCACCATATTTTGAACAGAATCACCCATGTATACTCGTTTTCACCATTGTACGCCTATTTTACATCATAATTCGGTTAGAATTATCCATCTATACTCATTCTCACTATTCCACGACTATTTTACACCATATTTCGGTTATAGTTATCCATCTAACATTTCTTTTCATCATCGTACGGTCAAACTATACCGTCTTTCTGTTAGAATCAATAATTTGTACTCGTTTTCACCATTCTACGAGCATTTGATATGTTATTTCGGTTAAAAATTCATTTATATACTCGTTCTCACCATTGTAAGCCTATTTTATAACATATTTTTGTTAGAATAATCCATTTATACTCGTTTTCACCATTCCATGACTACTTCATACCATATTTAGTTATAGTTACCCATCTAATACTCGTCTTCATTATTGTATGCTCATACTATACTGTATTTCAGTTAGAATCGATTATTTATACTGTTTTTCACCATTCTACGAGCATTTGATATCTTATTTTGGTTAGAAATTACATTCCTATACCCTTTTCTACAAATCTATGCCACTTTTTTAATCATATTTTGGGTACTAGTTTCATCAATCTACTTACATTCTACACCATATTTTGATTAGAATCACCCATCTATATTCGATTTCACCATTGTATGCCCATTTACATCATATTTTGGTTAGAATCTCCCATCTATACTTATTTTTACCATTCGACAACTACTTTATATCATATTTCGTTTATCATTACCCATCTTATACTTATTTTTAACATTGTACGCTCAAACTATACCGTATTTCAGCTAGAATCAATCATTTATACTAGTTTTCACCATTCTACGAGCATTTGATTCATTATTTCTGTTAGAAATTACATTTCTCTACGTGTTTCCACAAATGTACGCTATTTTTTACCATATTTTGGTTAGAATTATGCATTTGTACTCAGTTTCACAAATCTACCCACATTCTACATCATATTTCGATTAGAATCACCCTTATATACTCGATTTCACCATTGTATGCCCATTTTACTTCATATTTCAGTTAGAATCGCCCATCTGTACTCGTTTTCGTCATTGTACGCTCAAACGATACCATATTTCAGTTAGAATAAATAATTTATACTCATTTCACCATTCTGTGAGCATTTGATACATTATTTCAGTTAGAAATTACATTTCTATACTCATTTCCACAAATCTACGCCACATTTTTTATACCATATTTTGGTTAGAATCACGCATTTGTACTCAGTTTCACCAATCTACGCCCATTGTACACTATATTTCGATTAGAATTACCCATATATACTCGATTTCACCAATGTACACCCATTTTATATCATATTTCGATTAGAATCACCCATCTATACTTATTTTTACCATTCTACGACTACTTTATACCATATTTCGTTTATAATTACCCATCTTATACTTATTTTCATCCATGTACGCTAAACGATACTGTATTTCAGTTAGAATCAATTATTTATACTCGTTTTCACCATTCTATGAGCATTTGATACATTACTTCAGATATAAATTATATTTCGATACTCGGTTCCACCAATCTACACCCATTCTATACCATATTTTGATTAGAATCACCCATCTATACTCGCTTTCACCATCATATGTCCATTTTACATCATATTTTGGTTAAAATTACCCATCTATACTCATTTTAACCATTCCACGACTATTTTATACTAGATTTTGGTTATAATTGCCCATCTAACACTTATTTTCATAATTTTACGCTTAAACTATACCGTATTTCAGAGAATCAATTATTTCTACTCATTTTCACTATTGTTCGAGCATTTGATATATTATTTAGGATACAAATTCATTTATATACTCGTTTTCACCATTGTACGTCTATTTTACACCACATTTTGCTTAGAATCACCCATTTATACTCGTTTTCACCCTTCCATGACTACTTTATACCATATTTTGGTTATAATTACTCATCTAATACTCACCATATTTCAGTTAGAATCAATAATTTATAGTCAGAATGAGTATATAAAATAAATTTGTAACCGAAATAATATATAAAATGCTCATAGAATGGTGAAAACTAGTACAAATGATTGATTCTAACTAAAATACTGTATAATTTGACCATACAATGATGAAAATAAATGTTAGATGTGTTATTATAACAAAAATATGGTATAAAATAGTTATGGAATAGTGAGAATGAGTGTAGATGGATAATTCTAACCGAAATATGATGTAAAATGGGCATACAATGGTAAAAACAAGTATAGATTGGTGATTCTAAAAAAACATGGTGTAGAATGGACGTAGAATGGTGGAACCGAGTATCGAAATGTAATTTCTAACTGAAGTAATGTATCAAATGCTCGTAGAATGGTGAAAAGGAGTATATATGATTGATTCTAACTGAAATACAGTATCATTTGAGCGTACATGGATGAAAATAAGTATAAGATGGGTAATTATAAATGAAATATGGTATATGTAAGTCCTAAAAATCAAGTTGCATCCATCAAATAGGCACAGAAGTCCAAATTGCGCAACCATCAATCAACCGTGCTAATATGAATTGCGCTACAAATCAAACCGCGCTATACTGAACTGCGCCAATGCCCGAGCGCGCTAGGCTGACGAGGCAACACCATCATTACCTGACAAGAAGATCAAATCTTCTGACAGCCTGACAGCCCGAAAAGCGAGGAATCTGTTCGTTTCTCGTACCGCGCCGCCTTCTAGGACAGCTGTCTAAATCCTAGCACGGTCCAGCTGCCAAACCCTAGCGCGGTCCAGCTTTCCCAATACAGCACAATCTGTTGACTAGAGTTGAGCACAGTCTGAAGCTAGCGCTATTCAAGTGGCACGATCCATCAAACTTGTTGAAGATAACTGACTTTTATTACGTGGCTTACATGCCATCAATTGCTCACCACGTGGCAACCGTCTGTACATGACCAAGCGCATTTCAATCAAACAATGCTACACGTTTGAATACGGTTAGCCCACGATCGAGCAACTGCCCAATGGCCAGCGCAGTTTGCAGTCTGCGCAGTCTGTCTCCAGCGCAGTTCTTTGTGCGCAATCCATAATAACTACAAAATAGTTATTTCTAGAACTCTATAAATAGAGTTTCAAGTTCTTCATTTAAGGGGATCATTATTCAAGATCATCAGAGATCAGGAGTTCTTGTCCAAGTGCTGCTGCATTCTTCAGAAGCTATCGTCTTCAAAGTTCACATCGTCCAAGGGATAAAGCGATCGTCTTCAGATCGGATTCCTATAGTTGTACTTTCCCAGAATTCATTGTACTCTTGTACTATTCTTTAAAGTTTGTGAAAAAAAACTTTTGTTTTTGCAAACAAAATGGTGACTCTGCTGGGGACGACTTTCTCCTCCGACGAGGAAGTGACAACTCAATGTGACGCTGCGTCTATCGGAAAGACGCAGAAGACGCTGGTTGTGAAGGTCAACCAGACTGCCTACGAAGCGATGATCAACTCTGGGGCTACTCGGCGCACTGTGGCCTCTGCCAAGAGCAAGGTCCATTAAAAGTGGATCCCAAAGTCCTCTGCGCAACCTGTTGTTTCTTCTGACAGGAGGCCAGTATCCACTTCTGCTCCTGCGCAACCCATCACCCTCTCTACCAAGGCGCAATTCAGAGCCCCTACAGCTCCTGCGCAACCCATCAACCTCTCTGCCAAAGCGCAAGCCAGAGCTCCTACAGCTCATGCGCAGCACACTACTCCTCTTGCCATAGCACAATCTACAACTTATGCTGCTATGGCAAAGTCCAAAACCCCTCTCCCTCTGGCGCAGTTGGCGACCTCTGTCCCTCCTGCGCAATCCACTACTCCTTCAAACAGAGCGCAACCTAAGCCCTCTGTAGTCAAGGCTTCACTTGCTGCTTCTTCTAGAACACAGGTCGCACCTCCTGCTTGTACTATGGCCAAGGAGTCCTCTGTCATCATCTCCAGAGGGCAAGTTGCTGCTTCTTCTGTTCCTGCACAACCCACAGGGGGTAGTCTTTTGACTATTCGTCCTCCGTCTCAACATAAACAGAAAGGCCCTTTGGTCTTTTCTCAATCTTCCGTAGTCCAGAACTTGGAAAATAACAGAGGGAAATGCTCTTTAGCCAACCCTTCTTCACAAAATAAAGGAAAAGGCCCTTTGGTCTTTTTCCAGTCTTCTCCGATTTTTACCTCAGAAGATCCATCTGAACGTACCTCGGCACCAAACAGTACAAAAACCCTCTCAAACAAGAGTTCTTCTCTCCCTGGTAATGCGAAGAATATTGATCAAAGAGGCATTTTGCCTACTCCAGTAGCACATTTCCAAGATCTCCCAACTCTTAGGATGTCCCGCTCAAAGTAGGGGAAATTGCTGGTGTCTCAGACAGAAGCTCCTGGGGGTGAGTTTGCCGATTTACGGACTTATCTCAATAGACCAATTTCTATGAAACGCAAGCAACCAATGCAGAAGGTGAACTTGCATCAAAAACAAACTTCCAGGAGGAAAAATCCTGATACATATGCCAATGAGTTGAGTACTTCTCTGTATACTCACGGGACAAAGCATCTGAAGAATCGGAATCATGTTCCGAATGTCGTCAAAGAATATATCCCTGACCTTCGGGAACACCTCAAGCAGAAGCGGAACAACATTTCAACACCTCCAATCCAACCATTGGAATACCATTATAACCACAAGGTGATTATTAAGTGTTGTTGCTAGACGACAAAACGATCTGTCTTCGATCGTTTAACTTCTGAACCAATGTCAGAAGACGAAGACAAGGTGCTCTATGCCTCTGTAAACATGGCTTCCCGAGAAACCGGGGGTAGGAAATGTTCAAAGCACTGCAAACCCCGTAAGCCCAGTTAATGATATCTGGTCTTACTCCATGAATCCTCTGAAGGAGTATTCCGACACACCCGATCTCGAAGTCGAGACACAGCCGGTTGTAGGAATCTTCTCCAAGATCCTTCCGGTCACTTCTCTGTTTCTTATTTAGGGGACGATTCTTTCTCTGATTACGACGCATATAGCGAAAGCTCTGAACAGACAGTGCCTTCTACTGTACCCAGAGAAGTTTCAGCCTATGTTGTTACTGAAGATCCAGACGCTTCTAGTTCGGCAAATCAAGAACAACGAATCACCGTACTGGAGGATAAATTGAAGACCATGGCTGAAAAGATCGCAAGTATGCATACTGTTATCATAGCTCAACATACAGTATCACCGACTGCACCTGCTGTCAATCCCGAAATTATAGCATCATTGGTGCCTGTCAATGCAGGTCTGGGGGTACCGTCCCCTCCTGTAGCCTCAATACCTATTCAAGTTACACCCAGCCTTTCAGGGGCTAGGGGTAGTGCTTACCATGCTATTCCTCCTCCTAACCCGATGAGCCAGCCTGTTACTTCTCCATCCTCAGGAGATGCCAATGAGGCTATAAAACTACTACGTAATCAGTTCGAGGCCTTCAAACAGAAAGACGGTCTACAGAGGCTTGGGATCAAACAACCTTATCCAGTGGAATGGAAGGAAGTCCCTTTCCCTCCAAAGTACAAGATTCCTACAATCACGCTGTTTGACGGTAGCACTTCTCCGAGTCAGTTCATTAACCATTTCGAGGTAATGACTGTCCAGCTCCAGCCAAGTGATGCTCTTCTTACCAGAGTCTTCGTCGGCTGTTTAGCCGGTACATATAATTGGTACCGCAGCCTGCCTGACGGCTCTATTACTTCCTTTGCCGGGCTCAAGCAGATGTTCCTGGAACGATTCTACGAGGGTATCAACGATATGACTATATCCGCCCTCAACAAGATCAAGCACAGACATAATAAAACTATTGAGAGTTTCATTGAACGATTCTGCCGAGAAGCACTCAAAATGCCTCACGGAACCCCATCTGTTGTAACGATAGACACTTGTAAGTCAAACTTGTTGCCTATCATCAGCATGTGGACGGGGTCAACACAGTTCCAGGACTGGCCGTCATACATCGTTAATGCTAAAGCAGCTGAAGTGAGAGCCGAGAAGTTCAAACAGTTGGGGGTACATATGTCTAACCCTGATCGAGATGAGTCTTCTGCATCTGGTAGCGGTAATCGCCAGAACAACCACAAGGGCAAAGAAACCTTGAACATCAACCTCAAGAACAAGGAATCCTTGGCCGTTAACGTGGCTCGACCCACGTCTACCTCTACTCCTTCTGCACCTCCACCAAAGGAACCTCGCCCAAAAATAGAGTATTCCTTTGATGAAAATGATACAGCGAGCATCTTCGACTGTTTGTTGAAGAGCAATAAATTGCAACTTCCTGACCCGAAGAAGCCTGATGAAGTCGGTAAGACTGACCACCCTAAGTACTGTATTTATCACAGGTTCATAGGGCATCCTACTCAGGCATGCTATGTGCTCAAAGGCAAGATTCAAGAGTTAGTCAACGCCGGTGTTATCACTCTCCAACAGGATGAAAAGACTGTTACAGCCAATATGATTTCTGTACAGTTTGGCGACTTCCCGCCACAAGTGGTGCAGAGTGGCGTAATCCCCATTCCCAGAACCACTCTTGAGATTGAGAATCTTCCTCCTCCACAAAGTGAAGGTCTTGTCCCCTTATCCCTTGATAATAGCGAGATTATGTGGATCCATCCTGATCTTGTTAAAGATTTTAAAGTTCCTTCTTCCTCCAAGCAATGCTCCAAGGGCAAGACAAAGAGCTGCAATATGGTGTCTTTTGACCCCATAGTTGAAGAAGAGATCCTGTTGGGCACCAGATCAGGGAAAATCTATCTACGGGAGCATCCCGAAATTCAGGAGGATCCTGCTTCGTCCTCCGAAGCTATTCCAGTACAGCCTGTCTCTACAGAGGGTATCCCCTCTACGTCATTACTGGTTATGGAACCAACTCCTCCTAAACCGGCAGCAGCTGACAAAGGCAAACAACAAGTCCGCTTCGACAAAATTTTGAAGAAGTCATCCCCCTCTGGACTTGAAAAGCCATATAACTTTGACATATTGGCTCAACTGGCCAACACACCGGCTAGGCTGTCTATCTTCGAGCTCTTACGCCTCTCTAAAGAGACTCGAGAAACACTGAGTGAGGCTTTGATGCAGGCAGACACTTGCTTAACTCTTCTCAAGAAACCTGAATCAGAACCTGTCTCTTGTCTCCACTGTCACAGTGTGCTGGAATTAATTCCAAACATCACCTTCACACAAGATGACATGTTGATGGAAGACAATCGACATGACCGTCCTCTCTACTTTACAGGATATGTCGACACCATGAAGGTCGATCGTATTCTGATAGATCCAGGGTCAGCACTCAACATCATGCCTAAGACGATGTTGGATGCTCTGAAGATTCCAGTGCAGAGCCTCTCCGGCACTATCACCACCATCCTGGGATTCAACCAGGGATGAAGTGAACCTTTATGCAAGATACGCCTAAAACTCCAAATTGGCAATCTTCGCACGAAGGTGACCTTCTACATTATAGATAACCATGGTTGTTCCTACAATGCTCTTCTGGGGAGACCATTCCTTCATGAACACAACATTGTTCCTTCTACTCTCCATCAATGCTTCAAATACGTTGATGAAAAAGGGGAAGTCCAAAAAGAAGTTGCGGATCTCTACCCGTTTAAAGGTGTTGAAGCATATTATAATGACGCTCGCATGTACAAAGAAGAGTTTATGAAGGTAGTTTTGGCCATGGATGGTGAAGAAGAACAAGAAGCAGTGCCCAGTGACACTCTCATCATACCTTTCAAAGGGCGTGTCTCTCATCCTCAGTCCTCCAAACCATTAGCTATTCATCTGCCAGCCCAAAAGCAATCAACTGGTGATAATCAAGATCAAAGGGAGCTCACCTCTTCTGAGCCACTGGTTATCGACCTCCGTCATAACAAGGAGAAAAGGGAGCTCACCTCTTCTGAGCCGCTTGTTATCGATCTTCGTCGCAACAAGCCTAAACCTCCTTGCTCTTCTTTTCCTCCTCTTGTAATCGATCTGACCAAGCCAGCTAAGGCTAAAGGTCCTGTTATAAATATTGATGTACAAATTAATGAAAAAGTATCTACTTTCCAATATACTGATGTCATTTATCATACTAAATGCTTTTTGGATATGCTAGACTATCTTTCAGTCATTTACAATAGGAGTCGTACAATCCTTTCAGACGAAAGTATTATTTGAACATCCAGACGACTCATATTTTGTTGTCCCTTCTCGAAAGAGAGGTGAGAGTCCAATACTTTTTAGTAAAGGACCAGAACAAAAATTCAGCTATACGGATGATAGCAAAAATAACGATATAGAACGTCTCCAACTTCGTCGTTATAGTCAACAATCAAAAGACATCATCCGAAAGATGGGTTATGACTTCAAGAATGGCCTCAATTACGGTAAGGGTAGACGAACCCCTATTCGTACGGTTGTTCCGAAAGGGAAATCAGAGATGTACTACAGCAGGACGAAAAGAGGTCTCAGATATACTTCACCTCCGGTCTTATCTCCAGAAGTCTCCGACTACGATAATGAGGAACGCTCTAACTCTTCTGATTCCAGATCATGGGATTCTGATACCAGCATTGGCCAAGTTCATCGATTGATCGTATCTTCTAACATGGTCTCCGCTGAACTCCCAGAAGGCTGTGATGAGGAGATTGAAAAAAATCCCGAAACAGATCCTTGGGCTCAACGAATGGATACCCAATGGGAACTCCGATTTGAACAACGAGAACCTCCTACCGAAGATCAATTGGTTCAAATTGACATAGGAGAAAATGGGTCACCTCATCCAATATTCATCAGCAAGAACCTTCCAGAGGCAGATAAGCAAGAATTAATTCTTCTTATTCGAGAATATATTAATATCTTTGCTTAGAATTATGAAGACATGCCAGGTTTAGATCCCAAAGTTGCTACTCATAAACTAAATATTTTGCCTAATATAAAGCCAGTCAAACAGCAGCAAAGGGGATTCAAGCCAGAAATGATGGAAGCGATTGATGATGAAGTCAAAAAGCTCATAGCTTGTGGCTTTATTCGAGAAGAACAACATCCAGATTGGGTAGCCAACGTTGTCCCAGTCTTAAAGAAAACTGGCAAAGTTTAAGTTTGTATTGACTTTCGGGATCTTATTGAAGCTTGTCCAAAGGATGAATTTCCTCTCCCTATTACAGATGTCATGATCGACAATACTTGTGGGTTTGAAAGGATATCCTTCATGGATGGATTTTCTGGTTACAATCAGATTCGGATGAACCATGAAGATGAAAAACATACTTCTTTCTGCACCCCTCGCGGAGTCTACTGCTACACTGTGATGTCATTTGGTCTCAAGAACGCGGGTGCAACTTACCAACGAGCTATGAGTACCATCTTTCAAGATCATCTTTGTAAGACTGTCGAATGCTATGTTGATGATATTGCTGTCAAGAGTCGCCTGAAGGAAGATCACATCCAAGATTTAAGAACTATCTTCAATCTAATGCGCCAACATCAGTTAAAAATGAATCCCATCAAGTCATTCTTGGGTGTCTCTAGTGGTAAATTTCTCGGCTTCGTCATTACCTCTAAAGGTATACACGTGGATCCCGAGAAGATCAAAGCCATTCAAGAGATGCGTCCTCCACGCAACTTAAAAGAGCTACGAGGATTCCAAGGTCGACTTGCGTACATTAGGAGGTTTATTTCAAATCTGTCTGGACGCTGCAGACCGTTTACTCGGTTAATGAAAAAGGGTGTATCTTTCGTTTGGACCGAAGAATGTCAACAAGCATTCGATGATATAAGATGATATCGGATGAACCCACCAGTCTTGGTGCCACCAATCTCAGGCATACCATTCTTAATGTATGTCCGTGCTATGGATCATTCATTGGGTGTTTTACTTGCCCAGAAAGAACAAAAAAGGCCATGAACAAGCCATCTACTATCTTAGTCATACTATGATTGGTGCTGAACACCGTTATAGTCCGGTTGAGAAAGAATGCCTAGCTCTTATGTTCGCTGTTCAAAAGACTCGGCATTATATCATTGGCCAAACCATTCACGTCATTTCCCGAGTTAATCCTCTTCGGGTACTGATGAAGAAACCCAGCACACTCAATTCTCGACTGGCTACATGGGCCATTCCGCTAGCCCAATACGACATGGTTTATGTTCTGCAAAAATCTGTTAAGGGTCAAGCACTGGCTGACTTTTTAGCAGCTCATCCTGTTCCGGAGACATCTAAGCTTTATGACAAAATTCCGGATGAAACATTGGAATCAAACATGATCTCTGAAGAATTTCCTACCTGGCATATGTTCTTCGACAGAGCATCCCGGATCGGACCCAATGGGACCATTGTCGCAGGAGTTGGAATTGTTCTAGTCTCTCTAGAAGGTTTAGCTATCCAAAGAGCTTATTCCTTAGATCAGTCATGCTCTAACAATGTGGCTGAATACAATGCCTTGCTCATTGGACTCTAATTAGCAAAACAGTTAGGAGTCGAATATCTTGAAGTCTACGGCGATTCTAAACTGGTTGTCAATCAGGTTAGAGGAATATACGAAGTTCGCCATCAAAATCTAATGCCCTATCATGAAGCTGCAATTGTCATGGCTACATCATTCAAGGCTTTCTTCATTGAATATGTTCGACGAGCTTGTAACACTGAGGCAGATGCTTTAGCTAATCTCGCAGCAGTCTTAGCAATTCCCGTTAAGAGAAAACAAGTGGTCGTTGTTTCCAACAGAGAGTTGTTCTGCATTGAAAATAATCGCAACATTGAGTTTAGTAACTTCGCCAAAGTCAATGTTATCAATGAAGATTGGAGAGCTCCTTTCATCGACTTCGTAGTTCATGACATACTTCCTGAAGATCCTAAGGAGGCTACAAGTATTCGTCGACGATCTCTTCGATTCTACTACAATCAGACTACCAAAACTCTCTATCGACGGACTTATGACGGCCTACTCTTGCGCTGTCTTGCTGGTGATGAAGCGAAGCAAGTATTGCGTGAAGCTCATGATGGTGTTTGCGGAGCACATCAACTCGGCCCTAAACTGCAAGATCGTATCCGACGAATGGGTTACTATTGGCCCTCTATGGTGTCTGATGCCATCGAATATGCAAGAAAATGTCGAGCCTGTAAAATCCATGCAGATTTTATCCATCAACCGTCAGAATTCCTTCATCCGACTGCTGCTTCCTGGCCTTTTGAAGCTTGGGGCATGGATATTATAGGTCCTATCAATCCTTCTTCTTTTAAAGGACATCGGTTTATACTAGCAATAACGGATTATTTCTCCAAGTGGGCCGAAGCTATACCTTTGGCTGAAGTCAAAACCAGCAGCATCATCAACTTCGTCAAACACCACGTTATCTATAGGTTTGGTGTACCTCGACGAATCATTCACGACAATGGACCTCAGTTCATCAGTCAAAAGTTCACTAGGTTCTGTGACGATTATCGGATTGACAATGTCGCTTCTACAGCTTACAACCCGGCAGCTAATGGCTTGGCTAAAGCCTTCAACAAGACTATTATGAAGCTCCTTAAATAGTTTGTGTCTACTAACAAACAGAACTGGAGTGAAAAGCTTAGAGAATGTCTATGGGCCTACCGTACTATGGTCCGCAACCCCATAGGCTGTACACCCTTCTCTCTGGTGTACGGTTGTGAAGCAGTTCTACCTCTGGAACTTCAAATTCCATCTTTGAGAATTTCTATCGCTAACGAACTTACTGCGGAGAACAATGATCTTCTTCGACTTCAAGAACTGGAGGCACTCGATGAGAAACGGCTATTGGCTCAACAACATATTAAATTGTATCAAGCCCGCATCTCGAAGGCTTTTAACCGTAAAGTTAAAGTCAGAGCCTTTCAGAAAGGAGAACTCGTTCTTACAGTCAGACATCCCATGACTATAACTCACATGAGCAAAGGCATGTTCGATGCAAAATGGGAAGGGCCTTATATCGTGAGTAAAGTTCAAATGGAGCCTATCAACTCACAGAGCTGGACGGTCGGGTTGCAATGATGCCTATCAACGACAAGTTCCTTAAAAAGTACTATGTATGAATGTAAAAAGGAATTTCTTGTAAATATGACAAGACAGTTCATAAATAAATTTTGATTTTATTTCCTCATAAACGATGTTACATAATATCAAGGACGAGAATCACTATCGTCCTTCTTAAAGACAGGACGAGGACCACTGCCGTCCTTTTCAAAAATATAGTCAGCAAAAGAGCCGAGGACATCCTTGCTCGATTTCACCAGAAACGCGCAAGCGGCCATCCTCATGGCCTCTTCTTCTTCAGTCTTCCTTGGCTCAACTAGTAAGTCCAAGATATCCCGTGGCGGCTTGAGTGCAGACGAACCTTCGCCCACCTCCGTCTGCTTTGGCTGTTTTGGCTCGGTTGGACGCTCCTCAGCGACTTCTTCAACCTTGGGGACAATCTCAGCCTTCTTGGATGCATCTCCAGACGACATTTTGTGAAATTGATCATTCCATCTAAATTTTGGTTCTATTTATAGGCAGAGATTCTTGAAACAGTTGATTACGCGAATCGAAGCGATGTATTCTTCACAATATTCATCCGACGGTTAATCCGTTCATTCCAATTCGACGGTTCATCCGTTCATTCCATTCACCTGACAGTTCACCCGTTCATTCCATTCATCTGACGGTTCATCCATTCATTCCATTTATACGACGGTTCATCCGTTCATCCCGACGATTCATTTCGTTCATACATTCTGACGACTCATCCATTCATCCATATCAACAACTTGACACGTCTTTATTACCTCTGATTAAGTTGTCTACCGAAATAATGATATTCAAAAAGAAAATTATATTCTACCATGTCCATATTACCTCTGAGCAGATATAATGAATATAATTATTTTCTAAATCAAGAAATATATCATGTCCCGAACCTCTGAATATATTTTCTATCGCTATTATTTATATCCGTAATGGGATATGCAACAAATAATAGAGCCACAAAAATAGTGTCTTTTCATTGATCAAGATAAAAGACATTACAAAAAGACATATCATAATGGAGAAAATACAAGAGATTTTCTTTCACTCGGTGGGGTCATCAGATTAGCTATCTGCTGCTTCAAGATTTGGAGTCATTCTTCACGATAATCCAGCACCCGCCTTCTAGCCTCCGCCATTCCAGATTCAGCGTCAAATGTTGGCAAAGTCACTAGTCGGCGAGTGATTTCATTTTGATGAAACTTGACAAACTTATTCTTCTCATGGGTCAGAATATTTAGTTGCTGAACTGCAGCTTGATGCTGAGTGGTCTTTTCTTCAAGAGCAAGTTGAACGATTCTCAACTCCTCTTGAAGTCGAGCAAACTCTGCCTTCAGATCAGCAACTTTCTTCTCTTTCTCCCCAGCAGCAGACGCTATTATATCCATCTGAGAATCATATTCTGAAGATTTTGTGGTAAAAGTGTCCAAAAATTTCTTGAAATCTGCCTTCGTGACCTCAGTTTCTCGAGTCATCCTTTCGAACTCGGCATTCACCAGTGGCTCTACCTCTCCTCGGTTAAGATCTTTGTAAATCTTGATTGATTCCTCCAGCTCGTCCAGTACATGTTCAAGGTAAGCAGCCTGAGCTTCATCGCCTTGATCTCGAATGCCGCCAATCAGATAAGAAGTTGGACTTCTGACAGTGATGAAACCAACATTCTCTTTCTCCATTACCCTTTCTACCAAAGGTCCCAAGGAACTGAAGAAGAAATTGGTAAAAGAACCAACTATAAATTTATTGGTAGCTACTGCACTAGGTGTAGCAGCTATTCCTACAGAAGCTTCAGCAGCAGATGTTTGTGAAGGCAGAAGTTCAGCTTCTTGAACATGAGCTGTAGCCTCTTTTAACAAAGGAGCCATTGTAGAGCTAGTTGCCCCTCCTGGATGTTCTTCTGCGAAATCAAGTAAACATTATCAGTTTGCTGTCACTAAGGACTATCAGAAAAAAGATCAAAATGAAGGCAAGCTTACCAAATCTGGGTTTAGTGACAAGATTGTCATTTGATGGGATAGGCTGGAGCCTCGCGGAAGTAGTTTCAGACATTACTGCCTGACTACTTCCCGCTTCAGAGCCGTCTGATAGATGATGGCTGCCGCTGGCTATCGCCTCTGTCTGCACTATGTGTAGGGTGTGAAAATTATGACACGCTGACATAAGACTCAGTCCAAGCCATACGCTCAAAGCTATACGCTCAGTCAAGTCCATACGCTCATCTAAAGGCCGTACGCTCAGTGAATATTTTATTATTTTCTGAGATGACAGCACAGCATGTATTTAATAAAGGATGAATCTGACACTTCGTCTTTCGTGCAAAGACAGCTGTCCAATGGAGACTAGCCGTCGTATAGGTTTTCGAAGAGTCGGTTTTGTCTTTTACGAAGACAGCTCAGCATCTCTCATAAATGTAAAAGCCATCATTACTGTCAGTTTTGACAGTCTGTCAGCCATCATATCCGCAGTCACGACGCTCAAGAAGATTTTGTCAGTTATTGGAAGATATGGCATATCAAAGAAGATTGATGATGGCCACGTGTCTATTTATTCAAACATGCCACGTATTCAAACATACGACTCCTTCCCAACCAAGTGAGCGTATGGATCTCATACGACTCCTTCCCAACCAAGTGAGTGTATGGATCTCATACGACTCCTTCCCAACCAAGTGAGCGTATGGATCTCATACGACTCCTTCCCAACCAAGTGAGCGTATGGATTCCATACGACTCCTTGTCAAGTGAGCATATAGTTTCCATACGACTCCCTGTCAATAATGTGAGCGTATCAGCTTTATATGGTTCTACGATGTCCAAGTCAGCGTATGCAAGACATGTGCCTTCAAAAGCTAGCGTATGACTCTTCTTCTAAAGCAGCGTATCACAGCAGTTGTGTCCAGGATGATTTTCAACGTGCAGTTAACACACGTTCTCACGTGTCCTGCACTCAGTTATCTACTTCTTCAGAAGTTATGCAACGTGGCATTCATGCCATCAATCTCTCCTGAATATGCTCCACTACTTTCAACCGCACGCTAATGTGTCTCCATCAGAATTTGCCACGCGTCCCTGCAGTTATGCACACGTCAAGAAGCTTCTAGAGGCGCATCAGCCGGCTCGTGCTCTTCATCATTACCAGGAGGCAACAAAACAGGTGCTCCTTTTCTAAATCGTGTCACCGTCGCAAAGCTGTCTGTTAAATTGAAATTCTCAGCAAAAGTGTTTGCTGATGTATAAAAGATCGAATAAGTATACAGCATGCGCGGGCCACGGTCGTTTCTTGTCGGCATCGAAAATGTTGTCTTTGTGTCACGAGCATTGTAATAGGCCCAAGCCTGGGCTCCATCAATCAAATAACCTTTTCCTTGTAGGCATGTTATGGCATTGCCTACGTGGAATTGGTCGTAGCCGAATTGGCGTGCAAAATGGCTTGGGAGATAAGGTTCAAGATAGCATTCATCTTCGAACCGGTATACTAGATGTGATGGCCGAATCGTCCTCAGCCAATCGAAGGTTGTACGACCCAAAGGTGGCACTCTCACCGAGTCGATCATGTTTGTCGGTACATATTCATAATCGACGGGAGGTGGAACACAGTAAAAGTTCCATCCTTTGCCCAGGTTCAAGACTCGCCTGCAGTCTTTCAAAGTGGTATAGATCCACTTACATCCAGAATATCTTCTTAGAAAACTGCCACTCACTGCTCCCATAGCAGGGTTCATTAAGGAAGGATGGTGTAGAAGCAGCCATCCAAACAGATATGTATACGGCAGTTCCAGCCGAGGAAAATGTCCCTTTTTGCCTTTTCCTCAAATCATCGAATCAACGAAGAGACGGAGGCCGGCGTTCATTTTGCATGTCATTGCTGACAATAAATCCATCCGGTAGCCAAAAATTAGACGGACAGCAGCATACAGATGGAAGCGGTCAACTGCACTGGCCCCAGGAACGACATATCGTCGAAGCCAGTAAGTAAGAAAACCTGCCAGTTGGGCTTCCTTTGACATGGGCCTGTAACCCATCCTCATAAAACTCTCGACGATGTCTCCTTCCTTGAAAGGAGGATACTGAAGATCATCCTCAATCTTGATATCCATCTCGTTGTGCGTCTCCATCAACTCTATCACCTCGCTATTGTTAAGCAGTTTGAAGAAGTTGGGATTGCAGTTCTCATGTTCTTTGGTCTTCTTCTCGATAATATGGTTGAGGAAAAGATATGGCAACCATTTGGTCGAATAGCACGTGCCAGCCGTGCCACTCTTGTAGTATAGAGAACAAATCTTGTAATGGCAGAGTAGTTCTTCAAAAACATCTACCATACGAGCATTCTCCTGGCGCAGTCTGTCCAACTCATCATTTGTCGGGACAAACTCTTCATAGGGGATATCCTCCATCGGCAGATTTGAGATGTACTTCATCTCATGCAAGGCTAATCCAATTTCCCCGCGTGGCGTCATGAAAGTCCCAGTCCTATAATTGTATCTCTCCGCCAACGCAAGGAATATATGTGGATTAGGGGGGAAGCCATAGACTGTGGCATACACTGCCTGATACAGATCAATTTCTTTAAGCTGATCTTCAAATTGAACCAATATCCAATTGGCTATACAGATCCACCTTTTATTGTCCGGGTTCACAAGACCTGTCAACCGCAAATCTTGGTCCGGATACCTCCCTTCCACCTTCGCAAACTCATTTGCGAATATTGGAGTTCTTACTGGTAGCAGCAGAGAAGAATCTTCCGGCGGGATGCAACCGGGTTTTAATCCTCTGAGTAGGGAGCTATGTCGCTCAGAAGAACTGTAGAATACATCCATATGGTTTGGCCCCTTCTTAACACAGATATTACCCACTCGGGCCTGCTGCAACGGAGTTATGTCCTATTTCATTGTTCTGGGATAGCTCGCAAAAGCATATCTGGCCAGAGGAAGACATCTGGAGATCTCTGGCAGAAGTATCGTCTTCTCGCCCCTTTGGAAGATTCTATGTTCCATGCGTGGCCTTGGCTGAGAATTCTTGTCAAAAGCCTCACCAAACAAGAACAGAGGTTTCTTATGGGTGACAGTGTCAGCAGTTTGAAGAGGCTGCCCGTTCATCAAACACAATAAAATATCATTATCTTGCGCAGTCAGGACAGTCTGTCGAGATGATGGTAAAACATATTGAGGAAAAGACACATGTGAGAGATCTTCCTTGAATGCTGATTCAGACAGAGATCCTGCAAGAACCTCGTAGTTGGGATCTTCTTTGAGGTTAACTGCATCAATAAAGAGACAAAGATCAATATGTGCAAAAGAAATCAAAAAATTTCTTCACAGTTCATCAAATTGCGCTGTGTGAAACAATCTATCAGATTGCGCCAGCACAGCCAATGTGCGCAAGACATCAAATTGCGCCAACCTACTTGCGCAAGACATCAGTTTGCGCTAGCATGGCTGACTTGCGCAAAACATCAGATTGCGCATCGATGCGCAAATCGACGGATTGTGCTGAATACTCTGTCAGCACCTTCCAACCGATTGCGCAAAGATACAATTTTCATAAAAATGAAAACTGTTGAACATGCAGCCGAAACCCTAAACAGGGTGGCGCAAGTGGTTGAGAATACCATCAATCTCTAAAAAGAGAGAGGCATGAAAGTTCAAAACATCAAAAACCCTAAAAAGGGTTTCGATCATGGTTTATCATTCACCTTGCAGAGTTGGGTGGCCCGTCTCGTGACGAGATACTCGTGGTGCAACACGAGTCGAAGGTTCAGCAGGAGCCTTTCCCTTCTCAGTGGCCGATCGCTTGGGCGCCATTGATGTTGATGACGAGAAGAGGAAGAAGGAGTAAGAGAAGGAGAGGAGTTTCTTTCTCTTGAGGATTCGAAAGCAAAGTAAAGATAAAAAAGAATGGAAGATGAAACTATTTATAGTTTCTCACAGAATCGTAACAGTCACCTCCGATTGCGCCGAGAAAGTCGGAGCTAATTCCTCCAAACGTGCAGCCAGAGCGCAACTTGATTTCAAATTTGAAATTCAAAGTATTTCGAAACTTTGAATATTTTCAAATTTCGAAAACTTTGAAGGGGGTCTTGTAAGTCCTAAAAATTAAGTTGCATCCATCAAATAGGCACAGAAGTCCAAATTGCGCAACCATCAATCAATCGCGCTAATATGAATTGTGCTACAAATCAAACCGAACTATACTGAACTGCGCCAATGCCCGAGCGCGCTAGGCTGACGTGGCAACGCCATCATTACCTTACAAGAAGATCAAATCTTCTGACAGCCTGACAGCCCGAAAAGCAAGGAGTCTGTTCGTTTCTCGTGCCGCGCCGCCTTCTAGGACAGCTGTCTAAATCCTAGCGCGGTCCAGCTGCCAAACCATAGCGCGGTCCAGCTTTCCTAATACAGCGCAATCTGTTGAATAGAGTTGAGCGCAGTCTAAAGCTAGCGCTATTCAATTGGCGCGATCCATCAAACTTGTTGAAGATAACTGACATTTATTACGTGCTTACATGCCATCAATTGCTCACCACGTGGCAACCGTCTGTACACGACCAAGCGCATTTCAATCAAACTATGCCATGCGTCTGAATACGGTTAGCCCACGATCGAACAACTGCCCAACGGCCAGCGCAGTTTGCAGTCTGCGCAGTCTGTCTCCAGCGCAGTTCATTGTGCGCAATCCAGAATAACTACAAAATAGTTATTTCTAGAACTCTATAAATAGAGTTTCAAGTTCTTTATTTAAGGGGATCATTATTCAAGATTATCAGAGATCAGGAGTTCTTGTCCAAGTGCTACTGCATTCTTCAGAGGCTATCGTCTTCAAAGTTCACATCGTCCAAGGGATAAAGCGATCGTCTTCAGATCGAATTCCTATAGTTGTACTTTCCCAGAATTCATTGTACTCTTGTACTATTCTTTAAAGTTTGTGAAATAAAAGACTTTTGTTTTTGCAAATAGTATAAAGTAGTTGTAGAATGGTGAAAATAAGTATAGATATGATTCTAACCGAAATATGATATAAAATTGGCATACAATGGGCAAAGCTAGTATAGATGGGTGATTCTAATCGAAATATAGTATAAAATGGGCTAGATTGGCGAAATCAAGTACAAATAACTGATTCTAACCAAAATATGTTAAAAAATGTGGCGTTGATTTGTGGAAATGAATACAGAAATGTAATTTATAACTGAAATAATGTATCAAATTATTGATTCTAATTGAAATATGGTATAGTTTGAGCATACAATGATGAAAATAAGTAATGGGTTCAAACGATACTGTATTTCATTTAGAATCAATAATTTATACTCCACCATTCTACGAGCATTTGATACATTATTTCAGTTAGAAATGATATTTCGATACTCGGTTCCACCAATCTACCCCCATTCAACACTATATTTTGATTACAATCTCCCATCTGTACTCATATTCACTATTGTACGTCCATTTTATATTATATTTCGGTTAGAATTATCCATCTATACCCATTCTCCCCATTCCACGACTATTTTATGCCATATTTCGGTTATAATTATCTATCTAACATTTATTTTCAATTAGAATTAATCATTTGTACTCATTTTAACCATTCTACGAACATTTGATATATTATTTCGATTACAAATTCATTTATATACTCGTTTGCACCATTGTACGTCCATTTTATACCATATTTTGGTTAGAATCACCCATTCCATGACTACTTCATACCATATTTCAGTTATAATTATCCATCTAATACTCATTTTCATCATTGATACGTTATTATAGTTGGAAATTACATTTCTATACTCGTTTTCGCAAATCTACACCACTTTTTACCATATTTGGTTAGAATCACGAATGTGTACTCGGTTTCACCAATCAAGTTTCATTCTACACCATATTTCGGTTAGAATCACCCATCTATACTCATTGTCACCATTCCACTACTAATTTATATCATATTTTGGTTATAATTACCCATATAATACTTATTTTCATAATTTTTCTATGAAACTATACCGTATTTCAATTAGAATCAATCACTTATACTCGTTTTCACAATTCCACGACAACTTTATTCCATATTTCGGTTATACTTACTCATCTAAAAATGGTTTTCATCATTGTACGCACATACTATACCGTGTTCAGTTAGAATCAATCATTTATACTCGTTTTTACCATTTTACGAGCATCTGGTACATTATTTCGGTTAGAATATATATTTCTATACTCGTTTCCACAAATCTATGCCACATTTTCTCTTTCCATATTTTTGGTTAGAATCACGGATTTCTATCTCGGTTGCACTAATATACTCCCACTCTATAATGTATTTCGATTAGAATCACCCATATATACGTTTTTACCATTGTACGCGCATTTTATACCATATTTTCGTTAGAATAATCCCTCTATATTCTTTTTTGCCATTCCACGAGTACTTTATACTATATTTCGGTTATAGTTACCCATATAATACTCGTCTTCTTTATTGTATGCTCATACTATACCGTATTTCAGTTAGAATCGATTATTTATACTGGTTTTCACCATTCTACGAGCATTTGGTATCTTATTTCGGTTAGAAATTACATTCCTAAACCCTTTTCTACAAATCCACTCCACTCTTTTTTTAATCATATTTTGGGTAGAATCATGCATTTGTACTCAGTTTCAGCAATCTAGTCACATTCTACACCATATTTCGATTAGAATCACCCATCTATACTCGATTTCACTATTGTATGCCCATTTACATCTTATTTCGCTTAGGATCTCCCATCTATACTCATTTTCACTATTCGACAACTACTTTATACCATATTTCGTTTATCATTACCCATCTTATAATTATTTTTAACATTGTACGCTCAAACTATATCGTATTTTAGTTAGAATCAATCATTTATACTGGTTTTCACCATTCTACGAGCATTTGATTCATTATTTCGGTTAGAAAATTACATTTCTATACGTGTTTCCACAAGTGTACGCCATTTTTTACCATATTTTGGTTAGAATCACGTATTTGTACTCGATTTCACAAATCAACCCCCATTCAACATCATATTTCGATTAGAATCACCCTTATATACTCGATTTCACGATTGTATGCCCATTTTACTTTATATTTCGGTTAGAATCGCCCATCTATACTCATTTTCACCTTTTCACGACTACTTTATATAATATTTCGTTTACAGTATCCCATCTAAAACTCGTTTTCGTCATTGTACGCTCAAATGATATTGTATTTCAGTTAGAATCAATAATTTATACTCATTTCACTATTCTACGAGCATTTGATACATTATTTCAGTTAGAAATTACATTTCAATACTCATTTCCACAAATCTACGCCACATTTTATACCATATTTTGGTTAGAATTACGCATTTGTACTCGGTTTTACCAATCTACGCCCATTCTACACTATATTTCGATTAGAATTACCCATCTATACTCGATTTCACCATTGTACGCCTATTTTACATCACACTTCGGTTAGAATCACCCATCTATACTTATTTTCACTACTTTATACCATATTTTGTTTATAATTACCCATCTAATACTTATTTTCATCCTTTTAAGCTCAAACGATATTGTATTTCAGTTAGAATCAATCATTTATACTCATTCTCATCATTCTACGAGCATTTGATACATTACTTCAGATAGAAATTACATGTCGATACTCGGTTCCACCAATCTACACCCATTATACACCATATTTTGATTAGAATCACTCACTTATACTCACTTTTACCATCGTTTGTCCATTTTACATCATATTTTGCTTAAAATTATCCATCTATACTCATTTTAACCATTCCATGACTATTTTAGACTAGATTTCGGTTATAATTACCCATCTAACACTTTTTTTTATCATTGTACGCTTAAACTATACCGTATTTTAGTTAGAATCAATCATTTCAACTCATTTTTACCATTGTACGAGCATTTGATGTATTATTTCGGATACAAATTCATTTATATACTCTTTTTCACCATTGTATGCCTATTTTACACCATATTTTGGTTAGAATCACCAATTTATACTCATTTTCACCATTCCATGACTATATTATACCATATTTTGGTTATAATTACTCATCTAATACTCACCATATTTATGTTAGAATCAATAATTTATACTCAAACCGAGTATATAAATGAATTTGTAACCAAAATAAAATATCAAATGCTCGTAGAATGGTGAAAACGAGTACAAATGATTGATTCTAACTGAAATACTATATAGTTTGACCATACAATGATGAAAATAAATGTTAGATGTGTTATTATAACCGAAATATGGTATAAAATAGTCATGGAATGGTGAGAATGAGTATACATGGATAATTCTAACCGAAATATGATGTAAAATGGGCGTACAATGGTGAAAATGAGTATAGATGGGTGATTCGAAAAAAATATGGTATAGAATGGACATAAAATAGTGGAACCGAATATCGAAATGTAATTTCTAACTAAAGTAATGTATCAAATGCTCATAGAATGGTGAAAACAAGTATAAATGATTGATTCTAACTGAAATACAGTATTGTTTGAGTGTACACGGATGAAAATAAGTATAAGATGGGTAATTATAAACGAAATATGGTATAAAGTGTAGAAGCATGAAAAATATGGGGTTCATGCGGATCACAATTTGTCGCATATATGCCTTGGGCCAAACAGGCCAACATAAAGGAAAGCCGCATGATAGATTCAGTGCCTCATGCGGTCCGTCGACAACCAGCTACAGAGGAAAGATATGCGGCCAAGAGGAACAGTTCGTCTGATAAAGCTGACAAGTCATGTCCAAGCTGACAAAAAAATAACAGCTTTGACACTTTGACGAAAAGATAAGACGTGAGACGTCACCAAAAGCAGGGTTCATACGCTTTCATGCGGCCAGAAAGAGTGTCACCAAGGTCGCATGAAACTTATGCAGCTCAAACATATGCGGCCCCAAATTCCCCGAAACTTCATGCGACCAAGGGTGACTGTGATCCAAGCCGCATGAGCATTATGCGGCCAAAATACAGAATCTATGTGGCTTAAATCCTCAAGCTATGTCTGGGCTAAGGAATTCTGCTACTTAAGCCGCATGAGTCTCATGCGGCCCCACATGGTCGAAAACTAAGAGATCTATGCGGCGGAAAATGATTCATGTGACAGGATACGTGGCAAACTGACCAAGTCTTGACTGTCCAGATTTGCTGCAACAAAATCCCAACAAATTGACAGATGGCAGCCAAAGAACGAGTCTTCACGTGCTAATTAGCCATGCGGCCACAGACCACCTATGCGGCTCAACAAACACACCACTATATATAGCAGGGTGCTACACCCCTGCAAAAGGCTGTCAACCTTCACAAAAGCAATTTCTTCAAGAGCTAAGGACTGCGTCAGATAGTCCAAGGAGTAAGGTAGAGTTGATAGCACTTTTCCGAGCCTCTACCGTCACCCCCAGAATCAAAACTAAACAATTGTACTTAGATTGTTTCCTAGGATTTCTTTCTAGGCTTTTCTTTGTACAAGCAAGTTTACAATCAATTTTAGTGTTGGCTTAATTGCACTTTGCTACCCTCAACTATTACCATTTTTCAACTTTGTACCCTAAACTATTTTTTGTAACAATTTGGTACCCAGATGTTATTTTGGACTAAAATGCCCCTACCCCTACCCCTAACCCTCCCCCCCTGCACGCTCCGGCCGCCCCCCTGCTCACTCCGCCCCCCCCCCCCTGCTAGCTCCGCCCCCCCTGCCCCCCACCCCCCCTGCTCACTCCGGCCGCCCGCCCGCCCCCGCCTCTCCCCTAGGCCGCGGCAGCACGGGAGGAGGGGGGCTGGGGAGGGAGGGCGGGGCGGGAGGCGGGGCAGGGGGTGGCCGAAGGTAGCAGGGGGGGTGGGGGGCGGGGGGGCGGAGCTAGCAGGGGGGGTGGGGCGGCCAGAGCTAGCAGGGGGGTGGCCGGAGTGGGGAAGGGGGTGGAGGGAAGGAAGAGGGAAGGGCATTTTCGGAATTTTTGAAAAATTAGGTATCAAATTGAAAAAAAAAATAATAGTTGAGGTACCAATTTGTTACGAAAAAAAGTTTATGGTATCAAGTTGAAAAGGCGGAATAGTTGAGGGTAGCAAAGTGCAATTAAGCCTTTAGTGTTTTGTAATACCTGTCTTTGATTTTTTTTGGCAAACACGATGTCGACTCTGCTGGGGATGTCCTTCTCTTCTGATGAGAAGTTGGTGACAAAATCTGACGCGTCCAAGCTCGGCACTACACAACAAATGCTTGTGGTTCATTTTGACCAGCAGCCTTCAAAGAATTGCCCTCTGAAGGGAGCGCCAGCCCGTCATAGAAGCGAGCCAACCCAAAGAGGACTCGCAGGACGTCGGCGCACAAAACTGTTGCTCCCGACCAAGTTCTCGAAGGAGCTCCTTCTGCAGTTCAAGACGGTGACCAAAGCTCTCCTGCAGCTTTGCTTCCGACCGCGGAGGACCCCACTGCCCCTAAATCCAGCAGAGGAAAACACTACGATACTGAGTTTTTAGGGGCACAAGGGAAATCCATGCGGACAAAGAAGAAGCCGCATAAGAGAGATGGGCAGTCTGTCTATGCGGCAGCCAACTCTGGCCGCAGGAAGATGGCCTATGTGGCAGCCAACTCTGGCCGCAGGAAAATGGCCTATGTGGCAGCCAGCTCTAGCCGCAGGAAGACAGCCCATGCGACAACCAATCCTGACCTCATACAGGATGCCTCATGCGGCCATGTCAGAAGCTCGGTGTTCAACCGTCTCTCATGCGGGCTCGACTCCACGCGGCCCATCGAGAATGTGGAATGTATCAATCTGGACTCTTTTTACTATGTGCCATCGGGCGGTAAGTCAAAAATTTTTAGGGCAGTGCGGGCCGAACAAGCCCAGTCAACTGTCCAAGTTACTGACTGTCAGCGGGCCCCGTTAATTGTTATACGGGCTCCTGATGGAAAGTTGTACAGAACCACCCGCGTCCTATCCCCAGGGCTAACAGACAGGGTGGGTCTTTAAAGTCTCCCTCCAACGATCCAGAGCAAGTGCTATTACTAGCCACGGGTCAGGGAGCAAACATGATACCTAAGTACCCGTGCGCTCGGAATTCCTGAGTCCACAAGTTTGGTGCAAAGGTAGATCAGCTTGCTACCGACTTGCGTGAGGTGATTACTCACAAACGCAAGGTGGCAGCATTGGCATGCAATGAGTCCCTCTCGGGACGTCGTTGCACCCGAGTCATCATCAACTGCTGCCGCGATAAATTAGCAGCACCTGAAGGTCGGCAGTCAGTTTTTCGACGAATACAGCAGCCAGCATCTGTCCGAAAACAACTCAAGAAACAGGTGCAAATTCCAGGGGACGAGGAGTTTCCTTTCGCCTCCTATAATTTAACTCAAAAGGTTCCTCCTAGCAAGGGAGAAAAGAAGACAGGCTCTTCCAGCCGGCCATCTCGGCCAGTACGGTAAGGAGACCCTCATCTGGAGGGTTCTCATCGACAACCACAGGGGGTGTCTATTTAGGCACTCGATCGAAAAAGAAGCTTCCGACACCCGGGGGTGCACCTTTGGCCTCCTTGAGAGTAGATGAAGCTGGGGGTAGCAGTCCCCTCAATATATGCGACAACCCGGTGTACCAAGAACACATACAGGGGGTAGAGGTCCCCCAGAACTGTGCAACAGACTTGAATTTCCCTGAGGACCACCACCCTCACCAAGATAATGCGGCTTCCCGCACAGGGGGTAGCACCCCTTCCGAGTCCGAGGAGGAAGACATTCTGACATTCTCCGATGATTTCTCGGCACGGAGGTATGACACAGCGAGCACCTCTGCTATGGTCCATTCCACCTCTACCCACGTGCGGACAGTCTTTATGGCCGACGACGATCATGAAGCGCCTTCTGATCGACAACGTCTAGAAGTACTTGAAGCCATGCTCCTGTCTTGGTCAAGTCTGTGGACAAAATCAAACCCGCCTTGCCAACCCAACCGGCAAGGATGCCCGGACAAACAAGCTTGGGACCCGCAGTCAACGCGGACTCCAATACGATCGCCCCTCCTTTGGGTGACGATCCCTTAGGAGCGTCTGTTCCTTCAGCTGCAGATGAAGCCAATGAGGCAAGGAGGAAGTCCAGGAGCTTCGTGCAATGTTCAATGCCCGAGACTCCTCTCGGGACCTCAGAATAGGGCAGCCATATCCCGTTGCATGGAGAGATGTGCCTTTACCACCACGGTACAAGCCGTTCCATATCAATTCTTATGACGGGAAGACCTCTGCTAGTCAGTACATGACTTACATTGAGGTTACAACCGACCACTTGCCGCATAGTGATGCCATCCTCACGTGATTATTCATCGAAGCATTGGAGGGGATCGCGTTTGACTGGTACCGCAACCTTCCCGACAACTACATCCATTCTTTTGACGGCTTCAAGCACATGTTCCTGGAAAGATTCTACGAAGTGGGTTATGATGTGACGATGTCATCTCTCATGGACGTCGTTCAGGGAGAGAGGGAGCTAACAAGGAACTATATCGAGCGGTTCTGCCAAACCGTAATGAGATGCCCTAAGGTAATCCCGAGAGCTCCTTGATTGAAATCTGCCAAAGAAGTTGCTCCCTGCAATTAGCCTTTGGATGGGTGACGATCAGTTCAGGGATTGGACGACCTTCATCATAAGTGCTACCAATATAGAGGCAAAATTGAAGAAGGCTCGCCAGTTGGGATTACACATCCCAGACGGAGAGGATAAGGGCAGACGTCCTGGCTCCACCTCCAGCAACAACAGGTGGCGCCACCTCCAACCGGGACAATAAGGGTAAATAGGCCATGGTCGCTGATGCGACTCAGAAGCCAGAGCAAAAATAGGTGGAAGGTCCGTGGCCCAAGGTTAATTACTCATTTGAAGATAGTCATGTCAAACGTATCTTCGATATGCTCTTGCAAGGGGGTAGGATCCAGCTCCCTCCACCAAGGCGTGAGCCCCGAGCGGTAGAAATGGAAGATCCAAAATATTGTCACTTCCACCGCTATGTCCATCATGCCACTCATGACTGCTAACAATTAAAGTAGTACATTCAGAGTCTTATCGACTCCAAAGCTCTATCGATAGACTTTGAAGAGGTTACCGTAGGCGGCGAATATGGTGTCAATTCAGTTCGGCGACTTCCCTCCAACAAGCACTCCAGACGGGGTAATACGTGTCCCTCGGGCAACGATGGAGGTTACTAATCTTCCACCCGCCCGGAGCCAGACTTCTGGATTGGTACCTCTCACCACATCGCGAGGAGAGATCATGTGGGTGCATCCAGACTTAGTGCCCGAAGTTACCCGGGAGGTGTCATCTCCTTCCAATAAGAAACGGGGCATGAAGTCTAGATCCTGCCATACAATTTCAGCTGAGGCTGAGGAAGCTACAGCCATTGTTACCCGTCTGAAGCACAAGTCCAGCCCGCACGGGATAGTTCAGCCGAAGATCCTCAGCTGGCAACGTTGCCTCCCTCTGATATTTCAAGGCCATCTCAGCCTCTACTGGCAGATAAATCCAAGCTAAAGGAAACCCGCTTTGACAGGCCGCTCCATAATGATGTACCTCAGGGACTGGAGAAACCTTACAACTTTGACATATTGGCACAATAGGCTAATATGCCAGCAAAGTTGTCGTTGTACGAGCTCCTAAGGTTCTCCAAGGATCTTTGTGTCGCATTAAGTGAAGCATTCCAAAATGCTGATGCCTACTTAGCTCAGGTCAAGCCTCCAGGGGAAGTACCCGCCAGCAGATCTATAGGGCAGCGATGTAACAGATGCAAAGCCCAACATCATATTTACTCTGCAGGACATGTTGGTCAATTCCAATTTGCATGATCGCCTCTTGTACTACACTGGATATATAGGCGAACGTCAAGGTGGACCGGATGCATATCGACCCTGGCTCGTCAATAAGCATCATCCCGAAAAGCTTGCTCCGATTTCTTGGCATCCCTATGTACCGGCTAGCGGCGACCAACACTGTCATTAGCGGTTTTAACTCGGGAAGGAGCTATCCCCTAGGGAAGATCCGGTTGAAGTGCCAGATTGGTGGCCTGAAGACGGAGGTTACCTGCTACGTCATAGATGCAGACACCTCCTATAACATCCTCTTGGGACGTCCGTGGATACATGACTATATGATCGTGCCGTCCTACCATTCACCAGTGTTTCAAGTATGTCAGTAAACACGGTTCCGTGAAGACTGAATTTGCCGACATTGATCCCTTCAAAGGGGTTGAATCTTATTACTCTTCGGAGGCTTGTCTTTATGACAAATCCAGGAAAATATAACTGACGAACTGGAAGCCATCACAGGGCCAGAAGAACCCTTGAGAATTCGTCTCCAAGCCCGCAGACCGGACAAGGCCGCACCCCTCATCGCAACCTTTGCATAAAGAGGTGCTCGGTTCTCCTACCTCACCTACCCAGTTGGAACCAATGGTCATCCGTCTCCCGAGATCCCGCCAGGAGCCAAAACCTATCATAGGGCCAATAGTGATCCGACTGCCAAAATCTAATCAAAGGCAACAGGAAGATGCAAGGCCCTCTGTAACACCGATGGTAATCCGATTGCCAAAATCTACTCAAAGGCGACCGGAAGACACAAAGTCCCGTGCTGAGCCAATTGTCATCCGTCTTCCCAAGACGAGCCAGCAGCCAAGTGTCGATCCAATACTCTCAGGCAAGTTAATACCTCAAGATGAACCCTTGGTGGTCAACTTGCCCAAGACAGCATCCCGACCATCTAAGCTCGCAGGGGGTAGCCAAGGAGGACGAAGAACTCACCAAATACTTGGTTACACAGGTGGATAGCCCCTCTCCTGATGATGTAATCCCTGTAGACAAAATTCCTTATTTCATCAATAAGAGGCTGCCGTTAGACTATTCTGAGTATGATAAGCCTAATCTAACGTATGCTGCACGGGACTGTCTAGACGTTAGCCTGCACACACGGGTGACAACCGTCCATACCCCAAATCGACTGGCTCCTATAAAAGGCGCTTACTTTATGGTCCCAGACAGAAGAGGATGGGATCACACGATCATCTTTGGCCGAAAAGAAGGTCCTCAATCTTTCATGCCACAAGAGTTCGATCTCAGGCCCGACGTTGGAAGATTACTGCTCTACCTGTACAGTCCTCAAGCTAAGTACTTCATACAAAAATAGGGGTACGACATGGAGGCTACCCCGGGTCTAAACCACGAAAGTGGTTGGCGATTGCCTCTATAGCTGTCGGCACCAGCAGGGAAACCTCAGGACCATTATCACAAATCCAGACGCGGCCTTGGGTATATTACTCCACCAACAACGCCCGAAAGTTCTGATGAAGAATGCGAGTGGCACTCTCATTCGTCCGAGTCACCCATTTATGACTCTGATAGCAGTATTGGAGATATATTTAGGCAGACATTATCTGTCAACATGACGTCCGCTGATATCGAAGAGGAAGACGAAGATTTACTTGAACCACTTGAGTTGGAGCCGTAGGGTCCAGCAACTAGACGCACAATGGGAGAAACGCTTTGAACTTCGTGATCCTCCCATTGAGGACGAGGTTATGCAAGTTAACCTCGGACGATGAATCCTCTCCAAAGCCAATCTTCGTCAGTAAAAGCCTGACAAACGGCGAACGGGAGTCGTTGTTACAACTCATCAAAGAATACATCGACGTCTTTGCCCGGAGTTATGAAGACATGCCAGGGCTAAATCCCGAGATTGCACTTCATAAGCTCAACATTTATCCTGACGCAAAACCAGTTAAACAACAGCAGCGGCAGGTTTCGTCCAGACACCATGAATTCTATTGAAGCGGAAGTAAACAAGCTTATAGCTAGCGGTTTCATCCATGAAGAGCAGCACCCAGACTGGGTAGCCAACATAGTGCCAGTCATCAAGAAGAACGAGAAAATCTGAATTTGTATCGATTTCCGTAATTTGAACGCGGCATGCCCTAAGGATAATTCCCTCTTCGATCACCGACTTAATGATCGATAATACGTGTGGCTTCGAGTGCATGTCATTTATGGATGGCTTTTCAGGATACAATCAAATCAAAATGTCCCCTGATGACTGAGAAGCATACATAATTCCGAACATCGATCGACGTATATTGTTATACGGTCATGCCCTTTGGCCTGAAGAACGTCGGTGCTACATATCAACGGGCTATGAGTGTCATCTTCAGAGATCATCTACGCAAGACGGTGGAGTGTTACGTTGACGATATCGCCAGTCAAGAGCCGCTCCAAAAACTGATCACTTACATGATTTGAGAACAGTGTTTGACCTCATGCGAGCGCATAACCTGAAGATGAATCCCACCAAGTCTTTCCTGGGGGTGTCCAGCGGAAAGTTCTTGGGCTTTGTCATCACTTCCCGGGACATTCACATAGATCTCGACAAAACAAAAGCAATCCTGGAGATGAGCCCACCAAGGAACCTCCGCGAACTTCAGGGAAGACTAGCCTATATCAGGAGGTTTATATCTAACCTCTCAGGGCGATGTCAACCCTTCACTCAACTCATGAAGAAAGGTGTCTCTTTCGTATGGAACGAGGAATGTCAGCGTGCATTCGATGATATTAAGGAGTACTTGACGAATCCGCCAGTTCTGGTAGCCCCGATCGTCGGAAAGCCCTTCCTGCTCTATGTACGGGCAATGGAACACTCGCTCGGTGCTTTGCTAGCACAGAATAATGACTTGGGTTATGAACAAGCCATTTACTATCTTAGCCAGATGATGGTAGGACCGAACATAGGTACACCGTCGTGGAGAAGGAGTGTCTTGCCCTAGTGTTCGCCATTTAGAAAACACGACACTATGTGGCAGGGCAGACCATCCATGTTGTTTCACGAGTTAATCCTCTCATGGTTCTCATGACCAAACCAGGCGCACTCAGTTCTCGTCTGGCCACCTGGGTGATACTATTATCCCTATATGACATGGTTTTTGTTCCGCAGAAGGCTATTAAAGGTCAAGCCCTGGCTGACTTCTTAGCAGCCCATCCAGGCCTAGAAACAGCCATAATCTATGAAGAAATTCCCGACGAATTCGTCGCCTCGAACATGACTTCGCATGACGCTATTTGGCGAATGTTCTTTGACGGTGCTTCAAGAACGGGGCCAGAAGGTGATATCGTCACTGGAGTCAGGGGTAGTATTAATTCTCCCCTCTGGGTTGGTGGTCAATCGGGCATATTCTCTTACAGAACCCTGTTCAAACAACATAGCCGAATACAACGCTCTAGTCATCGGACTCCAACTCGCAAAAGAAGTGGGGATCAGGTACCTGGAAGCATATGGTGACTCGCAGTTGGTTGTTAACCAGATTCGAGGTTCATACGAGGTTCGCAATGAGGACCTGATTCCCTATTATCAAACATCAATTGCCATCATTATGACCTTAGAAGGGTTCTTTATAGAGCATGTCCCTAGGCTCCAAAATATCGAAGCCGATGCCCTAGCAGTGTAGCAGCATGGAAAATATGGGGTTCATGCGGATCACAATTTGCCGCATATATACCTTGGGCCAAACTGGCCTGCATAAAGGAAAGCCGCATGATAGATTCAGTGTCTCATGTGGCCCATCGACAACCAGCTGCAGTAGAAAGATATGCGGCCAAGAGGATCAGTTCGTCTGATAAAGCTGACAAGTCCTGTCCAAGCTGACAAAAAAATGACAGCTCTCACACTTTGACAAAAAGATACGACGTGAGACGTCACCAAAAGCAGGGTTCATACGCTTTCATGCGGCCAGAAAGAGTGTCACCAAGGCCGCATAAAACTTATAGCGGCTCAAACATATGCGGCCCCAAAGTCCCCGAACTTCATGCGGCCAAGGGTGACTGTGATCCAAGCTGCATGAGCATTATAGCGGCCAAAATACAGAATCTTTGCGGCTTAAATCCTCAAGCTATGTCTGGGCTAAGGAAGTCTGCGACTTAAGCTGCATGAGTCTCATGTGGCCCCACATGGTCGAAAACTGAGAGATTTATGCGGCTCAAAATGATTCCTGTGACAGGACACGTGACAAACTGACCAAGTCTTAACTGCCCAGATTTGCTGTAACAAAATCCCAACAAATTGACAGATGGCGGCCAAAGAACGAGTCTACATGTGCTAATTAGCCACGTGGCCACAGACCACCTATGCGGCTCAACACACACACCACTATATATAGCAGGGTGCCATACCCCGGCAAAAGGCTGGCAACCTTCACAAAAGCAATTTCTTCAAGAACTATGGACTGCGTCAGATAGTCCAAGGCGTAAGGCAGATTTGATAGTACTTTCCCGAGCCTCTACCGTCACCTTCCAGAATCAAAACTAAACAATTGTACTTAGATTGTTTCCTAGGATTTTTTTTTCTAGCCTTTTCTTTATACAAGCGAGTTTGCAATCAATTTCAGTGTTCTATAATACCTGTCTTTGATTTTTTATGGCAAAAACTGATGTCGACTCTGCTGGGGACGTCCTTCTCTTATGATGAGAAGTTAGTGACGCAATCTGACTCATCCAAGCTCGGCTCTACACAGCAGATCCTTGTGGTTCATTTTGACCAACAAGCCTTCGAAGACTTGCTCTCTGAAGGGAGCGCCAGCCCATCACAGAAGTGAGCCAACCCAAAGAGGACTCGCAGGACATCGGCATGCAAAACTGTTGCCACTTACCAAGTTCTCGAAGGAGCTCCTTCTGCAGTTCAAGACGGTGACCAAAACTCTCCTGCGACTTTGCTTCCGACCGCGGAGGACCCCACTGCCCCTAAATTCAGTAGAGGAAAACACTACGATGCTGAGTTTTTGGGGGAAACAAGAGAAATTCATACGGACAAAGAAGAAGCCACATAAGAGAGATGGGCAGTCTGTCCATGCGGCAGCCAACTCTTGCCGCAGGCAGACGACTTATGCGGCAAGCCAACTCTGGCCGTAGGCAGACGACTCATACGGCAGCCAACTCTGGCCGCAGAAAGATGGCCTATGCGGCAGCCAACTCTGGCCACAGGAAGATGCCATATGCGGCAGCCAGCTCTGGCCGCAGAAAGACAGCCCATGCGGCAACCAATCCTGGCCTCAGACAGGATGCCTTATGCGGTCTTGTCAGAAGCTCAGTGTTCAACCGTCTCTCGTGCGGGCTCGACTCCATGCGGCCCATCGAGAATGTGGAATGTATCAATCTGGACTCTTTTTACTATGCACCTTCGGGCGCTAAGTCAAAAAATCTTTGGCAGTGCGGGCCGAACAAGCCCAGTCAACTGTCCAAGTTACTGACTGTCAGCGGGCCATGTTAACTGTTATACGGGCTCCTGATGGAAAGTTGTACAGAACCATCCGCGTCCAGTCCTCCAGGGCTAACGGACAGGGTGGGTCTTTAAATTCTGCCTCCAACGATCCAGAGCAAGTGCTATTACTATCCACGGATCAGGGAGCAAACATGATACCTAAGTATCCGTGCGCTCGGGATTCCCGAGTCTACAAGTTTGGTGCAAAGGTAGATCAGCTTGCTACCGACTTGCGTGAGGTGATTACTCACAAATGCAAGGTGACAGCATTGGCATGCAATGAGTCCCTCTCGGGACGTCGTTGCACCTGAGTCATCATCAACTGATGCTGCGATAAATCAGCAGCACCTGAAGGTCAGCAGTCAGTTTTTCGACGACTACAGCAGCCAGCACCTGTCCGACAACAACTCAAGAAACATGTGCAAATTCCAGGGGACGAGTAGTTTCCTTTCGGCTCCTGTAATTCAACTCAAAAGGTTCCTCCTGGCAAGGGAGGAAAGAAAACAGGCTCTTCCAGCCTGGCCATCTCGGCCAGTATGGCAAGGAGACCCTCATCTGGAGGGTTCCCATCGACAACCACAGGGGGTGTCTATTTAGGCACTCGATCCAAAAAGAAGCTTCCGGTACCCGGGGGTACACCTTCGGCCTCCTTGAGAGTAGATGAAGCTGGGGGTAGCAGTCCCCTCAATATATGCGACAACCCGGTGTACCAAGAACACATACAGGGGGTAGAGGTCCCCCAGAACTGTGCAACAGACTTGAATTTCCCTGAGGACCACCACCCTCACCAAGATAATGCGGCTTCCTGCACGGGGGGTAGCACCCCTTCCAAGTACGAGGAGGAAGACATTCTGACATTCCCCGATGATTTCTCGACACGGGGGTATGACACAGAGAGCACCTCTGCTACGGTCCCTTCCACCTCTACCCACATACGGACAGTCTTTATGGCCGACGACGATCATGAAGCGCCTTCTGATCGACAACGTCTAGAAGTACTTGAAGACATGCTCCTGTCGTTGGTCAAATTCGTAGACAAAATCAAAGCCGCCTTGCCAACCCAACCGACAAGGATGCCGGGACAAACAAGCTTGGGACCCGCCGTCAACGCGGACTCCAACACGACCGCCCATCCTTTGGGTGAAGATCCCTTAGGAGCGTCCATTCCTTCAGCTACAGATGAAGCCAAGGAGGCAAGGAGGGAAGTCCAGGAGCTTCGGACAATGTTCAATGCCCGAGACTCCTCTCGGGACCTCAGAATACGGCAGCCATATCCCGTTGCATGGAGAGATGTGCCTTTTCCACCATGGTACAAGCCGTTCCATATCGATTCTTATGATGGAAAGACCTCTGCTAGTCAGTACATGACTTACGCATAGTGACGCCATCCTCACACGATTATTCATCAGAGCATTGGAGGGGATCGCGTTTCGACTGGTACCGCAACCTTCCCGACAACTGTATCCATTCTTTTGACGGCTTCAAGCACATGTTCCTGGAAAGATTCCATGAAGTGGGTCATGATGTGACGATGTCATCTCTCATGGACGTCGTTCAGAGAGAGAGGGAGCTAACAAGGAACTATATCGAGCGGTTCCGCCAAACCGCAATGAGATTGCCCCAAGGCAATCCCGAGAGCTCCTTGATTGAAATATGCCAGAAGAAGTTGCTCCCTGCATTTAGCCTATAGATGGGTGATGATCAGTTCAGGGATTGGACGACCGTCATCATAAGTGCTACCAATGCAGAGGCAAAATTGAAGAAGGCTCGCCAGTTGGGATTACACATCCCAGACGGAGAGGATAAGGGCAGACGTCCTGGCTCCACCTCTAGCAACAACAACAACTGTGGCGCCACCTCCAACCGGGACAATAAGAGTAAACAGGCCATGGTCGCTGATGCGACTCAGAAGCCCGAGCAAAAACAAGCGGAAGGTTCGTGGCCCAAGGTTAATTACTCATTTGAAGATAGTCATGTCAAATCTTTCTTCGATATGCTCTTGCAAGGGGGTAGGATCCAGCTCCTCCACCAAGGCGCGATCCCCGAGCGGCAGAAATGGAAGATCCAAAATATTGTCACTTCCACCGCTATGTCCATCATGCCACTCATGACTGCTTCCAATTAAAGCGGTACATTCAGAGTCTTATCGACTCCAAAGCTCTGTCTATAGACTTTGAAGAGGTTACTGTGGCGGCGAATATGGTGTCAATTCAGTTCGACAACTTCCCTCCAACAAGCACTCCAAACGGGGTAATACCTGTCCCTCGGGCAACGATGGAGGTTACTAATCTTCCACCCGCCCGGAGCTAGACTTCTGGATTGGTACCTCTCACCACATCGCAAGGAGAGATCATATGGGTGCATCCAGACTTAGTGTCCGAAGTTACCCGGGAGGTGTCATCTCCTTCCAATAAGAAAAGGGACAGGAAGTCTAGATCCTGCCATACAATTTTAGCCGAGGCTGAGGAAGCTACAGCCATTGTTACCCGATCTAGAGCACAAGTCCAGCCCGTATGGGATAGTTCAGCCGAAGATCCTAAGCCGACAACGTTGCCTCCCTCTGATATTCAAAGGCCATCTCAGCCTCCACTGGTAGATAAATCCAAGCCAAAGGAAACCCGCTTTGACAGGCCGCTCCGTAATAATGTACCTCAGGGACTGGAAAAACCTTACAACTTTGACATATTGGCACAATTGGCTAATACGCCAGCAAATTTGTCATTGTACGAGCTCCTAAGACTCTCCAAGGATCTTCGTGTCGCATTAAATGAAGCACTCCAAAATGCTGATGCCTACTTAGCTCAGATCAAGCCTCCAGGGGAAGACCCGCCAGCAGATCTACAGGGCAGCAATGGTACAGATGCAATGCCCAATATCATATTTACTCCGCAGGACATGTTGATCAAGTCCAATTTGCATGATCGCCCCTTGTACTACATTGTATACATAGGCGACATCAAGGTGGATCGGTTGCATATCGACCTTGGCTCGTCAATAAGCATCATCCCGAAAAAGCTTGCTCCAACTTCTTGGCTTCCCTATGCACCGGCTAGCGGCGACCAACACTGCCATTAGCGGTTTTAACTCGGGAAGGAGCTATCCCCTAGGGAAGATCCGGTTGAAGTGCCAGGTTGGTGACCTGAAGACGGAGGTTACCTGCTACGTCATAGAGGTAGACACGCCCTACAACATCCTCTTGGCGCGTCTATGGATACATGACTATATGATCGTGCCATCCACCCTCCACCAGTGCTTCAAGTATATCAGTAGGCACGGCTTCGTGAAGACTGAATTCGCCAACATCGATCCCTTCAAAGGGGTTGAATCTTATTACCCGTCGGAGGCTTGTCTGTATGAAGAATCCAAGAAGTACATCACTGACAAACTGGAGACCATCGTAGGGCTAGAGGAACCCAGGAGATTTCATCTCCAGACCCATAAACCAGGCAAAGCCGTACCCCTTGTCGCAACTTTGCATAAAGTGGTGCCCGATTCTCTCGTCCGAGCTGCGCAGTCGGCCGATGGTGATCCGATTGATAAAATCCATTCAAAGGCAATTGGGAAACACAAAGTCCCTTGCCTAGCCAGTTGTCACCCATCTTCCCAAGACGAGCCGGCAGCTAAGTGCCGATCCGACATACTCGGGCAAGTTAATATCACAAGTCCAACCCTTGATGGTCAAGTTACCCAAGACGGTGTCCCAACCTTTTGGATCGCAGGGGGTAGCCGAAGAGGACGTAGAAATCGCCAAATATTTGGTGGCACAGACGGATAGTCCCTCTCCTGATGTTGTAATCCCCGCAGACAGAGTTCCCTATCTCATCAATAAGAGGCCACCTTTCAAAAATAATAATAATAAATAATAATATGTATACTACCCAGAGTGTCGAGTTATGTACATCAGGTACCTCTGAACTTACACTCCGTTCTTCCCACCGAGGGGACTCGCATTGCATCTCTATGAGTGACAAGTCATGTATATTGATACCTCTGAACTTCCCCTTTGATGTTTCGACTACCATATATCACGTCCATATTACCTCTCATGGGTTTTGTTTCAAAATCTATTACCCGCACCACCAGTGCACAGAAGGGTAATGGGTCCATAAAACTTATCCTAATCTATTACTCGCACCGTCGGTGCACAAAAAGGGTAATAGGTCCACAAAATTCCCCAACGGTAAAAATAGCCACGTCCATATTACCTCTGAGTTATTTTCCCGACCATCACAAACAAACCGCCCAATACATAAGAACTTCCACGTTAATAGCACCTCTGAGTTGTTCTGTGTATCCCTATTAAGCCTACTCCTACCACATCCTCATTACCTCTGAGTAGGGAGGCTCTACTTTAAACCCATATTTACCACGTCCTCATTACCTCTGAGTAAATATGTTGGTCTTCTCCCCACTTATTACCAGTACTCGCATCGCCATTACACAAAAAGGGTGATAAGTCCATAAAAGTTATTCTAATCTATTACTCGCACCATCGGTGTACTAAAGAGTAGTAGGTTCACAAAATATCATTCAAATCTATTTGCTCGCATTTTCAAAATGCACAAAAGGGCAATAGGTCCACAAAAAGTCCCCCCCAAGGGGATATTCTTTACATTCAAAAAAAAGAGGGGAGGGAGGAAAATCCATTACTCATCAGCAACACAGCTTGATGAGAATGCCTTTCAGCTGCGCAGTTGAGCACCCAACTCTCAGTCTTGCTCGGCGTTCAGCTTCCTGGGATAGCTTTTCAGCTTCCTCAAGATGTGCATGAGCCTGCCAGTCTTCCTCTAGTTTCTTCAATGCACCTTCTAAAGCGACAGAGGTTCGTATGACCTCATCAGTCTCCTTACATATCTTCTCTCTCTCCTGACGAGCGGCTTGGAGTTCAGTCCCCAGAGATGTCAGCCTGGCTTGGAGCTGGAGGAGCTGCTCGTTAGTTGCGGTCATAGCACGAGCAGTGGTCTCCTCGCGAGTCAAGCAAATCTCTTCCTCTCGGCTCAGCTTGTCATATTTAAGGGACAACTTCTGGAGATCCATCTCTAAAGAGGACTTGGTCGTCTCTTAAACAGCCTTCACCATTTCTACTACTTTTATAAGAAAAGCACGCTCCTCTCCACCGCAACAGACATATCGACTTGTCGTAGTTTCTGCAATTGGATTAGGCACTGATTAGCCTCTGCCAGCTTGTGTTCCAGAAGGACGGCCACCCCTTCTCCGCCCGGAAGCGTCTTCAGCAGGTCAATCTGGCCACGGCAAATGAAGTCCCTCTCACTGAAGTAGCTTCAACCCCTCATTTTAGATGACGGTAGAAGCTCTCAACTATATCCCTCGACGATTCGTCTAGATTTTCCAAAGATAACGGCGTCGAAGGGATATCAGCCAAGGAACCTAAAGGTGTGTGAGATGAAGGCATAGCGGAGCTTGACGACCCTGTCAGGAGGGAAAAAACTCCGAGCGACGAGACTCCCGCACAGCAGCGATCTCCTCTTCTGTAGCCCGAAGAAGCAGAAGACTTGGCAGAGTAGAGAGTTCAGTCTCCGAGGAAGAGGCAGTTTCAATCGACCCTGCATCTACCGATGCTGGTATAGGAACCACCGCCTCTACCATTGGTGCTTCTGGTATAAGCGGCTCTGAACTCGACTCAGCAGGGTTCTTTTCGATTTGAAGGAGGGGAGGTCCATTTCTCCTCTTCAGCAAGAGGTCCACCCCGACGTCATCCGCTACCTCCACCTCCGCGGTCATATCCACCATCGTTAGTGGAGAGGTAGGTCTTGTAGGTCCGAAACAACCAACAATCAGCTTGACTCGAAGGATATGAAGAAAGAGCGAATGAACCTCCTTGTCGGTAAGGATATGACATAGCTTACCAGGGGAGTGCGGTGGAGGCCGCGACTCGCTCTGGACAGTCATAATTCCTCACACTGCCCCCATATCCTCCTCTACAGCAATATCCAAATCCCCTATAGCTGTCACTCCAGCCCCGATCAATCCAAAAGAAGATGAAGCTGGGTCGGTTGCGACCGACTGAGACCCTGCAGCCTCGATATTTGATTTCATAAGACTAGCACCTTCTTCGACCAGGGTACCCGTAACTGGAGGAGTCTCGAAAGCAGCATCGGGCTTCGGAGAATCTAGGTCTTCCAAAGACTGCATAAAGAAGGAGAAACAATAAGATAAACTCCCAAAAGTATAACCGTGTGGTCGACTCGAATGAAACTTACCTCCAGAAGGGTTTCAGCATCACTGCCCTCTCCCGCGAGGTCGGAACCTCGATTCCTAAATATAACCCATTTTTGAGAACGAGGCCTATTAGCAACGGAAGGTCCGCGCTTACTTCGTTTGGGCGAAGGACTCGGCACAGGAGAAGGCAAGCGCATCACCGGAATACTCGCAGGGGCAACAGATCATTGTATTCGTCCTCTTCTTCCGTACCAGTAAAATCGGAGTCAAAGATTTCAACGGTCTTCGCCTTCCCTGCCCTGTTCCTCTTTTTGGCCTCCTTGCGCTTTTCCGCCAGCCTGGTACTAGTTATGAAACTGTACTCGCATCGAAGTGATGGGGAGGCCCATTCACAGAGACATGATGGAGTGCTGCCATGTACGAGATGCGCACTGAGCCCCCGGTAGCAGGAAGAAAGAAGATGGTTTGAGTGCAGACAGCACTGTAGTAATGCCAGACCCGGATACCATCTAGGACGCCGCCCTCATAACCCAAGCAGGGACTCGGGGTGTCCAAAAACAACTAGCAGCACCTGAATTGTCTAGATTACCGGCTGGGCAAGTAAGGTTCCAAGAAGGCAACATTACGGTTGCGGTACACCAGATGTGCATGACGAATATTCTGCAACCAGCGAAACATCTTCTCGGATAGAATCTGGGGCGCGACACCGCCATCAAGATAAAGATGCCTCATTTCCTTATCAGTGAAAGGCGGGACCGATACAAGGAAGGAGTAGCTGTCCTCCCGCGCGAGCGCAAGCATTCGAACATGGTCAAACAGGTCCAAGGCATATCATGATACTGATAAATGAATACATCATTAACCGTCGCATTCCCCTCAGGACTAGGCCGCATCAGGGAAGGGCAGTGCATTAGCAGCCATCCCATCAGATAGTGGTAGGGTGGCTCAATTCGGTTAAAATCCTTCGTAATATCACGAGCTATGGTTCTGGCCGTAAAGTTACGAAGACCCCGATGGATGCTGCACACCATGGCTGGGAGTAGAGCTAGCCTGCCTCCGAAAACCAACTTGACAGCAGGGAGGATAGGTTGTGGCTGATTCTCTCAATCGAACCAGCACCCCCCGAGACCACGCAGATCCTCAGCCATACCATCAGAAATCCCGCCAAGATGGCCTTATTAGACAAGGGTTGGGTATCATGATAGAAGTAGCTGAATGTGTCGGACTGGCTTCCAAATCTGTCCCCAGAAGCTTTGGTCCTCTTGGCGCTTTGCACCTGAACGTCCACTCCTGCATGAGTCTGAGGGCTCCGAGGGACAACCCGACCCGAGGCACCAAGTTCGAACAAGTAACTGACCCAGGCCTTGGTGTGAGGAAGGGTCCCCTCAGAACTTTTATCCTTCTTCTTTAACATTTGTTGACAGGTGCTATGATGACATAACACCTCCCGGTAAATGGCAAGGAACCCGGGAAACCGCCGCTCTAATTCCTCAAACTCCTCATTCGTGGGAGTATACTCTTCATAAACTTCACCTCCCCAGGGCAACTTGGAGACATCATGCATCTCGTGGAGGGCGAGCCCCAGCAGGTGTATAAAAGGTCCCTGTACGACGATTATACATCTCGAGGAGTGCTATGAATAGCTTTGCGTTCATAGAAAGGCCATAGCAAGTGCACCTGATGGCATAATAGAGGCCGAGCTACTGTAGAGTATCCCCATAAGTCGACAGAATCCAGAGCGTCAAGTTGACCCATGGATGGGAACGACACATCTAATTCTGCAGCGACAGTCTACCCGTAGGATATGATCCTTTACGGGCAATCTGGTTCAGGAAAGTGTCGGCCTCAAAGAATCGATTATTGGGCCTCAGGTCATTTATAAAACTACCGGGGGTTAGCCCGACGATATAACAACTGACCGACTCCCTAGTCGCGACCGCTGACCGCACTCGTCTATTATAATAGATATTGCCTACGAAGATTGCCTGCCGATCCTGAGTTATGGGGTCCGCCATTCGCCTCTCGATAGGCACCATGTTGAAACTTAACAGAGAAAACTGGCGTTCCACCTAAGGAAGATGAATCGATAGCCCGTTGGAAAGAAAATCCCAGTTCTCAAATAGCTCCAGGGTACGGGGGTTCGAGACAACTATAGCATCTCCGAACAAGAATGTGGGCTTCAGATGAATGTCCCCTAGCTTCCCGGAATTCATCATACTGAGCAGGTAAGAAAATGATTGGTTCCTGATCTCCCTTAACCTGGCTTCAGGTTGATTACGGGTGATCTGAGTCGACACGTGTTCGACTATCTGGTAAAATCTCACACCAAACGCAGATTGGGCATATCCTATCAAAAGCTCCCCCGATGGAGCTATGGGCAAGTTCACTGCAAAAGACAGAGAAGAAATAAATGTTAGAAGAAGTTCATCCTTTCAGCCATGCGATCTAGCCAAAACAAAACCTATGCAACATAATGAACGTGAGACGCATGCGGCTAGGCCATACAGTGCTCATACGGCACTGTCGGGAGACACTTAGGCCGCTCAGTCAAAAAGCGCTCATGCGGCTCAGTCATGAGGTTCTCATAAAGCACTTATGCGGCTCAGGCACAAAGTGTTCATGCGTCTTAGTAATGATGTACTTATATGGCTTAGTCACGAAATGCTCCTGCGGCTCAAAAACATGAGACACCCATGCGGCTCAGTCAGGAGACACTTATGCGGCACGGTTATGCAGTATACATACGGATCAGTCCTGGGTCACTTATGTGGTTCAGGCTCAAATGTGCAGCGCTTATGCGATTCAGCCCATACGGCCCTATCATACAGAACACATGTGGTCCAACTGAGATAAGGCACGCATCGATCAAGCTTAAAGCACATAAAAAGATATAGCACAGGCCCGCACAAAACATACGACTTAGCCATCGTCTTCCCACTGTCCTTACCTTTGATAGGGGGTGCACGTCGGAATGAATGGAAGGGGAGCCCGCAACGCTCGATGAAGGAGCAAGTCCTTTCCCTTTGGCCGCAGTCGACTTGGAAGCTTTTGGAGCCATTGAAGACAAGAAGACGAAGATGAAAGAGAAGAAGGTAAAAGAGAAAATTTTCTCTTCAAAATAACCCCTATTTATAGAGTTTCTAAAAAGAGTGCCGCTTCGATTCTCGAGATCATTAAAGATAATGATGGCATTTGGGGATTTTATCCCTAGTAACCGTCGACTTTATCTCGAAAAGAGGACCCAAATCCAAAATCGAATCAAGAAAATAAATGTAGCAGTGACAGCTGGAAAGCTGATGGAGTCTTCCTGCGGCTTTAGATCTCTCTGCGGCTCGAAAATTCCCTGCGACTTGAAGACTCCCTGCGGCTTGACATATCCATGCTTCTTATTCAAAGTATTCCAAATTTGTAATTTGAAAACTTTGAAGGGGGTCTTGTAGAAGCATGGAAAATATGGCGTTCATGTGGATCATAATTTGCCGCATATATACCTTGGGCCAAACAGGCCCGCATAAAGGAAAGCCGTATGATAGATTCAGTGCCTCATGTGGCCCATCGACAACCAGCTACAGAAGAAAGATATGCGGCCAAGAGGATCAGTTCGTCTGATAAAGCTGACAAGTCCTGTCCAAGCTGACAAAAAAATGACAGCTCTGACACTTAGACAAAAAGATAAGACGTGAGACGTCACCAAAAGCAGGATTCATACGCTTTCATGCGGCCAGAAAGAGTGTCACCAAGGTCGCATGAAACTTATACGGCTCAAACATATGCGGCCCCAAAGTCCCCGAACTTCATGCGGCCAAGGGTGACTGTGATCCAAGCCGCATGAGCATTATGCGGCCAAAATACAGAATCTATAGGGCTTAAATCCTCAAGCTATGTCTGGGCTAAGGAAGTCTGCGACTTAAGCAGCATGAGTCTCATGCGGCCCCACATGGTCGAAAACTGAGAGATCTATGCGGCTCAAAATGATTCCTGCGACAGGACAGGTGGCAAACTGACCAAGTCTTAACTGCCCAGATTTGCTGCAACAAAATCCCAACAAATTGACAGATGGCGGCCAAAGAACGAGTCTTCACGTGCTAAGTAGCTACGTGGCCACAGACCACCTATGCGGCTCAACACACACACCACTATATAAAGCAGGGTGCCACACCCCTGCAAAAGGCTGGCAACCTTCATAAAAGCAATTTCTTCAAGAGCTAAGGACTGCGTCAGATAGTCCAAGGAGTAAGACAGAGTTGATAGCACTTTCCCGAGCCTCTACCGTCACCCCCCAGAATCAAAACTAAACAATTGTACTTAGATTGTTTCCTAGGATTTCTTTCTAGGCTTTTCTTTGTACAAGCGAGTTTGCAATCAATTTTAGTGTTCTGTAATACCTGTCTTTGATTTTTTTTATGGCAAACAAGCAGGTCTCGCCGCTTCCTTGGCGCTTCCAAATGACACTCATCTTCTAGTCGATATAATAGGCCATGAACTGGTCTGTCCCAGGAACAATCTTCAACTGGGTATGAGTTACTCCGCCCAGATAACCAACGACATACAAGACTGGAGACGCCCGCTCATCGACTTTGCAGTCTATGGAATTCTGCCGGAGGATGTGAAGGAAGCAACTTCAATCAGAAGACGCTCCCTCAGATTCTTCTACAATACGGAGACGAAAATGTTATATCGACGATCCTACGATGGGCTACTATTAAGATGCCTGTCAAATGTAGAACCAAAGAAGCCTTATGTGAAGCTCATGACGGCACTTGTGGGGCTCACCAACCTGGCCCGAAATTGCAAGATCGTCTCCGCCGGATGGGTTATTACTGGCCCACAATGATAGCAGATGTAGTTGATTATGCAAAGAAGTGCAAGGCTTGCCAGATCCACGCAGATTTTATACATCTGCCATCTGAAATCTTGCATCCGACAGTGGCCTCTTGGCTATTTGAAGCATGGGGAATGGACATCATTGGGCCAATTATCCCGCCTTCGTCTAGAGGGCATCGGTTCATACTTACAATCACCGATTACTTCTCCAAAGGGGCGGAAACTGTTCCGCTGGCAGAAGTTAAGACATCAAACGTGATTAGCTTCATAAAACATCACGTCATCTACCGTTTTGGACTGCCACGGAGGATTATTCACGACAATGGTCCGCAGTTCGTAAACCATGCTTTCTATCAATTTTGTGACAAGAATCGGATTCAGAACATGGCCTCGACAGCATATAACCCATCGGTTAATAGTCTGGCTGAAGCTTTCAACAAAACAATAATCAAGCTCCTAAAAAAGTTCGTGTCTGCAAACAAACGCACCTGGAATGAAAAGCTTGGCGAGTGCTTATTGGCGTATCGTACCACAATTCGGACGGCTACAGGAAATACACCGTTCTCTTTGGTTTACGGGAGCGAGGCAGTCCTTCCATTGGAGACTCAGATATCTTCACTTCGAGTGGCCCTTCCTTACCGGTTGACGTCAGACGATAACTACCGTCGACGGCTACAAGAGTTGGAAGCATTAGATGAGAAGCGTTTACAAGCTCAACAAAGCATAGAGCTCTACCAAGCGCGCATCTCTCGAACTTTCAACAAGAAAGTCAAACAAAGAATATTCCAGGTCGACAATCTTGTCTTGGCCATTCGCAGACCAATGGTCATGACTCACAAGACCCCCCGACAAATTCCAGCCTAAATGGGAGGGTCCGTTCATCATCGAAACCGTATTCTCCAACGGCGCGTACCGTCTCACAAAACAAAATGGAGACTTGCTCATAATGCCCATCAATGGCAAGTTCCTCAAGAAATACTATGTCTAAATGACATATTCCAACTATCTCTCAGATTGTGAGTTATGTACCCTCTGGTATCGCTAAACTTACACTCTGACCTCAAATCTTCCAGATTGTTGAGTTATATACCCTCAGGTATCACTGAACTTACTCTCTGACTGCTCCGAATGGATTCATATCTCATCTCCTAGTCATATCTATGAACTTCCACACCACAGTTTGCTTCAAAATCTACTACCCGCACCACCAGTGCGCAGAAGGGTTGTAGGTCCATAAAACTTGTCCTAATCTATTACCCGCACCACCAGTGCGCAGAAGGGTAGTAGGTCCATAAAACTTGTCCTAATCTATTACTCGCACCATCAGTGCACAAAAAGGGTAATAGGTCCACAAAACGGGAAAAACAACCACGTCCATATTACCTCTAAGTTATTTTCCCATCCATCACAAACAAATCACCCAATGCATAGAACTTCCACGTTGATAGCACCTCTGAGTTGTTCTGTGTACCCCTATTATTCCTACTCCTACCAGTCCTCATTACCTCTGAGTAGGAAGGCTCTGTTTTGACCCATATTTACCACGTCCTCATTACCTCTGAGTAAATATGTTGGTTTCGTCTCCACTTATTATCAGTACTCGCATCGCCAGTACACAAAAAATGGTAATAAGCCCATAAAAGTTATCCTAATCTATTACTTGCACCATCGGTGTACCAAAGAGTAGTAGGTCCACAAAATATCTTTCAAATCTATTTGCTCGCATTTCCAGATGCACAAAAAGGGCAATAGGTCCACAAAAATCCCCCAGTTGGATGTCCTTTATCAAATACAAATGCTGTATTAGGCCCTCTAGTACAAGCACAACAAAATACCACAAATAAAGAATGGAGTGAACATACTCTGCTTATTCAAAATTAGTTACATTCATAGGACTACATCGACAGCAGAAAACAAAGAAAGGAAAATTTGGCAATACATAGTTTGGGTAGTTTGACAGCACTCCGTCTTCAAGCAGTTTCGTGGCCCTCGAAGGAAGTCATGTTTTACTGCTGAGAAGCAAACAAAGCTGTTGAATCCCCAAGGAGTTGCCTGGAGGAGGGCAAATATAGCATGCTATCCTCCCCTCCGTATTGCGGATCCTTAGCCCCGCTCCTCCGAAGGACCATACCTTCAAAACATCATCCCTGAGGGTGGTTTCGCCTACTTGGAGAGCCATGAAGGCAGGATGTTCATAACGACGCCTGACCACCATCCAACTCTCCGAGGTATAAAGGCCCTTCCTACCACCTGGGGAAAAATCTTCTGAAGCATGAAGAGTCCTGAGTTGTTTGATGTTTATGCCAAAAAGGCGTGGGAAAAACTCTTCCGAAGCATGAGGAGTTTTGAGCTGTCTGATGTAGGCGTCAGAATGGTGTATTTTCACTCTATCGCCGACACCGGTCCTGGAGAAGTTTGCTAGCCAGATCCCTACAAAAACATGGAAAAAAAAGGGGAGCTTAGCACCAAAAAGAAAAACAAAACAACAAACTCTGTTATGCGGCCTAGGCAAAGCAGAAATCATGCGGCCCAAAGTCATGAGGCCGACTTCATGAAGAACTCATGTAGCTCAGTCATGAAGCACTTATGCGGCTCAGTCATGAAGTGTTCATGCAACTCAATTGTGAGGCACTTATGCAGCTCAATCATGAAATACTCATGAGGTACTCATGCGGATCCGACATGAGGCAATTATGCGGCCTAGTCATACAGTGTTCATGCGGCCCGATCATAAAAGTGCTCATGCGGCTCAATCATGAGGCACTTATACGGCTCATACATGAAGTGTTCATGCGGATCAATCTTAAAGCACTTATGCGTTTCAAGTTCGAAATAAGCATAGGTTATGCAACCCAGCCCATGCGGCCCTATCAGAACACATGCGGTCCAAATGAGATAGGGCATGCATCGACTAGGCTTAAAGCACAGAGGCAGTATATGACAGGCCTCCATACATGAAATATGCGACATGGCCATTCAAAATTTCAGTCGTCGCCTTCCCACCGTCCTTACTCTTGAGAGGGGGTTGCACGTCGGGATGAATGGAAGGAGCGTATGCTGCGCTCAACGGAGAGGCAAATCCCCTCCCTTTGGCCGCCATACCAGTCGACTTGGAAGACTTTGGAGCCATAGCTGAAAGTATGATGAAGTCGAAGGAGAAGAAGGAAAATCTCTCTCCGGATGACCCTTATTTATAGAGTTGCTGAAAAGTGCATCTTCGGTTCTCGAGATCATTAAGATAATGACGACGTCTGGGGATTTTATCACTAAATAACCGTCGAGCGCCTCTTCGATTCTCGAGATCATTTAAGATAAAGTTGATGATTGGGGACTTTATCCCAAGTAACCGTCGGCTTCATCTCGAAAAGAGATCCACAACAAAGAAATTAAATGCAGCGGTGATAGCTGGCAGGCTGATGGGGTTTTCCTGTGGCTCAGGATTTCCCTGCGGCTCGAGATCTCTCTGTGACTCAAAAAATTCCCTGCGACTTGAAGACTCCCTGCGGCTTGACATATCCATTCTTCTTATTCAAAGTATTCTAAATTTGCAATTTGAAAACTTTGAAGGGGGTCTTGTAGAAGCATGAAAAATATGGGGTTCATGCGGATCACAGTTTGCTGCATATATACCTTGGGCCAAACAGGCCCGCATAAAGGAAAGCCGCATGATAGATTCAGTGTCTCACGCGGCCCGTCGACAACTAGCTGCAGAGGAATGATATGCGGCCAAGAGGATCAGTTCGTCAGATAAAGCTGACATGTCCTGTCCAAGCTGACAAAAAAATGATAGCTCTGACACTTTGACAAAAAGATAAGACGTGAGACGTCACCAAAAGCAGGGTTCATATGCTTTCATGCGGCCAGAAAGAGTGTCACCAAGGCCGTATAAAACTTATGCGGCTCAAACATATGCGGCCCCAAAGTCCCCGAAACTTCATGCGACCAAGGGTGACTGTGATCCAAGCCGCATGAGCATTATGCGGCCAAAATACAGAATCTATGCGGCTTAAATCCTCAGCTATGTCTGGGCTAAGGAAGTATGCGACTTAAGCCGCATGAGTCTCATGCGGCCCCACATGGTCGAAAAATGAGAATCTATGCAGCTCAAAATGATTCCTGCGACAGGACACGTGACAAACTGACCAAGTCTTAACTGTCCAGATTTGCTGCAACAAAATCCCAACAAATTGACAGATAGCGGCCAAAGAATGAGTCTTCACGTGCTAATTAGCCACGTGGCCACAGACCACCTATGCGGCTCAACACACACACAACTATATATAGCAGGGTGCCACACCCCTACAAAAGGCTGGCAACCTTCATAAAAGCAATTTCTTCAAGAGCCAAGGACTGCGTCAGATAGTCCAAGGAGTAAGGCAAAGTTGATAGTACTTTTCCGAGCCTTTACCGTCACCCCCCAGAATCAAAACTAAACAATTATACTTAGATTGTTTCCTAGGATTTCTTTCTAGGCTTTTCTAATTTGTACAAGCGAGTTTGCAATCAATTTCAATGTTCTATAATACCTGTCTTTGATTTTTTATGGCAAACATAAAGTAGTCATAGAATGGTGAAAATAAGTATAGATGGATGATTCTAACCAAAATATGATGTAAAATGGGCGTACAATGGTGAAATCGAGTATATATGGATAATTCTAATCGAAATATAGTGTAGAATGGTCTTAGATTGGTGAAACCGAGTACAAATAAGTGATTCGAACCAAAATATGGTAAAAAAATGTGGCGTAGATTTGTGAAAATGAATATACAAATGTAATTTCTAACTGAAATAATGTATCAAATGATCGTAGAATGGTGAAAATGAGTATAAATTATTGATTCTAACTGAAATACGGTATAGTGTGAGCATAGAATGATGAAAATAAGTATAAGATGGGTTCAAGCAATACTGTATTTCAGTTAGGATCAATCATTTATACTCATTTTCACCATTCTACGAGCATATGATACATTATTTCAGTTTGAAATTATATTTCGATACTAGGTTCCACCCATTGAACACCATATTTTGATTAGAATCTCCCATCTATATTCATTTTTACCATTATACGCCCATTTTACATCATATTTCTGTTAGAATTATCCATCTATACTCATTCTCCCCATTCCACGATTATCTTATGCCATATTTTCGTTATAATTATCCATCTAACATTTATTTTCAGTTAGAATTAATCATTTGTACTCGTTTTAACCATTCTACGAACATTTGATATATTATTTCGATTACAAATTCATTTATATACTCGTTTTCACCATTGTACATGTATTTTATACCATATTTTGGTTTGAATCACCCTTTTTATGACTACTTTATACCATATTTCGGTTATAATTACCCATCTAATACTCATTTTCATCATTGTATGCTCAAACTATATCCTATTTCAGTTAGAATCAATCATTTATACTCGTTTTTACCATTCTACGAACATTTGATACGTTATTACAGTTGGTAATTATATTTCTATACTCGTTTTCGCAAATCTACGCCACTTTTTTTTACCATATTTTGGTTAGAATCACGCATTTGTACTCGGTTTCACCAATCAACTTCCATTCTACACCATATTTCGATTAGGATCACCCATCTATACTCATTTTCACGATTGTATGCCCATTTTACCCCATTTTCGGTTAGAATCACCCATCTATACTTATTCTCATTAGTCCACAACTAATTTATATCATATTTTGGTTATAATTGCCCATTTAATACTCATTTTCATCATTTTACTATGAAACTATACCGTATTTCTATTAGAATCAATCATTTATACTCATTTTCACAATTCCACGACAACTTTATTCCATATTTCGGTTATAATTATCCATCTAAAATTGGTTATCGTCATTGTACGCTCATACTATACCGTGTTCAGTTAGAATCAATCATTTATACTCGTTTTCACCATTCTACGAGCATCTGGTACATTATTTCGGTCAGAATATACATTTCTATACTCACTTCCACAAATCTACACCACATTTTTTCTCCATATTTTGGTTAGAATCCCGCATTTCTACTCGGTTTCACCAATCTACTCCCACTCAATAACATATTTCGATTAGAATCACCCATATATATGTTTTCACCATTGTACGCCCATTTTACACCATATTTTCGTTAGAATAATTCCTCTATATTCTTTTTTGCCATTCCACAAGTACTTTATACCATATTTCGGTTATAGTTACACATTTAATACTCGTCTTCATTATTGTATGCTCATACTATACCGTATTTTCGTTAGAATCGATTATTTATACTGGTTTTCACCATTCTACAAGCATTTGATATCTTATTTCGGTTAGAAATTACATTCCTATACCCTTTTCTATAAATCTACGCCAACTTTTCTAATCATATTTTGGGTAGAATCATGCATTTATACTCAGTTTCACCAATCTACTCTCATTCTACACCACATTTCGATTAAAATCACCTACCTATACTCGATTCACCATTATATGCCCATTTACATCATATTTCGGTTAGAACCGCCCATCTGCAATGTATCAAATGCTCGTAGAATGGTGAAAACGAGTATAAATGATAGAATCTAACTGAAATACAGTATCGTTTGAACCATTCTACGAGCACTCTACGAGCATTTTCACCATTCTATATCGCATTTCAATTAGAATCAATAATTTATACTCATTTTCACCATTCTACGAGCATTTGATACATTATTCAGTTAGAAATTACGTTTCTATACTCATTCCGCAAATCTACGCCACATTTTTTACCATATTTTGGTTTGAATCACGCATTTCTACTCGATTTCACCGATCTACGCCTATTCTACTCTATATTTCGATTAGAATCACCCATCTATACTCAATTTCACAATTGTACGGTCATTTTACATCATATTTTGGTTAGAATCTCCCATCTATACTTATTTTCACCATTCTACAACTACTTTAAATCATATTTCGTTTAAAATTACCTATTTTATACTTATTTTCATCCTTGTACGATCAAATGATACTATATTTCATTTAGAATCAATCATTTATACTCGTTTTCACCATTGATACATTACTTCAGATATAAATTACATTTTGATACTCGGTTCCACCAATCTACGCCCATTCTATACCATATTTTGATTAGAATCAACCATATATACTCGCGTTCACCATCGTATGTCCATTTTACATCATATTTCAGTTAAAATTATCCATCTATACTCATTTTAACCATTCCACGACTATTTTATACTAGATTTCGGTTATATTTACACATCTAACACTTATTTTCATCATTGTATGCTTAAACTATATCGTATTTCCGTTAGAATCAATCATTTGTACTCATTTTCATCATTGTACGAGCATTTGATATATTATTGTTGAGAGTCCCACATCGGAATATGTAGTATGTAGAGGAGCTAGACTCCCTATATATAGTGAGGTAGTCCATCAATAAAATTATCCAACCATTATTTTCTACATGGTATCAGAGCCATAACTCTCTCTCTCTCTCTCCACAAAAAAAAAAAAAAAAATTTAGCCGACCCCCCCCCTAACCGACCCCCCCCCCCCCGCCTCCCCAACCCCACCCGCCCTCGGCAGCACCCCACCCCTGCAGCAATCCCCACCCCTCCCGACCCCCCCCCCACCCGACCAGAACACCCCCCCACGCCGACCCCCCCGCCGACCCCCCCCCCCACCCGACCAGAACCCCCCCCCCACGCCGACCCCTCCCTGACCTTCCCCACCCGACCACAGCAGACCAACCCCCTCCCGACCCCCCCCCCGACCAGCACCCCGCCCCCACCCCTTCCAGCAGACGCCCCCCCCCCCCACCGCCGCACATCAACCCTAACCCTAACCTTAGTTTTTTTTTGTGTTTGTTTCCATGGAAACCCTAATCCTAAGACCTAGTAGCCTCATCAAACCCTAACCCTAGCTTTTAACACAAAAAAAAAAAAAAAAAAAAAACGGCGTATTTCGAATAGAGACGGCTGTCAAATCTTTATTTGCACCAACTCTGTTCCGTGCTTACGCCGTTTGGAACTAACAAATGCTTTATTTGTTATTCCTTCTTCACATCGGGATCTATGCAGAGACTGATTATGTCTTCTCTGGTATCCTGACGTGTTCACTTTACATGCGCGCGCCGGTGCTGGCCAAGTTAGTAGCGCATTAGTAAAGTCTCTGGCGTTGAAGAAGACGACGTCGACGACGACGACGACGAAGACGACGAAGTTGGGTCAGTTGCAGACTCCGACGACGACGAAGTAGACGACGAAGAAGACGACGAAGGAGACGACGAATTGAGTTCACAGTTGAAGACGCCATGGATTCGATCAGTGGCAAACTGACGGCCGAAGAGTTGAAGGCCTTGGTTGATGATATCTTATCCAAGAGATTAACCGAGGTAACCCCACGTGTGATCCATACTGATGTGGATCCGTCACCTTACAAAATGGGGAAGCTGGAGAAGCTGGAGACGAAGTTGGAAGGCACTTCCAACTACTTGAAGTGGTCGCGGCAGGCGATGCGGATACTGAAGGAACGTGGCTTGGTTGGCTATGTCACTGGCCACGCCAAGGCGCCAGCAGATCACTTCACCAAGGAGTTTGCTGTGTGGGAGATTGTCAACAACGTCGTGGCTGGGTGGTTGACTGCCTCTTTAACCGACCAGGTGTCGGGCAATGTCGAGGCTATGGGGGCTGCTGCTGATATATGGCAAACTCTCAAAGATATGTACTCCGGCTCCGGCAACCCTATGCGAGTATTTCAACTGCAAGATGAACTCGATAGGGTGGCCCAAGACGACCGTACCATCTCTGAGTATGCGGCCATGTTGAAGAAGTATTGGTCTGATCTGGATCATTATGATCCTCTTGGGATGGAAGATGCACAAGTCGAACCAGCCTTCGCAAAGTACTTTCAGACGTTCCTGGCTTATATTTCCCGGCAACGTATGATGAAATTCCTGAAGGGACTACATCCTGTATTTGAGCAGCGACGAAATATCCTCCTTTCCCAACCCACGCTTCCGACCTTGGAAGAAGCTATAGCTGTTATGACACAGGAAGAAGCTCGACTGAAGTTGATGCCCAACAAGGGCTCCTCCCAGGGGGAGCCAGCCGCGGTTGAAAAGTCTGCCCTTGCTGCCTTCAATCAACCTCAATCTATAGGTGGTGTTTGTCACAATTGTGGTGACTCCGGACATTACATCCGATTTTGTCCGAAACCCTTGCGAAATCAGTCTACTGATCGAGGACGGGGTCGTGGAGGCCGACGTGGTGGTAGAGGAGGATATGGCGGTAGACGGGGCGGACACAAAGCAAATCTGGCAGAGGAAGGGGGAGAGACTCAACTGGCTGAAATAACCCCACTTGAGCGGGAGTTCCTTGAGAAGTTGCGAGGCACAAAGATGGGTTCGGTCGACTGTCCTGGGACGTCTTCATCCTCAGGAGAACACCTCGCTTGCTTTACTCAAACCAGCACCGATGATTCTGCACGTGCTCTTGCCTCTATCCATCAGTCAGGATGGATTATGGACTCTGGGGCATCTCGCCATGTCACGGGGTCCCGTGATGCGTTTCAGGGATATACTCACCTACCATTGCCGGAGAGTATTCAGACCGCTGATGGTACATCCAGACCTGTAGTGGGTACAGGCACTGTCGCATGCACCCCTTCCATCACTCTAACCGATGTCTTACATGCTCCATCTTTTCCTGTCAATCTTTTATCCATTAGTGCCATTATACTTGATCTTAACTGTACTGTTTCCTTTGACATTCCTAAGGTGACTTTTCAGGAGAAGGGGACAGGACGACGACTTGGGACTGGCACTTGGCATAAGGGACTGTGGTATTTAGACAGGACTGGACTGGACAAAGCATTGGCATCCTTGGTAGCAACCGCACCACCAGAAGCTTCCTGTCGCAGTGTTGAAGCCGACTTGCTACTCCACCACCAGCGTGTCGGTCATTCCTTTTTTCAAGTTCTTAGTCGAATGTATCCGTCCTTGTATCAAAGGGCTGATAAAGAGAAGTTATTTTGTGATACGTGTGAGTTGGGAAAATATACCAGAAGCTCGTATGTAAGCTCGGGGAATAGGAGTTCAGCTGCTTTTGACATGATACATTCGGACGTATGGGGCCCTTGTCCTACAACCGGAATTAACGGTTTTCGATGGTTCGTCACCTTCATTGACTGTTATACCCGCGTGACGTGGGTCTACCTTCTGAAGAATAAAAGTGACGTCCTTGCGACTTTTCGGGACTTTCATCGCCGGGTGGAAACACAATATGGCGCTAAAATTAAGTGTTTCCGGTCTGACAATGGGACGGAGTATACTAATAAGCAGGTTGCTGAGTATTTTTCCACCCATGGAATACTACATCAAACTTCATGTGCTTATACTCCGGCACAAAATGGTGTGGCTGAACGAAAGAACAGACACCTGCTGGAAGTCGCACGGACGATGGTGCTGGCTATGAATGTCCCGAAGCACTTATGGGGGCAGGCTATTTTGACGGCCTCGTATCTCATCAACAGAATGCCGTCTCAAGTATTGGACTGGAAGACACCATTGGAGATGCTTACCGGGGCAACTACATACACTGTTCCACCAAAAGTTTTTGGATGTGTGTGCTTTGTCCAAGATAATCGGCCTGGCGTTGGCAAACTGGATCCTAGAGCAGTTAAATGTGTCTTTGTCGGTTACACGGCGACTCAGAAGGGATATGCCTGTTGGAGTCCAGTCGAGCGGAAGATGTTTGTCAGTATGGACGTTACATTCAGAGAACTCGAACCATACTATGGTTCGGATGAAGGTTCAACATTTGGGGACACATCTAACACAGGTGGTGTTCGATGTGAGGGGGAGATAATAAGCCCAAATGTGGTCGTCGGATCGGTTCCGTGTCCGGTTGTAGAAAACTGGACGAAAGGGGGAGAGCACAGTGACTCAGATACAGATGAAGAAGAAGAAGATACATATGTTACGCAGGGGGAGCAACAGACAAGGGAAAAGGAACTCCAAGTCTACAGAAGGAGACAACAGAAGTCCAGTACTGTGCCTATGCCGTGCCCTGTACCTACGCCCTGTGCCTACTGTACCAAGTCCCTCGTCTACTCCTGTCCCAACTTCTGAAGATGTTGCCCCCGCACTGAATCACTCGGATTCTGATGCGGATCTCTCTGACTCGGATGGTATGATCTCTCCACCACCTATTGCTCCCTTAAGGAGATCTTTTCGCATCAATGCGGGTAAGGCTCCTGCTCGTTTTGATGATTACGAACATGACATTGCCAACTTCTTGTCTTATTCTAACATTTCTTCGAATTATCGAGCCTTCATTGCATCGTTAGACTCTACTTCGTTGCCCAAGTGTTGGCAGGAAGCAAAGAAAGATCCAAGGTGGAAAGCTGCAATGATGGAAGAACTTGGGGCACTGGAGAAAAATAAGACATGGGAGCTGGTTCCATTACCCAAAGGGAAGAAAGCTGTGGGATGCAAATGGGTGTACACAGTGAAAGAGACGCCAGAAGGAAAGGTTGAGCGATACAAGGCGAGGTTGGTTGCAAAAGGATTCACACAGTCATATGGCATAGACTATGATGAGACGTTTGCCCCAGTAGCAAAAATGAGCACCGTGAGAACTCTGGTCTCCATTGCAGCGAATTATGGGTGGAAGTTGTACCAGCTGGATGTGAAGAATGCCTTTCTTCATGGGGACCTGCAAGAAGAAGTATACATGGAGCTCCCGCCAGGATGCTACGCGACGGCATCAAACGGAGGGACGTCGCAAGGAAAGGTGTGTAAACTGAAGAAGTCGCTATACGGGCTCAAGCAATCTCCTCGAGCCTGGTTTGACAGATTCAGAAAGGCTGTTACAGGTATGGGATACCGTCAAACAAATGCTGATCATACGGTCTTCCTCCAGCATGCAAGAGGCCACATCACTATACTTGCTGTATATGTGGATGATATAGTGATCACAGGTGATGATGAAGTCGAGATCACTAAACAGAAGTCAAAACTCGCAAAGGAGTTTGAAGTGAAGGATTTAGGAGCGATGAGGTACTTTCTAGGTATCGAGGTGTGTGAAGGCAAACAAGGAATTGTTCTCTTACAAAGAAAGTACACACTGGATCTGCTGAAGGAGACAGGGATGCTGGGATGCAAAGCAGCGGTCACTCCAATTGACCAAAAGTGCAAGTTGGGAGCAGAAGCAGGAGAACCCGTTGATCGTGAAAGATATCAACGACTTGTAGGGAAATTGATATATCTGGGACACACTCGCCCTGATATCTCATTTGCGGTGAGTGTAGTGAGTCGCTACATGCATGATCCGAGAAAGGGTCATATGGAAGCAGTATTTCAGATCTTGAGGTATCTGAAAGGAACGCCGGAAAAGGGGCTATGGTTCAAGAAGAATGGACGCATAGAAGTTGAGGGATACTGTGATGCAGATTGGGCGAGCTGCATAGACGACAGAAGGTCTACCACAGGATACTGTGTTTTTGTAGGAGGAAATCTGGTCTCATGGAGAAGCAAGAAACAGTCTGTGGTAGCACGGTCGACAGCTGAAGCAGAATACAGAGCAATGGCTCTGGGAGTGTCAGAGTTGCTATGGGTGAAAGCATTGCTGACAGAGTTGAAGCTGGATAAGGGAGCACCATTGCGTCTTCTGAGCGATAGTCAAGCTGCAATAAGTATAGCTAACAATCCAGTCCAGCACGACAGAACGAAGCACATCGAGATTGATCGATTCTTCATCAAGGAGAAGCTGGAACAAGGGATACTGAAGATTGACCATGTCCGCTCAGAAGAACAAGTTGCAGACTGTCTGACTAAGGGTCTTAGTTCATTAAGTCTGTCGAAGCTATGTAACAAGATGGGGATGATCAATATCTATCGCCCATCTTGAGGGGGAGTGTTGAGAGTCAATAAGGGACTTTTAGTCCCACATCGGAATATGTAGTATGTAGAGGAGCTAGACTCCCTATATATAGTGAGGTAGTCCATCAATAAAATTATCCAACCATTATTTTCTACAATTATTTCGGATACAAATTCATTTATATACTCGTTTTCACCATTGTACGCCCATTTTACACCAAAGTTTGGTTAGAATCACCAATTTATACTCGTTTTCACCATTCCATGACTACTTCATACCATATTTGGGTTTTTATTACTCATCTAATACTCACCATATTTCAGTTAGAATCAATAATTTATACTCAAAACGAGTAAATAAATGAATTTGTAACCGAAATAATATATCAAATGCTCGTAAAATGGTGAAAACGAGTACAAATGATTGATTCTAACTGAAATACAGTTAGATGGGTGATTCTAAAAAATAATATGGTATAGACATAATATGGTGGAACCGAGTATCGGAATGTAATTTCTAACTGAAGTAATGTATCAAATTCTCGTAGAATGGGGAAAATGAGTATAAATGATTAATTCTAACTGAAATACAGTATCGAGCGTACAAGGATGAAAATAAGTATAAGATGGGTAATTATAAATGAAATTTGGTATAAAGTAATCGTAGAATGGTGAAAATAAGTATAGATGGATGATTCTAATCGAAATATTATATAAAATGGGCGTACAATGGTGAAATCGAGTATAGATGGTGATTCTAATCGAAATATAGTATAGAATGGGTGTAGATTAGTGAAACCGAGTACAAATACGTGATTCTAACCATAATATTTTAAAAAATGTGGTGTAGATTTGTGGAAATGAGTATAGAAATGTATCAAATGCTCATAAAATGGTAAAAATGAGTATACATTATTGATTCTAACTGAAATACGATATAGTTTGAGCATACAATAATGAAAATGAGTATTAGATGGGTTCAAACGATACTATATTTCAGTTAGAATCAATCATTTATACTCGTTTTCACCATTCTACAAGCATTTGGTACATTATTTCAGTTAGAATTTATATTTTGATACACGGTTCCGCCAATTTACGCCCATTCTACACCATATTTTGATTAGAATCTCCCATCTATACTCATTTTCACCATTGTACGCCCATTTTATATCATATTTTAGTTAGAATTATCCATCTATACTCATTCTCACCATTCCACGACTATTTTATGCCATATTTCGGTTATAATTATCCATCTAACATTTATTTTTATTATTGTACGATCAAACTATACAATATTTTAGTTAGAATTATTCACGTGTACTCGTTTTAACAATTCTACGAACATTTGATATATTATTTCGGTTATAAATTCATTTATATACTCGTTTTCACAATTGTACGTCCATTTTATACCATATTTTGGTTAGAATCACCCATTCCATTACTACTTCATACCATATTTCGGTTATAATTACCCATCTAATACTCATTTTTATCATTGTATGCTCAAACTATACCCTATTTCAGCTTTTCACCCTTCTATGACCATTTGATACATTATTTCGGTTACAAATTCATTTATATACTCGTTTTCATAAATCAACGCCACTTTTTATTACTATATTTTGGTTAGAATCATGCATCGATAATCGGTTTCACCAATCTACACTCATTTTACACCATATTTGATTAGAATCATCCGTCTATACTCGTTTTCACCATTTTATACCATATTTCGGTTAGAATAATCGATCTATACTCGTTTTCATATTTCTACGACTACTTTATTCCATATTTCGGTTACAATTATTATCCCATCTAAGACTCATTTTTGTCAATGTACGCTCATATTGTACCGTTTTTAGTTAGACAATCATTTATACTCGTTTTCACCATTCTACGAGCATTTGATACATTATTTTGGTTAGAATCTCCCATCTATACTTGATTTCACTATTGTACGCCTATTTTACACCATATTCCGGTTAGAATCATCCATCTACACTCATTTTCACTATTCTACGGACCACGACTACTTTATACCATATTTCACTTATAATTATCCATCTTATACTAATTTTCATCATTGTACGCTCAAACTATACCGTATTTCAGTTAGAATGAATCTTTTATACTCGTTTTCACCCTTCAACGAGCATTTGATACATTATTTCAGTTAGAATTTACATTTTTATACTCATTTCCACAAATCTATGGCATCTTTTTTTACAATATTTTGGTTAGAATCACGCATTTGTACTTGGTTTCAGTAATCAACTCCCATTCTACAGTATCGTTAGATTAAAATCACCTATCTATACTCAATTTCACCAATGTACTCCCATTTTACATCATATTTTGGTTAGAATACCAACCTATACTTATTTTCACTACTCTACAACTATTTATAATATATTTCATTTACAAATACCCATCTTATACTTATTTTCATCATTGTACGCTCAAACGATATTGTATTTCAGTTATAAAATCAACCATTTATACTCATTTTCACCACTTTACGAGCATTTGACACATTATTTCAGTTAGAAGTTACAATTCAATACTCGGTTCTACCAATCTACGCCTATTCTACACCATATTTTGAATAGAATCTCCCATTTATACTCGTTTTCCCATTGTACACCCATTTTACATCATACTTTAGTTAGAATCACCAATCTATACTCAATTTTACCATTCTACTACTTTATACCATATTTCGGTTATAATTACGCATCTTATACTTATTTCTAACATTGTACGCTCAAACTACACGATATTTTAGTTAGAATCAATCTTTTATACTAGTTTTCAGCGTTCTACGAGCATTTGATATATTGTTTCGGTTAGAAAATACATTTCTATACCCGTTTCAACAAATCTATGCCATGTTTACCATATTTTGCTTAGAATCACGCATTTGAACTCGGTTTTACCAATCTACTCCCATTCTACAGCATATTTCGATTAAAATCACCCATATATACTCTATTTTACTATTGTACAGCTATTTTATACCATATTCCGGTTAGAATCACCCATATACACTCATTCTCACCAATCCAAGACTATTTTATACCATATTTCGGTTATAATTAGCTATCTAACATTTATTTTCATCATTATGCGCTCAAATTATACCTATTTCAGTTAGAATGAATCATTTATACTCATTTTCATCATTCAACAAGCATTTGATACATTATTCTAGTTAGAAATTACATTTCTATACTCGTTTCCACATATCTACGCCACGTTTTATTTACCATATTTTGATTAGAATCACGCATTTGTACTTGGTTTCACCAATCTACTCCCATTCCATACCATATTTCAGTTAGAATCACCCATCTATACTTGTTTTCACCAATGTACGCGCATTTTACATCATATTTTGGTTAGAATCACCCATCTATACTTATTTTTACCATTCTACAACTACTTTATACCATATTCTGTTTATAATTACCCATCTTATACTTATTTTCATCATTGTACGCTCAAATGATACTGTATTTCAGTTATATAGTCAATCATTTATACTCGTTTCCACCATTCTACGAGCATTTGATACATTATTTCAGTTACAAATTACATCCCGATACTCGGTTCCACCAATCTACGCTCATTCAACACTATATTTTGATCAGAATCACCCATTTATACTCATTTTCACCATTGTACGCCCATTTACAACATATTTTAAACTGTTAGAATTATCCATCTATACTCATTCTCACCAATCCAACTATTTTATACCATATTTCGGTTATAATTAGCCATCTAACATTTATCTTCATCATTGTACACTCAAACTATATCGTATTTCTGTTAGCATCAATCATGTGTACTCCTTTCCACCATTCTACGAGCATTTGATATATTATTTTGGTTCCAAATTCATTTACATACTCTTTTTCACCATTGTACGCCCATTTTACACCAGGTTTTGGTTAAAATCATCCATTTATACTCGTTTTTACCATTCCATGACTACTTCTTACCATATTTCGATCATAATTACCCATATAATACTCATTTTCATTATTGTATGCTCAAACTATACTCTACTCAGACTCGTTTGCACCATTCTATGAGCATTTGATACGTTATTACGGTTATAAATTACATTTTTATACTCATTTCCATAAATCTATGACACTTTCTTACCATATTTTGGTTAGAATCACGTATATGTACTCGGTTTACCAATCAACTTCCATTTTACAAAATATTTCGATTAGAATCACCCATCTATACTCATTTTTACCATTCTATGTCCATTTTACTTCATATTTTGGTTAGAATTGTCCATCTATACTCATTGTCACAATTCCACGACTACTTTATATCCTATTTAGTTTATAGTTACTCATCTAGCTAATACTCATTTTCATCATTGTACTATCAAATTAAACCGTAATTCAGTTAGAATCAATTATTTATACTCGTTTTCACAATTCCAACACTACTTTATTCCATATTTCGGTTATAAGTACCCATCTAAAACTCATTTTCGGCACTGTACGCTCATACTATACTATACCGTGTTCAGTTACAATCAATTATTTATACTCGTTTTCACCATTCTACAAGCATTTGATACATTATTTCGGTTATAAATTACATTTCTATACTCGTTTCCAGAAATCTACTCCACGTATTTTACCATATTTTGGTTAGATTGTACTCGGTTTCACCAATCTACTCCCATTCTATACCCTATTTCGATTAGAATCACCAATATATACTCATCTTCACCATTATACGCCTTTTACATCATATTTCGGTTATAACCACCTATATATACTCAATTTCACCATTCGATGACTACCTTATACTATATTCCGGGGGTTAATTAGTTGTACCCCCCTATGGTTTGTACGTATTTTGGTAACTGTCCCTGTTGTTTTAAAAATAAAGAACCCCCCCTGGTTTATAAAGTTAATTAGTTGTACCCCCTGGTGCATAGAAGAAAATGAGTAGAAAATTAAGCAGCCAGAGGGTGTTCTTTATTTTTGAAACAACGAAAACAGTTACCAAAATATGTACAAACCATAGGGGGTACAACTAATTAACCCATATTCCGGTTATAATTACCCATCTTATACTTATTTTCATCATTGTACGCTCAAACTATATCGTATTTCAGTTAGAATCAATTATTTATACTTGTTTTCACTATTCTACGAGCATTTGGTATATTATTCCGGTTAGAAATTACATTTCTATACCTCTTTCCACAAATCTATGCCATTTTTTGTACCATATTTTTGTTTGAATCATGCATTTATACTTGGTTTCAACAATCTACTCCCACTCTACACCATAGTCTGATTAGAATCACCCATCTATGTCACGCCCCGGTCCCGTCACTACAACAGATATGGGATATGATAGCGTGCGCTGAACGCTGTAGAATGCATATTATAGCATATTCTGCCCGCTATATATGCCCCCGCTATAATAACCCCATGTACAAGAACGCTATAAAGTTATAGCGTTCACGAACGCTATTTATGGATTATAGCGTTCGCGACGCTATAGACGATGTATAGCGTTTTGAAACACTATATTGCAGTTATAGCAAATAGGAACGCTATAGAACTTTAATAGCTTTCATGAACGCTATTAATATTTTGTAGCGTTCATGAACGCTATAGACCAGTTATAGCACTTACAAACGCTATATAGTTTACATAGCCTTTACGAACGCTATAGTTTATTAATAACATTTGTTAACGCTATAAATGTTTTATGTCGTTCTTGAATGCTGTTTATTTTTAATTGCGTTCCTGTATGTTATTGTTTGTTAATAGCGTTTCGATATATAGCTGCTTTATATAGCTTTTCTTTCCTGCTATTATATGTGCAACTAGCATGTCAGGATGCTGTTGCAGAATCAAAATTCTGTATTCGAAAATTTGCAGAATGCAGCACATCAGAATACTATTGCAGACCACAGTTACACAAAATGCAGGTATTCAAAAATTTAAATGCGAACCAATCATATAATGAATTCTGAACATAACTAAATTCATTAATTTAACTGTCTAATATATGTAGAACAACCAAGTAGTACCAAACATTCAAAATCCTTAATTTCTCCATGTAGAACAACGAAGTAGTACCAAACATATGTCCAAAAATAAAACATTAACAGTGTAGTCAGCTACATATATCCCAAAATGTTGACTATCTAACATTTAGCTCCCTTCGAGCCCATCCACAACCAAAACTCCTCATAAAGCATCCTCTTCCTTCATCCAACCTACACAAAAATAGGGGGTAAATCATTAGTGTAAAGAAAAAACTAATGAAAGAATGAAAGTTTGTTTAATTGCAGTAAAGTTCAGTAAGTTGTAAAGTTTTGTTCAGTTTTGTTCAGTTTTGTTCAGTTTAATTGCAGTAAAGTTCATTAGTGAATGTTTAATTGCAGTAAAGAAAATTATTAGTGAATGTTTAATTGCAGTAAAGTTCAGTAAGTTGTAAAGTTCAGAAAAAACTAATGGATCCTTATTTTTGTTCAGTTTTGTTCCAAAATATTTTATACAAATGCGTTATTGTTTATATTTTGCCAATTGGCATTTGTTGCAGGTTGATCCAAGTAATCAAGTAAAGAATGAAAGTTTGTTTTATGTAGTTGCTGTACCAGAAGTGTGCAGATGCCTAGAAAAATTGATCTTGATGCTATTTTTATGATGAAAAATTGATCTTGTTAAAACAGTGAGTAAAACAGTGAGTAAAACATAGGGGTCCCCCTGTCCAAGAGGATAACCGTGAGTAGTGTAATAGAATGTGAAGAAGTGATCTTGATGCTATTTTCAGTAAACAGTAGATTATAAGTTCAGATTATTGAAGAAGTGTGCAGATAAGTAGAAATTAGTATCAAAGAGTGTGTAGGATTAGTTTTTATTTTGCATGAATTAAAGTATAGTGTGTAGGAATTTAGTATAGCATTTAGAGGTACTTTATTAAAGACATACCTAGTCTTCAAACGACATAATGTGGTCTGTTGGCCAAGCCGTGGTACATCCAATGATTTCCCCTACTGTGTCGTTACCAAAACACGGCCTAAACAATAGAGCTTTGGGTTGTACCACTATATCTACCCAAACACGGGATGCACCTTGTCCAAGAGGATAACCGTGAACCGGCACATTCGGATCATCGGTGATCCATCGTCCAATTGCAACAACTTCGTTCTTATTTCCCGTCCAATCGAGTAACTTGCATTATTTGTCCTTTGACAGATGATGATGTGACTACAACAAAGATTGAAGCTCAAAAATATTAAATATCATTCGAGTTACAATACTTCTATTTGTTATTAGAGATATATTACCTGTGGAGTAGATGGAGATTTTGAAATGACCTTTACTTCAAAATCATTCTCGTCGCCACTGTTGTTCTCCTCCTCTTTAGTGTTCTCATCATCATTGCTGCCCTCATCGTTCTCCTCCTCCTCTTTAGTGTTCTCGTCGTTCTTCTCATTGGTCATCTTATCTTGATCCTATTGAGGAAAACAGTTACATGTAGTTACCAAAAAGAAAAATATAGATTTGTTACAAGTGGTCATTTTTGATGACTTACCTGACTTTTCATTAATGTACCAAGTAGTTGATTTTGTTGTTCAAGTAACTTTGATATGGAGTTGATTTGCCCTTGCATTGAGTCAACTTTGCTTTGGGAATTTCTCTCCTCTACACTCACCTCAACATCATCATCTTTTTGTTGATCACATTCCTAAACAAGGCAAGCGTCATAGGTAATGTATAAAAAAATATCAAAGTGAAATAAAACAAGAGTCAATCTAGAATTCCTACACGCTTACCTTATTTTTCATCAAAGTCTCTATCAAATTTGCTTGTTCTTTAACTAATTTTGACATTGAGCCAATTTCGTCCTGCATTGATTCAATTGTGTTTTCCAGTCAAACTACTGTTTGAGAATGCTTCTTTTGAGCAACTAATTTAGATTTAGTTGCTCCGGCTCCTCTAATCCTACCCCGTTTTTCAGATTCCCATACTACTTGTGAAAGTGCATCACCTTCATCTAATTGTTGGAATCCCTCTGAAGGCGGTGCAAGAAGGATTTCCTTGGCTTTTTGCTGAAATTACGATGAAGAAAACTAGAATTAGTCTCCGTTGGACAACGCTTGACTGTCAATACAAGAAGAAAAAAAATATACTATCCATAAGAAGGTAATTGTGTACATACAATGAGCTCGTTGTCCTTTGAGTGCTTAGCTACACCTTCCCCAGTAGTATATCCCCGGATCCAAGCACGAAGCCTAACCTTATCGATAGGACATGGTCCCTCCCTTCTCTGCATTGTATTAGGTAAAATTGGCATTGATAAGTAGAGAGTTATAAATACGAATGAAAAAAAAATACTTTATACTTACCAATATTTCATCGGCAATGCGAGCAAAGCCTTTTCTACTTCCAAGGTACGGCATTGTTTGTTTTCCTCTCATTTGTTTAAACTTTGTAACCTCTCCTACGTACAACACATGCATATTATTAGATAATACCTTAAATGTTAGACATTGAAGCTTCAAAAAATATTTATTCAACATACCTTAAATTGTTTTGATGATCTTTTCTTAACGAATAGTTCCCAATCTACCGGGTCTACGTCATTCAGCTTTCTCTTCAAATATTTCCCCATTTTTGATTTGTTGGCCCTAGCAAGTCTTCCCATTTGTTGGATGACATACATTTTTGCCTCCTCATCGCGCTCCATGAATGTAAATTTTTGCTACAAGTACAAAATAGTCATAAGTAATTATTAGGAAGATAGTAGATATAAACTACATTTAAAAAAGAGTGTAAACTTTCATCTTACTGTAACAACTTTCCAATAGAAGTCCTTGCTCTCAGAAGGTATATGTCTCCAATCATCGAACGTTATTGGTACCATTTCACGTGTCAAACATCCGACTAAAGTTGAAAGATGTTTCGAGTTCCTTCCAATTGGTTGACCATTTTCATTTAACTCCACCTCTAGCCTTTTGCCACTTTCAACGGGCCAAGCACTACACCTAGTGGGTCCCCTAGTCCTTGTTGTTCTCTCTGTTTTGCCTTCATTTGAAGCTTGTGGTTCTTCTTCGCCATTTGAATCTTCTGGTTCTTGTCCCTCATTTGATGCTTCTTTTCCTTGTTCTTCATTGGAACATTTTTCCTTGTCCTTCCTTTGCTTCTTGTGCTTCTTTTCCTTCTTGTGCTTCTTTGTAGATTTACTCGCTTGATTTGCACTCTACAAGAACACAGTTGGCATTTATGCATTAGAAATATATGTAAGCATTGCTATAGAAAATATGTGCTTGTTTTGCAACAGTTGGCATTTATGCTTGTTCTTAGAACACAGTGCAGTTCTGAGAACAACATTCCCACAACATTCCCAAAAATCTGTGAAAATATGTGCTTGATCCTTACCACATTCGAACCTTCTTGCTCACTTATATAGAGACCAGAATTTTGATTGTTCACAAGAGCAGCCTCGATGCCTTGTCTTTGCTTCTTTGCTCTCTTTTTTGCGCGTTTTGAAGACTACAAATATGCAACATATATATATTAAAACAGTAAGAAATAAATGAGATTTATGTAAGCTTAATTTCAAATACATGTTGAAGGTTATTTACCGCAGCTTCACCATCATTTCTCCTTTTCCTTGGTGTCATTGCAAGATAGGGTAGCTACGAGCAAGAATTACTCGCTGATGATGATTAGAAAATAAGCAAATATTAAAGAAACAAATCATTACAAGTAGAGTATCATAGAGTATCAAATACTAAATCATGACAAGTAGAGTATCATAGAGTATCATAAACTGTACATCGAAGGACTGTACATTGAAGGACTGTACATTGTTTGCAGGACTTGAAGTCCAGGACCTGATCAAGCTTTTGCAGGAAATTAATTGGACTGGGCAGTGTAATGGGATGAGATGCAAACAATGTACACAGCTAATAGTACCATCAGTTTCTCCTGTGCAACCTAATTGCAGTATGCCATCTAATTGCAGGACTTGTTATTTCCATGAACATTAAACAAGCAATGAGAATTTTGAATCTACCAAATTGCAGTATGCCATCTAAACATCAAATTTGAATTTGATTCCATGATTCCAAACAATGTACACAGCTAATAGTACCATTTGGCGCCAAATTAATACAGACAAATTAAAGTCGGGTATGAATTACACAGCTAATAGTACCATCAGTTTCTCCTGTGCAACCTAATTGCAGTATGCCATCTAATTGCAGGACTTATTATTTCCATGAACATTAAACAAGCAATGAGAATTTTGAATCCACCAAATTGCAGTATGCCATCTAAACATCAAATTTGAATTTGATTCCATGATTCCAATTCCCATGGATTCTATCAATTTATAGAACTCCAATTTATGAGCAAAACAAGCCTATGCAACCATTGAGTGATACAGACATTGAAGATACAGACATTGAAGGACTGTATCGGTGAAGCATTTAAAAACGAAGCATTTAAACCATTTTGGAGTATCAAATACTAAAACGAAGTTCACAGACCCTATATTGTGAAGCATTTAAAAAAACCAAAATCTAAAAAAAAACTATTGTATAGATGAAGCAGCACAACCTTAACAAAGAATACTAAAAACCTGCATATACCAATAATAAAAACTAATGAAACATAGAGACCAATTAAACCATATAGAGTGTTTTAAAAACCTGCATATACCAATAATAAAAACTAATGAAACATAGAGACCAATTAAACCATATAGAGTGTTTTAAAAACCTGCATATACCAATAATAAAAACTAATGAAACATAGAGACCAATTAAACCATATAGAGTGTTTCATAAGATTAAATATAGAGGAAAAAGACCTCTTAAACATAAATGCCCTTACAATCCTTTCTAAGATAACTATCACTACCATCCTCAACATTCTTATCTAGTTTTGATACATCCACTGGTGCTCATGATGGTGTAAAGACATTTTGATCAACGTCCATATATCCATATCTTGAAAACCTCTTGCTGGTGCCTTTAACACAACATGCCAATTAGATGAAGCAGTGTCCTTAGAGTAAAATACTTGGGTTGCCTGTGATGCTAGAATAAATGAGTCTCTTTCAAAGCGGTGTTTTCCTTGGTGAAGGTTAACCAAGGTAAACTCATCTTCTATTTTGACACCATTTGTTGTGCTAGCCCAATCACAATCAAAAATAGGAATGTGAAAGGTATGATAATCCAAGCAAAATATATTCTTAAGTACTCCATAGTAGGCAACTGTATCGGTGACTTGGTTCCTATCCTTCGAGCTGGATCTACAAATGGTTGTTGCCTCAAGTGAGACACCACTGTTCTGCCTAGAGTTCTCAGCATCCTTTGTATGGTAGCGGTTACCATTGATAACAAATCCTGAATAAGACACAACATGTTTTGAAGGGCCATGTGCAAGCCCTCTTAACATGTCAGATATGTTTCCACAGGATTGTCCCTCAATCTGTTCAAAATCAAAATAAAAGGTAAGGACATACATTGTTTGGAAAATAATGTGCTAAGGGTACTAAAAAAAAGAAATTGGGACCTTCTTTTTTAACCAAGATGACAATTCCTTCGAATGACGATCTTGAAGTAAATTTTCATTTTGAACAAGTTGTCTATCCGAAAGTTTCAATTCCTTCAAGTGCATCATAATAGGGAAACAATTTTACATTATATTAATTATAGATATTGGCAAGATACATTGGAGTTAGTATGTTTTCTTATAACTTACTCTAGATAAGGTTCGACTTCATCCATATTGAACAATACATAACGGTGAGCACTTTGTAGCTGTTGTTTATCCAATGTCATTATTGTTCCTTTTGAAATTGGACGGCCATCGGAAATCGCATCATTTTCAATATCTTCATTTCTATTTGGACGATGATCCATCTCAGCAACTTGTTTCATGTACCCACTAACAAATCTCATGCTCTCGTCAGCAAGATAACATTTTACTATACAACCTTCAGGACGTGCACGATTTCTAATGTATCCTTTAAGGATCTTTATGTATCTACGAGAAAAAAATAATTTTTATTTAAAGTAAGCAAACGAATGAATGAAATCAATAAAAAGAAAACAAACGATCACCTTCAAACGGATACATCCAACGATAATGGACTGGGCCACCTAATTTAGCTTTACGCCCCAGATGGATTGGCAAATGAATCATGATATCGAAAAATGAAGGAGAAAAATACCTTTCAACCAAACATAATATGTCAACAAGTAGATTGGTAAATGAATCACGATATAGAAAAATTGAGGAAAATACCTTTCAAACAAGCATAATATCTCAACAATTTCTTCCTCTAATTTCTCTATTTGTTCTCTATCGATAGCTCTTTGGCACAAGACATTAAAAAATGCACAAATTCGAAATATTGCAATCCTTGGTCCTTTTAGAAGAAGACCTCTCAATGCCACAGGCAACAACTGTTGCATTAACATGTGACAATCATGCGACTTGAGTCATGTTATTTTGCATTCTTCTACTGATATACAGTTTCCAATGTTTGAAGAGTAACCATCGGGCAACTTCAAGTTATATAATCTCTTGCAAAAAATTTCCTTTTCTTTCTTTGAAAGGGTGTGCGGTCCCGGTGGAAGAAAAAATCTCTTATTTCTTAATTCTGGATGCAAAACTTGTCGAATGCCCATTTCTTCCAAATCCTTATGTGATTCTATGCCATCCTTCGATTTTCCTTTTGCATTTAGCAATGTACCAACCACGCTATCACACCAGTTCTTTTCTATGTGCATTAGATCCAAATTATGGCACAAAATGAGATGCTACAAAACCCAAAAAAGAATAGAAAGGTCAATTGGAAACAATTTACAAAATACATATGAAAATAATATGATATTACCTCCCAATACGGCAGTGAAAAAAATGTTGACTTCTTCTTCCACATCTCTGAAGATTGCCTCTTTCTTTGGCCATTGTCTTTTCCTTTCCCAAAATCATTTGTCATATTTCTTAGTCCTTCTAAATTTTTTGATCCAGTCATTAATCTAGGTGATTTCCTATGTTCTTGCTTGCCATCAAACCAACTTTTTTTCAACCTAAATGGATGCTTGGCTGGAAGAAAACGTCTGTGTCCCATCTAGACGGTTTTCCTACTATATTTTAACCATTTTGAACATGTATTCACTCCACATATGGGACATCCAACTTTTCCTTTGGAAGTACATCCAGCTAGGTTACCATAAGCTGGAAAATCATTTATTGTCCACATCAAAATTGCTTTCAAGTTGAAAAAAGATTTACTAAATGCATCATACGCATGCACTCCATTGTTCCATAGCTCTAGCAAATCATCTATTAGTGGCTGTAAATAAACATCTATATCATTTCCAGGTTGCTTCGGTCCAGGAATTAGTAGTGTCAACATTATATTTTCTTTTCGCATGCATAGCCATGGTGGGAGATTGTATGTCGTGAGCATCACTGGCCAACAACTATATGAAGAGCTAAGATCGCCGAAAGGATTAAACCCGTCTGCAGCAAGGCCAAGTCTAAGGTTGCGTGGCTCTTCTGCGAAAGAGGGCCACTTCATATCAATTGTCTTCCATGATAAGGAGTCCACAGGATGTCTCATGATGTCATCTTCACTTTTGTGATTATAATGCCACCTTAAGTTTTCAGCCGATTCAGGTGTCTGAAACATTCTTCTGAACCTTGGAATTATTGGAAAGTACCTTAGTACTTTTGCTGAAACTCCTTCTTGAATTTTGCCAATCTTATCTTTCTTCCACCGTTCCAATCCACATTTTTTACATTTTTCCTCATTTTTTAATTCTTTTCTGTATAGACAACAGTCATTGGGACATGCATCTATCTTCTCACAATCAAGCTCAAATGTCTTAAGCAACGATTCAGCGTCACGTGAGGATTCTGGAATTGTATTTCCATCAGGTAAAATAGCATGCAATATTTCCAGATGACTAAAACATTTATTAGAAATTCCATACATAGACTTGTGCTTGTATAAAATAACGGTTGTCGTTAACCTAGTATACTTTTTGCAACTTGGGTATAATGGATTATTTGCATCCTTCAATAAGGTTGTTAATCCATCATCCCTTTCTTCTTTGATAGGTTCAGCATTGGGTTCATTTTGAACATATACATCTTCAATTATATTAGTATCCTCTGTCTGTTCCAAATTTGAAATTCCTTCCCCATGCCAAATCCAAGTTGTATAAGACATATCCATCCCATGTCTTAGCAAATGAAGTAAAATCATATCTTCATTACCACGACACAAATTCTTACAATCAATGCAGGGACATAACATAAAGTCTGGATTCTTTGCATTTGACTTGGAAAATCCACAAACTGACGGACATATTTCTTATACAATGTCGTATTCCTAAAAAATACAAAATAATTACAACATAAATAAGACATAAAGATGGATTTAATTAAGTGAACACATTAGTATAGTGAAAAGAATTTCAATACTTGTTAAGATGAACCCAATCTTTATTCAACATGTTGACACCCACAACTTGCTTATATCGAGCTTGATAATACCAAAAATAATTTGTACGTGGCCCTAAAGAGTTTTAAATTAAATAATTTAGACTTTGTACATGCATTAGTAAACAACAATAATTGTCACTTCCTGAAACAAACCAAAAATATAAACAAATTATATATGGAAAAGGAAGGACTTACAGAGCGATGAAAAAATCGTGGCACTTTCTTCTTCTTCAACACTTCACAAATTTAGGGTTCCTGAAACAAACCAATAACATCAAACACAGAAACAAATCGATCCAATAAAACTATAACATCCAAACTATAACATCAAACACAGAAACAAACCAATGACATAATTTCTATCCAAAGCCGAACCCTAATTTTCGACAAATAGATCCACGAAATCGAGGAGTCACATGTACCCCAAATAATCCATCCAAAGCCCAAATAATCAATCCAAAGCCGATCCAACAATCGATCCAATAAAACTATAACATCCCTCATGAAAACCAAAAAAAATCCATCCAAAGTCGAACCCTAATTTCCGACAAATCGAGGAGGCACATATACACCGCCACTGATAGATACTTTATTGACGGGGGAAAAAATTGAAAATAGCATTTTGCTATGGATAGTCGGTCGATTTTTAGGGTTTTCGTGAGGGGAGAGAGAGACAGAGAGAAGAAGATGAGGAAGAGGGATGGTTTCGTGAGGGGAAGAGGGTTACCTGCGGAAGAGCGTTGCCGAAAGAGGGTTTGGCGACAGGGAGAAGAAGATGAGGATGAGAGAGGGTTTTCGTGAGAGAGAGTTATGAGGAGGAGAGAGGGTTTTCGTTAGAGGAGTTGAAGGGTTTCCAGTTACACGCCCAGATTATAGGAGTTGAAGGGGGTTTTCCAGTTAGGCGCCCAGCTTATGAGCTGGAGAATACAATAATGTTTTTTCAAACATAAAACATAGCGTTTTGCTATGGACGGTTCCGATTTAATTGCGAAACATCTAACGGACGGGATCGCCCGCTATGGAGAACGCTATAATTTTATGTAGCAAAACTAAATCGCTCCTATAGCAGTCACAACATACTATAACTTATTTATTAAATATAAAATATGTTTATAAAACTGTGTTGCTTCTTCCATATGATTAGAACAGTAGATAGTTCAATTGTGATGCTTCTGACTAATCAAACTGGATACCTTACTTTGACATATGTAGGGGTACTGAGCCTTCTGTTTATTCGCGGTTTCAACCGAAACAAAATAGTCAACACCAAATAAACCGAAATTCAAAAACTACAAAACCGAAACCGAACCAAATAAACTATTTGGTTATTTGATCGATTTATTCGGTTAAACCGAATAAATAGAAATCATATTTTAATTATATTAAAGAAATTATAAGTTTGTACACTTTTTTGTTATATATATATATATATATATATATATATATATATATATATATATACATAGAATTAGGATTTTTATAAATTAATAAATCTTATTGGGGTTTCGGTTTTAAACCGAAACCGAATAAAAAAATTTAGTATTTTCGAAACCGCAAAATCCCACCAAATTATTTTTCAAATGAACCGAATCTCTTATTCGGTTAGGTTCGATTCGAATTTCGGTCCAAAACCGAATAATGCTCACCCTTACACATACGGGCACAGCAATGGTCAGAAAAAACTATACCTTTAACAGCACTGCATAATGAACGCTATTGATAATGACACTTCTAATAGCGGGGAGGCATAAACGCTATAGATAAACTGCTATTGTATACACTTTTAATAGCATTTCCTATGAACGCTATGGATGATGATATTATAATAGCAGGGAGGCTCAGACGCTATAGATAAACTGCTATTGTATTACCTTTTAATAGCACTGACTAATGAACGCTATTGATGATGACATTCTATAGCAGGGAGGCTGGAACGCTATAGGTAAACTGCTATTGTATGCCCTATTTGTTGTAGTGCGTAGGACCGATCGTCCCCGTTAAGGCGTGATGTCGCATGAGCCTAGGTTGCGCTCACGTAAGGCGGGTTCCATAACGGCCGATGATTGACTAAGTGACGGGGACGTTGCACAGAAGTTCCAAGCAGAAATATTGAATAATGAAGGTAACATGAGTATACAAAATGAGAACTCTTTATTTATATTAAAACGAAGATTACAATGTGGCACGTGGCCATGATTACAATTACTCAGTCTCACTCTTCTCACAATACAGGTCACTCTGCTCTCTCTCTCTCTCTCATCTCTCAGTACAATTTGATGAGCCAGCGGATGCTTCAGATAGACGATGTCCATACATTATGTCCCGTATAAGTCCAGACTCCATGCGGCCGCATGCCTCGAAACGCCAAGGAACTCCATGCCTCGATGCATCCAAGCGACCTCCGCGCCAACGAGCTTCTACCTGTGCCTGAACATGGAAATTGTGTGGGTGTCAGTACTCAACTATACTGGTGGAGTGAGCTCATCGCCCACCCATACAAAACCAACAAGTTCATTTACTTTGTGCAACATAAACCCTTTATGATTGTCTTTATATTCTTGTCTTAGGATCGATTTTAGGACATAGATGCCTCGCCTACTTGTGTCTCTAGACAATCACCGTGTTATCGCACCGATAACTTACTCATCCTTGCCTCTAGACCCTTCTCGTGCCAACAACGTCAACTTATCGACTCGTGTATGCCTTTCGGCCCATACTTTAAGACTCAATCACACTGTCGTGCCATCAACTCTATTCATGCATCCACGATGAGGCCGTGCCTCACAACTGAGTACCACTTAACAAACTTTCCCTTACGGCCCTTCATGACATAAACTCTAAATGACTTAATCCAACTTACTTATACTTTTGTGTCAATGACTCACTAACCAACGCCACACTTCGTGCCATAGCACGGTGTCTTCGTTGCAGCCAAATCTTAGGCCCAAACATTGTGTTGCAATTCGTGCACACATTCAACTCGACTCATTGGTACCGTGCACACAAATCTTGACTCAATCCAAAGGCATGCACGCGGATCGCCGCTAATATGCCGACTCATCTATATGAAATAGTCACTAGCACCACAAGCTATCCTAGACTTATAGCTTTGCTATTCGGCGACCCTTTCAGTGCAAGTAGCGAGCCCCGTTGAAAGTTCCCGAATAACCTGAGCGGTACTCCCAGCTCGGCTATACCGGGTTTCCTCCTAGGCCGGAACGATCCTGTAGCCCCAGGTTTGTCATTCCGAGAAAATTTTCCCTTGTGCACAAGTTGTCCAATGACCATGCAAGACTCGACTCGAACTACCGTCTTACACAGTCATTACTCGTACTCTTCTAGTGTTACCACATTTTTCAGGACTGTGTTGAGACTCCCAATATTTGAGAATGCCTCAACGACCCACGGTCGCGAGTATTCTTCTATGTTGCCCTATCATTTACTTAACTCAAGGACGATTATTTGATACGTGCCTTAAATCAATTTGTGTTCTGTGCGACAGTACGAGCTTTGAGACTGTAGGACTGTGTGGCTATAACCACCCGAAGAAATCATGGGACCGTGCTTGCTACTACTTCGATAGCCCTTGACATAACTTTTGCCTAACTCCATCGTGCGATACAACTTAACCCGTGGGATGAGCAAGGCTATGCCAAGCCCTTGCACCATGGAAACGTACATTGAGACTTGTGTGACACTTTTGCTATGCCAAGCATTGGATGTTGTGACCGTGCATGCTTTACCAAGCAATCATACGTGCGACGTCTATGACTTATACAAAGTTCATAGCTTTGTGGCAACATAGACCAACATTCCTTTCTCCCAAGACACGGGATGAGTGTCGTTTTAAAAGCACGTCGTGCACAATTCTAAGCCGACCGTGGACCTTTCCATATTCTAACTCCCACTGACCCAACTTGGGATTATTCCCTTAGCTATGTGAATTTGCCTCTTTTATTATCAAGCCTACTTGTGCATTTGAAAACTTTTGTTTTATTAGTGTGAAGGCCAAGCTGAGGCAAGTTCACCGAAGCCACCCACCTGAGTGAGGAGTTGCCTCGACCGAGCAGTACTTCGAGCATGCCGTTGCATGGCTAAGTCGAACGCCGTTGGCATTTTGATTCTTCCGATTGGACTGAGCGGGATGGGACATTACAATTTGTACTTGATTTCACCATTGTACGCCCATTTTACATCATATATTATTTTGGATACAAATTCAGTTCTATACTCGTTTTCACAAATCAACGCCACTTTTTATTACTACATTTTGGTTAGAATCATGCATCGATAATCGGTTTCACCAATATACACCCATTTTACATCATATTTTGATTAGAATCACCTGTCTATACTCGTTTTCACCATTTACACCATATTTTAGTTAGAATCATCGATCTATACTCGTATTCACAATTCCACGACTACTTTATTCCATATTTCGGCTATAATTATTATCCCATCTAAAACTCGTTTTCATCAATGTACGCTCATAATATATTGTTTTCAGTTAGAATCAATCATTTATACTCGTTTTTACCATTCTACGAGCACTTTATACATTATTTCGGTAAGCAATTGCATTTTTATACCCGTTTCAACAATTCTACGCCACTTTTCTTAGAATCACGCATTTGTTTTTGGTTTCACCAATCTACTCCCATTCTACACCATATTCCAATTAGAATCATCAATCTATACTCGATTTCACCATTGTACGCCTACTTTACAACATATTTCGGTTAGAATCACCAATCTATACTCATTTTTAGCATTCTATGACTACTTCATACCATATTTCAATTATAATTACGCATCTTATACTTATTTCTAACATTGTACGCTCAAACTATACCGTATTTTAGTTAGAATCAATCATTTATACTGTTTTCACCATTCTACGAGCATTTGATACATTATTTTGGTTATAAAATACATTTCTATATCAGTTTCAACAAATCTATGCCATTTTTACTATAGTTTGGTTAGAATCACGCATTTGTACTCGATTTTACCAATTTACTACCATTCTACAGCATATTTTGATTAGAATCTCCCATATATACTTGATTTCACTATTGTATGCCGATTTTATACCCTATTCCGGTTAGAATCACCCATCTACACTCATTTTTACCATTTTATGAATACTTTATACAATATTTCGTTTTTAATTACCCATCTTATACTTATTTTCATCATTGTACACTCAAACTATATCGTATTTCAGTTAGAATGAATCACTTATACTCGTTTTCAGCCTTCAACAAGCATTTGATACATTATTCCAGTTAGAAATTACATTTCTATACTCGCTTTCACAAATCTACGCCACATTTTTTAACATATTTTTGTTAGAATCACGAATTTGTACTTGGTTTCACCAATCTACTCCCATTCCACACCATATTTCAATTAGAATCACCCATCTATACTCGATTTCACCAGTGTACGTGCATTTTACATCATATTTTGGTTAGAAACACCCATCTATACTTATTTTTACCATTCTACGACTACTTTATACCATATTTCGTTTATAATTACCCATCTTATACTTATTTTCATCATTGTACGCTCAAACGATACTGTATTTCAGTTATAGAATCAATCATTTATACTCGTTTCCGCCATTCTACTTGCATTTGATACATTATTTCAGTTACAAATTACATTTCGATACTCGGTTCCACCAATCTATGCTCATTCTACACCATAGTTTGATCAGAATCAACCATTTATACACGTTTTCACCATTGTACGCCCATTTAACAGCATATTTCAGTTAGAATTATCCATCTATACTCATTCTCACCATTCCAAGACTATTTTATACCATATTTCAGTTATAATTAGCCTTCTAACATTTATTTTCATCATTGTACGCTCAAACTATACCGTATTTCAGTTAGATTCAATCATTTGTACTCCTTTCCACCATTCTACGAGCATTTGATAAATTATTTTGGTTCCAAATTCATTTATATACTCGTTTTCACCATTGTACACCCATTTTACACCATATTTTGGTTAGAATCACTCATTTATACTCGTTTTCACCATTCCATGACTACATTATACCATATTTCGATTATAATACTCATTTTCATCCTTGTATGCTCAAACTATACCCTATTCAGACTCGTTTGCACCATTCTATGAGCATTTGATACGTTATTATGGTTAGAAATTATATTTTTATACTCATTTCCATAAACTATGCCACTTTCTTACCATATTTTGGTTAAAATCACATATATGTACTCGGTTTACCAATCGACTTCCATTCTACAAAATATTTTGATTAGAATCGACCATCTATACTCATTTTTACCATTGTATGCCCATTTTACTTCATATTTCAGTTAGAATCGCCCATTTATACTCATTGTCACAATTCCATGACTACTTTATATCCTATTTAGGTTATAGTTACTCATCTCGCTAATACTCATTTTCATTATCGTACTATCAAATTATACCGTAATTTAGTAAGAATCAATCATTTATACTCGTTTTCACAATTCCAAGACTAATTTATTCCATATTTCGGTTATAAGTACCCATCTAAAACTCGTTTTTGTCACTGTACGCTCATACTATACCGTGTTCAGTTACAATCAATTATTTATATTCGTTTTCACCATTCTACAAACATTTGATACATTATTTCGGTTATAAATTACATTTCTATACTCGTTTCCATAAATCTACTCCACGTTTTTTACCATATTTTGGTAAGAATCACGCTTTTGTACTCGGTTTCACCAATCTACTCCCGTTCTATACCCTATTTCGATTAGAATCACCAGTATATACTCATCTTCACCATTGTACGCCTTTTACATCATATTTCGGTTATAATCACCCATTTATACTCAATTTCACCATTCGACGACTACTTTATACCCCATTTCGGTTATAATTACCCATATTATACTTATTTTCATCATTGTACGCTCAAACTAAATCGTATTTTAGTTAGAATCAATCATTTATACTCGTTTTCACCATTCTACGAGCATTTGATACATTATTTTGGTTAGAAATTACATTTCTATACATGTTTCCACAAGTTTATTCGACTTTTGTTTTACCAAATTTTGGTTTGAATCAATCATTTGTACTTGGTTTCAACAATCTACTCCCATTCTACACCATATTCTGATTAGAATCACCCATCTGTACTCGATTTCACCATTGTACGCCCATTTTACATTATATTTCGGTTAGAATCACCCATCTTTACTTATTTTCACCATTCGACGACTACTTTATATCATATTTTGATTATAATTAACCATCTTATACTTATTTTTATCATTATACGCTCAAACTATACCGTATTTTAGTCAGGATCAATCATTTTACTAGTTTTCACCCTTCTATGAGCATTTGATACATTATTTTGGATACAAATTCATTTCTATACTCGTTTCCACAAATCAACGCCACTTTTTATTACTACATTTTGGTTAGAATCATGCATCGATAATCGGTTTCACCAATCTACACCCATTTTACATCATATTTTGATTAGAATCATCCGTCTATACTGTTTTCACCATTTTACACCATATTTCGGTTAGAATCATCGATCTATACTAGTATTCACAATTCCACGACTACTTTATTCCATATTTCGGTTATAATTATTATCCCATCTAAAACTCGTTTTCATCAATGTACGCTCATACTATACTGTTTTCAGTTAGAATCAATCATCTATACTCGTTCTTACCATTCTACGAGCACTTTATATATTATTTCGGTAAGCAATTACATTTTTATACCCGTTTCCTCCGTTTAGATTCGCCCATCTATACTCGTTTTCACAATTTTTATACTCAATTTTGTCATTGTATGCTTATATTATACCGTTTTCAGTTAGAATCAACAATTTATACTCGTTTTCTCCATTTTACGAGCATTTGATACATTATTTTGATAAGAAATTACATTTTTATACCCGTTTCCACAAATCTACGCCACTTTTTTACCATATTTTGTGTTAGAATCATGCATTTGTACCGGTTTCACCAATCTATACACATTCTACACCATATTTCGATTAGAATCACCCGCCTATACTTGTTTTTACCATTTTACACCATATTTTGTTTATAATCACCCATCTATACTCGTTTTCACAATTCCACGACTACTTTATTCCATATTTAGGTTATAATTATAATCCCATCTAAAACTTGTTTTCTTCATTGTACGCTCATACTATACCGTTTTCAGTTAGAATCAATTATTTATACTCTTTTCCACCCTTTTACAAGCATTTGATACATATTTCAGTTAAAAATTACATTTCTATACTCGTTTCCACAAATCTATGCCTTTTTTTTTTTATCATCCTTTGGTTAGAATCATGCGTCGATAATCTGTTTCACTAATCTACACCCATTCTACACTATATTTTGATTAGAATCACCCGTCTATATTTGTTTTCTCTATTTTACACAATTTTTGAGTTAGAATTATTCATCTATACTCATTTTCACCATTCCACGGCTACTTTATACCATATTTCGATTAGAATCACGCATTTGTACTTGGTTTCACCAATCTACTCTCATTCTACACCATATTTTGAATAGAATCACCTATTTGTACTCGATTTCACCATTTTACAAGTATTTCGTACATTATTTCAGTTAGAAATTATATATCTATACTCGTCTCCACAAATCTACGCCATTTTTTACCATATTTTGTTAGAATCATATTTCGATTAGAATCACCCATCTATAGTCATTTTCACCATTGTACACCATATTCCGTTTAGAATAATCACCCACATATACTCGTTTTCATAATTCTACAACTACCTTATTCCATATTTCGGTTGTAATTATTATCCCAACTAGAACTCGTTTTTGTCACTGTATGCTTATATTATACCGCTTTCAGTTAGAATCAACCATTTATATTCGTTTTCACCATTTACGACCATTTGATACATTATTTTGATAAGAAATTACATTCCGTTTCCACAAATCTACGCCACTTTTTTTACCATATTTTTGTTAGAATAGTGCATTTGTACCGGTTTCACCAATCTATACCCATTCCACACCATATTTCGATTAGAATCGCCCACCTATACTCATTTTTACCATTTTACACCATATTTCGTTTAGAATCACCCGTCTATACTCGTTTTCACAATTCCATGACTACTTTATTCCATGTTTAGGTTATAATTATAATCCCATCTAAAACTTGTTTTCTTCATTGTACGATCATACTATACCGTTTTCAGTTAGAATCAATTATTTATACTCTTTTTCACCCTTTTACGAGCATTTGATATATTATTTCAGTTAGAAATTACATTTCTATACTCGTTTCTACAAATCTATGCCTTTTTTTTTACCATACTTGGTTAGAATCATGCGTCGATAATCCGTTTCACTAATCTACACCCATTCTATACCATATTTCGATTAGAATCACCCGTCTATATTTGTTTTCTCTATTTTATTTTTGAGTTAGAATTATCCATCACATTTTCACCATTCCACGACTACTTTATAACATATTTCGGTTAGAATCACACATTTGTACTTGGTTTCACCAATCTACTCTCATTCTACACCATATTTTGAATAGCACCTATCTATACTCGATTTCACCATTGTACCCCCATTTTATATCATATTTTCGGTGAGAATCACCTATCTATACTTATTTTTACCATTCCACGACTACTTTATAACATATTTCGGTTATAATTACCCATCTTATACATATTTTTAACATTATACACTCAAACTATACCGTATTTCAGTTAAAATCAATCATTTATAGTGGTCTTCACCATTCTACGAGCATTTGATTCATTATTTCGGTTAGAAATTAAATTTCTATACCCGTTTCACAAATGTACGCCATTTTTACCATATTTTGGTTAGAATCACGCATTTGTACTCGGTTTCACAAATCAACTCCCATTCTACATCATATTTTGATTAGAATCACCCATATATACTCGATTTCACATTGTATGCCCATAATACATCATATTTCGGTTAGAATTACCCATATATACTCATTTTCACCTCTTCATGACTACTTTATACAATTTTTAGGTTATAATTGCTAATCTTATACTAATTTCATCATTGTACGCAGAAACCATACCGTATTTCAGTTAGAATCAATCATTTATACTCGTTTTCACCATTCTACAAGTATTTGATACAATATTTCAGTTATAAATTATATTTCTATACTCGTCTCCACAAATCTACGCTATTTTTTTTACCATATTTTGTTAGAATCATGTATTGATAACCGGTTTCACCAATGTACACCTATTCTACACCATATTTCGATTAGAATCACCCGTCTTTAGTCATTTTCACCATTGTGCACCATATTCCGTTTAGAACCACCCACCTATACTCTTTTTCACAATTCTAGAATACCTTATTCCATATTTCGGTTATAATTATTATCCCAACTAGAACTCGTTTTTGTCACTGCACGCTTATATTATACTGTTTTCAGTTAGAATCAACCATTTATACTCGTTTTCACCATTTTACGAGCATTTGATACATTATTTTAATAAGAAATTACAATTTTATACCCGTTTTCACAAATCTACGCCACTTTTTTACCATATTTTTGTTAGAATCATGCATTTGTACCGGTTTCACTAATCTATACACATTCTACACCATACTTCAATTAGAATCACCCGCCTATACTCGTTTTTACCAATTTACACAATATTTCATTTAGAATCACCCATCTATACTCGTTTTCACAATTCCACGACTACTTTATTCCATATTTAGGTTATAATTATAATCCCATCTAAAATTTGTTTTCTTCATTGTACGCTCATACTATGCCATTTTCAGTTAGAATCAATTATTTATACTCTTTTTCACCCTTTTACGACCATTTGATACATTATTTCAGTTAGAAATTACATTTCCATACTCGTTTCCTCAAATCTATGCCTTTTTTTTACCATACTTTGGTTAGAATCATGCGTCGATAATCGGTTTCGCTAATCTACACCCTTTCTACATCATATTTCGATTAGAATCACCCGTCTATATTTGTTTTCTCTATTTTACAAAATTTTTGAGTTAGAATTATCCATCTCATTTTCACCATTCCACGACTACTTTGTACCATATTTCGGTTAGAATCACGCATTTGTACTTGGTTTCACCAATCTACTCTCATTCTACACCATATTTTGAATAAAATCACCTATCTATACTCGATTTCGCCATTGTACCCCCGTTTTACATCATATTTCGGTGAGAATCACCTATATATACTTATTTTTACTATTCCATGACTACTTTATAACATATTTCGGTTATAATCACCCATCTTATACATATTTTTAACATTGTACACTCAAACTATACCGTATTTCAGTTAGGTTCAATCATTTATAGTGGTCTTCACCATTCTACGAGCATTTGATTCATTATCTCGGTAAGAAATTACATTTCTACACCCGTTTCACAAATGTACGCCATTTTTACCATATTTTGGTTAGAATCACGCATTTGTACTCGGTTTCACAAATCAACTCCCATTCTACATCATATTTTGATTAGAATCACCCATATATACTCGATTCACATTGTATGCCCATTATACATCATATTTCGGTTACAATTACCCATATATATATATATATATACTCATTTTCACCTTTTCATGACTACTTTATACAATTTTTAGGTTATAATTGCTAATGTTATACTTATTTTCATCATTGTACGTAGAAACTAAACAGTATTTCAGTTAGAATCAATCATGTATACTCGTTTTCACCATTCTACAAGCATTTGATACATTATTTTGGTTAGAAATTATATTTCTATACTCGTCTCCACAAATCTACGCCACTTTTTTTACCATATTTTGTTAGAATCATGCACTGGTTCGGTTTCACTAATGTACACCTATTCTACACCATATTTCGATTAGAATCACCCACCTATACTCGTTTTCACAATTCTACAACTACTTTATTCCACATTTTGGTTATAATTATTATCCCAACTAGAACTCGTTTTTGTCACTGTACGCTTATTTTATACCGTTTTAGTTAGAATCAACCATTGATACTCGTTTTCACCATTTTACGAGCATTTGATACATTATTTTGATAAGAAATTACATTTTCATACCCGTTTCCACAAATCTATGCCACTTTTTTTACCATATTTTTATTAGAATCTTGCACTTGTACTCGTTTCACCAATCTACTCCCATTCTACACCATATTTCGATTAGAATCACCCATCTATACTCGTTTTCACCATTCTACACAATATTTTGGTTAGAATCACCCATCTATACTCGTTTTCACAATTCCACGACTACTTTATTCCATATTTCGGTTATAGTTATTATCCCATCTTAAACTAGTTTTCATCATTGTACACTCATACTATTCCATTTTCAGTTAGAATCAATCATTTATGCTCGTTTTTACCATTCTACGAGCATTCGATATATTATTTCGGTAATGGATTACATTATTATATCCGTTTCCACAAATCTATGCCACTTTTTTAACCATATTTTTGTTAGAATCATACATTTGTACCTGGTTTCACCAATCTACACCTGTTTTACACTATATTTAGATTGGAATCACCCAATTATACTCGATTTTACTATTATTCGTCTACTTTACACCATATTTCAGTTACAATCACCCATCTATACTCATTTTCACATTTCCACTACTACTTTACACCATATTTTGGTTATAATTACCCATCATTTACTTATTTTCCTCATTGTATGCTCAAACTATACTGTTTTTCAGTTAGGATCAATCATTGAAAATCGTTTTCACCATTCTACGAGCATTTGATTACATTATTTCAGTTAGAAATTACATTTCTATATTCGTTTCCACAAATCTACGCCACTTTTATTACCATACTTTGGTTAGAATCATGTATCGATAATCGGTTTCACCAATCTACACCCATTCTACACCATATTTCGATTAGAATCACCCGCCTATACTCATCTTCACTATTATACACCATATTTTGGTTAGAATTATCCATCTATACTCATTTTCACCATTTCACGACTGCTTTATACTATATTCCGGTTAGAATCACACAATTGTACCTTATTTCACTAATATATGCCCATTCTACACAATATTTCGAACAAAATCTCCCATCTATACTTGATTTCACCATTATACCCCCATTTTACATTCTATTTCGGTTAAAATCACCTATCTATACTCATTTTTACCATTTTTTGGTTATAATTACCCATCTTATACATAATTTTAACATTGTAAGCTCAAACTATACCGTATTTCAGTTAGAATCAATCATTTATACATGTTTTCACCATTCTACGAGCATTTGATTCATTATTTCGGTTAGAAATTATATTTTAGTTTTCACAAATCTACGCCATTTTTTATCATATTTTGGTTAGAATCATGCATTTGTACTCGGTTTCACAAATCAACTACCATTCTACGTTATATTTCGATTAAAATCATCCATATATACTCGGTTTCACCATTGTATGCCGAGTTTACATCATATTTTGGTTAGAGACACCCATCTATACTCATTTTCACCTTTTTACGACTACTTTATACCATATTTCGGTTATAATTGCCCATCTTATACTTATTTTCATTATTGTACGCTCAAACTATACCGTGTTTCAGTTAGCATCAATCATTTGAACTTTCACCATTCTAAGAGCATTTGATACATTATTTCAGTTAGAAATTATATTTTTATACTCGTTCCACAAATCTACGCTCCTTTTTTTAACCATATTTTGGTTATAATCATGCATTAATAATCGATTTCACCAATCTACACCCATTATACACCGAATCACCCCTCTATAACCATTTTACACCTATTTCGTTCAGAATCACCCATCTATACTCATTTTCACAATTCCACGACTACTTTATTCCATATTTAGGTTATAATTATAATCCCAACTGAACCTTATTTTTGTCATTGTACATGCATACTATACCGTTTTCAGTTAGAATCATTCATTTATACTCTTTTTCACCCATCTATGAGCATTTGATACATTATTAAAGTTAGAAATTACATTTATATACTCGTTTCCAAAAATCAATGCCACTTTTTTTGTCACGACTCGTACCCGATGTAGGGGTACGAGTGCAAGACGACGCCCAGCCACGCCGTAGTATCGGCGGTAGAACGCTGTCTAGGTCTACTATGCTAACTAGTAGTGTATATCATAACCCGTCAAGATAATTATCTCCGAACGGAGGACAATTAATGATATATTCATACTCAATCACAATAACGATAAGGAAGATAAATGGCATTATAAAGAAAGTAAATACATGATAAAAAATCCAGAGAAAGTCTAACATAAATATAGTACAAGTCCAGAAAGTCTAAAGTCAATTAATCTCAAATACAAGTCTAAAATAATAACAAGCTAAAAGTCATCAAACTAGAGACTAATTCAGTAAAATTCTAGCCAACTGAGTCATTAAATAAGCCTCCTCAACTGGAGATGAACTCTCATGAATCAGAGTCTCATGATCTACGCCTACTATATCCTGTGGGCCGTAGTAGGTGGGGCAACCGTCATCTGAAATGTCTAAAAAATATAACCAATCATGATTGGAGCGAAGTACGTCTCTAGTTCAGTAAATGATAAAAACTACGTAAAGTAAATAGAGAGAATATATAAGATAAAATAACATGTACATGAATATAGCAAGACATAAGTAAAACTGTAAATGAGTGCAAGAGCATGAGAACAGGATATATCATGTACAAGAATAAAAAACAATACTATCTATGTGAGTGAGAACTAGTTTCAACATGTGATCGGCTTAGAAACATGATGCAAGAGTTTATGGCCTGGTTAATCATACATGCGGTGTATGATTAACACTATTCAAGGAACAAGACTCGATACAAGGAGGGTATTGATCACATATCTACACTAATATTCCCCGCCCTCGACTAGTATAGTGGATCCAACCATGGTACGTTACAACACAGGATTCTCTGAGAAGGTCACGAGCCTTCGCAGGAATCGGTGTCCATACAATGCACATGAACAACAACAAGGCTTGTAAAAGGTACACCAAGATATACAAAGAATAGCATCTCATGACGGGATTCAGAAATACCAATTTGTATAACTAATTGTGTCAAAAAATAAAGGATATCTACAATAAATACAAGAACATAGAAGATATCATAAACGGGAGATTATCAGAGAATGTACTCGCCTGAGGTCCGGTGTAAAATATCAACAGTATCAGATACGGTGCCTCGAAGACCTAAATGTGGAATATTACATCAACACATGATTTAACTAGTCAAATTTTAGGACTTTAGGCCATTTCTAAGTCAATACAGTCAACTAGGTCAACTCTAGGTCAAACTAGTCCAACTTGGTCAAAGTAACTAACATATTTCAGTTATAATCACCTTGTTATACATATTTTTAACATTGTACGCTCAAATTATACCGTATTTCAGTTAGAATCAATCATTATAGTGGTCTTCACCATTATACGAGCATTTGATTCATTATTTCAGTTAGAAATTACATTTCTATACCCGTTTCACAAATATACGCCATTTTTACCATATTTTGGTTTTAGGTTGTACTAGCCTATATCCATTTTAGTAGGTCCATACCTTGCTCATCTAGATTAGACTAGCTAATACAAGATACTAAAAATGTCATGTTTACTAAGTATCAACATATAACTTATGTATTTAACTAGTTATCTACTATCTACATTTACCCTAGTTAACATCTACTCTTGATATCTAAACCTCCACCTGATAAATTTGTTCCACTATACGTAACACTAGTAATTTGGCATCAATACCCTAACTTCACAGATATACACTCTCCTATTACGGATATCTAAAACCTCAATCTGATAACACATTCTCTATAACACATACATACATGTATACACTTATAGAAACATGAACTTAACTAGTTATATGCCTACACACATTATCCTATAACACATAGGCTATTTCTCCCTATCTACCCTGTCTTCCCTATTCAGTGCACTCTAATCTCCAAAACTTGTATAACATCCCCTGCTCTGAAGCTACTACAGGCATCACTCAACCACTGATGCCACCTATAAGTCATGTGCACACAAGTGCACAGGCATCACTACAACTTGTTGCCACCCTATTGTTTAGCAAGGGCTTCAAGGCAGTGCCCCCTACCTTACCTGATGCACATCAGTGCACATCCCTCTCTTCTTGAAGCACATGAACACTTCTCCTCACTGCTATTGAGCCCCTCACCTGCCACCCATTCCTGTAGTTGGATTGATCCTTGCCTAATCACATGTTGCCTAGTGCAGTAGTGTATAACTTTGTGTTGGTGCCTTGCAACAGTCCCCTACTCCTTGGTAGCCGATGCAAACAACAGTCACCAATTCTGGACCGACTTGAAACCCTTTCCCCCTCAATTCATTTCTCACTAACTTGTCCCTCCCCACCCCTAAACTGCTATACAGCAGTAACACACCTGCTGTAGGTGCCTTACTTGGTGCTACTAATAGCAGTAGACCAAGCTCCTGCTGCCCCCAAAGAACAAGCCTACAGCCCCTTCTCCAATTTCAGTTGATGTCTATTTGCTTACCTAATGCTCTGTACACTCAAGAAGTGCCTGTGCACACAAGGCAGCACATAAGTCCTGACTTTCCCCCTTACTTCACTACACAAATCTTTTGCTCCATGCTTCACCTGCATAGTTATCCTGTGCACAATTGTGCACAGGTACAAATTTTCCCCAACCCGGCAATACAGTGCACTCCTAATAATGCACAAGGGGGTACTGCTGTACACCCCTCCCCCCTCCCTTGCCTGTCTACCAACTACACAGGACCGAAAACCCCAATCCTACCTGCTGTTATACAAACAACAATTACCTCTTCATTACACTCACTGTCATTGACCCGCTAGACACACCAACACACACACACACACACACACGTGTGTATTTGGGGACAGACGCTCCACAGTCTGGGTCCGCCGCAACAACCCCCGGGGCCTCGGGATGTCCATCCTCCCAGTTCCCGCTCAAAGCTTCTTTTGAAATTCGAATCTCCCGTGCTCCCAAGTGGTGGCGAGTGCTTGGGCGCATACCTCGTCCGTTCTCGGAGAGGGTATGTGTCACACCCCGCTCCCGCAGGAGCGATCGTCCTCGCTAAGGCGTGATGCCACACGGGCCTAGGTTGCCCCCGTGCAAGGCTAAGTCCAGAAACGGCCGATTTGAGCTAGGCCACAGAGTCGCACCGAGTGTCCCCATTTGCAGCGGAAAGTAAATGAACACGAATTGAAACGAATTCAACTCTTTATTGATATTCAAGAAGTTTACAAGCGGCTCTAGGCCGAGTTTACAAGTCTCTCAAGCTCTCTCTCTCTGAAACATAAAAGGCGTGCCAAGTAGCTTACAAGATGGAATGATTCATGGCGATGTTCTGATACATTATGTCCTGTATATGGTGCTCCAGCTCTTTGCAACGCTCCAAGGCTCCAGAGATAGCTCCGCGCCTTAGCACGTTCGAGGGAAGTTCCGCACCCGATGACGTCTCCTGCATCCTGCAAGCAGACTGTGGGGTTATCAGTACATTGTTATGCACTGGTGGGGAGGCTAGCTCGCCCACAATGCTATCATTACCAAACACGTTCCATTTGCTTTTGTGCGTCTCTATTATTCATTGTCTTTCTAATCTTGCCTTAGGATCAATTTCATGGCATATGTCATAACCTATCCCGTGTAGCCAAATTCAAGTGTCGCATGGGAATACATGTACGACTTACCCATACTTGCCGTCCGGCCTTCCCTGTCCAAAGTAAACCAAGTTAGTCAACAATTCATGTGTAATAACATACGTGATTCTTGGAAACATTCAATATCAAGGGCATGTCCCTGCCTCAGTTTCTAGCGCGTCGTAGGCGTATTCTCTAACTCATTGTATGAAGTATTCATTTTCATTTGGTGTGATACATTTCAAGCATATTCATAAGGCACTTCATTTAGTTAACTTAGACTACTTGTTTCAATGCAAGGACTTGCACGTGGATTGCCACCAGCATAGCCCACTTAATCTATATGCACCGGTCGCTGGCATCACAAGCCATTTTGGACATCTTTTCCCCTTGGTAATTTCTCACCTATCATAGCGTGCGGCTGGAACACCTTGATAGTCTCTTTGAAATTACCCCGCACTTACGTTTCCCGTGGTGGCCAAGTCCGCACCCAGGTTGCCCGTAAGCCCCTTTGATTCCGCCTAGGCCGGCACATCCCCCGTTAGATCATGCCGCATAATCCCTTCTTCTTTACGGCCACGGTATTCTCCCCCCTCGCCCGTGCCGTTTGTCCACGACCATTTCGTATTAACTTGTCTTTTTAACTTAACGGCTGTCTCCGAGCCGTAGGCTACCCTTAGCCATAATGCGTTATCGACCAGGTTGGCGTCCGTGCAGCGCGGGTAGCGAGCCCCGTTGCACGTGCCCGTCACACCTGTCGCTAACCATTCTTTCCTTTCTTATCTTTCATGTATTCTTTCTTTTCTTTCTTTCTTTCACTTGTTCGTTCGTTCATTGATTTATTCACGTATTCATTCATTCAAGCATTACGCGACTCCCAGTGCGGGAGCCGCCTTGGCGACCCATCGGTCCCATAGTCTTTCAATGTTGCTAAACTCTACTCGGAACGACTATGTTGATAGTCTTCCCGTTTCATTGTTGTAAACCATTCATTGTTTCATTGTTTGAACGCATAAGGGACTTGAACGTAAGCTTGTGCCTTAGCACGAGCGTGGAGCGCAGTACGAGAGTTCACATTTTCCAAGTTCCTTTCCATATTCTATACAAGCATACAAGATGGGATTATTCCCTTAGCTAGGTGCGTTGAGTCATTTATTAGCATGCACGGTGTTATCGCCTAGCGATTCTCGTGATAGTGTCCGTATTGTTATGTGTCTAGGCTAAGCAAAGACGGGTTCATCGGAGCCACCCACCTTAGCGATGTTCGCATCGGCCGAGCGATACTCCGAGCGCGCCTTTGAAAGTCTAAGTCTGGATTCATCTTCGGCGGCCAAGGTAAGCCTTGCATCGATTCTTCATCAGGTCGATGCCAACTCTTCGGGTCGACGGCTCGTTTGAGTCGTTGTATTTGCCGTTTGAATCGGCTTTCCGCTAAGGCGGGGCGGGTCATTACATAATACACCACTCAAAACAAGTCTCGTCCTCGAGACTTCCTGAGTGCAGGTCATCCTACCATTCCCTAACTCACGTCGTGTGCGTATCGTAGACAATTCCTATCGACTAGCTTTATCGCTTGATGACATCGAACTATACTCGGTTATTCTTCCAACTTTTGCGTTACATATGTTTGGCGAATTTTATGGATCGACTGTTCATTCATTTTAGACTTAATGGTACTTATTCAATCGTCATGTTTCTTCGACTTGGTTGCTATTTTGTTGTGTCATGGGACTATGATGGTTGCACGGGGTGCGTAGAAATTCATTAAACGCGAGAGTCGTAGGCTGAGGCAAACTCATTCATTCGTTCATGCGCATCTCAACACCCACTTGCAGCTGCATTCGAGTTCATCATATCGCTGAGTTTGCATCGTGCACGCATTCAAGGCGTCCCCCGAATACGTACATTTCAACCAAGCTTAGCGACCAGCGAAGTCAGACAAGCTACCCGTGATAGTTTCGATTTGCCGATGGTTTTGCTAACTTCGATTTAAAATCGAACTCATGTGTGCATCACATATCGTTTATCTCGGTCCTCGAGATTATTCGATTCGCTTCTCAAGCGCTCTTGTCAATGAAATCAATACGATTTCTTCTTAGCGGGGTCGACCAAGTCTAAGTAATTTCCGTCCGATTCAAGACCAAGTATTGTACCATCATCGAGTATACCTTCCTATCAACGATTCAATTCGTTATCCCAACTTTACTTGCACATCATTCGTTCCTATCATTCCCTTCGTTTGGGGCCAATCTCATCGTCGTTCTCGCACACCCTGTTCCCCGTCCTACTCTAAGTCTTGCTGCCCAAAGTTTATCGTCCATCCAGACGATATTGTAATGTCAATCGCACAGGTCCAATCACTCGGCATAGGGTCGTCCGCCTATCCGCTAGGTCAGCTCACAAGGTCATAGTTACACGTCAAGTCTATTGCTCATCGTGCAAGTCGTTGCACGACGCTCGCCCCAATTCCTATGGTCAAACCATTTGTTCGCTTGTACGGGAGTTTCTACCCAAGTTTGTTTCACTCAAATTTCTAAACATCAAGCAGTGTTCCTCCTATTCGCATCAACACATTCTCCGCTCCATGTCTGAGCTCGTTTAGGAAAGTCATCCTACGATAGGTTGTCCTCAATCAAATCCTTGACATGTCAATCTCGTGCGTCCGCACTAGCAATTACCATAGTCTATCTCTTCAAGTACGTTTGATATAATTCACCTATCCATCCTATCCAATTCACGTAGTCGATCACAAGGTCGTCTAGCCTTGCAATATGTCGCACCCCGATCTCACGCAAGTCTGATTATCTACGGTGGACATGAATCACCATGTCAACATTCCCGCAGAATAACCGTCCTCATCGGAACGTAACTCTTGCATTGCGTCTAGACTTGCTCATTTTCGATACGCGGATTGGGTCTACTCAATCCTCAAGTTTTCTCATTCTTTAATCGCAAGTCCTAACAATCCTCGAATTCACCTTCGCTTCAAACCACAAGTCGAAGCAATCAAAATTGCCATTTCATGATATTTTGAGTTCGACCATTCCCGCTGGACATGAATCACCATGCCAACGCTCACGCGGAACGATCGTCCCAAATCCGACGTGACGCATGTGCGAGGCTGGAGTTGCGCTCGCGCAAGACAAGATCGTTGTCGCTGTGGTTATCACCGAACAATCAAGTCACTTTCCTTCCTCATTCCAAACATTCATTTCCAACATAGCATCCATCAAAACAATAACTTCTAACACGATCATCATTCATCGAATCAGAGTACCCCCGAGTTATCGTACATCGATCTTTGATACGCCTCAATACCATCGATGATGTACATAACCTGACGATCTTCCTTTTGCAACGAATTTCGAGTCGTGCAACTTAATTCCTCAATTCACATTGTCTCGTGCTAACTCGTCATCGAGCAACATCAATTCTAATTCCTTAGTTATTCTCGTATCTCCAAATCAACGTTTCCTATGCACGCTATCTTCCGATCGTGCTATCTTCGATCTCGTCCATGAGTAATTCACCTTAACTCAAGTTTCAATCCATTCAACTAAATTCAAAATTGCATGCACGATCTTCTATGTTTCCTCGACCAAGACCTCCGTTCGTTTCATGATTCGTACTACGCATTCTTAATTCGTCCGAACGATATCTCGTTTGAGACTCTCGAAGTCGAAACCAACTAAGCGTTAATCATTCTAGGGCTTGCGCGATATCATCGCTTGCCGACGTACTCGTTCTATTCGTAAATCCTTTAGTTTTGCTCGAACAATTTTCTATAACGTCCATACACCACTCAGGGTTCGAGCCACTCGATTGGTCGTCGACGCTCACTCTTATTCTTCTTCGAAGCTATCACATACACCACTCGGGGTCAAGTCATTCTACGAATCCTCAAATGATCATTCGATTCCCTTTGATATGTTCAATCGCGCGTTCGCCCGTTCCTCAAAATCCAAATCAATCTTCTGTGCACGCCTAAGCGTTAGTTTGATAGCGTTCCTATCGATATACGCTCTAAGTGTAGCTTCGTTCCCGACCGAGCGGTACTTGATATCGCTCGCAACCCGATTGCACCAAAAAGTCGAGGTGCATGACACGCGGACTAAGTTGTGCCGCATAACCATCCCGTGTGGACTATATTCAAGTTTGCACGCTCAATTGCTAATGTCAACGTAGGAATATTTGGGCACGCACGCGACTTTACTTAGCATGTGTTCTCTATCGAGTCATGTTTAATATCGTTCGGCACAAAGGTCGTCGCCTATCGATCCCATTCAACCGAGTACTTGTACGAGCTTTTGAAAATATTTAGACTTATTGTATGGAACATCCCAAGGTACAACGAGAGAGAGCGTACCCTTCTTTTGTTTCCAACCGAGCTTTCAAAACTGAGAAAATCGAAATGAAGTCCAAGGACGTAAAGCCGTGCTCTGATACCAATCTGTCATGCCCTGCACCCGCAGGACCGATCGTCCTCGCTAAGGCGTGATGCCGCACGGGCCTAGGTTGCGCCCGTGCAAGGCTAAGTCCAGAAACGGCCGATTTGAGCTAGGCCACAGAGTCGCACAGAGTGTCCACATTTGCAGCAGAAAGTAAATGACCACAAATTGAAGCGAATTCAACTCTTTATTGATATTCAAGAAGTTTACAAGCAGCGCTAGGCCGAGTTTACAAGTCTCTCAAGCTCTCTCTCTCTGAAACATAAAAGGCGTGCCAAGTGGCTTACAAGATGGAATGATTCATGGCGATGTTCCGATACATTATGTCCTGTATATGGTGCTCCAGCTCCTTGCAACGCTCCAAGGCTCCAGAGATAGCTCCGCGCCTTAGCACGTTCGAGGGAAGCTCCGCACCCGATGACGTCTCCTGCATCCTGCAAGCAGACTGTGGGGTTATCAGTACATTGTTATGCACTGGTGGGGAGGCTAGCTCGCCCACAATGCTATCATTACCAAACACGTTCCATTTGCTTTTGAGCGTCTCTATCATTCATTGTCTTTCTAATCTTGCCTTAGGATCAATTTCATGGCATATGTCATAACTTATCCCGTGTAGCCAAATTCAAGTGTCGCATGGGAATACATGCACGACTTACCCATACGTACCGTCTGGCCTTCCCTGTCCAAAGTAAACCAACTTAGTCAACAATTCATGTGTAATAACATAACGTGATTCTTGGAAACATTCAATATCAAGGGAGTGTCCCTGCCTCAGTTTCTAGCGCATCGTAGGCGTATTCTCTAACTCATTGTATGAAGTATTCATTTTCATTTGGTGTGATACATTTCAAGCATATTCATAAGGCACTTCATTTAGTTAACTTAGACTACTTGTTTCAATGCAAGGACTTGCACGTGGATTGCCACCAGCATAGCCCACTTAATCTATATGCACCGGTCGCTGGCATCACAAGCCATTTTGGACATCTTTCCCCTTGGTAATTTCTCACCTATCATAGCGTGCGGCTGGAACACCTTGATAGTCTCTTTGAAATTACCCCGCACTTACGTTTCCCGTGGTGGCCAAGCCCGCACCCAGGTTGCCCGTAAGCCCCTTTGATTCCGCCTAGGCCGGCACATCCCCTGTTAGATCATGCCGCGGAATCCCTTCTTCTTCACGGCCACGGTATTCCCCCCCTCGCCCGTGCCGTTTGTCCACGACCATTTCGTATTAACTTGTCTTTTTAACTTAACGGCTGTCTCCGAGTCGTAGGCTACCCTTAGCCATAATGCGTTATCGACCAGGTTGGCGTCCGTGCAGCGCGGGTAGCGAGCCCCGTTGCACGTGCCCGTCACACCTGTCGCTAACCATTCTTTCCTTTCTTATCTTTCATGTATTCTTTCTTTTCTTTCTTTCTTTCACTTGTTCGTTCGTTCATTGATTTATTCACGTATTCATTCATTCAAGCATTACGCAACTCCCAGTGCGGGAGCCGCCTTGGCGACCCATCGGTCCCATAGTCTTTCAATGTTGCTAAACTCTACTCGGAACGACTATGATGATAGTCTTCCCATTTCATTGTTGTAAGCCATTCATTGTTTCATTGTTTGAACGCATAAGGGACTTGAACGTAAGCTTGCGCCTTAGCACGAGCGTGGAGCGCAGTGCGAGAGTTCACATTTTCCAAGTTTCTTTCCATATTCTATACAAGCATACAAGATGGGATTATTCCCTTAGCTAGTTGCGTTGAGTCATTTATTAGCATGCACGGTGTTATCGCCTAGCAATTCTCGTGATAGTGTCCGTATTGTTATGTGTCTAGGCTAAGCAAAGACGGGTTCCTCGGAGCCACCCACCTTAGCGATGTTCGCATCGGCCGAGCGATACTTCGAGCGCGCCTTTGAAAGTCTAAGTCTGGATTCATCTTCGGCGGCCAATGTAAGCCTTGCATCGATTCTTCATCAGGTCGATGCCAATTCTTCGGGTCGACGGCTCGTTTGAGTCGTTGCATTTGCCGTTTGAATCGGCGTTCCGCTAAGGCGGGACGGGTCATTACAGTATGCGCCCCTTGCTTGGATTGTTAGGAGTCTATGTGCCCACCTTGGCGGCATGTTTCTGCCGATGGCCGCTATGCGCCCAATTCCAGGCTATGCGCCCACCCTTCTTCGAAGGCCCCTGGAGTATGCGCCCCCTCCGCTATGCGCCCAATTCCAGGCTATGCGCCCACCGCTGCGGTAGTCCCTCCGTATGACCTTGGGGGGCCTCCCCCTTCCTTTAATGTGCCCCCCTCAGGAGGCTATGCGCCCTCAACATCCGGCTATGCGCCCTTTCCGTCTAGTGCGTGCGCCCCGGGTCCGCTGTCGGGATACTCCTCCTCCGCTCTTGGCGAGTCTGCTAACGTCGGAGCAGGGCCTCCCACGCCCCTTGCAGCCCCCTTGCGCTCGGTTTCGTCATCCACGATGAACGGTTCACCGACCTTACTCCCCCCTACCCTTTCCCCCCACCCTCCCTCACCTTTGGGACAGCTCCCACCAACCCTCCCCGCTCTCGCAGCGACCCCCTCCAAAGGTCCCACCTACGCAGCGATCCTGCGTCCTGACCGTGGGACCCTACGGCCTCTTCCGGCTGAGAACATCGAACTCCCGGACATTGAGTTCCCAACCTCAAGCGACGGCCACCCTTTATGTGTTCCTTTCTCCTCTGCAGAGATTGCCTCCCTTTCTTCCACCTTCGCAAAGACATTCGTGCTTAAATTCTCCTCGGGCTGCCCGAAGATCTTAAAAGCCCGCGAAGTCATCGCCGGTTGGGGCCTCTGCTCAGCTTACAGGGTAGCATCCTCGGACCCCAAGCACATGTTCCTTCACCTCTCTTCCGATCCTGACTACATTAAAGTTTGGGCAAAAGGCACCTCCAGCATTGACGGCCACGGAGTCAAAATCATCAAATGGCTTTAGCCCTAAAGTCGACTCTCCGATTATCTCAGTGTGGATCACCCTCCCCAACCTTCCCCTCGTCTGTTTCGCCCCGGCTGCGCTCAAAAGTATCGCCAGCTCCTTCGGGTCTCTCGTAGCTATCGCTAAAGAAACCCGCAATCTATCCAAGGGGAACTACGTGAAGATTTGCGTGGAACTCGATCTATCCACGGACCCCCCAGCCCAAATTAGCTTGAACTCGGGGGACAGACGATATTCCAGACGCTGGTGTATGACAACAACATTATTTTTTGCAAGCACTGTCAGATGAGAGGCCACACCACACAACACTTCTTTAGAGCACACCCGGAGCTCAAGAAAAACACCCAGAAAGTCGCAAGTCTCGAAGGTGGGCCACACTACCCACAAAGCGCCAATTCTCTCCTTTCCCAACTCTCATACCCACTTCGAAGACAGCGACACCCATTCCGGTCCCGACGATTCCCCACCGCCGTGCACATCTATTATCACCTACAAGCCCCCAACCATCCCCCTCAACAACAGGTTCGGCACCCTTTCAACCTCAACTGAAGATAACCTGGTGCTTACGCCCCCTCCCGCCGAGTGCGACAAGACCACCACAGACTCCTAGAGAGCCGGACTTCCCTCCAACAGCGACCGGGAGCAGCAACAGACTACAGTCACCCCTCCAAGCGTAGCAATCTCACTCATCAGCCCCAGCAGCCCCACCTTAGGCGATCTGGCTATCTTTGGCCCAGCAGCGGTACTTATGATTGTGCAAGCCAAAGAAGCAGGATTCCTGGACCCCCACAACCCTCTCTGTGCGCTAGCTGATGCAGAGGAAGATGCGGCATCCACCCCATCGGAACACACATGAATCAACACGCAAAGGTTGACAGTAGCGGTGGTTGATCCCACCGTTCAGACCCGGAGATCCCCCCAAAAAAACTCCCACCGTAAGAAAAAAAAATTCAACCTAGAGTCCTCGGTCATGACCATACGGTCGGCCGCAAAATGCAACAACCCCCCCTCCCCATCCCCATCCCAATGTTAAACATCCTCACGTGGAATGTGAGAGGGCTGGCCAATAAACCTACTCAGAGGAGAATCAAAAGCCTCATAAAAATCCATCGGATTGACATCCTAATCATCATCGAACCCAAAATCCCTCAAAAAAGACTCAAATCCATCTAGCTCCAGCTCGGCTTCCTGTCCGGCGTCGTCGGGTGTAATAACATCTGGATCCTTTTCGGCTGCGGGATACAGTTTGGAATCATCCATGATTCTAGTCAGGCGCTCTCCTGCTGGGTGGAGCACCCCACTCTCAAGTCCCGCTGCCTACTTTCCGCCATCCTTGGTAGCTGCGACATCCCAGAGCGCAAGCTTCTCTGGGACACTTTGATAGACACCCACCTCCAACTCATCAATCTCCCGTGGATCTGCATTGGAGATTTCAACACGATCTCGGGCAAAGAAGAGAAGTAAGGGGGTCGCCCGCCCCCCCCCCCCAGTCGGCCATGAACGACTTTAACAACTTTATCTTCAACGCCCACATGTCACCCCTCCCTTTCTCTGGTAACGCCTTCACCTGGTGCAACATGCAGGAAGGCGATCGCCGATAATACTCCCGCCTGGATCGTGCCCTGGTCAACAATCGCTGGTCTGACATGGGAATTATCTCCATCCTATCTCACCTGAACACCACCGACTCGGATCACTCCCCTCTCCAGATTGAGATTAACAACAACTCTAACCACATCAAGAAACCCTTCAGGTTCTTGGACTTCTGGCAACATCACTCTCAATTCCGAAGCATAGTGGCCTCTGCCTGGAGATCCACTAACGATCCCGACCCCCTTATTTGTGTGGCGGACAAACTCAAGGCTACCAGGAGAGCCTTATCGTCTTGGAGCAAGAGCACTTTCGGCAACATTTCCCAGGCCATTAGAGAGGCGGAAGACGACGTCACCCGCGCTGAGTCTCTGTACGCCACGGATCGATCGTCGGGGACCTGAACTGTGCTCAACCTCACTAGAGCGCTCCTTAAATCCCGGATCATGGTGGAAACTGAATTCTGGAAACAGAAAGCCAGACTGACCTGGGACACCGAGGGAGACAAGAATTCAAGCTTCTTTCATTCCTGCGTCAATGGCCGCAGACATCAGCTCCATCTTCACCAAATCTCTGACGATAATGGCTTGGTCCTCAAGGATCAACGGGGCATCCAAGCTGCAGCAGCAAACTTCTACTCCAAACTTTTTACCAAAGAAGTCATCGTCAAGGATGTGGACCTTCTCGCCAAGATCCCCAGCATGATCAATGATCGGGAGAACGAGCTGCCCCTTACCCCCCTTTCGCAGAGGAAGTCAGATCCGCTATCTGGGCTCTTAACGAACACAGGGCTCCCGGGCATGATGGCTTCTCCGGCGTCTTCTTCCGGTCCTGTTGGGATATCATCGAATCCGACTTCCACGTGGCTGTGCTTGCCTTTTTCCAGGGGTGAGGTACCCCAGTTCCATTTCCTGCGCCAACCTCATCCTCATATCCATAATAGATAACCCAGAAACCTTCAGTTGGTAGACAGGCAAGGGAAGGGGAGGGGTGTACAGTCGTACCCCCTTGTGCATCTTTAGGAGTGCACTGCATTGTCGAGTTGGGGAAAATTTGTACCTGTGCACAAGTGTGCATAGGATAACTGTGCAGGTGAAGCATGGGAGCAGAAGATTTGTGCAGTGAAGTAAGGGGGAAAGTCAAGACTTATGTGCTGCCTTGTGTGCACTGGCACTTCTTGTGTGTACAAAGCATTAGGTAAGCAAATAGACATCAACTGAAATTGGAGAAGGGGTTATAGGCTTGTTCTTTGGGGGCAGCAGGAGCTTGGGCTACTGCTATTAGCAACACCAAGTAAGGCACCTACAGCAGGTGTGTTACTGTTGTATAGCAGTTTAGGGGTGGGGAGGGATAAGTTAGTGAGAAATGAATTGAGGGGGAAAGGGTTTCAAGTCGGTCCAGAATTGGGGACTGTTGTTTGCATCGGCTAACAAGGAGTAGGGGACTGTTGCAAGGCACCAACACAAAGTTATACACTACTACACTAGGCAACATGTGATTAAGCAAGGATCAATCCAACTATAGGAATGGGTGGCAGGTGAGGGGCTCAATAGCAACGAGGAGAAGTATTCCTGTGCTTCAAGAAGAGAGGGATGTGCACTGATGTGGCGTACATCAGGTAAGGTAGGGGGCACTGCCTTGAAGCCCTTGCCAAACAGCAGGGTGGCAACAAGTTGTAGTGATGCCTGTACACTTGTGTGCACATGACTTGTATGTGGCATCAATGGTTGTGTGAAGCCTGTAGTAGCTTCAGAACAGGGGATGTTTTACAAGTTTTGGAGATTAGAGTGCATTGAGTAGGGAAGACAGGGTAGATAGGGAGAAATAGCCTATGTGTTATAGGATAATGTGTGTAGGCATAAAGCTAGTTAAGTTCATGTTCCTATAAGTGTATACATGTATGTATGTGTTATAGAGAATGTGTCATCAGATTGAGGTTTTAGATATCCATAATAGGAGAGTGTATATCAGTGAAGTGAGGGTATTGATGCCTAATTACTAGTGTTACGTATAGTGGAACAAATTTATCAAGTGCAGGTTTAGATATCAAGAATAGATGTTAACTAGGGTAAATGTAGATAGTAGATAACTAGTTAAATACATAAGTTATATGTCGATACTTAGTAAACATGACATTTTAGTATCTTGTGTTAGTTAGTCTAACCTAGATGAGCAAGGTATGGACCAACTAACATGGATATAGGCTAGTACAACCTAAAACCAAAATATGGTAAAAATGGCGTGTGTGTGTGTACTAGCCTATATCCATGTTAGTTGGTCCATACCTTCCTCATCTAGGTTAGACTAGCTAATAAAGATACTAAAATGTCATGTTTACTAAGTATCAACATATAACTTATGTATTTACCTAGTTATCTACTATCTACATATACCTTTGTTAACATCTATTCTTGATATCTAAACCTCCACCTGATAAATTTGTTCTACTATACGTAACACTAGTAATTAGGCATTAATCCCTCACTTCACTGATATACACTCTCCTATTTCGGATATCTAAAACCTCAATCTGATAACATATTCTGTATAACACATACATACATGTATACACTTATAGGAACATGAACTTAACTAGCTATATGCCTACACACATTATCCTATAACACATAGGCTATGTCTCCCTATCGACCCTGTCTTCCCTACTCAATGCAATATAATCTCCAAAACTTGTACAACATCCCCTGCTCTGAAGCTACTACAGGCATCACACAACCGCTGATGCCACCTACAAGTCATGTGCACACAAGTGCACAAGCATTACTACAACTTGTTGCCACCATGCTATTTGGCAAGGGCTTCAAGGTAGTGCCCGGCCCTACCTTACCTGATGTACACCACATTAGTGCACATCCCTCTCTTCTTGAAGCACAGGAAAACTTCTCCTCACTGCTATTGAGCCCCTCACCTGCCACCCATTCCTGTAGTTGGATTGATCCTTGCCTAATCACATGTTGCCTAGTGCAGTAGTGTATAACTTTGTGTTGGTGCCTTGCAACAGTCCCCAACTCCTTGTTAGCCAATACAAACAACAGTCCCCGATTCTGGACCGACTTGAAACCCTTTCCCCCTCAATTCATTTCTCACTAACTTGTCCCTGCCCACCCCTAAACTACTATACGACAGTAACACACCTGCTGTAGGTGCCTTACTTGGTGCTGCTAATAGCAGTAGACCAAGCTCCTGTTGGCCCCAAAGAACATGCCTACTGCCCCTTCTCCAATTTCAGTTGATGTCTATTTGCTTACCTAATGCTCTGTACACACAAGAAGTGCCTGTGCCCACAAGGCAACACATAAGTCCTGACTTTCCCCCTTACTTCACTGCACAAATCTTCTGCTCCCATGCTTCACCTGCACAGTTATCCTGTGCACACTTGTGCACAGGTACAAATTTTCCCCAACTCGACAATGCAGTGCACTTCTAATGATGCACAAGGGGGTACTACTGTACACCCCTCCCCCTTCCCTTGCCTGTCTACCAACTGCACAGGACCGAAATCCCCAATCCTACCTGCTGTTATACAAACAACAGTTACCTCTTCATTACACTCACTGTCATTCACCCGCTAGACACACCTATACACACACACACACACATATGACAGTTAGTGTAATAAAGAGGTATAAGATATTACCGCTATACACCCACTTATGACATTCCCAATTATACATATTTGTCTATACACATACACACTATACTATATATATCCATGTGCCTACACACTTATGTCTCTAGAGTGACACACACACACACACTCATAATATATACATATAGGTACCTATAGCTAACCATATGTACACACCCTATCATTATATACACACTCATTCATAATATATATCCATGTATGTATTTACATATAAATACATATATATACTCACACACAAGGCTAATGAGGGCACATACACATGTGTATCCCCAAAACACACACACATAGGCCCAAACACAATCATTTGGTGTGCACTGTTGGCCCACTGGTCATGATTATACCTGATTTTGATAATCAACGTTAAATTTGGTCGATACGCAAAATATACACAGATACATGTATTAAGTCATAATGTCTGCACCTATTGCTACAAACATCTCATCGTCATCAAAGAACCAAAAGTGATTGAATCAAGGTCAAGACTTTTTATATCTTTCTTATGTATTTTTATCTTTATTTGAGTCTAGGAAAGTATGTAAGATTGATCGGATCGGTACTGGCTTAGCTATTTTCAGTCCACAAAATACAGCCTTCCTATCCACCAAAATTCCTATCCAAAGTCCACAAACAAAATAGCCCAAAATCCATCCAAATGGCCCTAATCTATTCTGTCTGAACCCTGACAGAACTCGGCCAGAACTCGGCCCGAGTTCGGCCCGAGTTCGGCCCGAGGTCAGTCAATTTGGTCAAGCTGTTCTTGATCTTCCTGGATATCTGTATCCAACGTTCGAATGCGAGATTTCAGTATCCGAAACCTACCCGAACTCTGCCCGAATTTGGTCCATAAAAGCACTATAAATAGAGAAGAACTTTCACATTTCAACATATCTCATTCACTTTCTCTTCTCTCTATTCCTTAAGTATTTTCTACGAGCTATACACTTTCATATTTTTCCTATATTACTCTTAGCCAAGCCAGTATCAGTTTCTGTTCAATCTGTAGAGTTTGGTTTAAAGAGTTGTATTAAAGGCTATCTCAGAAAAAAAAATTCCCATTTTTAAATGCCTTCAGGAGTCGATCGTGCACTCGTCACAAGCACGGTGTTGTTGAAGTTGGTCGTGCACTTGCCCCCAAGCAAGGTGTTGTAAGAGTTGCAAGCACTCAGTTAAAGCTTATGCCATAGTAGATTTTTTTTTTTTTTTGCCATAGTAGATTAACATCAAGCAAGAGTACTCGAGACTGGGCTAGTCCCACATGAGAGATACCAGTATATATCGCTGTGTCACTGAGTTTGATTCTTCTTAACTCTTTATTTTTACTACAATTCATATACTGATATTCATCTTCTCTTACCTGTATTTGATTAGCCATATTAAATAGTTTTAAATTATGATATTAATTTTGCTGCATGCACACACTCTATTTACCCCCCTCTAGAGGTGCTCAACGGTCCTACAATTGGTATCAAAGCAGGTTATACATATACATAACCACCTAGAGAGTATATATGGCAGCCGTTAAATCTATGTTCAATGGTGAAGGGCAATCCACAAATAGACCTCCACTATTTGATGGAACAAACTATACATACTGGAAAACATGAATGAGTTTCTTTCTTAAGTCACTAGACTTCGATCTTTAGTCGATAGTTATAGACGGTTACAAGAAACCGCCTATAACAGTAATTGATGGTGTTCTAGTAGTCAAGTCCCATGATAAGTATATTGAGCATGAAAAGACACATGCTAGTCTAGATGCACGAGCTATAAATGCACTATTCTGTGCAATTGAGAAAATCGAGTTCAATTGCATAGCTACTTGTGCCACATCTAATAAGATTTGAAGCTTCTTGAGGTAACTCATGAAGGAACTTCCCAATTGAAGGAATCCAACATCAGTAGATTGACACAAGAGTATGAGACATTCAACATGAAACTTGGTGAATCAATTACATAGATGTTCACTCATTTCCTAGATATTACTAATCCTCTACAATCTCTTGGAAAGAATTACAGCAACCACGAGAAGATCAGGAAGGTACTGCAGGCTCTAACCTAAAACTTGAACCCGATAGCCACCGCAATCATAGAAGGAAACGACCTCACCACAATGACATTGGAGACATTTATGGGCAAGCTTATGACCCATGAGCTGTATTTGCAAGACTTTGAAGAGGCAATCCCTAAAGAAAAATCTATCGCCTTCAAAGCCCGAGCCAGAAGACTCACATGTAATGATACTAATGATGAAGATTCTGATGGTGATGAACAGGCCCTACTGGTCAAAAACTTCAAGAAATTCTTAAAGTTTGAGCGATCAAGCAGAAAGAAGAAGGATATCCATAAAAGCAACAAAGAATATAATATCTGCTTTGGTTGCAAGAAGTCAGGGACATGAAGAAGGACTATCTACTAGCAAAGAAAAGCAGCCCATATGACCGATCAAGATTGAGCAGGAAAACAACAACTGGTCGAAAGTACGCAAACACCAGCATCTTGCATGAAAGTGAGGCCAGTGAATCAGAAGAGGAGGACAGACCCAACAGCAGTGCAAATGTCTGCCTGATGGCATATGAAAAGGTATCAGAAAACCCTCTTTACGATGATTTTACATTTGACCAGTTAGAAGATGCCTTCAACAAACTACTTGAAGAGCACAAAAATGTGTTAGACAAGTATAAGCAGTCTCGCAAGGAGATTAAGGCATACACAACCGAAGTTGCAAGACTGTCTAATCTTGTTGAAGATATCAAAGAGACGTCTACTACCGGTAACATGGAAGAGATAGCCAAGATTAGACTGGACTATCATGAGGCTATCCTCGCTATAGAAAAGAAAGAAGAGACTATGTCAAAGTGCAATAACTGTATGACATAGAGAAGAAGAGACACTTGGTCACTGCATAGAGACTCACTGATATGACTGCCAAATTCGAAAAGTCTTGTGTAACCTCTAAAAAGTTGGAGACCAAATTAGGCAAACAGGTTACCCCTGTTACACAGCCTAAGGTAGTCCTAATACTATGCATGTACCACAAAGGATTAAACCAAAGAAAGCACATAAGCAACACGATTCTGATAATTATGCTTTCACATATAGGTTTTCAAGAAAGACACATAAGAAGCATGTCAACCCAGAAACAAAGAACACTACTTCAAAAATCACATGCACATACCGCGGTAAACACGGGCACATATCACAGTATTATAGAGCTAGAAAATTAGTTGACACAAATATGCATACTTGGATTCCTAAAACTAATCAAGCTGGACCCTTGAAGAAATGGGTACCAAAGGTTACATCTACTCGTTTTGTAGGTGGACCTTCAACCCTCTCATGCTAAAAGCAAATGGATCCTCGATAGTTGTCACGACCTGCTCCTGCTTTTTGGAATACGAGTACGTAGCCAAGTCTAGCCTATGCTGCAACATCGACGGTAGTACACTATCTAGGTCTCAATATTAAACTCAAATACAACAAGTCCTTTCTAATTGCTCATTCACAACAACAATTCCATTTATAAATCCAATAATATATTATAATGAGATTCGGGAATAAATCTGCTAAATATTTAAATGCAAGAAGTATCTAATCTATCTAGAATCTAGGGTCGCCTCCAAGATCTCTATCTCCCTTGTATGGTCTATAGCACAAAAGTAGGAAGCATGCCAAGTCACCTGCAATGATCCAGTCAGGAAAGGAGCAAAGTACAACCCTATTGCAATAATGTAACTTAATACAAAATAAGCTAGACAAGTAAAGATGCAGTAGAAGTATAAGAAAACATGTACAAGAAACCACTAGCAAGAACATGTAAGAATGAGACAACTAGCAATAAACATATACAAGTAAACAGACAGCGTGTTTGAAATACTTTTTGACATGTGAACGGCTTGGGTTAATACGGCATATCAGAGATGGCTATCCACAATAAAAAGGTATGGCTAACCCATACGTGAGGTGTATGACTTAGCTATCCACAATAACAATCATTGGACTTTGTTCACATACTTACTGAGTATTTCCCCTCCCGACTCACTAAACAGTCAATGAACGAGCAATAATACAATCAAGCTTATTGTGTCACAATCGTGTCTCAACAGGATACTAAATGAAACACAAAAAAGATAGCATTACAATGTAATAAGCATATAAAGCAATAGTATACTTGCCTCGAGTTAAGTTGCAGCTGATGTGTGACTTGATCGTGTTGCATAAAATAGTTGCAGATGTGATAACTACCCAAGATGGCTTCTAATGATGGAACAAACCTTGTCATTGGGTCCAGGACAGTCCAATTAGCCTCCGGTGGTGCAGGGTTCGAGGTGGCACAACGGCGGCGTTGTGGCACGGGAATACGATGACGGCGAGGTGGGTGGTGTTCGAGACAGCTCAACGGCGGATGTAGGCGACTACCGAGCAGCAGGGGCAAATTTCTCGTTGTGGTCTGTGGTGGACAGGCGGAGGTTGCTCGGTGGTTGGCGGCGATGGTGGTGATGGCTCGGCTCGAGGTGGTCAAAAGTCTTGGGGAACGTCGGATCTGAACAGCCGAGGCTGGCTCTGGAAGGAAGTGGTAGGGCTTTGGCCAAGCGGTGGTGGCTTTACAAGATTTGGGAAGAGATGGAGGGTGGCGGTCAGGTGGATGGGGAGTAGGAGTGATGGTGGCTGGGTTTGAAGTCGAGGTCTCGGCTGATGGTGGCGAACGGGGAAGGGGACAGGGCTGTGCTGATGGCGGTGGAGAGGGTCTGGGCAGCCATGGAGGAGAGGCCGGAACTGGGGAGGAGTAGGTTGGCCTTGATCGGGCTGTCGAGGCTGGAGATGGGGCTTCGGTCATTGGCGGGGATTTGTCACGTCAGAGTTGGCCAGGATTGGGTGGCCAGCGATAGGGTGGAAGACAGGGATTAGGGTTAGGGTTTTCGGGATTTGGCTGTGTCGGGTCATGTCCTGCGTAATACAGAGTTTGGGGAATGTGTCCGGTGTGTCGGACACGGCTAAGAGAATGTAATTGTAAAAGAGAATAATGGAAGAAAATTAGAACACAGACACGATGCACCCATGATGGAATTGTGTTGGTTGGAGGAATTTTGGGTTGTGGAAAAAATAGAGGAGGCTCCTCTATATATAGGATATGAGGTTTCCCTAATTAGGGAGGGAATAGGACTTATAGAACAAATCTTCCATAGACTTAATTCAATCAATTAGATTGATTGAATCTAAATCCATCTATTGATGGCAACAATAATTTTAAATAATATCTAACGTTATCAAACCATATTTAAAAATGAAATTTATAAATTCAAATCATTAAAATAAATGATAATAACAAATCAAATAATCCTAGAATATTTTTTTATAAAATCGCTTTTAGAAATAAATTTGGTAAAACTCTTTTCCTTTCAAAAATATCTATAATAGAATTAAAAATAAAAAAATATTTTCTAACTAGAAAACATTTATAATTAAATGAAAATAAAAATTTTAAAAACTCGAAAAGTGGGCTTACAATAGCGGATGTTCACGGCACATGACAGGTGATGCATCCTTATTCGCCACGCTATCGATGAAGAGAGAAGGTTATGTTTCCTTTGGTAATAATCTTAGAGATAACATTATAGGTAATGGTACTGTTAGTATATCTTCCTGCCTAGAAATAAAATACGTTTGTCTAGTCACATAATTGAAACACAACCTGTTGAGCATTAGTCATTTAGCAGATAATGGTTATGGTATCAACTTTGTGAAAGATAAATGCTCTGTTTATGAAATGTCTACTGGTAAACCCATATATGAAGGGATTAGGGAAGACAATATATATGTTTTCTTTTTAAAAAGTACTAACTGTGTAGGTAAATGCCTAGTAACCAATCAAGATGAAAGCTGGCTTTGGCACATGAGACTAGGACATGCTAACATGGATACTATCTCAAGGCTATCAACTAAGAAACTGGTAGAAGGACTCCCAAAAATTTTCTTCAAGAGAGAGATGGTATGTTCAGATTGTGAAAAGAACAAAGCAACTAGGTCATCATTTAAATCAATCAATGTCGTAAGCACTTCTAGTAAACAAAAGGGATACCATTTTTTATTGTGAAAAGAACAAAGCAACTAGGTTATCATTATTATTGATGATTTCTCTTGATTTACATGGATTTACTTTCTATCAAATAAAAGGGATACCATTTTTGAATTTCAAATATTTGGTAAAAATGTTCAAAACGAAAAAGGCTTCATGATTACTCGAATATGAGGTGATCATGGTGGCGAATTCAAAAATACTGATTTCAAAATTTTTTGTGATGATAATAGATATTACCATGAATTTTGTCCTAGAACTCCTTAACAAAATTGTGTTGTGGAGCCGAAGAATAGAACTCTTTAGCGATATGGCTAGAGTCATATATGCTTAACCAGCACAATCTTCTAAAATATTTTTGGACAAAAGCTGTAAGTACAGCCTGTCCTATTTTGAATAGGGTGTTAATTCGACCTATATTGAAAAAAAAACCCTATGAATTGTAGTTTGGAAAGATTCCTAATATTTCTTATTTTAAAGTTTTTGGATGTCGCTGCTTTATCATGAACACCAAATATAACTTGGATAAGTTCGACTTGAAGGCAGACGAAGGAATATTCCTCGGTTATGCTGCCAAGACTAAGGATAAAGGATTTTCAATAAGAGATCTATGATTGTTGAAGAATCTATTAATGTTTTCTTTGATGAGCTCAACAGTCAGAAATCTAGCGACAGTGATGATGAAGACATACGAAACCAGTCCAAGACACATGAAGATACTGATACCGACAAGAACTATCTGGAAAATCTACCTAAGAAGATGAAACTCATGCCAGACCGTCCATAGACACTTGTTATAGGTGATATATTCATGGAAGTAGGTACACATTCTTTTACTAGAGACATAGCAGCTAATGTAGCTTTCATTTCTCAAGTAGAACCTAAATCAGTAGCAGATACTTTTCTTGTTGAATTTTGGATTAATGCCATGGAAGAGGAACTTAATCAATTTGAGAGAAACCAAATTTGGGAACTTGTTCCTAAACCAATTGGTTAATCGATAAGGGGTACCAAATGGGTGTTCCAAAATAAACTAAATGAGGATGGACATGCTCTACACAATAAAGCACGTCTAGTAGCACAAGGTTATAATAAAAAGAAGAAAATTAATTATGACGAGGCTTATGCTCTTGTTGCTAGACTAGAATCTATTCGCATGTTTTGTGAATTCACATATTTTCATAATTTCAAACTTTTTCAAATGGATGTTAAGAGTGCATTTTTAAGTGGGTTTATAAAAGAATAGGTTTTTGTGAAGCAACCTCCTGGTTTTGAGAATTTTCAAAAACCTGATCACGTTTCAAGTTAAGAAAAGCACTTTATGGACTCAAACAAGCACCTCGTGCTTGGTATGAATGCCTAAGTACTTTCCTACTTGAAAATGTTTTTTCAAAAGGAAGGATTGATAAACTTTGTTTATCAAAACTTCAGATGATAGAATTTTACTTGTGCAAATATATGTTGATGACATAATATTTGGTTTTATTAACAAAAAACTATGTCTAGATTTTGCTAAGTGTATGCAGAGTAAGTTTGAGATGAGTATGATGAGAGAGCTCAACTACTTCCTAGGACTTCAGATCAAACAACACTCGCAGGGAACCTTCATCAATCAAGGTAAGTACTAAAGAAGTTTGACTTCGACAATACAAAGCCTATCGGCATGCTAATGGCTACATCAACTCGACTTGACCTTGATAAAAGTGACAAACCAGTCGACCAGCGTAAGTATCGAGGTATGATTGGTAGTTTACTATATTTAACTGCTAGTCGACCTGATATTATATTTAGTGTTTGCATCTGTACACGATATCAAGCTAACCCTATGGAATCACACATATGCGTCGTTAAGCGTATCTTTCGATACCTTAAAGAAACTTCTATTGTCTGCTTATGGTATCCCAAAACCACATCGTTTGACCTAATCGATTACTCGGATGCTGATTTTACTGGATGCAAAGTAGATCGTAAAAGTACCAGTGGTACGTATCATCTCCTAGGTAAGGCTGTAGTCACTTGGTTTAACAAGAAACAAAATTTTGTAACATTATCAACAACTAAGGCTGAGTATATCGTCGCATGACGTTGTTGTGCTCAAATTTTGTGGATGAAGCAAACTTTAGAATACTATAATATGCACCACTAAGATTCCCATATTCTGTAATAACACTAACATAATTAATCTGACTAAGAACCCTGTATGTCACTCACGCACTAAGCACACAGAAATACGTCAATACTTTTTACGTGATCACCAACAACATGGGGATATTTGTCTAGAATTTATTGACACAAATCATTAACTGGTAGATATATTTACAAAACCACTAGCTGAATATCATTTTAACTTTTTACGTCGCGAGCTAGGCATTCTTGAATTTTGAAGTCATAATGTGTTATGATTAATAAAATACTTAAAACTTAAAATTCAACGATTTTGTAATCGAAGTTATTTTTGGTGTAAACCAAAAAGGCCATTCTGTCACACAGGTGTAAATAATCTGAAATGACACGGTATGCATTCTCCTATGAACCACCGCTAGCTGGGATCCGGCCACTACAGCTAACCCAAGGTAATGGATATTAATTAATCAATGAATTCCAAGTTTCTAAGCGATTTTATCATTCATTACTCATAAATGAACCAAAAATTCAAGATGGTCGAACTCGGACCGCATTTCGACCGAATTCGGTTGGGGTATATGTTTCAACCCGAGAGCAGCAGCCTACTTGTATACCCTCTTTCTTCTTCCCCAAATCACCCACAAAATAGCCCCCCCAAAACCCTAAACTTTGAAACCCTAATCCTAGAAAGCTCCATTTTAGGCTTCTCAACCCAAATTTCTTGGATCTAAGGTGTTCTGAAGGCTTCATCTTCCATTTTTGTTCATCTTGAGGTATAATTCTCTCTATTTCTTTCTCAATTTCACTATGGCACCTAGATTGTTTAAGAGAAAGAAAAGTAGAGATGCTGCTTCATCATCTACTTCTGAGTACGAACTTGTAAATCTCTTTAGTTCTCCCCGTCCTAATAACGATAAGGAATATGATCCTACATTACTTGTTTCTCTAGAGAGATCTATTAATTGGTTTGATCATTTTTAGTATCCTAAAATATGTCTGGGAAAAACAATTAATTTTACTATTTTATTGGAATATTTTAATACTTTTGAAAACCTTGGTCTCCATGAATTTCTGGGAGTTACAAATTCGATATATGAAAATGTGGTTCACATGTTTTATTGTAACTTGCAAGAATCAGCAAATTGTATTCATTCATCGGTTGGCGGGATGGAATTTGAATTTAATTCTGCCGATTTGAGCGAGTATTTTTAAATGCCAAATAACGGTGACGCTCTTGTCGACATAATTAAAGTTCAATTCCTAACGGTATGACCCTTGAATCTTTTAAAGTCGTGTTGTGTCATCCAGATCTGGTTCCTCGGAGACGGCTATACGCACACAACTTAAACTAGCACTTCTACGAGTTTCATCGCATTATTATTTCCTCTATCTTACCAAAGACAGGATCTACTGACGAGATCACGTATTTGGAATTATCTACGATATACCATACTTATTTTGGGATTTCCTTTTTCTTTCCCAAAACAATGATGGCACTCATAATCAATTGTCGAAGGGCAGGTCGTAACCTCCTTTACCCCATGCATCTGACGGCAATCCTTCAGAAATTTTTTATTCCTTTGGATTCGTGTCCTATCTCTAGGATGCCTTTGAGCTTCTTAGGTCTAAAAAATCCTCCTGGTGATGTTCCACCTCAGCGTGTTCTTCTCCAGTCCCAGCAGACGCTTTAGCTGATACTCCAGCTCCTGCAGCCCCGAGTCATACTATCAATGAGTTGTATCACCGATTTGATGCTTTTGTCACTGTTCAGGGAAAACAGCGTCAAGCCAACCTGACTCGTTATTGTGATACTGAGTTTCGCCACATCTCTCGGGTTTAGATCTTGAAAAATGCAATGGCAGATATTCAGTGGACTATGACTCATCATCATACTGCATTGACGCCTATCATCCGTCACCCTGCCTTTGACGGACCGAGATTTGACGAGGATCAGACCTTTGCCTTCTACAACCCGATGACTGCATACTTTGATCCGATCCAGCCATTTGTTGATGCTGCTGGTGATGCAGTTAGTTGATATGATACTTTTTGACTTAGTATTATATGGATGTTTCTGATGATGATGATCTTCGGTGGCACATTTATTTTCTGTTTTGACTTTTGCATCATTTTTAGTAACACTTTATGATAAGTGTTAGACTATCATAAAAGTTTTTTTCTATTATGCAAACTTTTATTTTCCATATACTACTGCTACTGCTGATGTTCTAGCTTCTATGATTTACTACTTGAGTTGTGATGTGACTTGTTATTCCATATATTATTTGGTATTACTCTTTTGTTTCTTTGTTGTTGTTGGCTCATTCATTACGGTGGAGCCATCTTTTGATTACATGACAAAGGGGGAGATGAGTATACCAAAATCAAAAGTTTCAAGCATTGCATTCAGACAAGTCAGGTATATTTTTAAAGTTACAAGATAATATTTTGGTACAGACTCAAAGTTTGTCAATTATCAAAATGGGGGAGATTGTTGGCCCACTGGTCATGATCATACCTAATTTTGATAATCAACGTTAACTTAGGTCAATATGCAAAATATACACAGCTATAGGTATCAAGTCAAAATGTTTGCACCTACTACTACAAACATCTCATCGTCATCAAAGAACCAAAAGTGATGGAATCAAGATCAAGACTTTTTACATCTTTCTTATGTATTTTTATCTTTATTTGAGACTAGAAAAGTATGTAAGATTGATCGGAACGATACTAGCTTAGCTATTTTCAGTCCACAAAATACAGCCTTCCTATCCACCAGAATTCCTATCCAAATTCCACAAACAAAATAGCCCAAAATCCATCCTAATGGCCCAAATCTGTTCCGTCTAAACCCTGGCAGAACTTGGCCCGAGTTCGGTCAATTTTGTCAAGCAGTTTTTGAATTTCCTGGATATTTATATCCAATGTTCGAATGCGAGATTTCTGCATCCGAACTCTACCCGAACTCTGCCTGAATTTGGTCCATAAAAATACTATAAATAGAGAAGAACTTTAACATTTCAACATATCTCATTCACTTTCTCTTCTCTCTATTCTGTAAATATTTTCTACGATACACTTTCATATTTAGCCTATACTACTCTTAACCAAGCCAGCATCAGTTTCAGTTCAACCTAGAGTTAGGTTTAAAGAGTTGTATCGGAGGCTATCTCAGAAACATTCCCATTTTCAAACGCCTTCAGGAGTCGGTCGTGCACTCGTCGCCAAGCACGGTGTTGTTGAAGTTGGTCGTGCACTTGCCAACAAGCACGGTGTTGTAAGAGTTGCAAGCACTCAGTTAAAGCTTGTGCCATAGTGGATTAACATCGAGCAAGAGTACTCATGATTGGACTTGTCCTCCATGAGATAACAGTATATATCGCTGTGCTGAGTTTGATTATTCTTAACTCTTTATTTTTACTGCAAGTCATATACTGATATTCATCTCCTCTTACCTGTATTTGATTTGCCATATTAAATAGTTTTTAAATTATGATATTTATTCCGCTGCACGCACACAGTTTATTCACCCTGCCTCTAGAGGTGCTCAACGGTCCTACATGCACCACCACCTCATCGCATTATTCTACGATACGGTTGTGATACGACCAAGATACCTATACCCCTCGTCCGAATCCTACCAAACTTCATGGACAAGTCTAAAATATATATTAGAACATAATTAGAGCATAGCAATCCTAGTGTAACGTGTCATGCGCAATTGGACATGTGCACCACAAGTGTCGGAGGCAAAACCCCCAAATTAAACCCCGTGTCCTACCGTATCATGACAAGGCCTACACGTATCCATTTGTGGACACGAATCTGGACACACTCAACCGAATATACACTAAGTAGATCTAACAATCCTAATGACAAACACTTGGTGCACCATTCTCGGAATTCCTTCCAAAGTGGCACAAAATCTATTTAAACTTCAAATAGAGAGTCATTTGGGTCTCAAAACTCTCTCTATGGGTAATCCTAGTCCATGGGTGGATTCCTAAGTGTTCAACACAAATAGAGTCTAAATAGAGAGGAAAATCAGATGTATATATATATTGGAAGATGGATTCCCAATAAAAAGCCAAATGGACACGATCTGGACACGTAGCTTCTAACAAATAGACTCCTCTTCTTGTGCTCCTAGGCTCCTTCTAGTTAGATATTATGAGGGATTGATGAGAGATTGAGTGAGATTTGAGAGAAAATCGTGGAGGAATGACTCAAAATGGAGAAGATTACCAAAATGAGAAGAAGTAGACTTGATGAATAAAATAATGGAATGGAGGCTCCCTCTCCATATGGTCGGCCATATAGGTAGGGTTAGGCTAATCCAAAATGTCCATCTAACCCACTAAATATTGTCATGAGAGCTAATTAAATGTATGGAAGGGTTTGGACCTATTTTCGTAAATAGTCTAATCTCTATTCTAATTAATTGGTTATGACTAATGAGTCTAGTTAGGCCTAGTCAAAAGAGTTTGTCCATAAGTCATGTCATGCTAATTGTTGGGCTCTAATCTAGTGTCTAGATTAATCGATTCACTAATACTAGTCTAACAATTTGGCTAGCCACTAACCGTAATAAATAGCACAATATTAATAAATAAATATATACGACATAAAGTAAATAATTAGGCACAATAATATATATAATATGAATTGACAAAAATACCCTCTTCCGTATTTAGGTATTTACAATTTTACCCCTTTAGAAAAAATTTTACTCGAAATTTGAGTTGGTTGCACCCTTCTCTAGGCCAAGCCCCAACAATCATGGTCCAAGAAAGTCCTATCTAAATTACACATTCCTATTGAGAACAAACAAACATGCATGGGTATGGACATAACTCGGCAAGATCTTGCAGCCTCGATATGGGTTTAACTTATAGTAAGTTCTAATGTAACCACAAGGTACTAATGATCAAACAGGTTAACAGATAGAAAGGAAAAGAACGAAACTTGCTAACCCATCACCTGCAGTATTGGTCTCCTCGGCCACCATAGCAAATGCCCTGCCCTGATGGAGTGTCTCCTTCTGTTGGTGCGGGGCATGATGCGGTGCCACAGGTGGCCTAGCCAATGCTCTCTGAGCTGCACCGATTCCCTAAGCTGCACGACGAGGGTTCGAAGGATAATCCTTTAATTGGTGCCTCTCGGTGCCGCAATGTAAGCACACTCCCAGATGCCTCCTGTAAACCTCCCAGAGGTGACTAGACTTCTTGCAGTAGTGGCAAAGAGGAGCATGCTGTACCGGTCTCTATTGCTGCTGTGACACCTGCTGAACTGGTGCCCTAGCTGGAGCCTGAAATTGCTGTTGCGGCAAATTAAATGAATGATGCTGGAGCTGGAGACGCTTAGCAGACCTCGTGCAGCTAGTAGCCCCCGAAAAGAAGTCGCAATATCTCTTGGGCTTCAAGCCCAACTCCTGCTTTACCTTGCGTGCCTCCACAAGGATCTCCACATAGGCCTTATAGAAAGAAGAGAGAAGGATCTTCACATCCCAGTTCAGATCCTCCCTGAACCGACTCGCTCTGATCTTCGGGTCCTGTACCATATACTCTGCATATCGGCTCAGCCTACTGAACTCCGCAGCATACTCCTCAACTGACATACCTCCCTGTTGGAGGTTCTAAAACTGTCTGGCTAGGTCCAATCTGTCAGTAGGCGAGAAGAACTTCTTGAAGAGGTTATTGAACTCAGCCCAGGTATGACCCTCTCCAGCAAAAGCCAGCTCATTCCTGAACCAGGTGCAAGCGATATCTAGTAGTTGAAGTCCTACTGCCTCAACCTTAAAGTCATTAGTAAGATGGGACACCCTCATAAGTCGCTCGATATCCTTGAGCCAGTCATCCGCAAAAATGATGCCCTCTGTCCTACTGAAGTCTCGTGGTCCCAGCTTCTTAAAATCCTAGATGTTACCCGGCCTAAGCTGGACATCCAGCTGCTGGGCCAGAGCTCCCCACTCTACTGCAGCTAGAGAGAGCTGATGGGCGCTCTCCATGGCCTGGCATATCGTTTCCGTCTTTCTCTGGTGCCCCTCGGATCGAGCCCTATGTGCCCCTATCATCTCCCTAAATTGGGCAAACATTTGTGCCATATAAGTAGGTACTGGAGGCAGAGGAGGAAGATCTTCTGGAACAGATGGAGCAGTCCGCTGCACCGGAGGAGGAGGAACATCCGCAACAACCTAGGGGATGGCCCCTACACTGGAAAATGAGCACCTGCAGCGACCTCGGGAGCGGTCCTCTACACCGGAGGAGGAGCACTACTGAAGGCAGCTCATACTCCAATCCCCGAAGATGTGAGTGGAGCAGGGCTGCGAGATGTTGCAGATCTCTTGGAAGCTGCGGGTCCCGAACGCTGCGATCTGGTCTTAGGCGACGTCCTGAAGATAGATCGAAAGGAGAAAGTCAATGTGGCACAAGATAGAATATATTCAAGGAAAGACAATTAAAGTGCAAGAATCAATATCAAAGAACGATAGTTGCACAATAGATTAGAAGTTTTTACTAATTGTGATTGAGTATCCCTTACAACCAGTATCCTATAAATATAGCAGGCTCTAGTAGCACTCTAAGTCGAGCACCACTACGACATCATACTAATTGCGACTTTGACCTGCATGGGTCACCACTAAAAACATGTCACGATCCGCACCCGATGAAGGGGCACGAGTATGAGACGACGCCCAGCCTACACCGCAGTATCGATTGTAGAATGCTGTCCAGGTCTACTAGCTAACTAGCAGTGTATATCATAACCTGTCAAGATAATATCTTCGAACAGAGGACAATTAATGATATATTCAAACTCAATCACAGTAACTATAAAGAAGATAAATGTCACGATAAAGATAGTGACAACATGATAAGAAATATCCAGAGAAAGTCTAACATAAATATAGAACAAGTACAAAAAGTCTAAGAGTCAGCTAATCCCAAATACAAGTATAAAACAATAACAGGCCAAGAGTCATCAAACTGGAGACAAATCTAGTACAAATCTAGCCTAACTGAGTTGCTAAATAAGCCTCCCCAGCTGGACCTAAATCCTCATGAATCAGAGTCTCCTGATCTACGCCTACTACATCCTGTGGACCATAGTAGGTAGGGCAATCGTCATCTGAAACGTCTGAAAAATATATCCAGTCAGGATTTGAGCAAAGTACACCTCTAATAACAGTTCCAGTAAATGATAAAAGCTATGTAACAGTAAATAGATAGAATATACAAGATAAAATGACATGTACATGAATATAGCAAGACATAAGTAAAACTGTAAATGAGTGCAAGAGCAAGAGAACATGATATATCATGTACAAGAATCAAGAACAATACTATCTATGTGAGTGAGCACTAGTTTCAAAATGTGATCGGCTTAGGAACTTGATACAAGAGTTTATGGCCTGGTTAATCATACGTGCGGTGTATGAACAAGACTTGAAACAAGAAGGGTATTGATCACATATCTGTGCTAATACTCCCCGCCCGACTAGTATAGTGGATCCAACCATGCTACGTTACAACACGAGATTCTCTGAGAAGGTCGCGAGCCTTGGCAGAAATTGGTGTCTATACAATGCACAGGAACAACAACAAGGCTTGCACACGGTACACCAAGATATACAAGGAATAACATCTCATGACGGGATCCATAAATACCAATCCATGTAACCAATTGTGTCAAAAAATTAAGGATATCTACACTAAATACAAGAACATAGAAGATATCATTAGCGGAAAATTATCAGAGAATGTACTCACCTGAGATCCGGTGTAAAATATCAACAATATCTGATACGGTACCTCGAAGACCTAAATGTGGAATATTAGATCAACACATGGTTTGAAATGATAAAATAAGTTAACTAGTCAAATTCTAGGTCTTTAGGCCATTTCTAAGTCAATATAGTCAACAAGGTCAACTCTAGGTCAAACTAGTCCAACTTGGTCAAAGTAACTATTTCTAGGTTGTACTAGCCTATATCCAAGTTATTTGGTCTATACCTTGCTCATCTAGGTTAGACTAGCTAATACAAGATAATAAAGTGTCATATTTACTAAGTATCAATATATAACTTATGTATTTAACTAGTTTTCTACTATCTACATTTACCCTAGTTAACATATATATCTTAATATCTAAACCTCCACCTGATATCTTGTGTTCCACTATACCTAACACTAGTAATTAGGAATCAATACCCTCACTTTACTGATATACACTCTCCTATTACTGATATCTAAAACCTCATTCTCTATAACATATACATACATGTATACACTTATAGGAATATGAACTTAACTAGCTATATGCCTACACACATTATCCTATAACACATAGGCTATTTCTTCCTATCTACCCAGTCTTCCCTACTCAATGCACTCTAATCTCCAAAACCTGTGCAACATCCCCTACTCTAATGCTACTACAGGCAGCACACAACCACTACTGCCACCTACAAGTCCTGTGCACACAAGTGCACAGGCATCACTACAACTTGTTGCCACCTGATGTTTGGCAAGGGCTTCAAGGCAGTGCTCCCTGCCTTACCGGATGTGTACCACATCAGTGCAGATCCCTCTCTTCTTGATGCACAGGAACACTTCTCCTCACTGCTGTTAAGCCCCTCACCTGCCTCCCATTTTTGAGGTTGGATTGATCCTTGCCTAATCACATGTTGCCTAGTGCAGCAGGGTATAACTTTGTATTGCTGCCTTGCAACAATCCTCCTCTCCCTGTTAACTAATGCAAACAACAGTCCCTAATTCTGGACTGGCTTGAAACCCTTTCCCCCTCACTTTATTTCTTACTAACTTGTCCCTCCCCACCCCTAAGCTGCTATACAGCAGTAACACACCTCCAGTAGGTTCCTTACTTGGTGCTGCTAACAGCAGTAGACCAAACTCCTGCTGCCTCCAAAGTACAAGCCTACAGCCCCTTCTCCAATTTTAGTTGCTATCTATTTGCTTACCTAATGCTCTGTACAGACAAGAAGTGCTTGTGCACACAGGGCAGCATATAAGTCCTGACTTCCCCTTCCTACTTCACCTGCACAAATCTTCTGCTCCCCTCGTTCATCTGTACAGTTATCCTGTGCATACTTGTGCACAGGTACAAGTTTTCCTCCAACCCAACACTGCAGTACACTCCTCATGATGCACAAGGGGGTACTGCTGTATACCCCTCCACCTTCCCTTGCATGTGTGCCAACTGCACAGGACCCAAATCCCCTATCCTACCTGCTGTTATACAAACAGCAGTTACCTCTCCAACACACTCACTGTCACTCTAACACACACAAATACATATATATATATATATATATATATATATATATATATATATATATATATATATATATATATATATATATATATAGAAAAATTCTACAATACATCCACCCCTTTTGGGATGTATCGATACATCCCAAATCTGAACCATTGGATGTTGATCCAATGGTTCAGATTAAATTCAGATTAAATAACGCAAGAGACATCATTTAATACTGTTTTTGACTTTCGACATCTTGTTAACTTGCAATAGATGGTCATTCTTCAATGCAATTTTTTCAATAAACACCCTAAATTAACTCATATTTACTTTCTCTTTCGCCTATCCAATTTAATATTTTGTGCAACTACGTATATATAACAATATGCCAGGAAAGGAAGGACACAATGTGTCTTTGACTGGAGGTGATGTAGACGACGACATCACCGATGCTACGATAGCTGGTGGCGATCTAGATGATGACACCGACGACGACAAGGACGAAAATCATGTCGGCAATGTGGATAATAGTAAGGGAAGAATTCAGAGGAAGAAGAGGGGTAGAAAGCCGATAAAAGCTCGTTCTCTCAAATTTCTTCTTTGTGTAAATTAAATCCTAGGAGGACACAATCCCAAATTTCAGTTATTGCTTAGCATAGTCTGCTTAGTTGTTGTAAAATTGTGGTGTTGCTTTTGAAACATTTGCATCTTTAGTCTCATGTTTTCTATAAATATGTGTTATTTTGATTTAGTAATCTTTCCATAATTTATTTTTTGTTTCATCTAACAATTTAATATTTTGGTTATAAAGCTACATGCCATGGTGGTGGTGGTGGAAGGAGAAACGGACATGAAGAAGGAAAGAAGAAGAAGTTCCGGTTCGCGGCGGACTTCGTCGAGCCCTCCTCGAACAACGAGGAGTATCAGCGGAATTAAACCTCTTCTAGAGTTCCTCAAATTGTTAATCATGATAACCTTTCATGATAAACTTTCAAACGGCTAGTAGGTTCTTTGTTAGTCCCAAATTTTTTTTATCTTTCCATCTTCCTCACTTTTTGTACTTTTCTCTTGTTATATATACAATAATTTTCTTGTTTCAGCTATTATTTATTCTGAAATACATAGAATAGTTTTCTTATTTCATTTTGTAGTACAGGAGAAAGATGTCTACTCGTATGGAACATGTAGAAGAAGTAGAAGATTTGATGCCAGCTTCAAATGAAACCTTCATTCCGCGTATGATGTGCAGGTTTGAAAAACTTCTGTCAAAGATTTCAGATCAACTTGTTTCGATCAATTCTAAGCTTTGTTCAATCGAACTTGAACAAATCAATATATCTCGACTTTTGGAAAAGATGGAAGAATCTTCCGCTTTGATGAAGGCATCTTCATCTGGAGTAATTAATATTGTGGAGGAGGTTAACGTTGAATCTTCTGATGAGGACGAGGAGCTGAAGAAAGCTAATAAAAAATCCAGCAAATTCTCGATATAATCCCTCTAGAAGAAACTGACTTTAGCAGTTCTTCGAAAAGAATGCGAGAAAATTTAGTACCGGTCACACCTTTGAAAAGTTTAACAAGAAGTTCAACCTCAAAGTCTAGCCAGTGTACTAGTATTTCTTCGAGTTTTTATAAATATATTTTTGCGGATAGTAAACCTGACGAGTAAGTACTATGAGTTCATTTCATTTCAACAGTTTTTTTTTTCTAATCTATTCGTTTCTAAATAATATCATCTTGCAACAAGATTTATGTGAGTCGGGCTGAGATGAAGTCCTTTGCTCCAGAAAGGAGAATTAAATATGGGGTATGTAGATAGTATATTTTTTCTTAGATGCCATCTATGTTTACTTCGATGCCATCGCTGATTTTTTTAATGAGATACTCAAATTGTAACCCTTGTCTCTGCTCTTCTCACCGCGGAGGAACGAAAAAGAACTGTCAATAAATCTAATATATGGTATTTACCAATAAAGTTAACGGTGAGTGAGCATTTTATTCTTTAATGATTATGCATTAACAATTTTCTCGTTTGTTTGTCGTTGGTAATGTATTAATTGATGTGTATGTAGAGAGCAACGTTACCTCCATCTAACAAACAACTTCATGAAATATGGAAGAAGAACAAATATTTCCAGGATTATATAGGATCTTTAAGCATTTGTAACGAGGTATTAATCTATTTCTGTTTAAATTTTAATCCCAATTTTCTGAAAATTGATTAATTTGTTTTACCTAATTAATATTGATTCAGATAAACATACCCATTATTTTTTTGGACCACTATACTCTTACAAGAGTTATGGTTAAAACAAAGACTGTTGAAGTTTGGGACACCCTTGCATCTACAGATGAGGCGATTTATAACAAAGCAATCATAAAAGAAATAGTAAGTTCATATTCATAAATTTTTATGAATTGCGTACTAGATTCGCGGTATACTAATACATATTGTATTCTGGTAATTGTAGCTTTCAAATTTGGATCTCTTTCTCGAGGAAGAGATTTTGAAGTTGAAAGATGCTAGGTTCAACTTTTCTACTTTCTCCATAATCCGTCGTCCTAATTTCCCCGCCAACACAATACATTTGATTGTGCTATTTTTGTAATTTTATTCATGAAAGACGGATATAGTTTGGACTCACGTTGTCTCAATGTAAGTCTGAAAAAATGTCGTCAAATACTTACACTTTTTAGAGCAATATTTTTTATGTTATGTTTGTTATATGCAGTTTGATTCAAAAAAGGAAAGGTACAAAGTTGCTATATGGATTGCATCTTCAGAAAGAATCCAAATTACGCAACAATATAATTAAGTAGCAAAGGTCGAAAGGAGTCCACTCTGATGGGTGAAGATGGAAGACGATGAATTTTTTCCTTCTTTTATCTAATTAATTATGTTCATTTGTTTTATAACAAATGGTTAGGAATAAAGTTTTGTGGAGCTATAATGTTCTTAAAATGTGGGATGAAAATTATATCAAAATGTTCATTTGTTTCATAATCTTGCTGTCATGCCCGAAAATTGCAAAAGTTATATGAAAAACTCACCGCAAAATAACATTTTATCGCGTGCCCGGAATTAGCAAAAAATATATAAAGGGGGTTCGAAATGACCTTTTTGCCCTTCTAACTTACTGAAAACACCCACGAAACCTATTCTTAAAAAAATTGTTTTGATACTTCCTCTTCTTCCATACGCCGCTCACTTTCGCATCTAGGTTTTCTCCTCCAAAATCTTCAAACCTTACTCTCCATTCGCAATCTTCACACCATGTCGGCACCATCAGCAGCATCATCATCGGCAGCAGCATCAGAATCAACTGGAACCCCAGTTAGAGAAGATATAGCTGTTGTGGAGAAAATAAAGACAGTTGAACAAAATCCAAAGGGGAATGACGGAGAATCAGAGAGAATTAAGAGAGTTGCACATAAGCCAAAGGCTTCTAAGCAAAAAAAGGGCAAAAAGAATGTATAACTTTAAGTTATGTTCATGATTTTATAAAAACCATGGAGAATGGTCATTTCCAGTTTCAAAATACATGAGAATGGCCATTCTTCGTGTTAAAATCATGGGGAATTATCATTCTCCTTGTTAAATTGATGGAGAATAGTCATTCTCCATGTTTAAATGCAGGAGAATAGCCATTCCCCATTTTATTCCATTTTTCGTGTTAAATTGATGGAGAATTGCCATTCTCCGTGTTAAAATGACGGAGAATGAGCATTCCCAGTGTTAAAACGCATGAGAATGGCCATTCTTCGTTGTTAAAATCACAGAGAATGACCATTCCCCGTGTTAAAATCATGGAGAATGGCCATTCCCCATGTTAAAATCATGGAGAATGACCATTCCCCGTGTTAAAATCACGGAGAATTGACATTCTCCGTATTAAATTGACGAAGAATTTCCATTCTCCATGTAGAAAACACGGAGAATGGTCATTCCTAGTGTTAAAATGCCTGAGAATGACCATTCTCTAAATTGTCGGAGAATTGTCATTCTCCATGTTAAAATCACGGGGAATGGCCATTCCCATTGTTAAAATGCATGAGAACGACCATTCTCCGTTGTTAAAATAATGGAGAATGACCATTCTCCGTGGTAAAATCACGAAGAATGGCCATTCCCCGTGTTCAAATGACGGAGAACAGTTGACAGAAATATATATATTTTTTTTTTGTAAAAAAAATGTCAGGAATAAGGATTCAAGAGTTTTCCGTTTTTCTTTCAAAACAATGCTAACTCTTATGGAGGGTGTCAATAAAGATGGCGGCCGTTTACCCGAGCCAGTTATTGAGTCTTTAAAGAATGCCGGTTTCTAAAATTTCATCGAGGTATTCTACAAAAACAGAGTTGGCATTCAAGAATTGGCCAAGGTTTCAGAAGGTCTTGAGAAATTGATAGAACTTACTTGGAGGACAAAGATGGCGTCGGATACTTTGAATTGAGCACCACAGTTAAAATAGCACCTAGCATGACGATATGGCAGTCATCTTCGGTCTACCGCTGAAGGAAGAAAACAAGGATGATGTTAATTATAGAAGATTGATCATGGAAAAACAACAGCAGGCCACACCACAGGAATCGTTAAGCCTGTGTAGAGATCACTTCAGAAGATTGCTGGCTAATTCCAAGGGCAAAAACGGAGAAGTCACGAATACGGAAGTGAGAGAGAAGTTCTTTGAATTGCTACAACGACTTCGTGACGGAGATAAACAAGTTAAACCAGATGATTTGGCCAAGCTAATAATCTTCCACTAGTGCCAAACAACATTCTTCACAAGGTCTGGCAGTTCAAATTTACCGTACAGATTCTTGGCCTTGGTAGACAGTGTAGAAGTAATCAAAAGTATCCGCTGGCCAAGGTTTATCTTGGCATATGTCATGGAGAGCATCAAGAAGACTACAAGTAAAACTGTTGGGGGGATTACTCTAATGCATACCCCAAGATTGAAGGTTGCACAATGTGTTTCCTTTACTGGTTTGCGGAACATAGTACCCATGTGGAAAGGAAGTTCGACCCAATTCGTGAATACCCAAGATTTTACACAAGGGATGGGTATGCAATCTCAGTCTTCCTCAAAAACAAATATCACAGTAAATTGAGTTCAAAAATGATATTCAAAAATTTAGTTATAGCTATTGGGAAAGAGGGAGGACAACAAGAAGAGGAGCTACATATACAAGAAGAAGGTGCACACGAGGGAGAGGGACACCACCAAGCAGGTGGGGATGAGATTGCTGAACAAAACAGACCCAACAACTTGAAATAAACACCACGATGGAGGGGTCGGTTTAGGAATTGAGGAGTTGAGAAAAGAGAAATCTCAAATTTTTCCTGAGAATGAAAAACTGCATGAAAAGCTTAAAGAGCTATAGGCACAAGAAGCACAACAACGTGCAGTCAACATTTTGATGGAGTGCTCGGTGCATGAATTGGAGGAGTTGCGAAGAGAGAAATCTCAAATTTTTGCTGAGAACGAGAAACTCCATAAAAAGCTTAAAGAGCTAGAGGAACAAGGAGCCCAACAAATTGAAAGGAACTCCTCGATGGAGGTGTCAGTACGGGAATTGGACTCCATGCGAAGAGAGAAATCTGATATTATTGCTGAGAATGAAAAGCTTAACGAAAAGGTTAAAGAGCTACAGGCACAAGGTAAAATTTTCTCTTTTTTCAAAGTTCTGATTTATAATTCTCCGTGTTAGAATGTAGGAGAATGGCCATTCTCCGTGTTAAAATCATGGAGAATGGTCATTCTCCATGTTAGAGTCACGGAGAATGGTCATTCCCCATGTTAAGATCACGAAGAATGATCTTTTTTTCCCTTCTTTTTTTAAAGTATATATTGATTGACATCATACCTTTCATTGTTGTTTTTTTTATATCAGTGCAAATAACCGAGCAGCTCAGAAAAACAAATAAAAGGCTCGTTAATAAGAAAGCAAGCTTCAAAAGCAAGTTGAATCGTTGAAGAATGAAGCCATTAAAAAGGATGCAACAATCACTGATCTCGAAGCCATGGCTACAGCATTGCAGCTTGAGGAGACTCAACCAGCTACTGAACAACAAGCTGCTGAACTTGCTACTCCAAAAGAAGTCAAAAGATGTCACTACCACTTTTCTAGATTAGGGGTATTTTGGTAATTGTGTGATTTTAAATTTTTTTTTAATATTTTAATTGGTGCTTTTGTGTTAGTAGTTGGTTTAACCTTAGCTAACCATGATTAGAGACTAACCATGACTTTAGAAATTTAATTATCAAGTTAGATTTGAATTTTAAGTTTTAGTCCTAATTAGGAAACTTTTTGAATTCATTTTAGTTTTTTTTTAATATATTGCTTTTGGGCTTTTTGCTAAAAGGCTTTCTATTAAACTTAAGTGGAGTTTTTGGCCCATACCTAAACCCTAATCCTAGCAGCCCATGGCCGGCCAACAGTCCCCTCTCTATATATTCATAACTTGTAGCCGCCAAGCCTCTTTACAAACCCTAATTTTCCATTTTCTTCAAAGTAGCCTCTTTTTCTCATTTTTCATCTGATTTGGACCAAACGAATTGCATTACGATCCTTGGGAGGAGAGGAAGTTGCTGGAGGATAGCTAGCAAGGAGTTGGAGGCATTTGACAGCAGGATTTGGGTGTCGAGGCATTTTGGAGTGCTTTTGTATTGAGATTCCAACTCTCAATAATGCTTTTAAACACTTTAATATTCTGTTTTGTCTTTATAAAAGCATGCATCTAGGTACCCTAGACCTGTAGATGTAGTTTAGTAAGATTTCGTGTCCGTTTGATATGTGTATCGAAGGCGTGTCGGTGTATTGTAACATGTGTTTGATGAAATGCCTCATAGAATTAAAAGTTGTTGTTTTTCAAAACTAATTTCATATATTTGTTACCCTATATGAGGGGATTCCAAAACCCTATTTTTGAGTTTGTTTTGGCACGGTTTTCATGTCCAAATCGGATACGGGGACGTAGAACGAGCCCCCGTGCATTGTCCTGCCTCTCGAGTTCCATAACTCGATGGAAACAACACGGTTTGGGGTGAAAATTGGTGGACATGTGGGGGCTATGCCTGACATCATACTCCCAAAATTTGGGGTGATTTGATGGAGTGGTTGGGAAGTTATCGATGTCGCATAGATTCGGGATGTTGTGCACACGCGCGAAAAATCTGCCCTGACACGCATTTGTAGCACGGACATGAGGACACGTGGACTCAAAGAAGGGTGTCCTACACCTAGCCCTATACATAGGCTACCCACATACTCGACCACGAGGCACGTTGTGGCGTGGGTCGTGTCCTAGGTTGGCCGACACCTCCCCATGAGGCCGCGCGCACCCTCGCGTGCAGCCCATCCCCGATACGCGTGTGGACACGCGATATGTCATGCTTGGACACATTGCAGACACCTAGACACGTACCCTGACACCCTAGCTACCCCCTAGCACGAGCACGAGGCTTCTCGTTGGACACTCGAGTCTCTGGGTTGCTCGACACACCCCGCACACACGCACACACGCACACTACACTGTTTCGGATGTGCACTGTTTGGACACAACTTGGACACAGTTTTGGTTCTATATGGACACGAGCATGACACACACATACACCTCCTCCCTGTTTCCAGTTTGCACAGTGTATGGATGTGTATTTGAGATATTAGGTTTTGAGTTGGGTTAGTGTATTGAGTTTTCGGTTTTGAATTGAATACTTGATATCTTGAGTTGGTTTGGTACTCAAAATTTCTGAAATTGAGTTTCAACTCAGTTTTTCTGAGTTGATTCAAATTTGAATTCCATTTTGAGTTGGGTTGATATGTGTTGGGTTGTGAATTTTATTTGGATTTTCCTTTATATCCTTATATATATATAGTTCTTAGTATATGTATATGTATATATATGTTATAGTTGGAGTAATTGTTTTGAGTTAGTGGTTCCTGAGATGGTTTTCAACCGCGCCCCCCCCCCCTACCAGCACTTCATATATACACACACACACATGCTTTTCATTTCCTTCCCTTTATATAAACATGTATGTAGGCTAATATCTTATACCAACAACATATATATATATATATATATATATATATATATATATATATATATATATATATATATATATATATATATATATGTATATTTTTTTTTATATATAAAATATATATATATATATATATATATATATATATATATATATATATATATATGTTGTTGGTATAAGATATTAGCCTATGGTTAGTGAGTTAGTTTAGAGTCTGACCTATAGGCCTAGTTAGGCATGGTTTGACTAGTTAGTTGACCAAGTTGACCAAAGTCAACTGTGGGTCAAACTTGACCTAAAATATGACCAAATAGACTTAAATTGACTAGTTAACTTAAGTTTGACCAAACCCTAGACTAATTGACTAGTTAACTTAGCTTTGACCTAGTTTGACTAGAATGGTTGACCAGTTGACCAAGAGTTGACTTTAGCCTAGAATGACCTAGAACCATATAGGATGCATTGCAAACTTCCTTTAATTCATATTAGACACTTTGTAACCTGTGGTTGCTCTAAATAGGACTCAATTACTCCGGTTCGGACATCTTTTCTCATCAGCTGTTCAGATTATCAAGCGAGTACATTATCTGACCATTTCATACTTGCTAGGAATTATATTCTTGTTATAGACTACTTTACCTGATGTTGTCACGATGTTATCACGGATTAGTACTATATGGATCTTTTCATGAGATGTTATCCCCCTCGGGTGCATCGAATACATCATGTCATGTACTTTTCACGAACATCATGTATTCCTTAGACTCTTATTATTCATGTACACTCATGTGCTCTCATGTACTCTCATGAGCTTCATGTATAAACTTTCGTGTACAATAACATAACTTGTCTAGATCCTTGTGTATTGATTGGGGTACGGAGGAGTAGAAGTGGTCAAGTGAACAATTATAAAGTAGGTAATCATGTGCAAACTCTGTAGCTTAGTCATGTGCAATTCAAGTCGTTCACATAACCATATTGTGCTCTAAATTACTTAGTCACTTACAGTCTTTACTTACCATATTTGTATTTCAGTTTATCAGATATTCCTTTAGTTTTCATGTTCATTTCTTACAGCGTTTGATGTATTTTATTCTATAGCTTGCTTTACATTTTCTATCATGATATGAACTGTGTGAGAGATATGTATTCATTCATGTCCTGATTGGACATGTTGAAAATATTACAGAGGATGAAGAGGAGTTCTGCCCCACATATTATGGTGCTGGCTTAGATGACACAGGTGACTTGGACCCCCAGGAGGATCCAGCAGTTGCTGAGGATTTGCCCATTGTCTAGATTAGACTGCTAGACTAGTTATCTTATTTTAGTTGTTTTGCCTTGATGTATTTCAGATATTTGGATTTTGGTGTTGTTTAAACACCCAGACTTATTTCTCTCTGTTGTAGTTCTCTGTTGAGATTGTCTATCTTATCTTTCTATTTCCATCTTAGACATTGTGATTGAGTTGTACCTCATGTGTTGTCCTCCTTTTTGGAGAGTATATTATTGTACAGGTACAGTTATATATTGTTAGATGTTGTGACTTAGGACAACGTTCTACCGCCGACACTGTGGCATATGCTGGACGTACGCACTTCTCGTGCCCCTACACTGGGTGCGGGTCGTGACACATTTTTAGTGGTGGCCCATGTAGGTCCAGTAAAGAGTCACAACTAGTGCGATTTCGTAGTGGTACTCGAACTAGAGTATCACTACAACCTGCAATAGATATAGGATATAAGTCTTAAGGTACTCAATAACATTAGGAAAAACTCTTATCTAATTCCTGCCATCTAATTCTTGCTGCTAATTGCCTTCTTTTGAAATAACTGTCCTCCTTTGATTATACCATTTTTCACTCAGAATTGACTTCTTTGTTTGATCTGTCTCCAGGATGGTGGAGACACGATCGCATCGCTCTGGTCCAAGGGATACCACTGAGAGGTCTGCCACTTCTCTCCCGACTCAGCAGGATCCTGGGACCGTAGCTCCTTCCGTTCCTGCTCGTGTGGGAGTTTTTGCAGCTTCTGGGGGTGTTCCTCTACTTGTTCCAAGGACTACCCCGGGGATCCCAGGTGTTCTTCCGCCACCATCTCAGGGGACAGTTGACATGGCACAGTTCTTTGTCTTTTTCCAGTAGATGATGGAGGCTCAGGAGCGCCAGTCGGCAGACATGAGGCAAGGCATCGACAATGCCCATCAGCTGGCCATGGTAGCAGTAGAGAAGGTGACTGCCCAGTCCTAGGGAGGTCAGATACAGCAGCAGTACCAGCCGAGGACCCCGGGCTCGGGCATTCAGGACTTTTAGAAGATGCGGCCGCGAGGCTTCAAGGGTAGGGTATCCTATATGCCGATGACTGGATCGAACATATGGAGGAGATCTTTCGCCTCGCACTGATACCAGCTGGGATTCAGATAGAGGCAGCGGGCAGCCAGATGCAGGACTTTGCCCGCATATTATACCAGATCGAGCCCAGAGTTGGTACAGAGGGGCAGACGTGGGAGGCTTTCAAGAAGCTCTTCAAGGAGAAGTTCTTCCCCGACACAGCACTTGGCGCCTTGGAGACGCAGTTTGAGAACCTGGTTCAGGAGAACCAGACAATAGAGGAGTATGCAAGATAGTTCTGCCGCCTGGGCAGATTCGTTGAGGGCCTTAGCGAGACGGTGAAGACTAGGAGGTTCAGGAAGGGCTTGGTCAAGGAAGTCAAGTCCTTGACCAAGAGTGACAAAGATGTTACCTTCGTGGAGATTTTGTCGGGAGCTATAGCAGCGGAGGACGACCTTGAACTGAAGTTGAAGAGAGGTCATGATTCACATGGAGCCAACGGCAGTGGAGGCCCGGCCAAGAGGCACCATTTTTAGCAGCAGCATCAGCAGAAGCCTTTCCAGCAGCAGCAGTTTTAGAGTCAGGGTCGTACGCCTTTTCAGCAGAGGTAGATACAGCAGGCACCTAGACAACGGCAAGCCATCAGTTGCACCTTCTACAAGAAGCCAGGGCATGGGTGGAACGACTGCAGGAAGAGGCTAGGCAAGTGCCTATTTTACGGTTCAGCGGAGCATCAGCTGAGGGAGTATCCCATGTCTTCGGGACGTACAGCTCAGGGAGCGGGAGCCAAGGCTCCGGCAGGACAGCAGAAGGGACCATTACAGACTCAGCAGCAATAGTTTATCCAGCACCAACAGCAGGCTAGAGGAGGTCGGCAGGGGCGAGCTTTCGCCATATCAGCTGAGGATGCAGAGGTAGTAGGAGATCAAATTGCAGGTTCTGTTCTTCTCGACTCTATTCCCGCATTTGCTTTGTTTGATTCGGGTGCTTCCCATAGTTTTGTGTTTGTATCATTTGTTATTAGACACCATCTTTCTTCTGAATCGTTGCCTAGGACTTGTAAAATCACGACTGGGGATGGTATCATCCTCGTCATTGATATTTACAAGGATCGGAGAGTAGTTTTGGGAGGCCGAGAACTGGATGTGAGTCTTCTCGTAATGCCATTACCAAACTATGATATAGTACTCGGGATGGATTGCTTAAGCAGGTACCATGCCAGTATAGATTATCGCAGTGGCAGAGTTCTTTTTCGTTCGCCAGGAGAGCCAGAGTTTGAATTCGCCAGATGGGAAGCGGAGCAGAGCAACGGTGTTTTCTGCGGAGTCTCGGTAGAGGAGCAGAGCGTGCCACAATCATTGATAGCTGAGTTTATAGATGTATTTTCAGAGGAGTTGCCAGGGTTACCTCCGGACAGAGATGTGGAGTTCTCTATAGATTTGGTGCCCGGCGCAGAGCCGACATCTCAGCACGTCTATGAAGTGAACAACAGCAAGCCGGTGGAGTTGAAGAAGCAGGTGGATGAGTTGCAGGACAAAGGTTTCATCCGATCGAGTTCTTCACCGTGGGGTGCACCGGTACTCTTTGTACCAAAGAAGGATGGGTCGGTAAGGATGTGTATCGACTACAGGGCTCTCAACAACCTTATGATCAAGAACAAGTACCCGCTGCCGAGGATCGATGATCTGTTCGATCAGTTGAGCAGAGCGAGGGTATTTTCCAAAATTGATATGAGGTCAGATTGCCATCAAGTGAAGGTAAAGAAGGATGACATTCCAAAGACAGCATTCAGGACACGGTATGGCCAGTTTGAGTTCATGGTGATGCCGTTTGGGTTAACTAATGCCCCGACGGTGTTCATGAACCTGATGAACAAGGTGTTCCACTAGTACTTGGATAAGTTCGTGGTGGTGTTCATCGGCGACATCTTGGTGTACTCGAAGACCCCAGAGGAGCATAAGGAGCACTTGAGAGTGGTTCTGGAGACTCCCAAGAAGGAGGAGCTTTATGGCAAGCTCTCGAAGTGTGAGTTCTTTCTGGATCGAGTTGATTTCCTAGGTCATGTTATGACCGGGAATGGGATATCAGTCGACCCGAGGAAGATCACGACACTTGAGGCATGGACAACACCGAGTTCAGTCGCGGAGATCAGGAGCTTCCTGGGATTGGCAGGCTACTACAGGAGGTTCATTCAGGATTTCTCCCGGGTTGCAGAGCCATTGACTAGGCTGACCCGGAAGGACGCAGAGTTTATCTGGTCAGAGGAGTGTCAGGTCACTTTTGATGAGTTGAAGTAGCGGTTGACGACAGCCCCGATTCTGACATTGCCATCAGGATCAGGCAGGTTCACTATCAACAGTGACGCCTCAGGGAAGGGTCTGGGTTGTGTCTTGCAGCAGCATGGAAAGGTGATTGCCTATGCTTCCAGGCAGTTACGTCCTCATGAAAAGAACTACCCTACCTATGATTTGGAGTTGGCGGCAGTTATTTTTTCTCTTAAGTTGTGGAAGCACTATTTATACAGAGAGCGAGTGGAGATCTTCACAGACCACAAGAGCTTGAAGTATGGGTTTACCCCGAAAAAGCTCAACATGAGGCAGAGGAGATGGTTGGAGTTGATGAAGGACTTCGACATTTCATTACAGTATCATCCAGGGAAGGCCAACATGGTTGCTGATGCATTGAGCAGGTATCCGGTATCCATGTGTTTGACGGTAGATCGTCACTTGTTAGCAGATTGGAGAGCCTAGAAATCGAGGTGATAGTGTCGGGAGTTGAGATGCAGATGTGGGGTCTACAGATTCAGTAGGACTTGATGGAGAGGATCAAGTTGACTCAGTTCGACAATGTTGTTCTGCGGTGTATCTGAGAGCAGGTTCGAGCAGGACTTGTGGATGAGTTTGTCATTGCAGAGGATGGCGCATTGAGGCACGGTTCCAGGCTGTGTGTGCCTAGTGGAGACCTTCGGGAGCAGGTTATGTAGGAGGCTCACCGTTCTCAGTATTCTATGCATCCAGGTGCCAACAAGATATATAAGGATCTGAAGGAGTATGTATGGTGGTATGGGATGAAGCAGAAGGTAGCACACTTCATAGCCAGATGTTTAGTCTACCAGCAGGTAAAGGCAGAGAGGCAGAGGCCAGGAGGACTGTTACAGCAATTGCCCATTCCGGAATGAAAGTGGAAACATATTACGATGGACTTGTTTCAGGATTGCCACGTACACTAGGGGAAAGACGCGATTTGGGTCATCGTTGACAGGTTGACCAAATCAGCCCAATTTTTGCCATTCAAAGTGGGCTTGTCTACGGAGAAGCTAGCAGAGATGTACGTGCATTAGATTGTCAGAGTTCATGGAGTTCCGGTGAGCATTGTCTCGGATCGGGATAGTCGTTTTACTTCCCATTTCTGGCGGAGTCTGCATACTAGTTTGGGCACTCAGCTCAAGTTTAGTACTGCATACCACCCTCAGATGGACGGACAGTCAGAGAGGACTATTCAGACACTCGAGGACATGCTGCAGACTTTTGTCATGGATTTTGGAGGTTCCTGGGAGGATCATTTGCACTTGGTGGAGTTTGCATACAACAACAGTTTCCTGGCCAGCATTGAGATGTCACCATTCGAGGCGTTGTATGGGCGTAGATGTTGTACTCCCTTATCGTGGGATGATGTTGGAGAGCGAGCTTTATTGGGACCGGAGATGGTTGTGGACGCAACCGAGAAGGTGAAGATCATCAGAGATCGACTTCGCGTGGCGCAGGACAGACAGCGGCATTGGGCCGATAGCCACCGGAGACCTTTGGAGTTTGAGGTACAGCTTAGACTTAGGATTAGGATTTTGTTTGTTTTGCAATTTTATTTGATCATGTGATTGTTATATAGCTAAGTTTGAGACCATGTTTGTGCTAGGTTGGAGATCTGGTGTTCCTGAGGATATCTCCGACACGAGGCACTATTCGTTTTGGTGGAGGTGGAAAGCTTAGCCCGCATTTCATCGGACCTTTCGTTATCTGCGAGAGAGTCGGTGTCGTGACTTACAGACTAGACTTGCCACCTGCACTAGAGGGAGTTCACAACGTGTTTCACGTGTCGCAGTTGAGATGCTACGTGGTAGATCCCAGCCATGTACTAGATCATTCCTAGAACGAGGTGGGCTCTACTCTTAGTTATCCAGAACAGCCTATGGAGATTCTGGATCGACGGGAGAAGGTGCTGAGGAACCAGACGATACCCTTGGTTCGCGTCGCATGGAGGCATCACTCTCCAGGTGAGTCTACCTGGGAGAGGGAGGATGAGATGCGCGAGCGATACCCTTATCTTTTTCAGCCTTGAGGTATGATTTTTCTATCCTTCTCATCTGTTCAGTTTTGTTTTTAATTTCGAGGACGAAATTATTTTAAGGACGATAGATTTGTCAATACCACTTTTCTAGATTAGGGGTATTTTGGTAATTGTGTGATTTTGAATTTTTTTAATAATATTTTAATTGGTGCTTTTGTGTTAATAGTTGGTTTAACCTTAGATAACCATGATTAGAGACTAACCATGACTTTAGAAACTTAATTATCAAGTTAGATTTGAATTTTAAGTTTTAGTCCTAATTAGAAAACTTTTTGAATTCATTTTAGTTTTTTTAATATATTGCTTTTGGGCTTTTTGCTAAAAGGCTTTCTATTAAACTTAAGTGGAGTTTTTGGACCATACCTAAACCCTAACCCTAGCAGCCCATGGCCGGCCAACAGTCCCCTCTCTATATATTCATAACTTGTTGCCGCCAAGCCTCTTTACAAACCATAATTTTCCATTTTCCTCAAAGTAGCCTCTTTTTCTCATCTTTCATCCGATTTGGACCAAACGAATTGCGTTGCGATCCTTGGGAGGAGAGGAAGTTGCTGGAGGATAGCTAGCAAGGAGTTGGAGGCATTTGACAGTAGGATTTGGGTGTCGAGGCGTTTTGGAGTGCTTTATTGAGATTCCAACTCTCAATAGGTAAATGCTTCTAAACACTTTAATATTCTGTTTTCTCTTTATAGAAGCATGTATCTAGGTACCCTAGACCAGTAGATGTAGTTTGGTAAGATTTTGTGTCCGTTTGATATGTGTATCAGAGGCGTGTCGGTGTATTGTAACATGTGCTTGATGAAATGCCTCATAGAATTAAAAGTTATTGTTTTTCAAAACTAATTTCATATATTTGTAGCCCTATATGAGGGGATTCCAAAACCCTATTTCTGAGTTTGTTTTGGCACGGTTTTTATGTCCAAATCGGATACGGGGACGTAGCACGAGCCCCTGTGCATTGTCCTGCCTCTCGAGTTCCATAACTCGATAGATACGACACGGTTTGGGGTGAAAATTGGTGGACATGTGGGGGCTATGCCTGACATCATACTCCCAAATTTTGGGGTGATTTGATGGAGTTGTTGGGAAGTTATCGAGGACGCATGGATTCGGGCTGCTATGCACACACGCGAAAAATCCGCCCTGACACGCGTTTGTAGCACGGACACGTGGACTCAAAACAGGGTGTCCTACACCTAGCCCTATACATAGGCTACCCACAGACTCGACCATGAGGCACGTAGTGGCGTGTGTCGTGTTCTAGGTTGGGCGACACCTCCCCACGAGGCCGTGCGCACCCTCGCGTGCAGCCCCTCCCCGATACGCGGCATGCTTGAATACATTGCAGACACCTAGACACGTACCCTGACACCCTAGCTACCCCCTAGCACGAGCATGAGGCTTCTCGTTGGACACACGAGTTTTTGGGTTGCTCGACACATCCCGCACACACGTACACTACACTATTTCGGTATAGACACGAGCATGACACACACATACACCTCCTCCCTGTTTCCAGTTTGCATAGTGTATGTATGTGTATTTGAGATTTTGGGGTTTGAGTTGGGTTAGTGTATTGAGTTTTCTGTTTTGAATTGAATACTTGATATCTTGAGTTGGTTTGGTAAACTTTCTGAAATTGAGTTTCAACTCAGTTTTTCTGAGTTGATTCAAATTTGAATTCCATTTTGTGTTTGAGTTGGGTTGATATGTGTTGGGTTGTGAATTTTATTTGGATTTTCCTTTATATCCTTATATATATGTAGTTCTTAGTATATGTATATGTATATATATGTTATAGTTGGAGTAATTGTTTTGAGTTAGTGGTTCCTGAGATGGTTTTTACCGCCCCCCCTACCAGCACTTCATATATATATACACACACACATGCTTTTTCATTTCCTTCCCATATATATATATATATATATATATATATATATATATATATATATATATATATATATATATATATAAGATATTAGCCTATGGTTAGTGAGTTAGTTTAGAGTTTGACCTGTAGGCCTAGTTAGGCATGGTTTGACTAGTTAGTTGACCAAGTTGACCAAATTCAACTGTGGGTCAAATTTGAGCTAAAATATGACCATATAGACTTAAATTGACTAGTTAACTTAAGTTTGACCAAACCCTAGACTAATTGACTAGTTAACTTAGCTTTGACCTAGTTTGACTAGAATAGTTGACCAGAGTTGACCAAGAGTTGACTTTGGCCTAGAATGACTTAGAATCATATAGGATGCATTGTAAACTTCCTTTAATTCATATTAGACACTTTGTAACCTGTGGTTGCTCTAAATAGGACTCAGTTACTCCGGTTCGGACATCTTTTCTCATCAGCTATTCAGATTATCATGCGAGTACATTCTCTGACCGTTTCATATTTGCTAGGAATTATATTCATGTTATAGACTACTTTACTTGATGCTGTCACGATGTTATCACGGATTAGTACTATATGGATCTTTTCATGAGATGTTATCCCCCTCGGGTGTATCGAATACATCATGTCATATGTTTTTCACGAACATCATGTATTTCTTGGACTCTTATTATTCATGTACACTCATGTGCTCTCATGTACTCTCATGATCTCATTAGCTTCATGTATAAACTTTCATGTACAATAACATAACCTGTCTAGATCCTTGTGTATTGATTGGGGTACGGAGGAGTAGAAGTGGTCATGTGAACAATTCTAAAGTAGGTAATCATGTACAAACTCTGTAGCTTAGTCATGTGCAATTCAAGCTGTTCACATAACCATCTTGTGCTCTAAATCACTTAGTCACTTACAGTCTTTACTTACCATATTTGTATTTCAGTTTATCAGATATTCCTTTAGTTTTCATGTTCATTTCTTACAGCGTTTCATGTATTTTATTCTATAGCTTGCTTTACATTTCCTGTCATGATATGAACTGTGTGAGAGATATGTATTCGTTCCTGTCCTGATTGGACCTGTTGAAAATATTACAGAGGATGAGGAGGATTTCTGCCCCACATATTATAGCGCTGGCTTAGATGACACAGGTGACTTGGACCCCGAGGGGGATCCAGCAGTTGCTGAGGATTTGCCCATTGTATAGATTAGACTGCTAGACTAGTTATCTTATTTTAGTTGTTTTGCCTTGATGTATTTTAGATATTTGGATTTTGGTGTTCTTTAAACACCCAGACTTATTTCTTTTTGTTGTAGTTCTCTGTTGAGATTATCTATCTTACCTTTCTATTTTCATCTTAGACATTGTGATTGAGTTGTACCTTCTGTATTGTCCTCCTTTTTGGAGAGTATATTATTGTACATGTACAGTTATATATTATTAGATGTTGTAACCTAGGACAGCATTCTACCGCCGACACTGCGGCGTAGGCTGAACGTACCAACTTCTCGTGCCCCTACACTGGGTGCGGATCATGACAAATGAAGAGGAGGATGGGGGGAAAGAAGTTCAGAAAACCATCAGCGGCATTAGCCGTTGAAGATTTTATTCCCTTGGGGAAGAATACAGTAACATAGGCTAATAAAAAAGCGGAAGATGAATGCCCTCTGAAACCAAAACCTCAACCCAAACCCAGGGTCTGAGGAAAAAATAAGCAAGCGGATTCGAAATCTGGACAAGACCCCAAAATGGATAAACTAACGGGGAAGGGTGATATACTAAGGGAATGCGATGACCTCGTACTTTGGAAGGATGCGGATGAAGAGCTGAAGAAGCTTTACATGGACATCGTATTCCCAAGAAAGATGAGTCCAACGTATGTATTCGGAACTGGACCAATCTTCGTCCAATTCATAACGGAGAATGGCCATTCTCTGTGACAGTTGGCCAGAGAATGATCATTCTCCGTGTCAGTTGGACGGCGAATGATCATTCTCCATGTCAGTTGGACGTTGAATGGCTCCTTTTTTCTTTTCCTTTCTAGTCTTTTTTTACAATTATGTCCTGAGAATCTCTATTAATTTAATTTAAACTTAATTTATGTACAGTGATATTGTATACACGAGTATGCCGAAAAAGGGAGAAAATGAAGTTTTCGTCCTTCTGTCAGCAAAAGACATGCAAGACATACTCAACTATGAAGACATGGAGGCTGGCATACTCAACATAATGATAAGGAAGCTGAGAGAAATTTAAGGCTATGCAAGAAGGTACGCTCAGTCAAGTTCAAAGGACGTGCAACATAAGTGGTCTACATTCATGATGCCCCACACATTAGTAAGAATCAAAATTGAAAAATCCATATTCATGTGTACACCGATGAAAAATGACGTAAAAAACTTACTCATGATATTGTGTTTTGTTTTTTGGAAACAGTCCATCGTTCTCCGTGCCATTGAACCGAAAGCAACAGTCGGCGCCCTTGAAACTTTCAAAATAGATGTAGAAGACTTTGTCATAGGTTTAGAGGACGACATAGAGTGGCTATTTATTCCACCCTTTAATGAATCCTCCAAACACTATATGCTGCTCACATTCAACTTGAGCTCCTACGAGTGGACACACTACAACTCCTTGAGGCAAAACACGTACGAAAAGGGCAAGGAGGATATAGAATTAATGAAGAACACCTTAGAGCCTATCGTCAGGAGAAAAGTTGATATGATGAGGGAGAGATGCCCGGCGATGATGGAGTATTAGAGCACAGGGCTGAATTGTTCTCCACGATGCCCACAACAACAAGCACCCAACTGCCTCTTGTACACGGCACTTTATATGAAGTGCTTGATGACTGCTCCCTTCGTAATACCGAGAGAAAATGACGATGACATTCACCAGGAGATTACAATTAAGAGGTTGGGATGGGCTAAGAAGTTGCTTTCAAGCGAATATATAACACTACCAACCTAGCAATGACATTGTAAAACAAAAATGTCAATGGGCTAAGAACTTCTTTCTATATCATCTGTTTGTCTTTTACTCTTCTGTGTCTGCGTCTTTTGTAACGTCTTCTTTGTCTTTTATAATAAAATCATTTTTGAATTACATTTAGATTATTAAAACCACGAAGAATGGCCATTCTCCGTGTCAAAATCACGGAGAATGGCCATTCCCCGTCCTAAAATGTAGGAGAATGGACATTCCCCGTTTCAAAAATCACGTAGAATGGCCATTCCCCGTCTTATAATTCCGAAGAATGACCATTCCCCGTGTTAAAATTACGGTGAATGGTCATTCCCCGTGTTAAATGCAGGAGAATGGTCATTCTCCGTGTCAATATCACGGAGAACTGCCATTCTCCTTGTTAAATTGACAGAAAATTTCTATTATCCGGGTTAAAATTGATGGAGAATGGTCTTTCTCTGTGTCAAAGCAACGGAGAATGGCCATTCTCCGTGTTAAAGTGACGGAGAATGGCCATTCTCTGGGGAAACTCAACAGAACACTTGGCACAACGAAACAGCAAAGAATAGAGACACAAAAAGTTTGAATTTTTTTACATATGAAAGTCTATTACATGTCCAAAACTACTACAAAAACTCCTACTACAAAGAAAAAAGTCTAAAGCTTCAACCAGGCACATTTCTCTGGTGCCTCAGCTAGGCGCATCTCTCTGGTGTCTCGGCTAGGCGCATCACTTCAGCATCTCAGCGTAGGCGCATCACCGTGCATCGTCAGAGCGAATCACTTCCTCGTCAACGTGCGGGCGCTTCGACAGAGTGTGGGTTGGAAATCAACCCAAATCCTGGGGCTCTTCCAGCCTAATAAAAATCGAGGCACGCCGACCCCGATCTTTGGATGTAACAGGCACCTTCAATAGCCTGTGGCTCTTCCAACATAACAAAAACTGGGCCGCGGTGATCCCGAATCCAGTAACATCATAGCACACAGTCGATGAAGTGCACGAACACGGACAGTCCACTCGGCACATCTCAGTCTTCTGAAGAAGTTCACCACCAAAGCTTCTTCGAACGAGGAGATCGACAACCCACAGGAAAGCATTTTGCCAAGGCGGGGGATCGGTCGAGTCCATCACCACAAGAAAAGCTAAGTGAAACGAGAACAAACTCTCCCTACACTACTGCCATTTATAGGTAAGGGCAACTCGTACTCATGCCTAAGTGGCAGTCACTTCGAATTCAATTCAATGAATTTGAATTAATGCCAATAAATCTGCCCTTTTGAATTCTGCCAAGTCAGAGAGCCATCAATGCCTCGAAGAACTCAATAGACGGGCCATGCAACAGATGTGTTCGTCAACACCATGCGCCTCGTACTGATGCACCCAATGGAGCACTGGCCAATGCGCCCATCAACACCATTCTCCGTGTTAAAATCACGGAGAATTACCATTCTCCTTATTAAATTGACGAAAAATTGCCATTCTCCGTATTAGAATGCAGGAGAATGTCCATTCTCCGTGTTAAAATCACGGAGAATGACCATTCTCTGTTTTAATATCACGGAGAATGGCCATTCCCCGTCCTAAATGTACCATACTTGCAGCCGGTTTGACCTATACCTGCAGAACCCCCCGAATTCAATTGATCAAATCAACAAGTTTTTATTTCAATAGCTCCTTTTACTAATAACTACCATCATCACGTATCTTCTTTTACATTACGCACGCAAAACGATCGAGCTCGACTAGTTCTAACGTACGAGTTTAGACGAACACTAACCGAGCCCGAGCAACGTGACATCAGCTAAGTTTCTAATACAGTGACATTACTGTCAATCTAAAATTTACAATATTATTGAAACTAATGTTAATATTAAAATTTAAATTAATTTGTGATTTAACATTTAAATTAGATTTAAATACACAACTTAAAAATAGTTAAAGTTAAAATTCAATTTTTGATTTAAAATCTACAATATTATTGGAACTAGTATTAATATTAACACTACTGTTACTGGACCATATTATGTTCGACTGTAGCCCATCTGTTCGGAATGATATAGTTCGATGCGGCCGATTTGACCCATACCTGCAGAACCTCCCGAATTCAATTGATCAAATCAACAAGTTTTTATTTTAGTAGTTCCTTTTACTAATTGTAGAACCCTATAGGGGGGTGAATAGGGTGATAAAAATAATTACTGACAATTAAAAGCTATTTTAATGAAAGTAAATGAGAGAGAATATCAAACACTCGATGTATCCTGGTATCCTCCGAAGGGGCACTCCAGTCCCGGACCTCTCTCTGGCTTTAATCCACTATTTGAGTAAATAGTTACACACGAGCTTGGATCCGAAGAACTCGCCAACTTCAACACGAGTTTGGATCCGAAGAACTCGCCAACTTCTTACACACGAGTTTTCTTACGAAGGCTCGCCAACTTCAAACCGAGAAGAAAAAATAAAAGGGCTTATGATCTTCTTTCACAATAGAAGATCTACAACACTTGAATACTCTAGCACTTTTTGATTTGATGACACATGAGGGCTTGAGAGTAATGGTGAAGCTTTCTTAGTGGTTGGAAATTTAAAGCTTTGAAAGGATAAGTTATTATGAAGAGAGAGGAATCCTTTTATACAAATCCAAAGTCATAAGGTGCATTAAGCCGTCAACCGGATTATTCGTCGAATTTTAGCAGAAATTCGTCGGATTTCAGCGAAAATCCGTCGGATTATCCGTTCAACTACAACGGCTAAAAATCGAGCCGTTGGATGCATTAAATGCAGTTGTCAAATGCCGTTGGATTTGAATTTAAAAGATGCCAGCAAGACAAGCGGATTATCCGTCGGATTTCAGAGAAAATCCGACGGATTATCCGAACTTAGTGCTCACAAAGCTGCTGGATTTGATCGGATTATCCATCGAATTTCAGTGGAAGTCCGGCGGATTATCCGAACTTTGTGCTCACAAGCTTGCTGGAAATAATCGAATTATCCGTCAGATTTCTGTGGACATCCGTCGAATGATCCGAACTATTGCTCACAGACTTGCTGTTTGCAATCGGATGATCCGGCGGATTGGACCAGAAATTCGTCGGATTTTTCGTCTCTTTATAAAAACGAATTTCACCATTACAACAAAATTTGTCATCTTACTAAAGTGCGTACATAGTCTCCTAGACACTTACAGACTCTTGAGAAGACACGATACAGATCTGAGTATATGGCTTTTCGCGTCGTCTTCTGAAAGTCTTTAAGAAATGTCTTTAACGGAGTAAGAGAGGACTTTCCTCCATTGTCTTTGATAGGCGTCATGGAATATGTATGGAGATGAACTTTCTTCTAGTCTTGTCTTTTTAATAGGTACCAGTGAAAGATATAGACTAAAGATGTACAAGGGTTAATTAAGAGCAATATATCAAAATCAATGTGCCAACAAACTCCCCTATTTTGATAATTAACAAAAGAGTACGGATTTAGATAAAGGCTCCCCCGTAATCTAGTATTGCCCCCTTCCATATAATTTTCTCCCCCTTTGTCACTTAACCAAAGATGGAGGAAAAAAAAACCAAATGTAAGGCATGAGAAACAATCATAAGAAAACAGAGCTTGTCATTAAAAGGAAATACCACATGCAGTAGAGAACATAAAAACATAGACCTGGCCATAGAGGCCGATACAAAGATAACCATAGACGGGCCATAGAGGCCGATACAATAAACAACCATTTTCATGGTAAGAAACCACCAACAAGTCCCCGAAGGACCACACAAAACAAAAGAGACCACACCACTAACCACCGGAAGCTTTCAACTATCGAGAGCACCAGATGGACCGGCTTCCTGATCATCATCGTCTGCGGGGGCCAAAGTGAAAGCACCAAAGGGGTCGATGCCATCAGGGTACATGAACCCGTAGACGTTGGGATCAGTGAAGCGAGGGCCCAGAAAATCAGGATGAGGGGCGTTGGGATTGACATAGAGGTTGCACTCCTCAAGCATGCGCTGAAGGTAGTAAGCTTGATCCATGAAGCCATGGCGAATGAGGGTACCAAGGTCCCGAGTGTTGGCCTGAAGACGCTGCTGGATGGACAGAGTGAGAGCATCGAATTTTCGGTCAATGTAGCGGCAGACATCCGGAGGGAGAAGCGAGGCAGGCGGAGAGGTAGGAGCAGCAGCAACAGCAGGAGTAGCCCGGCATGAGGCTTGGATTTGGCAAGGATAGAAGGACGAGGCTCGCTGATGGGATAGTTGGTCAAGTCGACGCCGTGGGCCTCGAGAATAATGGTGATGTACTTGCTAAAAAGAAGAGAACGATGAGGAGATTCAGCGATCAAGATCATGGTGAAGATAATAGATTTTGCCAGAGAGAAGGGTTGCTTGGCCACGAGGTAGTACATGGCGATCATCTCCTCAGTAGTGATGCTGTCCATGTTCCCAGACTTTGGAGTAAGAGTGTGACAGATGATTCGATGGAATTCATGGAAGAAAGGACTGAGATCTTTGTCCTCCGGTCGTTGAATAAGAGACCCACCGCAGATGTTGAAAAGAAACTCCTCGTAACTCATGTCAGGAGAGAAGTTGATGTGGTCGATGGTGCTGGGAAGAGAGCGGTAGGAGGAGCGCTCCTGGAGACCGAGAATGCTGGCCAGGGAGGATGCAGTCACTGTAATCTTGACCCCACTGTGAAACCCGCTTTGTGGATTTAGATTAATTATTGGATATTTTGATTAATTAGGATTAATAGTTTAGATTAGGTTATTATTATTATTATTATTATTATTATTATTATTATTATTATTATTGCTATTATAATAGTCGGGTCAGGAAAATATTGTTTTTAAAAAAAAATTAATTATGGGATCTTTGATTGCTGCCTGTCCCGATCCCGTGCCCAGGATCCGACCCCGACCCAAACCCGATTTTCCCGAATCTTGTTTTCCGAACCCATTCTCAAATCTTTTTTTGTAATATATATGTATTGGTTTTTCTTAATAAAAAATAATAAATAAACCCAACCCCTCACAACTCTCACCACTCCTGACCCCACGTTCCCAGCTCACCCCCCTATTCCTCTCCACACACTCAAACCAACTCTTCCCTTTATTTCTCTCCCAACTACAACACCGTTTCCTTCTATTCCAACTCCAAACCCACCACCATTACCCTTCCAGTTGATCTCCTCGGTCGGCCCCCGTGACCGCCGGCGCCCTTCGCGCCCAAACCGCGGCCGACCCTCTCTCATCGACCCTGACCGGCGCCACCGCATTCGACCGTCGACACCCTCCCCGCATTTACGCCGGTGCCCGACCCCGTAGGCCCCGCGCCCCTCGTCGGTGCCGCCTCGGCCGCCCCGTAGAGATCCCCCGTCCCGCTCCTCGGCCAGCCACCCCAGGCCGACCCCCCTCCCTCCATTTCCCCTCTGTCGCTCGCCGCCGAGTCCTTCGTGCCCCGATCCGGTCGACCGCAACGGTCCAGCGTCCCCGTGTCGGGGTGCTGTCCCGATCCGACTTCCCAGGACTCGCTGACCCATGGCCGCTCTCCCAGCGCTGACCCGCGGGTTCCCGACCCGCTGTCCCACGGTGCCCTCTGGCATTTCTGTCCCCGTGTCGCTGCCGCGTGGATTATTCTTTCTTTATAATTACATCTGAGAGCTCTAGCCGAGCATTTGAGGTATAATTTCGTGTCCCTGTGTCCCTCCCCGTAACTAGTCTGTGATGACGCGATCCCGATCCCATTTCGGGATTCGGTATTTTGTTTACGTTGCTTAGGTGATACGCAGTTATTGCTACGTAGCGGCATATTTCTATTTTGATATATATACATATTTTTGTGTAACCGTTTTCTGGACTGGAAATATTGGATTATGGTGGTTATTCCTGGTTTGGAATATTATGCTGTGAGTTATCCCTGGTTTGGGGATATTTTAAATTGTGTTGTGGTTGGCATCCTCCCAGGATTAGGTTGTCTCAATTACAGTGGAGATGCTGCCCAAATTTTCAGGAAATATTTTAAAAAGGGATTTTCTTATAAAATTAGCAATTTGAATAAAACCTATTTTCCAAAGAAAACCAGTCTTTGTAAAATGATTTATAGATTGGATTTTGTTGGTTTTTGGATTTTATGGATTTTGTACCACTAGTTAGGCGACGACCATATCGGTCGAATGAGCCTCGACGAAACACAAATGATATAGGGTCACATGTACGTTGAGGCGTAAGCCACAACATGAGATTGCACGACCAAGTCTGAGACTCTTTAATTTTTAATTTAATTATAATTTATTTTACAACTGGTACTGCTTTAAGTATTTATGGTGCAGGGCCTCGGCCTACTGATTGGACCGTTCGCGGCACTCAGAGCTCGCCTTAGGATTAATTAATTTATGTAAAAATTTGTAAGGGCATAAGCCCAGTTTTTCCTTCATTTCTCTGTGACCATGTACTGTGTAGCGTAGCTTTTCCTTATTTTTCTGGAATGTTGATTCGCCGTTAAACGCGTAGGATATAAAATGGATATATATTTTATAAAGAAAATTAATAAGTTTTCTCACAATAAATAATCTGGTAATTTAGCAATTCACATTTTTCCTCATTTAAAGAAAAGTCTAGTTTATATATATTATAAAATACAAAGTTTTGACAAGTTAACCTATAAATCGCTATTTTTTCCAAATTAAATGAATTAACCGGTTTAACCAAGTAAACGATAACCAACGTAGCTTGCGACGTTAGGCGTATTTCGTTAGTTAATTAAATAAATTTAAAACCTGACTAGGGCCTGCTTCTAGAGATTGTAACTAGCACACTAGAATGGTTTTATTATGGTTCTAAGTCAAGGTTCTCAACTGTAGGGTTTTGAGGACGTACTTGACTTCCTCCTCGGTACCGACATCCTATTCCAGTCATTAAATAGAGGCAAGTTACGGTTATGCTATCTTATATTTTAATTAGTAATTATCAAGTTGCATGTTTAAACCACATTGCTACACGGAACCCTCTCCTAGGGTTCAAATATTGATTGATATTGATTGTGGGGATATTAGGGGAGTAGTGTAGCGTTTATAACCAATACCTCTCATATTGTATATTGTTATTGTGCGAGCTTACCCCTCTTACACACGGGGATAAGCCATATCGCGTCGCTAGGATGCTATTGTACAACCCAAGCCGGTCATAGACGTTACATATTCAAATCACATTGTTTCAAGTATTGAATTGTTAAATTTCTAGAAAATATTGTTTTAACTGTTTAGCTTGCACCTTTTTATTATTATTTGAAATGTGAGGTACATATTCGTACTTGCTCCCTCCTGACTGGAGACCAACATTTTTAAGTGACATTGAGGATGCTGAGCTATTGTACAATAGCTACTATGACCCGGTATTGTATCCTGTGGTGTTGCCAGAGTCCTCCTTGGAGGACGCAGAACCAGAGGCTGATGAACCGATCGTTTAGCTAGTTGTTTTCCAGTTAGCTAGTTTTATGTATTGGAGTTTGTTGATTTGAATTCAGTACTTTATTTCAGTACTTTCATTTCCAGTTGTACTTCTCTTTGTTGAATATTAAAAGTTTCAAAAATTTTTGATTCGAGTTGTGACAAATGTATAAATGTTGTTGTGAATACCTGCATACAGAACAGCTTACTGCCGCCGTCTCACAACGGTGCAAGCTGGGCATGATCCGGTTCGACCCAATAATTTGTGATCGGGTCGTGACACCCACCAACCCTGTTCTCAAACTCCGGACCATTCTTGGCGGGAACCAGGTTGCTGTAGAACATCCGCACGACGTTAGGGTAGTAGTCCCCTTGCCGTTCAAAAAGTTCGTCAATGCCGGAGAAGCGAAAGTACTCCCGATGATCTTTGAAGTTAATCCACGAGATGGGCTTCCCGGAGCATACAGGAGCCTTGTGGTAGAAATTAAACCACTTGCGAGAGTGAGAGGCAGATTTGAAAATGATAGGGTTGTGGCCTTGAGTGGGAGGAGGACAGATGAGTGCTGCGGAAGGAGGCTGAGTGGAGGAGGAACTGCCATCGTGGCGGGGGCGCTTGCTTTGAGAGGCCATGGAGGATGAGAGGAAGAATGAGGAGATGAAGGAGGAGTGAGGGAAGAAAAGAGTGAAGGAGAGTGAGATAAATAGAGATGAAGGGGTGTGGGGTTAATGAAGAGTCATGATGAAGAGTTATGACCTTGTAAAAAGGAGGGAACGAATAAGGAGGAGAGGAAGAGGCAATGGCTACTTCAGATTCTGAGCCCGTGCACCGAAAGCGGAAAATCTGCCGAAAAATGGCGGTTTTTCGATGAAAAATCCAGGACATGATAAAGTCGTAATAAATGTGGGTAGGTGAGGAGTCACATCGGGAATAGATGGGCAGCAGTGACGTTTCGAAAAAGGCGTACACATTAATTCAGAAAATTTGGCGGATTTCAGCGAAAATCCGGCAGATAATCCAGTGGGGAAAAAATGAAAAGCTGCTGGAATAGTTCGGATTATCCGTCGAATTTTACCGAAAATCTGTCAGATAATCCGAAAAACACAGATGAAGAATTTAAAATGAGAGATCAAGGAGACCAATTTCTCGACAAATGAAAGTGAACCGATCTTCAGGAAGAGGCTTGGTAAAAATGTCAGCAAGTTGATGGGTGGTGTCAATAAACTCAAGACAAATGTCTCCTTTGAGTTGATGATCCCGAAGGAAGTGGTGTCTAATATCGATGTGTTTGGTGCGACAGTGACAAATAGGATTTTTCGTGAGATTAATGGAGCTAGTATTGTCACATTTGATAGAAATGCATTTTGAAGAAATACCATAATCTACTAATGTTTGTGTCATCCAAAAAATTTGAGCACAAGAAGACCCCGCCGCTATATATTCGGCGGTTGTCGAAAGAGCGACGGAGTTTTGTTTCTTGCTAAACCATGATACCAAGGATTTTCCTAAGAAATGACATGTGTCGCTAGTGCTTTTTCGGTCAATCTTGCATCCGACAAAATCTGCATCCGAGTAGCCAATGAGCTCAAAGGATGTAGATTTTGGGTACCAAAGGCCCGTGTTAATGGTGCCTTTGAGACACCGAAAAATGTGCTTAACGGCACATAAGTGAGATTCTTTTGGGTTTGCTTGGTATCGTGTACAAAGACAAACACTAAACATAATATCAGGACGGCTAGCAGTTAAATAGAATAAGCTACCTATCATACCTCGATACTTACGAATGTCGACCGAGATACCTTCTTCATCATGATCAAGTTTCGTCGTTGTTGCCATAGGAGTTCTTATTGATTTGGATGAGTCAAGTTCGAAGTGTTTGAGGAGATCCTTGGTATACTTCGCTTGATTGATGAAGGTACCTTTGGGACCTTGCTTGATTTGGAGACCCAAGAAAAAGGATAATTCTCCCATCATGCTCATCTCAAATTCGTCCTGCATTACTTTGACAAATTCTATGCATAGCGCAATTGGAACCAAAAATGATATCATCAACATATATTTGAACTAACAAAAGAGTACAGTTAAGAGATTTAATAAAGAGTGTAGTGTCAACTTTACCCTTAGAAAAGTTGTGAGAAATAAGGAAGGAACTAAGGCGCTTATACCAAGCACGAGGAGCTTGTTTGAGGCCATAAAGGGCTTTGTGCAATTTGAAAACATGATGAGGAAATTTGAAATCTTCAAAGCCAGGAGGTTGCTCAACATAAACTTCCTCCTTAATAATACCGTTTAGAAAAGCACTTTTAACATCCATTTGAAAGAGTTTGAAATCATTAAAGCAAGCGAAAGCACAAAGCATGCGAATGGATTCAAGACGAGCAATCGGAGCATAGGTTTCATCGTAATCAATGCCTTCCTCTTGGTTATAGCTTGAGCAACCAATCGGGCATTTGTTTTGTCACGAAAAATACTTTTAGTGACGAAAAGTGGGATGTAAGTCTAAAAAAAATAAAAAGTAGGATGTAAGTACAAAGTCATATTAATAAGTGGGATGAAAGTCAAAAAATCCCTTAAGTTTATTGCGAAACACCCACTTTGTTCCAATAATGGGGTGGTTTAGAGGTTTAGAGACAAGTTCCCAAACCTTGTTTCGCTCAAATTGATTTAGCTCTTCTTGCATTGCTATCATCCAAAATTTATCATTAGAGGCATCATTAAAAAATTTAGGCTCTATTTGCGAAATAAAAGCCACATTTGCACATAGATCACGAGTGGAGGATCTAGTGCTAACACGTGAAGAAGGGTCACCAATGATAAGCTCCTTGGGATGATATGGGACGAATCTCCATTCTTTTGGAAGGTCCTCTTGAGGAATTTCTAGTGGTGGAGAAACTTTGATTGGAGGTGTCACTATTTCATTGTTAGATGAAGAGGGACAAGAGTCTCCAATAGAAGTGTTTTCCAAGCCAAAAGAGATGTCATCAACAACATCGGATGAGGAGGATGTAGAAGAGTTAAGTTCATCAAAAGATACATTAATAGACTCTTTGATAACAAGACTTCTTTTATTAAAAACACGAAAACCTTTACTATGTATTGAATATCCAAGGAAAATACCTCCATAGGCTTTTTCTTCAAATTTGCCTAGGTTATCTTTGGTATTCAAAATAAAACATTTGCATCCAAAAACTTTAAAATATTCAATAGAGAGAATTTTGTCAAACCAAAGCTCATATGGAGTCTTCTTAGAAATAGGTCTAATCAAGACCCTATTTATAACATGACATGCCGTGTTAACGGCTTCCGCCCAAAAATATTGGGGGAGCTTATAATTGTTTAACATGACCCTAGCCATATCACCAAGGGTTCTATTCTTTCTTTCCACAACTCCATTTTGTTGTGGGGTGCGAGGGCAAGCAAAATCATGACCAAAACCATTATTTTCACAAAATCTTTTGAAATCGGCATTGTCAAATTCTCCTCCATGATCACTCCTAATTTTGTTTATAGTAAAGTCTTTCTCATTTTGAACACGTTTGCAAAAAGTAACATATTCACGAAAATTATCACTCTTATTTGCAAGAAAAATAAGCCAAGTAAATCTTGAAAAATCATCAACCAAAACGAAAGCATAAAGTTTTCCTCCAAGACTAGATACTCTACTAGGACCGAATAAATCCATATGAATGAGTTGGAGGGGTCTAGTAGTACTTACAGAGTTGATGGATTTGAAGGATGATTTGGTCAACTTACTTTTCTCACATTCTTCACATACCATGTCCTTTTTGAAGGAGATACTTGGAAGCCCTCTTACAAGCGTCTTGGTGGCAAGACGGGAGATGGTATCTATGTTAGCATAGCCAACTTTCATCGTTCTTTGCAACTAAGCACCTGTCATTGTTAGTGCCTTCAACAAGATATTATCGGTGATGAATCATTTGTGTTTAACAAACTTAATATCATAACCATTATCCGTAAGATGACTGATACTTAGAAGGTTATGCTTGAGATTTGTAACAAGACACATTTTTTAATACAAGGATAAGGAGGTGATCCGATATTACCATTTCCTATGATGTGGCCTTTTAGATTGTTACCGAAAGAGGCCTTCCTTCTTCATCGATAGCGTTGCAAAAAGTGAAGCATCACCGGTCATGTGCCATGAGCAACCGCTATCGAGGATTCACTTGCTTCTAGCATGCGAGGGAGGGTTCACCTACAACAAAAGTTGAAGATGAAGACTTTGGTACCCAAGAGTGTTTGGGTCCTTGATTGTTAGTCTTAGGAACCCACTTAGAAATTTTCATGTCAACATGTTTCCTCATTTGACAATAATGAGAAGTGTGTCCAAGTAGACCACAATAGTTGCACACCATAGGTGATATAGATTTAGAGGGGAAAGAGTGAGTATCATGAACATGTGGTGCTCTAGTGTGAGGAGCTCTAACATGAGTGTTATGGTGATGATAATAAAAGGCATGATGCGTTGTGTTCTTCTTTACAAAAGGTCCCTTTCATGTGTTAGGAAAGGATGTGGTGTTCTTGTTCGTATGAGAAATGTGATTAGTGTTGTGAGGTGTGTAGGTGTGTCTTGTGCGAACCGTGTTCTTATCAGCAAGTTTCTTACCATGCTCAAGAAATTCATTATATTTAATAGAAGTGTCATACTCTCTTTGTTTAGCAGCAAGTGTTTTGTGTATGGCAAAATCATAAGCATCTCTGAGAGATTGAATTTCAACGTCCTTTTTCTTAATGACATCCTCAGATTCTACTAGCCTCAGTCTTAAGGACTCAATGTCATCAGTGTCAGAGGCGGGAGTTTTTTCCTTTACATCAATGATGATGTTAGAGAGTCTCTCTACTTCTTGTTTGTATGCCTCAATCTCTTTTAGAGATTTCTTGTACTTATTTCTTACACCTTTGTGTTCCTCGTGTAATTCAAGAATAGCATTTTCTAAATCATCGTAAGAAAGAGTGTTTAAGGAGAGATCATCGAGTACCTCATTGGTTGCCATGAGACAAACATTTGCATGGTATTTGCATTCTTTGTCGTTGTCCGAGTCACTAGCGTCACTTTCACACCAAATACTGGTGTTGGCAAATTTTGTGGAGGATGAACTTCCTTTGTTGGACTTCTCATATTTGCTCGAATCCTTTCTTATCATGGGACAATCTCTCTTGATGTGTCCAGTTCTCCTGCATTGGTAGCAAGCAGGCTCTTTATCATTGTCACGTCTGAATCAGTTGGTTTTGTTGAACTTGAGGAACTTTCGGAAATGCTTAGCGGTGAGAGCTATTTCTTCATCATCATCCAATTCGTCATCATCGGAGCTATCCTTTGCGTGAGATTTTGTAACCTTGAGGGAAAGGGACTTCTCCTTTTCTTTTGCCTTCTCCTTCTCCTTTTCTTGCATGGAGGATTCCTCTTGATATTTCATGTCAAGTTCATGCATCATAAGCTTCCCCATGAGGGTCTCAAGGTTCATCGTTGTCAAGTCGTTCCCTTCAATGATGGCGGTAGCTTTTGGATTCCATCCTTTGGTCAGTCCTCTAAGAATTTTTCTGATCTTTTCATGAGTGAGGTACTCCTTACCAAGAGAAAAAAAAAGGGTTAATGATATCACCAAAACGAGTGAACATACAAGTAATAGACTCATCTTGTTTCATTTTAAAAGATTCGTACTCTTGTATGAGTCTGCTAATCTTAGATTCCTTTACTTGTGATGTTCCCTCGTGAGTGACTTCTAGCAATTTCCAAATATCATGAGAAGACTTGCAAGTGGAGATTCTATTGAATTCATTGCTATCGAGAGGGCAGTAGAGAGCGTTCGTAGCCTTAGCATCTCAACTAGCAAGCTTCTTGGCATTCTCGGTGAGTTTATCCATAAGGGTTTCAGAAGCAACATCCTCAATAACTACGGAAGAGGTAGGGAGACCATTTATCACACAATCCCATAAATCAAAATCTATAGACTTCAGATAAATGTTCATCCTAATTTTCCAGTAGTTATAGTTGGTTCCATCAAATAGAGCAGGTCTATTTGTGGAGTGTCCCTCAATGTGAAATGAGTTGGTGCTAGGGTTAGTGGCCATGGATCACTCTCAGGGTGTGAGTCCAAATCAAGAGAACAAATCTCTGATACCAATTGTAGAACCCTAGAGGGGAGGGGGTGAATAGGGTGATAAAAATAATTACTGACAATTAAAAGCTATTTTAATGAAAGTAAATGAGAGAGAATATCAAACACTCGATGTATCCTGGTATCCTCCCAAGGGGCACTCCAGTCTCGGAACTCTCTCCGGCTTTAATCCACTATTTGAGTAAATAGTTACACACGAGCATGGATCTGAAGAACTCGCCAACGTCAACACGAGTTTGGATCCGAAGAACTCGCCAACTTCTTACACACGAGTTTCTTACGAAGGCTCGCCAACTTCAAACCGAGAAGAAAAAAGAAAAGGGCTTATGATCTTCTTTAATAGAAGATCTACAACACTTGAATACTCTAGCACTTTTTGATTTGATGACAAATGAGGGCTTGAGAGTAATGGTGAAGCTTTCTTGGTGGTTGGAAATTTAAAGCTTTGAAAGGATAAGTTATTATGAAGAGAGAGGAATCCTTTTTATACAAATCCAAAGTCATAAAGTGCATTCAGCCGTCAACCGGATTATTCATCGGATTTCAGTAGAAATCCGTCGGATTATCCGTTCAACTACAACGGCTAGAAATCGAGCCGTTGGATGCATTAAATGCAGTTATCAGATGCCGTTGGATTTGAATTTAAAAGATGCCAGCAAGACAAGCGGATTATCCGTCGGATTTCAGCGGAAATCCGGCGGATTATCCGAACTTAGTGCTCACAAAGCTGCTGGATTTGATCGGATTATCCGTCGGATTTCAGCGGAAGTTCGACGGATTATCCGAACTTTATGCTCACAAGCTTGCTGGAAATGATCGGATTATCCTTCGGATTTCTGCGGACATCCGTCGGATGATCCGAACTATTGCTCACAGACTTGCTGTTTTCAATCGGATGATCCGGCGGATTGGACCGGAAATCCGTCGAATTTTTTGTCTCTTTATAAAAATGAATTTCACCATTACAATAAAATTTGTCATCTTACTAAAGTGCATACATAGTCTCCTAGACACTTACAGACTCTTGAGAAGACACGGTACAGATCTGAGTATATGGCTTTTCGCGTCGTCTTCTGAAAGTCTTTAAGAAATGTCTTTAACGGAGTAAGAGAGGATTTTTCTCCATTGTCTTTGATAGGCGTCATGGAATATGTATGGAGATGAACTTTCTTCTAGTATTGTCTTTTTAATAGGTATATAGACTAAAGACGTACAAGGGTTAATTAAAGACGTACAAGGGTTAATTAAGAGCAATATATCAAAATCAATGTGCCAACACTAATAACTACCATCATCACGTATCTTATTTTACATTAAGCACGTGAAAGGATCGAGCTCGACTAGTTCTAGCGTACGAGTTTAGACGAACACTAACCGAGCCCGAGCAATGTGACATCATCTAAGTTTCTAATACTGTGACATTACTGTTAATTTAAAATTTACAATATTATTGAAACTAATATTAATATTAAATTTTAAATTAATTTTTTATTTAACATTTAAATTCACAACTTAAAAATAGTTAAAGTTAAAATTCAATTTTTGATTTAAAATCTACAATATTATTAAAACTAGTATTAATATTAACACTAAAACTTCCAAATAGTCTTTTCCTTGTTCGGTCACACCCCCCCACAAGCGGGTTACACCCCCGAAATGAGCAGGTTAAATAGTCTTTTCCATTAAGAAAAGAACCCATCCGACTAGAGGGAAACAAATGAGAGAAGAAGAAGAGTCGCAATGGAGAGGAGCAAGAGCAAGATCAACAGCAGCGGATGGGTCGTCATCCCTACGGAGATTCTCTCGACGATACTGGTACTATCGGGGATGCCGGCGGACGAGGTCATGTGCAACGTGGCCCCAGTGTGCCGTTCGTGGTGGAAGGCGCTCAACAGTCCCTTATACTATTGGTCCAATGTGGACTTAGAACAATGGTGCCGGAGGGGCCATCAAACTGCAGATATTAGTTTGACCGGAAAGAAGCTCGTGGCTAGTAGTACGGGAATTCTACTGCCCTTCTCCGCGTACAAGCTCGATGAAGCTGCCTTCTCTTTTGCATGTTATAGGCCTGTGCAAAATTTTATTTTGTCTTATTCTAATACTTTATTTTTTCTATTACAAATTTTATGTATACTTGGTTAATTTCTATTGATGTTTTCCCCTTTTCATAATATAGTGGGAAATTTCTAAGGGTGCTGCGCATTCCGAAGTGCGACGTGAGTGATGAAACTTTCGTGAGACACTTGAAGTTTCTCCCGTTTGTGGAAGAACTCGACATTAGCTACTGCCTTTATATCACGTCGACTGGAATATTTTTTGCCTGCAAGTATTGCCACCGTCTGGTCAAGCTGAGGAGGAACATGCCCCCTCCATATTTCATGGTCAGGAACAGATTCGTGCTGAACACGTTGAACGAGACGGAGGGAAAGGTCGTGGCCGATTCGATGCCGCGTCTCGAGCAACTAGAGATGGGCTCAGGCATGTTCAATGGAGACACGCTGCGATCTATCATATGCAACTGCAAGGGTCTTCGCGTGCTCGACCTACGTGGGTGCTTTAATGTGCACTTCAACGACGACCTCAGGAAAATTTATGATTTAATACAGACATTTAAACAACCCTTTGATGATGTAATCCCAGGGGAACGTGGATACGAAATGTATAGTGATTTAGATCTCATCAATCAGTCCTGGGGTGAATAGTTCTTCTGACATTAGCATGCATACATGCATTTCTTTGTATTTTTAATATTTATATGATATCAGTATTTTATCCTCAATGTAATGGGTTATTAATGTTAAAGTATTATTAATGTTCTTAGTCTGGGTATCATCTAATCTATTGATATCCTTTATTTCGGAGAAATTATAAAATTATCCAAATTAATGTTCTTAGACCATGTGAAGACGAATTTTGACGGTGCAAAATAGCCCTGATACTGACTGTATCAGTGATTAACATTACGAGTTCATTGAACTCATTTGGAGTTCATTTCATCCATATAAGACCACTTTGGAAGTGGTTTTGTTCACCCACCAAAGTAGTTTTCACCTTTAATTTGGCACGTGTCAAATTTTTTAGTAGATGGTGAACAAACACCCTAGTATTTGTGGGTGAACAAAAATGAACTCTTAACATTAATACTGTTGGGAAAGAAACGCGGAAACCTTTCCCCAAACCGGAGAGTACCTGCGAGAGGACTGAGCAATACAACGCACGAACCCAAAAACAATCACACAAAAACAATCCACGCAGACACAGAGAATTTTTGACGTGGAAACCCTTGCGGGAAAAACCACGGGACGATCGGAGTCCAACCCTGAGAAGCCTCCACTAATGGAATAGAAGAATTACACCCTCTACAAACTCCTCCCGATCCAAATCGGATCCCCACAACACTCAGAGATAAGAACAATGATTACAAGGCTACGAAGAGCGAGAACGACGAGTAGAGATTACCCGAACACGATCTCCTTCGAACAGCGACCTTCAATCCTCCGTCTTCTTCTCCGAAGTTGTAATGGCACTCTTGCCTCCTTCCTCTCTCAAACTTGTGTTACTTGCGATAATGAGTTAGGGTTGAGAAAACTCAATATATCTCCCTAATCCCGCAACCAACCTGGACCATTGGATTAGATCCAATGATGAAAACTCATCCAGAAATCCGCTTCAGCCCCCGACGACACAGAGTTCGGCCAGAACTCTGTGTGGGGCAACCAGCACCTACTGGCCAAACCCTGGAACGGCCAGACCGAGTTCGGCCAGAACTCGGCCTGGGACCGAGTTCGGCCCGAACTCGGATCCCCTGCTTCCAGCAGCTCCAGCAGCAGCAGCAGCAACTCCGTCGCCTACTTCCCGAGCTTCTCCGACATCGGACGGCGCTCGTCGCACTCCGGGGTCTTCTCCACATAGGTTGGGAACCCCACCCACTCCAACAAATCTCCCCCTTCACAACTATGGGGAGGATGTCGTCATCCCGACGACCTGCCTGCAGTACTCAAACTTCCCTCTTAGTAGAATCTTCTTGAACATATCAGCTCCGTTGTCATCTGTATGCACCTTCTCAAGCTCCGCGTCCTTCTTCTCAACCACATCCCGTATCCAATGATACCGGGTCTCGATGTGCTTGGACCGGCTATGAAACGTCTGATTCTTCACAAGGTGGATCGTACTCTGACTGTCGCAAAGCAAAGTATACTGCTCTTGTTTCAGTCCCATTTCCTGCAGCAGCTTCTTCATCCACAACAGCTCCTTGCAAGCCTCCGTCGCCGCAATGTACTCTGCCTCTGTCGTCGACAAGGCAACACACTTCTGCAACCGCGACTGCCACGATACTGCTCCTCCCGCAAATATCATCACGTAGCCCGAAGTCGATCGCCTCGTGTCTACATCTCCAGCCATATCAGCGTCGGTATACCCAACCAGCTTCGGCTCGTCACCACCAAAGGAAAGTCTCCAACCAGCAGTGCCCTGAAGATAACGTAGAATCCACTTGACCGCACTCCAATGTACCCTTCCAGGATTTGAAAGATACCTGCTAACCGTGCCAACCGCGTGAGCAATATCTGGCCTCGTACACACCATAGCATACATCAGGCTTCCCACAGCTGAGACATATGGAACCCGCTCCATATCTTCCTTTTCGTCCTCGGTAGATGGACACTGTTCCTCAGTAAGCTTAAAGTGAGCCGCGAGGGGGGAACTCACTTTCTTCGACCCGTCCATCCCGAAATGCTGAAGTACCCGGTGATTGTACTTCTTTTGGGACAAGTGTAGCAGCTTGGACTCTCTCTCTCGGCTGATCTCCATCCCAAGAATAGTCTTCGCTGCGCCCAAATCCTTCATAGAGAAGGCCGCGCCCAGCTGGCGCTTCAACTCCGCTATCCTAGTGGCATTCCGACCCACTAATAGCATATCATCAACATAGAGCAATAAAATGATGAAATCATCATCGGCAAAATACCTCACAAATGCACAATGGTCCGACGTCGTCCGTGCATAACCATGCTCCCCCATAAACGACTCGAACTTCCTGTACCACTGCCTCGGAGCCTGCTTCAGACCATACAAGCTCTTCCTCAACCGGCAGACCAAATGTGACTTGCCCTTCTCACAGAATCCCTCTGGCTGCTCTATGTACAACTCCTCCTCAAGATCACCGTGGAGGAATGCCGTCTTCACGTCCATCTGCTCGACCTCCAAGTCGAAACTGGCTGCTAATGCTAGCACCACCCGGATAGACGAATGCTTGACGACAGGCGAAAAGATCTCATCATAATCCATGCCTTTCCGCTGACCGTAGTCTTTGACTACCAGCCTCGCTTTGTATCGAGGACGAGTAGCATCATCCGTCTGCTTCACTCTGAACACCCATCGATTCTTCAAAGCCTTCTTGCCCTTTGGCAACCGCACCAGATCATAAGTGGAATTGGTGTGCAAGGAACTCATCTCCTCCTGCATAGCCACCATCCACTCCTGCCTGTGTTCGTCTTCCATAGCCTCTGCGAAACTTTCGGGCTCTCCCCCGTCAGTCAATAGCACATACTCATCCGGTGAGTATCTCGTAGATGGTCGACGATCCCTGTCACTCCTTCTCAGTGGAGCCACTGGTGCTGGCTGTATACCGACAGCCTCCGCCCCTTCAAGAACTACCTCTCCGGCATGCTCATCCTCCTGAGGGACACCCTGACCACCATCAGCAGGCTGATGATCAAGGTTGGGAGCAACTCCATGTACCGGCTCCCCCATAACTGGATCCTCTGCGATGTCCTCTGGAAACTGCTCGAAGCGAAATGACTCTAACTCAGGCAATTCCTCAGCCTCAGAAGGCGTCTCGGAATCCTGAGTGTTGGTCATGGTCTGATCCTCGACGAACACCACGTCCCTGCTTCTGTAGAGCTTTCCTTCCACTGGGTCGTAGAGTCTATAGCCAAACTCATCCCGACCATAGCCGACAAAGACGCATCGCCTCGTCTTCGGCTCAAGTTTGGTCCTCTCGTCCTTCGGTACATGCACGAAGGCTTTACAACCAAACGCCCGCAGGTGATTGTATGACGGCTCTTTGCCGTACCATACTTTGTCAGGCACATCACCCTGCAAAGGAGCACTAGGAGACAAATTAATAATATAAGCAGCTGTGAGAAGAGCCTCACCCCAATAACTGTCCGGCAAGTTTGATTCTGACAGCAAACACCGCACCCTCTCCATCAGTGTCCTGTTCATGCGCTCCGCTACACCATTGAGCTGAGGTGTCTTTGGCGGAGTCTTCTGGTGTCGTATCCCTTGCTCTCTGCAATACGCATCAAAGGGACCGATGTATTCGCCGCCATTGTCGGACCGAACACACAACAACTTCTTGCCCGTCTCCCTTTCAACAGAGGCCTGAAACTCCTTGAAAGTAGGCAGCACCTGATCCTTGGTCTTTAAGGCATAGACCCAAACCTTCCTGGAACAGTCATCAATAAAAGTCACAAAGTAAGAAGCACCACCAAGAGATTTTACCTTCATAGGACCGCAGACATCCGAGTGAATCAACTCGAGCAACGCCGGCTTCCTCGAACTTGGGTGACTTTGGAAAGACACCCTATTTTGCTTCCCAGCTAAACAGTACGTACATTTCTCCAACTTTGTAGACTTGAGCCCCGGAATCACTTTCCTGTTCACCAAGTAGCTCATCCCCTTCTCGCTGATATGGCCGAGCCGCCTGTGCCACAACTCGGTAGACGCATCACTGACTGCGTTCACCTCCTGTGCCCCCTCTGCGCTCCCCTCCATATAGTAGAGGCCGGACTTCTTGCTTCCTCTGGCAATCACCATCGAACCTCTGGAAAGCTTCCACTGACTGTTCCCGAAGAGACTGAAGAATCCCTCGTCATCCAACCTTCCAACCGACACCAGGTTGAAACGGATATCAGGGACATAACGAACATCCTTGAGAACAAGAACCGCACCTGTCTTCGTTCTCAAATGCACATCTCCAACGGCAACCGCCTTCGACACATCTCCGTTGCCCATCTTCAACACGCCGCAGTCGCCTGTCGTGTAAGTGGCAAACAGTGCCCTATTGTGAGATACATGTACTGAAGCCCCTGAGTCCACCAGCCAAGAATTGTCATCGCAGGCGAGGTTAGTAATGACCTCATCACCTACGACGATCACATCTCCTCCATGCACCGAGGCCGCCGCTGTAGTGTTCTCTTCTTGCTTCCCCTTGTCGCCCTTCTTCTCTCTCTTCCAAGCGAAACAATTCCGCTTGATATGGCCCTTCTTACCGCAATGGTAACACTCTGAGTCCTCGTAACGACCCTTGGACTTCCCCCTGCTCTTGTCTCTGCCACCACCTGGACCCCTGCTTTTGCCCCTTCCGCGGCTCTCTGAAACAAGTGCCTCTGAGTGGTGGGATGTGGATGAAGTGCCCTGAGAACGTCTCCGTATCTCTTCATTCAACACCCCGCTCTTGGCAAACTCCAGACTGACCACGCCCTCTGGAGCAGAAGTGATCATAGATACTCGTACGGTCTCCCACGAGTCTGGCAATGTACACAGCAGCCACAGTCCCTGAACTTCGTCGTCGAACTTGACTCCCATAGAAGATAGCTGGTCAACCACGCCCTGGAAATCACTCAAGTGATCCGTAATAGACGCCCCATCTTTGTACCGCAGACCCATCATCGTCCGGATCAGGAACAACTTGTTTACCCCGGTCTTCTTCGCGTACAAAGATTCCAGCTTATCCCATAACGTCTTCGCGTGCTCAATATTGGCAACGTGGTTGTACACGTTCTCGTCAACGAACTGCCTGATGTATCCGCACACCTGTATATGCTCGAATTTCCAGTCCTCCTCAGATTTATCACTGGGCTTCTCGGATGCAAATACGGGCAGATGCAGCTTCTTGACGAACAGTAAATCCTTCATCTTGCTCCGCCAATAATGATAGTTTGTGCCGTTCAGATTCACCATGCGCACCGGCTTCGCGTCCATCTCTCCTCTCTGGTTCCTCTGTCAACTCCTGACACCCTTTGAACCCAAAGCTCTGATACCACTCTGATGGGAAAGAAACGCGGAAACCTTTCCCCAAACCGGAGAGTACCTGCGAGAGGACCGAGCAATACAACGCACGAACCCAAAAACAATCACACAAAAACAATCCACGCAGACACAGAGAATTTTTGACGTGGAAACCCTTGCGGGAAAAACTACGGGACGATCGGAGTCCAACCCTGAGAAGCCTCCACTAATGGAATAGAAGAATTACACCCTCTACAAACTCCTCCCGATCCAAATCGGATCCCCACAACACTCAGAGATAAGAACAATGATTACAAGGCTACGAAGAGCGAGAACGACGAGTAGAGATTACCCGAACACGATCTCCTTCGAACAGCGACCTTCAATCCTCCGTCTTCTTCTCCGAAGTTGTAATGGCACTCTTGCCTCCTTCCTCTCTCAAACTTGTGTTACTTGCGATAATGAGTTAGGGTTGAGAAAACTCAATATATCTCCCTAATCCCGCAACCAACCTGGACCGTTGGATTAGATCCAATGATGAAAACTCATCCAGAAATCCGCTTCAGCCCCCGACGACACAGAGTTCGGCCAGAACTCTGTGTGGGGCAACCAGCACCTACTGGCCAAACCCTGGAACGGCCAGACCGAGTTCGGCCAGAACTCGGCCTGGGACCGAGTTCGGCCCGAACTCGGATCCCCTGCTTCCAGCAGCTCCAGCAGCAGCAGCAGCAGCAACTCCGTCGCCTACTTCCCGAGCTTCTCCGACATCGGACGGCGCTCGTCGCACTCCGGGGTCTTCTCCACATAGGTTGGGAACCCCACCCACTCCAACAAATACAACATCTCAGTATAATCATATCCAAAAGATTTCGACATTTCTCCACACAATGATGACATTTTACCTTCTTCAAGATGAATTTTGGCGGTGAAAATTCCACTCATATTTACGGTATCAGTGTCATTCACCATAATTAATGGTGATCGATAGACATTTATACAAGAAGAGTGGCCCGGGGAAGATACAAAAAAATTGGTTTCTTTTTCACAACCCTTTAAAATCTATTTATACAGCCAAACAACCAAACTATTCATCTTTACCAGCCTTCAAAACCAATTTATATAGATTCAAAACCAAACTAAACAGCCAAACTATTTAAAATTCACAATCCTTCAGAACAGTCTCAAAATGGAGAAGAGCAAAACCTACATTTGCGGATGGGCCAACATCCCCAAGGACATCCTAGCCATGGTTTTGGTACTAGCGGAGATGTCGTATGAGGAGGTCGTCCGCTTGTCTTTCGTTTGCCGGTCGTGGTGGAAGGCGCTCTACTGTCCCTGCTTCTGGTCGGACGTCAAGTTGACCCGCAGGGCTAATCTCGAAAATTGACGAGGCGGTGAACAAGCTAGTGGCGCGCAGTGAGGAAATCTAACCTCCCTCTCTGTTTACAAACTCGGCAAAGAGGCCTTCTCTTTTACTTCCTCAAGGCTAGTACACGATATTTTTCATTTATTTTGTTTCATAAGTTATAAGTTGTTAATTATGATTTTTTGTTTTCCTGGTTATACCACTATTTATAATACAGTGGAAAGCTTTTAAGTGTCCTGCGAATGCCAATGAGCAACGTGAGTGATAAAATGTTGGAAGAACATTTAGAGTTTTTTCTAGTTCTGACAGAACTCGACATCAGCTACTGCCTCCACATTACGTCCAAGGGCATCGAACTCCTCGGAAGTCGTTGCCAGCGTCTAGTTACGCTGAAGAGGAACGTGCCACCTCTGCAGTTCATGATCATGAAGGGATTCAAGAAGGACACCTTCGACAAGTCAGAGGCCATGGCTGTGGCCTCTTCGATGCCGCATCTCGAGCATCTCGAGGTAAAGTTTGGCATGTTCGACGACAATGGGCTGAGAGCTAACATAACGGAGTGCACGGATCTTCGCGTACTCGACCTAAGAGGATGCTGGAATGTGCGGCTAGATGGGGACCTCAAGTACATACATGGTTTGGTAGATTTTGTAACGGATCCCTTCGAGGATCAGAACCCATGGGAGGAGGAGAATGATGATTCAGTTGAACTAGGTGATAAACCGTGGTTGAAATATGAAATGTCATATGATTGTTCTGACTGTTAATATTAAATGATTCTTATTCATTGCAAGGCTATCTGTGTGCTAAATTTTAAGACTATATAGGATTATTATTGAATCTAATATTTTTTAATAGCGTCATAAATGTTTATGATGCGAGCAAAATGTGTTGGCTAAGATCGAAAAATGTGTTTCCACATTTTTAACAAGGTTCTTGTATTATTATAGGCTGCAAAAGAAAAGGACTCAAAATTAGTTTAGATTAATCATACTTAGATTTCTTTGTGGATTAGAACAAATTAAATTTGATTATAATTAGAATTTTTAATTTTTATAATATTAGGTTGTTAATTTGATTTGCATTACATTAAATCTTTACATAGATCGGACTCAAAATAATAAATTAGGATTAATATTTTGTATATACTTGAACATTCTCCATCCTAAATGTACCATACTTTGTTAAAAGCACGGAAAATGGCCATTCTCCATGTTAAAAGCATGGAGAATGGCCATTCCCCGTCCTAAATGTACCATACTATGTAAAAAGCATATAATAACCCCCAAAAAATGATAACAATAGAAAAATTCTACAGAACCCACACACTAGACTCGAACTTAGGCCTTCCATGTAAAAGCCAAACAGCACAAACAACTAAGCTGGGACTTACATTTGATGAAAAATGAATGAGATACTTGAATATTCCCCATCATAAATGTACCATACTTTGTTAAAAGCACGGAGAGTGGCCATTCTCCGTGATAAAAGCACGGAGAATGGCCATTCCCCGTCCTAATGTACCATACTTTGTTAAAAGCATATAATAACACCAAAAAAATGATAACAATAGAAAAATTCTACAGAATCCACACACCAGACTCGAACCTAGGCCTTCCATGTAAAAGCCAAACAGCACAACCAACTAAGCTGGCTTACATTTGATGAAAAATGAATGAGATACTTGAACAATCCCCGTCCTAAATGTACCATACTTTGTTAAAAGAAAACACGGAGAATGGCCATTTTCTGTCCTAAATATACCATACTTTGTTAAAAGCATATCATAACACCCAAAAAATGATAACAATAGAAAAATTCTACAGAACCCACACAACAAACTCGAACCTAGGCTTTCCATGTAAAAGCCAAATAACACAACCAACTAAGCCTCAACTTACATTTGATGAAAAATGGTAGTACTCAGTATTTATTTAAGTCAAATTGAATACCCCATGTTTCCCAATTAGGAATATGAAGAGTCGGTTAGGGAAACGTGTATATATAACTACTTGTATCCCCATTCATATGGTAGGTTGCACAATAACATGGCTCCAAAAAAATCTCTAGGTTGGGAACCTTGGCCAGAGAGTTATGTTGCCGCTGAAGCACGGAAGAGGCAGCCGAAAATGGACTAGCTCGTCGAGGCTGCTGACTTCGTCTCCTCCTTTGGGTTGTCCCTTGAGGTCATTGCTCGACCTCTCGATTCAGCGCCCAACTTCGACATACTGCCTATCACTCCGGAGGAATGATAGACTCTGGAGAAGAGGGAAGGCCTACGCCGCCTCCTCCATCGTGCGAGTTTGCGCACCCTGGAGGACTTTGCGGAGGTCCTTCCCGAGGCCAGTGAGGGGTCTACCTAGACCTCTTCTTTTTCTGTATTTTTTTTGTTCAGTTTACTTCTTCCTCCTCTTGTCTCCCTCGCCGAAGAATGTTCTGACGAAGAAGCTGGGATTTCAATGAAATATATTATTTTGTTAAGTAAATTTGGTTTCTGCTGCCGGTCCATCAAGTCTCGTTACGTCATACAATTGATTACGCAGCCAGCGACAAGTTCTTGCCGTCAAATCCATCATTCAACGATAATTATTTTATTTATTTTTGAAGTAACAATTTTAATTACAAAAACCAGTATAAAAATATTGTGTGTTTGATTGCAAGGAAGAAAATATGTGGAAAATAAATTAATTACATGAAATTATTTTCCTGGGAAAAAGATTCCATAGAATTTTTAAAAAATTCCTTGGAATACGTAATTTGGGTGTTTGATTGTCATTATTTTCCACGAAAATAGTTAATTTTCATGGAAAATTATATTTTCCTATGGGTTGGACAAGTTTCGTTTTCCACCATTTTAGAAGAAAATATGGAAAATGATAGCTTTTTGGAAAATAATTCCATGGAAAATATAAGCTCCCAAACACTACAATTGGTGGAAAATTTGTGATGAAAATATTTTCCATGGAAAAAAAAAGCCAATCAAACATAGCCTTACTGAAAATGACAAAAAAAAATATTTTCAATGGAAATAAAATATTTTTCCTGCATGTTTATTCCAATACAAGAAGTAATATATTCTATTAGGGGTGGTTAGATACTTACAATATCTGGCTTTTAGTATTTCAATATTTTAGTTTTGTAAATAGTTCTTTTTAAGTATATGCAAAGAAAAAATAAAAGACAACTTTGAGTGTCTTATACTCTTTTCATGTATATACAAATTAGTTTTTTTAAATTTGGGTCTCAGAATCCGAAGTGTCGTGCTCTTAAAAATTTGAGACTCAACACTACTCATAGGTTCCCACTTTCCAATGTCATATAGTACTTGAAACTAGTTCCACTGTGGATGTTAATTACAGCAACCGATTGTTAGGGTTTTCAAAGTACTGTACCTTTCCCTCTTCTTTTTCGAAACCCTCTCCAAATCCTTCCCAAACGACTGCCTAAAATTATCAAAATGTCGTCGAAGAAACAACGTCCGTCTCCGAAGGGGAAGAATCCACAAAGGGATGCGATACACGTCACAAGGGCAAAACTTGCAAGGGCGACGAAAGCCAAGATTATGGCCGCTAGGGCAGAGGCGAAAGCAGCCAAGCCACCTGCAAAAAAGGCTAAAAAAAACTCATTGCTCGACAAAAGCCAAAAAATCCATCTTCGATACAGAGTCGTCGGAAGACTCAACTTATGAAGATCGAAGGCGTACTAAAGCGAAGGCTAAGGTGGCAACGGATACAGAGTCATCAACATACTTTGAGGATTCTGAATCCTCATCAGAAGAGGAAGATGAAGAGGAAGAGCTATCATCAAATAACTCCCAGGATGGAGAGGAGGTAAAAAAATTTACAGATTCTAAATCTAAGAAGACCTATAATAAACATTTCAAAAAAAAGGCTGTTATGCCTGAAAGATCAATTAAGATGGCTGATGTCGAAGACGATGCTTTCCTGGATATATTGAATTTCTATCAGTTGAAGAAACTGGACAAATCCTGTCTTGGGAAAATATCCCAAACAATAGTAAGAGAATTTTACTCAAATTTTTGGGCTAAAATAAAATAAAAAGAAGAGGATCAACAACTGGTGTTTCTGAGAAGGAAACTGATTAGGGTAAATGTTGTTGTCATCAATAAATTTTATGGATTTGATCCAGTTCCTGAGTTTGATATGAAAGATATTGATAATGCTTCCATGAGGGATGCAATTCATGAGATTACAGGTGTATCAGTGGGTGCCAAGACCCCTCAAAATGTATACAAAGATCAATTAAAAACTTTGTATAAATTGTTGCATGCCTACGTATCTCAAACACTCAACCATACTGGACATGAGTTTTCCATCCATCCCGAGAGAGTAAAATTTCTTTATTATATGGGAAAGAAAAAAAGGATGGATATAGGTTCTTACATGTTCAGTAGAATGATGCATCTCGTCGGAAAACCAACTGCAAGGATAGCCCTCCCTTTCTGGGGATTTGTATGCTCAATGGCTAGTAAACATTCTGTCCCAAGCTTAGCAGGGGATGTTTATATTAAAAACAAATGGCCCATAAGAAAATTAACATACACTCGAATGTTTGGGAAAGGGGCAGCAGCAGCAAGCAAACCACCAACATCTGGAAAACCATCAACGTATGGAATCCCAAACACTAAGGATAGGGTTGATGATCTATACAATTTTGTTGCTGCAAACTTTGAGAATGTCTTCAAAGAGATGAAGACTATATCCGACAAAGAGAAATTGATTCTGGATAAGATTAACCTGATAGAGGTTGAATTTGCTGACAATGAATAAGATTTCCCTTCTCTCGTGAAGAAGGTAAATGGGGCTAGCCCCAACTGGTGCTACTTTGCATTTTTTTCCCTCTTATTCTACTACTCTTGATGATTCCGTAATCTAATATACACATTTATACTCTAATATGTGAAGGACACATATATACACATTTATACTCTTTTACTAACTGATCTAGCTATCCATGTTATATTATTTTCTTATCTAACTTCTAGGTTTGCTTGCTAACTGTATATACTTGCTAGTAGGACGATATCAGTATCATCAATAAAGAAGGAATTCAGGAAATCATTTGTATTTGAATTAAGGCTCCAATCCAGTTATTACTGTGTACATTGTATACGCTTGTGAGCTTCAACTCAGCTAAAGCGAATCTTCATCTCTGATTCTTAAGGATATATCAAAACTTCTTAGCCCCTATATTCTACATTAAACACTCTAGGACAGAAGCACATGGTCTTGAATCAAAGCTACTCTAGATATCCTTGATACTTTGATACTCTGCTACTTGATGCTCTGATACTGCAAATAATTTACAATAAATATTGCACTGATACTCTGCTACTTGATGCTCTGATACTCTGCTAATTGATGCTCTGATACTCAGCTAAACCGAATAGTTAATATTACACTGATACTTCTGCTACTTGATGCTCTGATACTTGCACTGATACTGCCCAATTGCACCCTTAAATGGTGATTTAGGACTGAACAGATGATGGTCCAATGCATGTATAGAGTGGAAATGCCTCAAGGCATGTAATGTATGTCTAAAAATAGAGTTAGGACTGAGCTGGAACACTCCCTCAGTCAGTGATATTTGGTATTATAAGCATGAGCACACTGCTATAATATAGGTTGTACTTAAGGGTAAGCCAGGCACTTAAACTTGCTTGGTATCCTGACACTAGAGAGAGTCCTTGAGAGTAACCTAACACTTGAGCTAACTGGAGAGTGTACTCACTACTCAGTGGTATATACAAAATGGGGTCGCATCATATAACCCGTACTATGCACATTGATACTCTAATGTTAGAATCTGCAGTGTGCACATTGATACCCTTATGTAAAAACACACACTGTGCACATTGACACTCTAATGCTAGCCCTCACTTTGATACTTCTATTTATGTTTCTGGATAGGGTTATTTTGTATAAGGGTACCAGGTTTAGAACGTAATTAGACTTTGGGTACTGGATTTGTCCGTTTTAGAGTTTGGGTACTCGAAATTATTAGTGACACGTTTTAGTGACAAACTTTCGTCATTAAAAGTCTCATTTTGTCACTGAAAGCCTAGTTTTGTCAATAAAATGTGTCACTAAAAATTTTCGAATACCCAAAGCCTAAAATGGACAAACCCAGTACCCAAACTCTAATTAGGTTATAAATATGGTACCCGTATACAAAATAACCCTTCTGGATATCATTTCTACATATAGTGAGTACATACTGACTATAATTTCTTATTCCGTCCCTCAAGGTGTAGCTGAAGGACATTTTGAGGAAGAAGAAAAAGAAAAGAAAAAGAAAAAGAAGATGGAGATGGAGATAAAGATTCATCTTTTGAGTTTTGAAACTTTTATTTCAATTTGGAAGTAATATTTGAATTGTAATATGGTCCTGAATATTTGTTGGTCTTGGCGGTCAAACTAAATTTTGTGTTTAAAATATTGTAAGACTAAACTTTTCACTTGTACTAAGCACCGTTGCGGTGCATGGTTCATAATTTGTTTGAAAAATGTAATATGGTCTTGAATTTAGAGTAGGTCTGATATTTGTTTGGATTATTGTATTGTGAATTATGCAGGTTTTATGTTGAATTACTAACGTGGATTGGGCAGATTATTGTAACGTGGATTATGCAGTTTATTGGACTTGGAATGAAGTATACTTAATTTGATTATGATTTGTTTGGTTGAAGCGTTTATTTGATTTGCAGTTGGCCTTCACAGATGATTTTGATTTTTTTGGTGTATTCCTTTGATTTGCAGATGGCCTTCACAGATTTCATGAGTCCTAGGTGCATTCCTAGGGTTTACAGCTGGCCTCATTCTGGATGCATTCCTGGGATCACTAAAACTTTATTTGATTGAAATGTGTTTTGCTTTCTGTAAATAATCAGTACATCAATGCCATCAGTATGAATTCGATGTCAGTGTAATGCATAATGTAATCCTGCATGTTCATTCCCTGTTATTGCTGAAGCAAAGTATGTAATGTAAGAAAAATTCTCTTGGATAGTAGGTTAATTATATTCAAACACTCGCAAGAAATTTCTTTTTGTCACCCTATTTTGTTCAGTCATACAGGGAAAGCCTGATTAAATGATATTCAAATTTTCTTCAACATGCTTTAATATTAAATAAATATACTTTGGTAAATGATATTAAAAATACTATAAATATCTGATGAAAAATGAATGAGATACTTGAACATTCCCCGTCCTAAATGTACCATACTTTGTTAAAAGCACGGAGAGTGGACATTCTCCGTGTTAAAAGCACGGAGAATGGCCATTCTCCGTCCTAAATGTACTATACTTTGTTAACGTAAAAACTCGAATATACTTTGGTAAATGATATTAAAAATATTGCAAATATCTGATAAAAAATGAATGAGAGACTTGAACATTCCCCGTCCTAAATGTACCATACTTTGTTAAAAGTATAGAGAGTGGCCATTCTCCGTGTTAAAAGCACGGAGAATGGCCATTTCCCGTCCTAAATATACCATACTTTGTTAACGTAAAAATTCGAATATACTTTGGTAAATGATATTAAAAATACTTTAAATATTAGAAAGATGGTTAATATGACAAAATGTCACAATACAAAAAAAAAACCGTTCTCTTCGAAAAAATTATCATTAGAAAAGTAAAGAATATTATCGTTAAAAAACAAAAACATATTTCTTTTTTTAGAAATATGTGAGCAGATGATCCGCCCGACCTCAGAAGCAGGTTTCCTCCGTTCACCACCACCACCATGGCCTGTAGCTTTATAACCAAAATATTAAATTGTTAGATGAAAAATAAAATTCCTAACAATGGCATGGACAGTAAAATTTACTAAGCCGGGAGCCTGCAGGAGCGGCGCCGCTGGTACTCCTCGTTGTTCGAGGAGGGCTCGACGACGTCCGACGCGAACCAGACAGATTCTTCTTTCCTTCTTCATCTCCGTTTCTCCTTCCACCACCACCACCACCACCACGGCCTGTAGTTTTACAAAAAAAAACAAATTACAGAATTTATACGTAGATGCACAATTATTTTTATAGAATTTATACGTAGATGCACAAAATATTAAATAGGATGGACGAAAAAGAAAGTAAATATGAGTTAATTTAGGGTGTTCATTGAAAAAATTAAAGTGAAGAATGACCTGCTATAGCAAGTTACGTAGAGGTCAAGAGTCAAAACCAGCATTAAATGATGTTTCTACTCTATTATTCAATCTGAACCATTGGATCAACATTCAATGTTTCAGATTTGGGATGTATCGATACATCCTTTTCCATGGGATGCATTGTAGAACTATAAAGTCTACTATCCGTCTATTTGTTCAGTAATAGGTATTGCAATAGGAATTTGTTCATGTGCATGCACCTAACTACATGGTGGTCCATGGGTCATTTCCCATGATTTGTCGCTGAGACTCATGGTTCAGCTTGTCGCTAATAGACACAACACGCCCTTTTCGCGAGGTCTAGCATTCACCTCAGGGTGCTATTACAATCTCTCTTAGGTCGAACGATTCCCATCTCCCCAGGAACCGTCGAGAGACTATTACCTTGTGCACAAGTTGTCCAAGACTAATGCATGAACTATCTATCAGATAAACTCTCAGCAGTGCAACATGTAACGACATGTTTATTTTGTGCCTTATTTATTCGGCCATTCAATAGCATTCAGCTCTCGTTCGGTCATTCATTAGCATTCATTCTCTTTCGATTCAACATGTATAAGTGCTTCTATACACGTCTAACAAATAAGCATTCTCAAAAGGAAACATGTAACCATCCGTATTGAAACAATTAAAGCAATAACCATAAGATTGAGCATACGGTTCATTTCTTATTCTTATCTTTTGTTGTTTACGGTATCATGGATCAGAGGGACGCACCAAAAGAGTGGACTAGAGATCATTTTCTTCGGGCATGGAGATAAATGTTAGCCCGGTCAAAGTAACTCACCAAAATTGAATCTTATTCGAGAGAAGGAGGGACTTCACGCACCGCCAATGCATCCTACATTGGTACCAACATTTGATTAGCATACTACGCTCTCTTTCTCTCAAGATTTGGAACGAATGTGAAATGCGATGAAATCGAACAATGAAAACCAATCATCGAAAACCAACACAAAAATGCATTCACCAAAATCAAGCAACGAAAGAAAACATCCAACGAAAACCCTTGGATTCATTTCAATAGAAGCCGATCCATTAGTTGGAAAGGTTCATTGCATTTCATTCGTGATCAAATGATACTGGCAAAATGGTTTCCCCAATCTCAGTCAAAACTGAGTTAGCATGCCGCGAGTATTACATAGTGGACTGCGAGGAGCGGGGCACTACATAGAATGAGAGTAGATTGCTGAAATCGCGTATATATTGGTGATTCTAACCGAAATAATGAATCAAATGCTCGTAGAATAGTGAAAAATAGTATAAATGATTCATTCTAACTAAAATACGGTATAGTTTTTTCGTACAATATTAAAAACAAGTATAAGATAGGTAATTATAACTAAAATATGGTATAAAGTAGTCGTGTAATAGTGAAAGTGAGTACATATAGGTGATTCTAACCTAAATATGATGTAAAATGGGCGTACGATGGTGAAATCGGGTATATATGGGTGATTCTAATCAAAATATGGTGTAGAATGGGTGTAGATTGGTGAAACCGAGTACAAATGCACGATTCTAACTGTGATATGGTATAAACTAGTCGTGGAATGGTGAAAATGAGTATAGATGGATATTTCTAACCAAATATGTTGTAAAATAGTGAAAATGAGTATAGACGGGTGATTTTAATCGAAATATAGTATAAAATGGTTGTAGATTGGGGAAATCGATTATCGATGCATGATTCAAACCAAAGTATATGGTAAAAAAAAGTGGCATAGATTTGTGGCAATGAGAATAGAAATATAATTTCTAACTGAAATAATGTATCAAATGCTCGTAGAATGGTGAAAATGAGTATAAATGATTGATTGTAACTGAAATACGATATAGTTTGAGCGTGCAATGATGAAAATAAGTATAAGATGAGTAGTTATAACCGAAATATGGTATAAAGTGGTCGTAAAAAGGTAAAACTGAGTATAGATGGGTGATTCTAACCGAAATATGAACATAGTTCACCCGGGCTTTGATTCCGCTTAAGTCCAACAATCAATCAGACGGGAATCGTGGGAAGTCTACGCATTACATTACTGCCTTAGCCTTTTGGAGGCCATATGAGTATGACTGTCTGAGCGAAAGCGAGAGTGGAGTCGCGATCCATCAATGAAATAGAAACATCTGTCCTCCTCTCATTCAGTCTTTTATTCGGGGCTTGTACGTATTTCACCGAATTCTTTTCCTATCCCATCAATCGATCTGGTTGGTTTCACCGAGGCGATTAGCAAAATTAGATAGATAGGGGGAGGGCGGAGTATCGCTCGGAACCATGTCTAATGTGCCCTTCAAGAGCATTTGGTTGGAAAGTGGTTTAGCTAACTCTCGTTTGGCCCGGTGGGACCGATTCCCACATTGGTATGAGCCTCTTATCCCTACATGCGCTCATCAGGGAACCACTCTCTAGTGCTAAATGCTACGCCCCTGCTGCTGTTAAGCCAATGAGGGGGTTGGGAAGGAATAAGGGGTAGGGAACGGGGTGGCTAGTTTCGGGCGGGTTTGGTTCCCGTAATCGCGACCCTCAATGGGACTTCCCTATTTGAAATGATAGCAATAGGGCCGACTTGGAACGGGAAGGCCCCGCCTATCACCGGTGGAACAAGAATGATCGATCGGAGGGACGAAGCAGACTTGCTCGAGCTACCCGGACTACCCGAATGCATTGTGCGTTGGATCGGATACACATCAACGGATCGATTCGTTGTGATTGGATCAATCAGACTCGCCCACTTGTGAGAAAGGCAGTCATTTTTTGCTGAAGCCCTTGTTGTCACTAACAAAGCTTGAGTAGAAGATGCAGGTGTAGAAAGATCTATGGAACCCTTTTCGAGACTATTGACACTACTGGGCTGAATATACCATGTCATGTGCTGCTTTCTTTCATAGTACAACTTTCTTTAGTCAGATCAAGAAGACACTTTCTTTATGATCTGACACAGATCCAGATAAGCGGCCCGTGGGTACTGTTTCGGAACACGCATAAGAGGGATCATTGGCTCATGCAGCTTCTCAATCCTTGAACATCGAACTTGACAATTAGCTAACACCTTACTCTGATTCTTATATATAATACAATATTCGACGATGCGAGTGTCGCTAGTTTAGTAAAGTAGGATATGACAAGAGATTCGGTTTTAAGAAAAGCATTAGTAGGATTTCGAGTAGTAGAATTGGGTTGCCTACCCTGTGCAAGAACTCCAAAGGGGGAGGATGAGGACTGCGTAGATTAAGATTGATGGGGTTCAGACCTGCTTGGTAAGCCATATATATGAGAGTTGTTGGGAGTTCACCGCTTCTGTAGATAACAAAAAGTAAGGAAAAACGCAAGAAAAGGGGTGGAGAACTTCTTTCATCGAAAGAGGGGGACTCTACCCTAGCGTACCATATGGGAGATCGGTCTGTGAGGCAGAGGGAAGGACATTGCGCAGATTTAGAAGTTGGCTCAGGATCCGCAGTTGAATCTAGTGTAGATCGACATTTCGCATAATCACTTGGTATTGGCTCCTTTGGAGGCTTTTTTGGTCCATCTGGACTACTTTATGGTGCCTTTCTTAGCTCTGTAAATGAATTACGATCGAGTAATTCATTGCTTGAAGCTTGACTTAATAATAAGAAGTTTCATTTAGAAAATCATTCTTTTCTTATCTGACTTAGGAAAAGAAAAAGAAACAATATCATAACCCCTACCCTTATTCTGAGAATCATAAATTCTAGCTTCACACTAAGGGGATTTGGAATTGAAAGAACTATAGCATCCGCCCTTGCTCCACCAACTGTATTCGTATCGGGAAATGCTGCTTTGGATGCTTCTATATCAACTCTATGTTTCTAAATCTCTTTCTTCAAATTCTGCTTTTGATGCTTTAGTTGATCCTTCAGCGGACCTTTCTTCGGCTTCCTTCCTGGGATTTGTTTGAAAAAGCAAATTCCGCCGTATGAGACTTGAAAAGCTTGTTCAATCTGCCGCGGAAATGCCCTTCTCGATGATTATTGAGTTGGTGGAGCAGCTTCCCGTTCATTCAACCGAGCATCTTTGAGTTGAGCTTGCTTTTATTTGAGTTTGAGTTGAATGAGGGTGGAAGACTTCCAAAGGTCTTGTTCCTGTAATAACTCAAGAGAACTTCAACCCCGGTCAAGTCAAGATTCGAAACTTCATATCAGATCCCGGTACCAGATGCATTTCACATCTATCTTGCATCCATCGAGAGCCATACTCAGTCTTTCCTCACTCGATATGGCAGTTCAGTTCCCTTTATATCTGACGTCACAAACAAAGTCACTCGTCCAGCGGAACTCGACCTAAAGGAATTAGGGTGCATCCCCCCTTAAAGGTCACCTAGTTCGCTTTGCCACATTGATTTCCAAAGGATCTGCACTGACATCCCCCTTTCACTCACAGAATTTCTTAAACCAAGCCGGAGAATACAAGCTGAAAGTGGTTGCGCAAAGCCTTCGGTGTGTAAGCGTACGCCAGATAGGAGCACACGAGGGAATATACCCAAGGCGAGCGCAGTGAGGGAATGATCATCCTCAAGCAGATTGACCTGAAAAGCGTGATCAACGTGGACTTCTTCCGAGCGTCTCGAGCACTTTTTTGTTGAGCCTTCCAACCTTACCCATGAAAAAAAGCTAGTTTCAAGCTCTATCTATTGTATTAGTCGTTAGCAGGGAATGATTCCAGTTGAATTTCCTCTGTTCAAGATGACTTTCCAACCCGCCGCCCTAGTTCTAGATTGAGATGCATCTTTGGATGTTCCTTCTCCGTCCGCTCAAACATACCTTTATTTGGGTGAACATAACATGTATGATTTTCGATACTGTACGGTAGACTGAACACCAACCGGAATGTAAAGCGCAATATATTAAGTCAGTCAAACAAGACTAAAGACTGCACACTAACATAATCTACGGTAATTTAAAACACCTTCGGGAATGGATCGAAAGTCACCAAGTTTGGATACAGACATGTGGTCAGAAGAGTCTTTCACCCTTAGGCATTCGGACTAAGATCATCATCGTACCCTCAAGGCAAGCTCCATATTCACCTACATTTCAGCCATGGACAGCCCCATATATCAGCCCCATGTTCACCTATATTTCAGCCTCCCATTGGCTCATTCATGCATTCATTTCCCTATGTTTTCACATCCAATTCAGCCCCTCCAAGTCAGTCCACACTTTCATTCATCATTTCACTCTTTCACACTACATTCCCCTTCATAAATCATTCACTCTATTCATTCATACACTCATCATTATCAGCCCCATTTCATTCATTTGTTCCATTCATTTATGTATCATTCACCCTTTCACTTATAAAATTCATCCATTCATTTTTCCATTCAATACATATTCCATTCACCCATTCATCCATCCAATATCCATATTCAAATTCATACATTCAAATATACCATTTGAACCCCAAATTTGCCCCACTCTTAGACCCTATTAATGCCCTATCTAACCCTTAGTATTGTCCTTAGTTAGAGCCTAGTAGTGGGTTTTGAGAGGGGTAGTTAGGAGGGTTATTGTGGGTAATTGGTGTTAGTGCTTGAGAGTGACTAGATAGGTTAGTGCCCTAACTAGGTTAGTATCCTAGTGGACTATTAGATGAGGGCTAACCTAGACACTAGGAGGGTGTGGGAGAGTGAACTAGGAAGGTTGGATAGAAGATAGAGTGTGGTATCTCAAGATACCATAGGGTGTCTCATGATACTTTAAGGTAATGTTGAGATGACCATAAGATAGATTAGATGTCCAAAAAATCCTAGATTTTTTGGTTGGTAAACTCTAGATAGGATAGTATCTAGCTACCCTAAGAAGCCTAGGATAGTATCCTGAGATCTAGAGGGGTTTCCTTTGTAATGGGCAAGGTATTGGTATTTACCTTGTGAAGGATAAATGTAGGTAATGGGGTATTGTTAAGATATTGAGTTTGACTTCTAATATGGGGTTAGAAATAGGTAGTCTTGGTAGGTAATGACTAGATAAGGGTAGTTTGGACTAGTCTTGACCCCCGCTGACCAAGAGTTGACTTTTTGACCGAAAGTCAACTTCAAGTTAACGCTTGACTAGAATCGACCCAAAACCAAACCAGAGTTGACCAGTTGACTGAAAGTCAACTGTTAGTTAATATTTGACTAGTTTGACCTAGGGTTGACCCAGGGTTGACTCAGTGTTGACCAAAGTTGACCAGAGTTGACTTTTTGACCAAAAGTCAACTGTAATTCAACCCTTGACCCAGATTGACCTAGTTTGACTTGGATTGACTTCCTGTGACCTTGTTTGACCTTGGTTGTCCTAGTGTGACCTAGTTTGGCTCAGTATAACCTAGTTTAGCTTGGTGTGACTTAGTTTGACCTAGTTTTGACTTAGACTTGCATATCATGACTAGATTAGCTTTCCTTTCATTATTAAACCATGTTTTGACTCGTAGTATCTCATCTTTAGGTCTGTGATTACTCTGAGCATCTGTTCACCTTATCAGCTCAGGACCACAGGCGAGTACATTCACTGATAGTTTTCATTGTCTTGATATCTGCTATATCCGATTCAGTTGTAGTGTCTTACTCGATTTACAGTCACGATAGTTCACGGACTAGTATATGTTGGATCATGACATGGGATATTGTTCCTAGATTTTCGTTGTATATTGGTACATTTTCTGTCTTATTCCCTGTGCTTATATAGACATTAATTCCTATGGGGAATTCCTTAGCTCATGTTGCGCTGCGATTTTATTTGATATTTTCTTTTAACCATGACTAGTAGCACTACTCTTACTTCGATACGGTTCTAACAAATTAATTTTATAATATACATATTTTAATAGATTTTATTTGATATTTTCTTTTAACCACGACTAAAAATATGTCTATTATGTTTGATATTTTAATAGGAGATATGACAAAATATGTATATTATGAAAGCTTACTTCGATACCATAATTAAATATCTCATAACCGATTTGAGATTCGTTGCGCTGCGAAATAAGTCTATTAAAATATGTATATTATGAAAGCTTACTTCAATACTGTTCTAACAAAAAACTAAAGTTGAATCAGAGTTCGAAACTAGGAGATATGACACTTCCAAGTCGATGTAGCTGCTGAAAAACATGGTTTTTTTGGGACAATTTTTTAACCACGACTAGTAGCACTACTCTTACTTACGTGTCACTGCTTGTACTTCTATTCTTTTTAGTTGCATGTTTATTTACTGTTACATTCGACATGTATATTATGTATCTTGTTACGTCCCTCTGAGGACCTGGTTTTCTTCCAGGTATATGATGAGCTCGCCTTGTAGAATAGATGGATAGTGGGTGTTTGTGTCTCCAAATTCAGGTATCGTTAGTTGTAGTTTTATTGTTCTTAGTTGTAGTTTTATTGTTCTTCCGCCTTCTATAATTTATGTTGGCATCATCTGCTTTATAGCTTTTTTTGCAAGCTTTATTTTTCATCATAAGCTTGTTCAAACAGTTGTATTATAGCCATTGGGAATACTTGATGATGCCTTTGGGCTAACTAATACACCATCAATATTCATGGACATGATTAACCATATATTTATGCCCTAATCTGATTAGTTTGTAGTGGTATTCTTATATGATATATTGATGTAGTGCATTAATATGGTTGTGTACGAGTTGCACCTTTGTACTGTTCTTCAAGTATTGAGAGAGCACCATTTCTATGCTAAACTCAACAAGTGTGAGTTTTTGATAGATATTATTTCCTTCTTCGGATACACCATCTCAAGAGCAGGAATATCAATAGACCCTAAGAAGGCAGGGGCCAACGAGAGTTGGGAAGTGATTGGAAAGTTGTAAATGTTGGTAGTTTTCTTAGACTAGCAGGTTATTATCATAGGTTTGTCACATATTTTGTTAGGAACTCTGCACCCTTGACACGACTAATGCTTAAGCACATGCACTTTAATTTGTTAGAGGCTTGTCATATAATGTTCGAGGAGGTTAATATCAGTATCGATTCTGATAACCTTGTTGGGGCCACGTGGATCTATATTATATTGTGATGCATCGGGCAAAGGTCTAGGGTGTGTCCTTATTCATCACCATAGGGCTATAGCTTAGGCATCTCGGCTGCTTCAAGACCATGAGAGAAGTTTTTCGACACACGAATTTGAGCTTGCTGCAGTTGTCTTTTCTTCCAATCTCTGGAGGCATTATCTGTATTATGATCGAGTGGAGAATTACACTGAGGGCTGAAACTGTCACTTTTGTTGCAAATACCCATTGAAGAAAGAACTTGTGTTTGGTTAACACTTGAAATAACATTGTAAGTGGAGTCTTCCTCACACAAATCAGTATTGTCCCCCACCATTTTTTTTTACTTCTCATGTGCAGTAAAAAAGTGGAGGAAGTGCATCGCAAGTAGGTTTTGCTCACCGAGGCCTTCCTCCTCGCCTGCTGCTACTGCCTCTCCTCCCCCCTCAGCTTCTCATGCTCTCCACCGACTCACTCATCCACGACGATCAGACCCTGCCCCCCTCCCCCATCCACCACCGTCAGAGCGAGCTCTTGCCGCCTAGGACATCATTTTATGATCTTACCAAAGGTTACCCTCGACCGAAGGTTACCCTCCAACGAGGGTGGTCATTTTATGATCGTTCAACCCTAGGATTCAGGGTTGATGGCCAATCTTCAAGTTAAGTCTACATTCATAGAGAGGATCCGAGTTGCACATATAAAGGATACAAGGCCTCAGTAGCTCAGACTAAATTTTGAGTCCGGTTGCAGACCAAATTTGAGTATACATGAGGATGGGGCACTTTAGTTTGGAGTCATCTCTATGTATCGAATGGAGATATCTGGTAGAAGACTGTGATTGTGGCTCACAGCTCATGGTATTCCATCTATCCAGGATGTAATCTGTCGTTCAAGGTATGTCACTCTTGGTGACTCCTGCAAAATGTTGGGTAGCCCTCGACTGGACACTAGATACATAAAGTAGTAACATTTACTCCATAATGTTGCTTTCTAATTAAGTCTATGATGTAGTTTCGCGTTCCTTTAGACAACACACTATGTAATGGGCTCGTGGTGAGTTAGACTCAGTTAGAAACTTAGTTGGCTAGTATGACTCAGTCGGAAGCTTGGCATATGAAAACCCTTTGTGGCATCAAACAAACTGATTTGGACGAATGCTATAAGAACCCTTCCAACTAATATATCGGCTTCTGTTGGAATAAGTCCTAGATGTTGTAGTGCCCCGTCCCGCTCAGTCATTCGGAGGAATCAAAATGCCGACAGTATTCAGACTTAGCCATGCAACGGCTTGCTCGAAGACCCGCTCGGTCGAGGCGACTCCTCGCTAAGGTGGGTGGCTTCGGTGAACTTGCCTCAGCTTGGCCTTCGCACTAATAAAATAAAAGTTTTCAAATGCACAAGTAGGCTTGATAAAAAAATAGACGAATCTACATAGTTAAGGGAATAATCCCAACTTGGGTCAAACTGAGTTAGAACATGGAAAAAGGTCCCACGGTCGGGTTAGAAGTGTTGTACGATGGCTTTCAAAATGACAAGTTAGTCTTCGCCACAAAGCTATGAATAGCCGAAGTCATAGGCATCACCCACAAAAATGTAGTGTCCCGCTTCTCGCGGTCCACTATGTAATACCTACGGCTTGTTGACTCAGTCATGAACTGAGTATTTGGTGAAACCTTTGCCGATATCGATTGATCACGGATGAAATGCAATGAATCTTTCCAATTGATGGATTGACTTCTATTGAAATGAATCCAAGAGTTTTGCTGAATGTTTTCTCTTCGCTGCTTGGTTTTGATGAATGCATTTTCGTGTTGGTTTTCGATGATTGGTTTTCATTGTTCGCTTTCATCGCATTTCGCATTCATTCCGAATCTTGAGAGAAAGAGACGAAGTATGCTAATCAACTGTTGGTGCCATTGTAGGCCGCGTGAATTGTTCGTGAACGGCGCGTGAAGTCCCTCCTTCTCTCAACTAAGATTCATCTCGGTGAGTTGCTTCAACCAAACAGACATTGATCTGTACGCCCTAATAAAATGATCTCTAGTCCACTCTGTTGCCTTGTCCCAATGATCAACGATACCACATTCACAAAAGATAAGAGAAGATAATTGAATTGAATTATGCAAGAATATGTGTTGCTACTCTATCTGCTCGATATGAATGATCATCTGCTTGTCACTAGTCTGCTTGAATATGTAGACACGTACAGACGAACTTGTACGTGTTGAGATAAACCTGAAGACACGAATCAAACGTGTCGTATATCTGTACATAAGTCCAAGTGTGTCTCATCTGATAGAACGGCTAGAGCATGCATTTGGTCTCGGACAACTTGTATACAAGGAATTATTTGTCTCTCGGGTGGTATCTGGGGGCACCTGGAACCGCTCGGCCTAGGAGAGATTATGAGCACACTGGGTGCAAGGACCCATGTTAAAAGTGTAGCCGATATCTGAGTCCTTAGCGACGAGCTGAACCAAAGAGTCACAGCGGCTAATCATGGGGATAACCCGTGGACCAACATATAGAATAGTCCACTTGCATGATCCGAATGATAACTTCAATATCTGCAAGAATGAACATGAATTACTCGATATGCAAATTGTGCTAACATGGTTTTATGCAGGGATGACTGCCGGCGATGGTAAGTTGCTTATGATATATTCTACTGTCATGTTCTTATGAATTGTTAAAAAGAACCTAGACAAGTAGAAAGATCACTAGTAAATGTTAGCTCAACATATTGATTTAGTACAGAGATTTGCGAGTTCGGCCAAAAGCCGCTCGCCAGTACATGATGTGTGCTGACCCACGTTGTGGGCATCCTTTTCAGAAAGCAGAAGGAGACAGGGGGATTTCAAGGAGGCACTAAAGCTCGTCTAGCCCAGTAGAGCTGCGGACTGCCTCGAAGTTTTCTTTCATTTCAAATCAAGTTTTCAGTTTTCATTTCCTTTGAAGGTGTCTTTCAATTCCAGCTTGCAATAAAGGGATATCATGTATGGGCATTGTGGCTAATTTCAAAAGAGTGTTTCAAAGAGAATCCTGTAGCCAAATTATAAGGCAAATCTGAGTTGCAAAGCTTTGTACTTGTATTCCTATCAAGCTATGAATAAAATGAGTATTTCCATTTCAAATCTCTGTGTCCAACATTTGGTTTTCTGCAGTGGGTGCGTGCGTGTGTTTTGCTTAACTAATGGGTGCGTGCGTGTGTTTTGCTTGACTAGTTGTTTTTTGTGCAGGTACATGGCCTTGTGCAAGCGCAACTTAGGCTTGCACGGCATCACGCCTTAGCGAGGACGATCGATCCCGCTGGGATCCAAGCAAGACGGACGACCCTAGCGGGATCGGGGCGTGACAAAGTGGTATCAGAGCACAGTTTTACGTCCTTGGCCTCTTGCAAATATCGATTTTGAAAAAGTATATAAAGTACTTTGACTGCTTTCAAAAGTGTCCCGATTTTGAGTTATGAAAACCAATGCCCCATACAATAAGTCCATAATATTTTATGAGACTAACAGAAGTTATACTATTTTGTAGAGAAATGGCTCCTCCTCGTCCATCTGGCTCGACCGATGCGGTAGAACGTATCATGACAATGTTGGAGTTACAGAGACAGGACAATGAGGAACGAAATCAGATACATCAGGCCCGAGCGAAGGCCCAACAAAAGCAGTTGGATGCCTTGACCCAGCTTGTCACGGCGCTTGCGGCAAATCGAGATACCACCGCAGCGACGGAACCAACGGGAACGCCCGAGATCGAGCCTGTAGAGGGTGATGAGCCCCAGCCAGCGCAAAGGCACACTTTCTTTAGGCCAAAGGACTTCTTAGACGCGAAACCTCCGAAATTTGAAGGCAGGACATCACCCGATAAAGTGATGGACTGGATTGACAAAATGGAGAGTCTGTTCGCGTTCATAGGAGTTCCAAACGGCAAGAAGGTAGTTTGTGCCGTTATGCTTCTACGGTTGCGGGCGAAGGACTGGTGGAAGGTGAAGAAGCCGGCGCTGCTCGCAACGGCTAGGAATGGAAAGATCTCATGGGCCTTGTTCAAGAAGGCATTTCTGGATCAATATCTGCCTCCAGCCATGAGCAAGAAGATGGTGGATGACTTCATCACACTGAAATAGGGAGATATGTCTGTGGAGGACTATGAGTCTGAATTTGCTAAGTAGGCAAATTTTGCCGCTGTTTTGCTTCCCATAGAACAGACTCGCATAAATCGATTCGTTGAAGGTCTGAATGACGACATCCAGTTAAGTGTGCTGAATCGAAAATGCGGGCCCTATTCTCAGGCCTTTGAGGCGGCGCTACAGGTGGAACAGTTCCAACAAAAGAAGGCATCAGCAAAGACGCAGAACAGTCGCAACCAGCCCGCCAAGAGATATCATGACGGAGAGAAAAAGACCGATGGGGAACCACGAAATGAAACAACCTGTACCCACTGCGGTCGACGAGGACATACGAATGAAGAATGTCGCTTTACGAAAGGTTTGGTATGCAGTCACTGTGGAAAGCATGGACACACCAAGGAGGACTGTCGTTCCGCAAACCACGCTTGTTTTCATTGTGGCCAACAGGATCACGCCATCAGAAATTGCCCGAAGAGAAATCGAAATAGAGATGACACTGAAGAGCGTGGGCAGCTGCCAGGCCCACCGCCCATTCGAGACAATCCGTACAACCAGCCGCAGCGGACTAATGCTCGTGTCTATAACCTGTCCACCTTGCTTGATCCAGAAAGTGGAGGTGAGTTTGTATCTTAAGTTTTGAGGACAAAACTTTTTCTCAGTGGGTTATTATGTAGTGCCCCGCTTCTCGCGGTCCACTATGTAATACCTACGGCTTGTTGACTCAGTCATGAACTGAGTATTTGGTGAAACCTTTGCCGGTATCGATTGATCACGGATGAAATGCAATGAATCTTTCCAATTGATGGATTGACATCTATTGAAATGAATCCAAGAGTTTTGCTGAATGTTTTCTCTTCGCTGCTTGGTTTTGATGAATGCATTTTCGTGTTGGTTTTCGATGATTGGTTTTCATTGTTCGCTTTCATCGCATTTCGCATTCATTCCGAATCTTGAGAGAAAGAGACGAAGTATGCTAATCAACTGTTGGTGCCATTGTAGGCCGCGTGAATTGTTCGTGAACGACGCGTAAAGTCCCTCCTTCTCTCAACTAAGATTCATCTCGGTGAGTTGCTTCAACCAAACAGACATTGATCTGTACGCCCTAATAAAATGATCTCTAGTCCACTCTGTTGCCTTGTCCCAATGATCAACGATACCACATTCACAAAAGATAAGAGAAGATAATTGAATTGAATCAAATGCAAGAATATGTGTTGCTACTCTATCTGCTCGATATGAATGATCATCTGCTTGTCACTAGTCTGCTTGAATATGTAGACACGTACAGACGAACTTGTACGTGTTGAGATAAACCTGAAGACACGAATCAAACGTGTCGTATATCTGTGCATAAGTCCAAGTGTGTCTCATCTGATAGAACGGCTAGAGCATGCATTTGGTCTCGGACAACTTGTATACAAGGAATTATTTGTCTCTCGGGTGGTATCTGGGGGCACCTGGAACCGCTCGGCCTAGGAGAGATTATGAGCACACTGGGTGCAAGGACCCATGTTAAAAGTGTAGCCGATATTTGAGTCCTTAGCGACGAGCTGAACCAAAGAGTCACAGCGGCTAATCATGGGGATAACCCGTGGACCAACATATAGAATAGTCCACTTGCATGACCCGAATGATAACTTCAATATCTGCAAGAATGAACATGAATTACTCGATATGCAAATTGTGCTAACATGGTTTTGTGTAGGGATGACTGCCGGCGATGGTAAGTTGCTTATGATATATTCTACTGTCATGTTCTTATGAATTGTTAAAAAGAACCTAGACAAGTAGAAAGATCACTAGTAAATGTTAGCTCAACATATTGATTTAGTGCAGAGATTTGCGAGTTCGGCCAAAAGCCGCTCGCCAGTACATGATGTGTGCTGACCCACGTTGTGGGCATCCTTTTTCAGAAAGCAGAAGGAGACAGGGGGATTTTAAGGAGGCACTAAAGCTCGTCTAGCCCAGTAGAGCTGCGGACTGCCTCGAAGTTTTCTTTCATTTCAAGTCAAGTTTCCAGTTTTCATTTCCTTTGAAGGTGTCTTTCAATTCCAGCTTGCAATAAAGGGATATCATGTATGGGCATTGTGGCTAATTTCAAAAGAGTGTTTCAAAGAGAATCCTGTAGCCAAATTATAAGGCAAATCTGAGTTGCAAAGCTTTGTACTTGTATTCCTATCAAGCTATGAATAAAATGAGTATTTCTATTTCAAATCTCTGTGTCCAACATTTGGTTTTCTGCAGTGGGTGCGTGCGTGTGTTTTGCTTAACTAATGGTGCGTGTGTGTATTTTGCTTGACTAGTTGTTTTTGTGCAGGTATATGGCCTTGTGCAAGCGCAACTTAGGCTTGCACGACATCACGCCTTAGCGAGGACGATCGATCCCGCTAGGATCCAAGCAAGACGGACGACCCTAGCGGGATCGGGGCGTGACAATAAATGCTTAATAAAGCATGTACGGTTCCAGCGTTTGAGGCTTGGCGTAGCCTTTGCTCGCCCCACGGATTAAGTTGTATCGCACGGCTTGTGGCATAAGTCTAGGCACCCAAAGAACTTGGTTGTTCAAAGTCGAACGCGTGCACGACACATTCCCACGATGCAAGGCATGACGCAGTCCTTGCTCGTCAAGTTGTTGAACGATTAAGTTAGGCAAAGTTATGTTAGGCTATCGGAGCAGTAGCAAGCACGGTCCCACGAGTTCTACGGCTGGGTATAGACACAAAGTCCTACGGTCTCAAAGCTCGTCATATGAAGTATGAGTTGGGCGGTAGTGTCGCATCGAACATAAGTTGGCTTAAGGCACGATGTCACAGACTTAGTGTTTTATTGTACGAGCTACAGTTGATTCAATTGAGTTTGGAAAAAGGGCTATCAAATAAGGCGTTCCTGAGTTGAGTAAAAATGATAGGGCAACATGGAAGAATACTCGCGACCATGGGTCGTCGAGGCGGTCTCAAATGCTAGAAGTCTTGAACTTGGTCTTGAAGATATGGTAACACTAGAAAAATGATTGTGTAAGACGTTAGTTAGAGTCGAGTCTTGCATGGTCATTTGGACAACTTGTCGACAAGGGCGATTGTTTCCTCGGAATGACAACCTGGGGCCACAGGATCGTTCCGGCCTAGGAGGAACAGGTATAGCTAATGCTGCAGGAAACCAGGTATTCGGTGGATGGTCATTGGAGCTCGCTACTTGCTTTGGCCGGGCCATCCTATACCTAGCTATGTCCGGGTATGGCCTGTGAGGCCAGTGACCCTTCATATAGATGAGTCGGCATAACAGCGGTGATCCGCGTATATGCCTTTAGATTGAGTTGAGTATTGTGTGCACGGTATCAATGAGTCGAGTTGAATGTGTGAACGATCAGAACACAATATTTGGGCCTAAGATTTGGCTACAACGCAGACACGTGCTTCAGCACGAGATGTGGCGTCGAGTATTAAGCTGTTGGCATAGAGTTGTATAAGTTGGATTTGAGTTGTTTTGAGTTTAAGTCAGGAAGCGTCGAAGTTGGTTAAATGACACATAGTTCACAAATCTTGATCGAGTCAGTTGATGATTAAAGCAGCAAGGGCCTTGAGGCGGCAATATGGTTAAGTCACACTGAGTTGCGAGGCACGACCTCAATATGGACACACAAATAGGTCTCATGATATGACCACGATGTTAGCACAATGGACTTGTAACACGGTCACATGGAAATTGGGTACTATCGCGTAGTTGCATCTCTGAGTATGGGCCGAAAGGCAAGCACGACTTGATAAGTTAACATTGTTCACACGAGAAGGGTCTAGAGGCGAAGTATAAGTAAGTTGATGGTGCAAGGCACGATGATGGTCTAGAGACACAAAAAAAGGCCAAGAGTCTATGTCCTAAAATCGAACCTAAGGCAAGAGTAGAAAGACAATAAAAAGGGTTATATTGCACAAAGTAAAATGAACGTGTTGGTTTTGTATGGGTGGACAAGGAGCTCACTCCACCAGTACAGTTGAGTACTGACACCCACACAGTTTTCATGTGCAGGAACAGGTAGAAACTCGTTGGCTCAGAGCTCGCTTGGATGCGTCGAGGCATGGAGTTCCTTGGCGTTTCGAGGCGTGCGACTGTATGGAGTTTGGACTTATACGGGACATAATGCATGGACATCGCCTATCTATAGCATCCGCTGGCTCGTCAAGCTTTTTATTGAGAAATGAGAGAGTGCAGAGTGACTTGTAACTTGAGAGAAGTGTGAGACTGAGTGATTGTAATCTTGGCCTTGTGCCCGCCTATGTAATCTTTGTTTCAATATCAATAAAGAGCATTTTGAATGACTTGTGTTTTGTTTCAAGTTTCTGCTGGTATTAATCAATGTTTCTGCTTTTGGACTTCTGTGTGATGACCCCGTCGGTTAACCTGTAATCGGCCGTTATGGAACCCGCCTTACAGGAGCGCAATCTAGGATCGTGCGGCATCACGCCTTAGCGAGGATGATCGGTCCTACAGGACCGGGGCGTGACAGATGCAGCGAACTGCGTCTCGACAAATGAGCTCTATATAAGAATCTCTTTGACGAGACCAGGTTGATGTTAGTTTTCTTGTAGTTTTTGATGTTTAGTTTTGATGAGTGTATTTTCGCGTCGATTTCTGCATTCATTCAAAGAATTTCGAAAAAAAGGATTGAAGAAGGCTTTCTAACACAATATTAGTGCCATTTCAGGAGCTCGCATAAATAAACTTGATTGTTGTGAGGCGCTCCTACTCTCGGCACATTCTCTACTTGGTGGGTGGTTCGGCCCCTTCTTTTCTACTCTACGTAAATGAAATTCTTGTTGCCTCGAATACGTTCAAATCGACGATGCCAAATTAATGCATGTTGTACCACTAAAATAAATAACTTAGGATAACTGTAGCGATTTAGAGTAGTTTTGTCCTAAACTTAAAATGATAAGCTTCGCATTCGAAGCGATAGTTAAGGTTCTAAAACCATAAAATTGCTTAAGACCCTAAAGTTATAAGGTTCGCACTACGAAGCGAGAAGTTAAGGTTCAATAAAAGAGAAAAAATGTTTCACGGAAATGAAATAATGAAACATCGGTTGTTGCATGGTGCTTGGGGGTATTTGGTGCCTATGGGACGCCAAATCAGAACGTACAACTTTGAGCAAAATGAACAGTTGCATGAGTAGAGTGATAATACTAGCTAATTCTGTTTTGTGGTGTGCATCTATTTCATAGTTTTAACTTCTCACACACTTGCATGGTCATGGACAACTTGTGCACAAGGTATAGCTTTCCTTAAAACGGTATCTGACCCATCAGGAACGAATCGATCAAGGGATAAAGTGAGATTCGTGCTTCGGTATGAGGCATTGCAGGACCTCCAGTTGGGCTTGCAACCCAGGCTAAGAGGACACATCGCAATGCCATAAGATAGTCCTTCATGGTGTCGTAACATCAACTGCCATATATAAGATAGATAGCATGCTCATATATTCTTATGCAGGCGGTAGGTATTATCTCTGTTTTTATGCAGAGATGAGCACAGTTGCAGTAAGAAATATTATAAATGCTATTCTTTACTGTTTCAAGAATGTTATCCATATGAACTGATCAAATTCATCTAGTTCTAAATAGAAAGATAACTTCGAATTCATGCTTCTATTAATAAGAAGTGTCGATTTAGACGAGTGGGTTCGTCCTGCTCACTAGTGCATTTCCAAGTATACTAATCCCCAACATCCACAGGTGGCAAAAACGTTGAGGGTTTACGGTACTAGGCCCAAGCTGAAGTTCGGGGATGCGTTTAAAGCTCTTCCTATTTTGAAGTATTTTGAATCAGATTCATCTCGAAGGCATTCAATTAATGTATACAATGATGTAAATGTATGGAACGATAAGTATTATTTCAGGCAGCTTGTCGAGTGTGTCACGACCCGCACCTGCTGTAAGGGTACAAGTGCGTAACAGCGCCCAGCCTACGTCGCAGAATCGGCGGTAGAACGCTGTACTAGGTCACTATCTAAAAACAACTCACGCAAATAAATAATGTACCTGTCATAGATCTCAACTCCGAATGGAGGACAAGTATATGATATGATAATACTCAATCACAGACTAAGCACAATAAGATAACACAGAAGTCTAGATAACTAATAAGACTAAACAAACAACAACTTAAAATAAACTACTAAAATAATAATATCTCGAACAATCTCAAACACAAGTCAAGTCTCTCTACTTATTACAATTTAAGTTCTAAACATGAAATCTAAAACAAGTCTACTAAACTAGTCTCTCGATCACTCCTGAGAGTCGGGGCCCAAGGTAGCTAAACCATCTCCAGGTCCATTGCAAGTAGGACACGTAACTCCAGGGCAAACATCTGTAATATTTTGTCAACATATCCAGTCAGGATTGGAACGAGCATAACTCATCTAGAAATCCCAAGTAAATGGCAAAGACTATAAAGCAGTTATAGACAGTTATACTGATGAACATGATAACTTTCAGACAGTTAATGAAGAAGAGCAGCAGTTTAAGGAACAAAAGAAGTAATATGACAAAACAGGAAAGCATGGCAAGGAAGACTGTAAATAAAAGCTAGCTGAACTAGAATGGTGAGATATAAGTCCAAACAGTACAATGTAGACAAGTGTGATCCCAATGTGAGTCCTATACATGACACTACCCAGTGTGTTTTGAAATACTGTTTTCGATATGTAAACAATAGATGTAAATACAGCTCATCGCACACAAGTGTACGACTGCTATCCTTCCAGGTTAGACATGATGAGTTGCTCCTAGGTTAGACTAGGTGAGACCAGATGAAGTGCTTCCAGTGTTGTGACCATTTACATGTCTACTCAAGTATTTTCCTGCCCGACAGTATAAGTGAATCCATAAAACGACACGACAGTAGAGTACATGTTCAGCCAGACAATATGATGCCACGGGTAAGTCCAGAAATAGAGGCCAGACATGAAAGATGTGAGTGTCGCATACATGAATTCAGCAATACCAATCCATGTTTGTAACAGAGAATCAAATAGAACTAACTAGAACTGAAATACAGTAATCGACAAGTAAATGAAAGAACTATCAGAAAATGTACTCGCCTGATACCCTGAATGACTGATGTATACAGATGTCCGAATCGGAGTCACAATGTCCTATTTAATGAGATACAGGTTATAATGTGTTTAAAATGTAATAATAAAAGTGTACAATGCATTCTACATGATTCTAAGCCATTCTAGGTCAAAGTCAACTCTTGGTCAAAATCTAGTCAATTCTAGGGTTCTAGGTCATACAGGTAGATATATAGAGATACTGGTCACTATAGCTTATTACACATGTATTACCATACTTAACCCATTTACCCTTCATGTATCATGTAGGTAATTCCCTTACTTACATGCCAACCCTAATACCTAGACACTCTAGGTGAAGCCCTTGCTCATAACTGACCTTGCCTACTAAATTCCTAACTCACATGTGGGCCCCCATCACATACATACAATGCACTGCTACTAGACACCCCTCTCCTAACTAATGTACATAATTATCTAGGTAGCAACCAAGACATACACAAATATATACTAACATCTCATTTCCTTTTATCCTATACTCACACTAGACATTGACCCTCACTAACACAAATGTGAATCCCCTTCATTCTTTCTCTTGATACCAACACACTTACTTGCTATGCCAACTCTGATACAACAAGATCTGACCCACACCCTAAACATCTGAGAACAAACTCAAGCCAAATCCTATACCTACAATAACTCAAACCCTCAACTAGTACCCTATATATATACATATATAGACTTGTATATATATATATATATATATATATATATATATATATATATATATATATATATATATATATATATATATATTAAAAATATATATTTATATATATATATATATATATATATATATATATATATATATATATATATATATATATATATATATATATATATATATATATATATATTTAATATATATATATATATATATATATATATATATATATATATATATATATATAAAATATATATATATATATATATATATATATATATATATATATATATATATAGGGAGCGGATCAAAAGCCCCCCTTAGAAAACCCCCTAAAAACCCCACTCACTCTAATTCGTAATATTAATATTAATATTAATGTTAATATTAATGTTAATGTTAATATTAATTTTTTTAATATTTTTTTATATTAATGTTAATATTAATTTTAATGTTAAGTTTAATGTTAATTTTAGTATTTAATGTTAATATTAACATTAATATTAACATTAACATTAATATTAACATTAATAGTAACATTAACATTAACATTAATATTAACATTAATATTAATATTAAATTACGGATTAGAGTGTGGAGTTTTTTTTAGGGGGTTTTCTAAAGGGGGCTTTTGATCCGCTTCCATGATAGATGGCTCCTCTTCCCCCCTCCCTTCTTCTTCCTCCCGTCCCTATTGCTGCGAATTCCTGGGTGGATGCGCCGCCCGGCGTTAGTCGGGCCGCTTTCCTTCTCCGGGCCCTCCAGCGCTCCTCCCCCCCCCTTTGTAGCTTCTGCCATGCCTTCCGGCTCCTCTTCCCCCCCTCAGTCGTCCAGCCGCCCTTAGGACGGCTCCAAGGTCGGAGGACCAGCTCCGCCTGGTCGGCGCTTCCTCGTCCGGAGCAGCGGTGTCTCCCCCTCTCTCTTGGCCACGTCGGGTGGACCCCTCCATCCTCTCCCCCCGTCTTGTTCCGCCTCGTCTCCCGTCCAGTCTCCGCCTTCCTCATCTCTTCGGCCCCCCTCCGTTGCTCCGTCCCCCATCCCTCCGTCGCCCCTCCCATCCGCCCTCCCCCGTCATCGTCCCACCGCCGCCCATCCCCTCCCTCCCCCGCCCTTTCCTCAGCCCCTCTGTCCTCCCCACTCCCTCCGACCTCCCCCCCTCTTCTTTTTGAATTTTAAATGAGGTTTTTTCCCGCCTAGCCCCCCTCGTCTTCAGTGGCACAGACGCTATCTAGCGTTGCGCCAGGCCATGCGCCACCCCCATCCTCTCCCGCTTGCGCCCTCGGGCTAAGCCCCGATCTGCGCTCGCCTGCCCCCCTTTCTACCTCCTCTGCACCTATTATTATGCGCCCCCTTGCTTTTCTGTCAGGCGATGCACCCCGGTGTGCGCATAGCACAGGCTCTCCAGCTTCCTCATATGCGCCAACCCCCACCCTCTCCAGTGAGCCCCTTTTGCACCCTCTTTCCCCTGATCTTTCTTTGCGCCTGATCTCCTCTGGGCCATCTATGCGCCTTTCTCCTCCCGAGATCCCCATGCGCACCCCAGTCTACCCTATGCGCCCCCATCTTCTGCCACCTCAAGACCCCCCTCCACTTGTGGCCCCCCTCAGCTGGCCACCCCCATCTCAGCACACCCCTCCATCAGGCCCCAACACCCTCCACCGACGAGGGGCACCCTCCCCGGCTCCGGGCACACAGGCTGGCACTTCATCTTTTGCAGACATCTTGCGACCGGACCGAGTGGCCCAGAAACTTCCCATCCTCCCAGATGTATCCCTCCCCGAGATCGACTACCCCACTCCTGTGGAAGGCTAATTGCTATCTATTTCGTTCTCCGCCGAGGACCTAGACACGCTCTACGAGAGGTTCTCCTCGACGTTCGTGTTGAGATTCCCGTCAAGATGCCCCAAGCTGGCCCGTGTGCAAGAAGAAGTGGCCAAATGGAACCTTACAGGGGAATATTGCGTCGTACCTCTCGACCCAAAAAACAATCTTCTCCACCTATCCTCAGCTTCAGACCAAAAGATTTTCCAGTCTCGGGGACCAAAAAAATAGACTCCAAAAGCATGATGGTGGTCAGATGGTCACAGAATCTCAACCCAATTAAGGATTCCCCCATTGTGTCCGCATGGGTCACCCTCCCCAACCCACCTCTGATATGTTTCATACCTGCAGCCCTGAAAAGAATCATCAACTCCTTCGGCACCTTCGTTGCCATGGCAGAGGAAACAAAAAATCTGACCAGTGCCAATTATGCCAAAGTTTGTATGGAACTAGACATCTCCACAGAACTCCCTAAATCCATCAACATTGAGCTAGGAAATAAGATTCACTCGCAGCAAATCCTATATGATAACAACATCATATACTGCAATCACTGTAAAAAGAGAGGACATCAGATCAAGCACTGCTACAAAGCACACCCAGAGTTGAACCACAGGCAGGCATCTAAAGAACTCACATCTAAAAAGACTCAGGAGCAAAGATCCTCCCTTTTACCCCCTCCCAACTCGCATATCAGATTCGAGGCCAGCCCAACATCCATTCAGACATCCAATAATACAGACGGGTAGGAAAGCTCCCCCACCACCCCTAAAAGCTCCTACGTCAACACCCACAACAGGTTCGCCGCTCTGGCGGAAGAAGAAAACAACTCAGAAGAAGCACACTCTAGCACAGCTAACACTACCAGGGAAAGCAACTCCTCACCCACCAATATCACCAGTGAGTCTGACCTACAAGGCAACATCACTCCCCGACACAGAGCCCAGAGCAATAAAGAGAGGACATACCACAACAAACCCAACGCATGCTGCGATACGGCGAGCAACATATCCCAGGAGGGTCCATCTCCGAGACACATTCAGGCTGAAGACCTGGCTATCATCGGACCCGAGCAAGTCATCCGTACTACGGCAAGGACCACCAGGTCAGCCGCAAAGCTCGTCAAACAACAACAACCAAACAAGTCAAATGCCTAACATCTAGAATGTTAGAGGCCTGGACAATAAACCAACCTTGAGGAGATTATGCAGCCCCAAGAAAATTCACAAAATTGACATCCTGATCATCATAGAACCCAAAATCCCCCCTAACATACTCAAATCGATTCAGCTCCAGCTAGGATTCTACGGCGCTGTCGCCGGTCGCCACGACATTTGGATCCTGTATTCCGGTGAAGTTAAGATCAGCATTGTGCTCGACACCACGCAAGCTCTATCGTATTGGTTAGAACACCCTACTGTTCCGAATCGTACCCTAATCTCGGCCGTCCATGGTAGCTGTGACATCATTGAACGCAAACAGCTCTGGGAAGACCTCCTCGACACTATATCCAGCACCTCCTACCCTCCTTGGCTGTGTATTGGAGATTTCAACGCCGTCACTGCCAGAGATGAGAAGACGGGAGGCAGACCTCCGCTCCCGGCGGCCATGTTAGACTTTAATAACTTTATCTTCAACGCATACCTGTCTCAACTCCAGTTCACTGGCAGCGCTTTCACTTGGTGTAACATGCAGGAAGGTGGCCGTAGGCAGTACTCCAGGCTGGACCAAGTCCTCGTCAACACTCAATGGAATAACTTGAGCATCACATCCAACCTCGCTCACCTGAACACCACCGAATCCGACCATGCCCCCCTCCTCATTGAAATCAATCATAACTTAAACCAGATTAAGAAAAAATTCACTTTCCTGGAATTTTGGTGCTAGCACCCCAATTCTTAGGGATCGTTGAAGACGCATGGTCCAGGATGGACTCCTCCGACCCTCTCATTCGTGTGGTCAACAAACTCAAGGCTACCAAAAAAGCTCTCACCACTTGGAGCAAGCAGGCTTTCGGAGACATATTCCAAGCAGTGCACACCGCAGAAGATGATGTGACTCGCGTCGAGGCTCTATTCTTGTCGGATAATTCGCAAGCCACGAGATCTGCCCTGAACCTCTCAAGCCATCCTCAAATTTCGTGTCAAAGTCGAAACCGACTTCTGGAAGCAGAAAGCCAGGATCAAATGGGACAACGAAGGGGACAAAAATACTAGTTACTTCCATGCTTGCTTCAAGGGTCGCAGACAAAAGCTCAACATCCACCAGATAGTAGACAACAACGGAAGCATCTTCAAGGACCAACAGGGCATTCAACAGGCAGCGGCTTACTTCTATTCGCAGCTATTCTCTAAAGATACTGTCACTCGAGATAACGAGTTCCTTTCCGAAATCCCTCAACTTATCTCTGACACGAACAATAGCCGCCTGGAGAACGTCCCCTCAGAACAGGAAGTGAAAGCTGTAGCTTGGGCGCTGGACGCTCACAGCGCCCCTGGACCTGACGGCTTCACCGGCGTGTTCTTCCGCACTTGTTGGGACATCATCAAGACTGATATCCATGAAGCGGCGACTGCCTTCTTTCAAGGAGCCAGGTACCCTAGATCAATTTCTTGCGCTAATCTAGTCCTTATTCCCAAGTAGGACAATCCGACGACCTTCCTCGACTTCAGACCTATCAGTTTATGCACCTTTACTAACAAAATAATCTCCAAGATTATTGCCACACGTATGGTGGACATTCTTCCCAAAAACATATCTGAAGAACATAGTGGATTTGTCTGAGGCAGAAACATCCAAGACAACATTATGCTGGCCCAGGAGATGATTACATGCATGAAATTACGGTCAAAAGGCGGGGACATCGCCATCAAACTAGACATGGAGAAGGCTTATGACAGGCTTGACTGGCAATTCATGATTTGGGTTTGCAGAGCATTCGGCTTCTCAGAAAAGTGGATCAGTATTATCTGGCGTTCGATCAACAACTCGTGGTTTTTCACGGTTATTAACGGGCAAGCGGACGGATTCTTCCATGACAGCCGAGGAGTTAGGCAAGGGAACCCTCTGTCGTTCACCATTTTCATCATTGCAGCTGAAGCCATCAGCAGAAATATTAACAAACTGCCTAGGACCCCTAACTTCAAACATTTTCACACCGTCAGCGGATGCCCGATCATTACTCACCTAACCTACGCTGACGACATCCTTATCTTCTCCTCCGGAGAAGCGGGGTCTGTAGAAGCCATTCAGAATGTCCTCCTTCGATACGCAAGTTACTCTGGCCAAAGAGTCAATCCCAGAAAAAGTGTCATTTATGTCCACCACAAAGCCAACAGAGAGCATACCGCCACTCTGGCCAACATCACCGCCTTCTCAGTCGCGTACCCGCCTTTCTCTTACCTGGGTTGCCCGCTGGTATATGGCAGATCAGGCGCGAACATCTTCGACGGCCTCATCGGCAAAATCAGGAAAAAAATTAGAAGGTTGGCATAACGCTACACTATCGCCCGACGGCAAAATCATATTGATTAACCATGTGCTTTCTTCCATCCCAATTTATACCCTAGCAGCTTGCTCCCCTCCGAAAAAGGTTCTCAACTCCATCGAGAAACTCTTCGCCTACTTCTTCTGGGGCCACAATGACGCCAAAGACAAACACTATTGGGCCAGCTGGGAGAGCCAGGCCTACCAACGAGGGCGGTTTGGAATTCTCCCGATTACAGCACATCGTCGACGCTTTCTCCATGAAACTGTGGTGGAAGCTTCGTGTAGGGTGCAACCTTTGGGCTCGGTTCATGAAGGCCAGATACTTCAAACATATACACCCGACTGTCGCTATAAACAATAACAGAGCTTCTGCAGCTTGGCGTCGCATTCTTAAAGGTCGCACTCTCGCTGAACCTAAGATTCGCCTTCACCTGGGTGAAGGAGAATTAGCTATTTTCCTTGAAAGATGGATGGGAGAAGACCTTATTGCCCGACTTCCGGTCGCTCCACCGACCGGGAAGATCAAAGATATATGGAACAACAGTGACAACTGGAATTGGCAGAAAGTCCGAGACTGGAGTGGCGACGAGACCGTGAATGCCCTTCGGAACTCTGGTCTGAAGATCGGCACGGACAAAGATACGCTCAAGTGGGCAGAGAGCACCAACGACGCATTCAACATCGCACCCGTGAGAAGGGTCGTGCGTGGCCCCGGAACGACTGTCCCTATTTTGAGGCCGTTCTGGCACCCATGTATTCCGAAGAAATGGTCGTTCCTGCTCTGGCGTGTAGTTCGCAAGAAACTTCCCACTGACGACACCCTCACCACCATCGGCTTCAGCCTTGCGTCAGCTTGTCATTGTTGCGTTGAGAAACGGTCAGAAACGATTGACCACATCCTTCGCCACGGAGATTCCTCAACCGCCATTTGGGCGTTCATCACCCAACGTTGCAGTATGACTATTATTGATGGGTGCTTCAACGATCTCCTTGCTATCTGGGCCTCCGCGTCGCACTGCCATCAGATCGTCACAGCCGCCACAACGTGGGTCATTTGGAAGAACCGCAACAAAGCTAGATTCGAAGGGCACCAATTTTCCACAGCTCAGCTCATTCAAGAGGTCATCCGCCAGAGTCTTAAGATAGGACGCCTTTGCAACCATGGACAGCAGTCTTTTTGGGAATTTTTGTCATCCTGAGCTAGTCAGGAGTGACCCTCCTTTTTCGTTTCTATTCTCTGCGTCTTTTTGCGCTTACTTGTAAAGGCTTCGACTTTTTGCGCTTTACATGAAGGGGGTTTTCCAATATATATATATATATATATATATATATATATATATATATATATATATATATATATATATACACTATCAGAGAATTAATCTCAGAAAATCTGAGATTGATAAAGGAAAATCTGAGATACATCTCAAGAATCAACATAACCTATGTATAGACTATAACTTATATATATATAACATATACTCTTAATCTCAATAAACCCTAACATCTCAGTCTCAAAACCCCCAACTCATATTCAAAATCTCAGAAAATCTGAGAACAAGTATAGCCATACAATCAACCTGGAAATCAATATCAGTCCAATAATCATTTGTTTTCAAAACCCAAACAACCCACATCACATGAATCTGGGAATCAAGTATACCCAAACTTAGAATATCCTCAACTGAACCAAGTATCCAACCTTTAAACTTTCAATCGAAAACCCAAACACAAGTACAACATTAAACCCACAAATATGAAGGGGTGTGGTACCATGTCCTGGCAAGATCCTGCATCTGGCTGCCCGATGCCTCGACCTGTAACCCTGTTGGTATAAGTTTAAGGCAGAAGATCTCCTTTATGTGCTCGATCTAGTCGTCTGCATACAATATGCCCTCAGTGCCTTGAAGTCTCTCGGGTGCATCTTCTGGAAGTCCATAATGGTCGGGGTCCTCGGTTGATGCTGTTGTATCTGGCCTCCATGTGGTGGGGGCAGTCATCCTCTCTACCGCTGTCATGGCCAGCTGGTGGGCATTGTCGATGCCCTGCCTCATATCCGCAGACTAGCGCTGCTGAGCCTCCATCATCTCCCGGAAGAAGGCAAAGAACTGTGCTATGTCAACTGTCCCCTGAGGTGGTGGCGGAAGCACATCCTTAATCACCGGGATAGGCCTTCGAACAGGTGGAGGAGCACCCCCAAAAGCTGTCGACGCTCCTACATGAGCAGAAATAAGAGGTGTTGCGGCTCCAATGTCTGGCTAGATCGGATGAGAGGTGGCAGACTTCTCACCAGTGTCTGCTGGACCAGAGCGACGCGATCGTGTCTCCACCATCATGAAGACAGATCAAATAAGGAAATCAATACTGAGCAAGAAGCGATATAATCAAAGGAGGACAGTTTATTTTAAAGAAGGCAATTATCAGCAAGAATGTATAGATGGCAGGAATTAGATCAGAATTTTTCCTAATTGTGATTGAGTACCTCTCCGCTAAAGCCTATTCCTTAATTCCTATCGCAGGCTAGCAGCAGTACAACTAAATCGTCGTACTACCACGATATCGCACTAATGCGAATCTCGACCTGCATGGGTCACTACTAAAAATGTGTCACGACCCGCACCCGGTGTAAGGGTACAAGTGCGTAACAGTGCCCAACCTACGCCGCAGAATCGACGGTAGAATGCTATACTAGGTCACTATCTAAAAACAACTCACGCAAATATATAATGTACCTATCATAGATCTCAACTCCGGACGGAAGATAAGTATATGATATGATAATACTCAATAACAGACTAAGCACGATAAGATAACACAGAAGTCTAGATAACTAATAAGACTAAACAAACAACAACTTAAAATAAACTACTAAAATAATAATATCTCAAACAATCTCAAATACAAGTCAAGTCTCTCTACTTATTACAATTTAAGTTCTAAACATCAAATCTAAAGTCTACTAAACTAGTCTCCCGATCACTCCTGAGAGTCGGGGCCCAAGGTAGCTAAACCATCTCCGGATCCATAGCAAGTAGGACACGTAACTCCAGTGCAAACATCTGTAATATTTTGTCAACGTATCCAGTCAGGATTGGAACGAGCACAACTCATCTTGAAATCCCAAGTAAATGGCAAAGACTATAAAGCAGTTATAGGCAGTTATACTGATGAGCATGGTAAGTTTCAGACAGTTAATGAAGTAGAGCAACAGTTTAAGGAACAAAAGAAGTAATATGACAAAACAGGAAAGCATGGCAAGGAAGACTATAAATAAAAGCTAGATGAACTAGAATGGTGTGATATAAGTCCAGACAGTACAATATAGACAAGTGTGATCCCAATGTGAGTCCTATACATGACACTACCCAGTGTGTTTTGAAATACTGTTTTCGACATGTAAACAATAGATGTAAATACAACTCATCGCACACAAGTGTACGACTGCTATCCTTCCAGGTTAGACTGGATGAGATGCTCCCAGGTTAGACCAGGTGAGACCGGATGAAGTGCTTCCAGTGTTGTGACCATTTACATGTCTACTCAAGTATTTCCCTTCCTGACAGTATAAGTGAATCCATAAAACGACACGACAATAGAGTACATGTTCGGCCAGACAATATGATGCCAGGGGTAAGTCCAGAAATAGAGGCCAAACATGATAGATGTGAGTGTCGCATACATGAATTCAGCAATACCAATCCGTGTTTGTAATAGAGAATCAAATAGAACTAATTAGAACTGAAATACAATAATCGACAAGTAAATGAAAGAACTATCAGAGAATATACTCGCGTGATACCCTGAATGACTGATGAATACAGATGTCCGGACCGGAGTCACAATGTCTTATTTAATGAGATACAGGTTATAATGTGTTTAAAATGTAATAATGAAAGTGTACAATGCATTCTACAAGATTCTAAGCCCTTCTAGGTCAAAGTCAACTCTTGGTCAACTCTGGTCAATTCTAGGGTTCTAGGTCATACAGGTAGATATATAGAGATACTAGTCACTATAGCTTATTACACATGTATTACCATACTTAACCCATTTACCCTTCATGTATCATGTAGGTAATTCCCTCACCTACATGCCAACCCTAATACCTAGACACTCTAGGTGAAGCCCTTGCTCATAACTGACCTTGCCTACTAAATTCCTAACTCACATGTGGGCCCCCAACACATACTCACATACAATGCACTGCTACTAGACACCCCTCTCCTAACCAATGTACTTAATTATCAAGTTAGCCACCAAGACATACACAAATATATACTAACATCTCATTTCCTCTTACCCTATACTCACACTAGACATTGACCCTCACTAACACAAATGTGAATCCCCTTCATTCTTTCTCTTGATACCAACACACTCACTTGCTGTGCACATTAGGCACTGGCCTAGCCAACTCTGATACAACAAGATCTGACCCACACCTTAAACTTCTGAGAACAAACTCAAGCCAAAGCCTATACCGACAATAACTCAAACCCTCAACTAGTACCCTATATACATACATACATAGACTTGTATATATATATATATTTATATAAATATATATATATATATATATATATATATATATATATATATATATATATATATATATAGTATATCTACTATCAGAGAATTAATCTCAAAAAATCTGAGATTGCTAAAGGAAAATCTGAGATACATCTCAAGAATCAACATAACCTATGTATAGACTATAACTTATATATATATATATATATAACATATACTCTTAATCTCAATAAACCCTAACATCTTAGTCTCAAAAACCCCCATCTCATACTCAAAATCTCAGAAAATCTGAGAACAAGTATAGCCTATAATACAATCAACCCGGAAATCAATATCATTCCAGTAATCATTTGTTTTCAAAACCCAAACAACCCACATCACATGAATCTGGGAATCAAGTAAACCCAAACTTAGAATATCCTCAACTGAACCAAGTATCCAACCTTTAAACTTTCAATCGAAAACCCAAACACAAGTACAACATTAAACCCACAAATATGAAGGGGTGTGTCACAGTGGGATGTGTCACAAGTGCTCGTGTCCACTATGTGTCCATGAAGTGTCCAACTGTGTCAAACAGAGGTGTCGAACCTGAGAATCAAACTGTGCAGTGCACAGGCTCGTGCGCATGTGTCGACTCGGTTTAGACACAGTGTGTCCAACCAACTACCATGTGGTCGTGTCAGGGGGTAGGTGAGTCATAGGGCTACGTGTCAGTGTCTCTGTATTGTGTCAAAGCCGTGTCATGTCGCGTGTTTAGGTGAGTATCAGAAGAGATTTTTCGCGCGTGTGTCAAGTGTGTGACATCTGTGGGATCGATTTCTCATCGACCATAGCACCAAATCCCCACAAACATTAGGAGCACCATGTCAGTGGATGCCCCCACATGTCCACCAATTTTGGTGTCAAACTGTGTCGTGTCCAGTACGATCTGGACACGAGGTAGCAGGACAGTGCACCACAGTCCTGTGCCATGTCCCCGTGTCCAATAACTGTGTCCAAACCACATCGAAATCGACTCAAAGTTTTAGAAATGAAATCTACATATAATTAGCTTCATAAATATGTAATTTGTTTTGAAAACCAAGAATAAAAAGTCCTATGAGGCATTTCATCGAACACTATGAATAGTTCTCAGATACTCCTCCGATACACATACCAAATTGATTCGATTTCCTACCAAACTTAGCCTACAGCTAGGGAGACCCTAAATGAATGCATCTATGGAGAGAAATCAGAATATTAATAGGTTAGAGGCCATTACCTATTGAGAGTTGGAATCTTAATGAAACCTTCTAGATCTAGATCTCCACCAAGCTCCAATGGTCAAATTGCTCCCAATCCTTGCTAGCTAACTTCTAGAGGGTTCCTCTACACTAGGGGAGTGTACTGCAATTGATTAGGCACAATTTGGAGTTGATTTGGAGAAAGGGGGTGAATTTGGGGAAGAACACAAACTAGGGTTTGAAGGTGTAATGAAAAGAGGCAAGGGGAGCTAATATGATGTTATATAGGCAAAATGACATGTTGTGGCCGGCCAAGGGGTTGCCTATGGTTAGGGCATGGTCCAATTCAAGTAATTGGGCTTCCTATGGTTGAAATCAAGGCTTTCTAGGTAAAAGGCCCATGGAAATTAGGGTTTCCAAGCTAAATATCTCAAACCTAAGAATATCTAGATATTCCTAACCTTGTCATTTAGTTGGAAGCTACCAATCTAATATCTAGGCTCATGATCAACATCTAGATTAGGGAAATTCTAGGTTAAGGTCTAATATAACACTTAGCACATTACTAATTGATCAAAATTCAAATTAATTCAAAAGTCACAAAATGACCAAAATACCTTTAGCCTAAAAAGTTGTAGTTAGCTAATCTAATCACATGGTTAGGTCTCCGTGGTCATGGTTAGTCTCTAGGCTAAGTAGCTCTAGGGTTACACTAGTGAAAAGGCCAAAGTCACAATACACTAAATTAAATAGTATTAAATTAATTAAAATTTACCATAAATCATTAACATGATTTAAATCCTATTGTTCAATGATTAATTTTAATGAGAAACAATTTGAGAGTGCCGAGTCGATCCCTAGAACTAGTGGTCCTAGAACCAGAAATAAATAGACATACTCCTCAATTTACCCAAAACTCCAATCGGAACTCAAGCTCGAATTTATTTATTTTTTGAAAAAGTCTAGAATCCAGGTTTATTCTTGTCTTATAAGAAACAACAAATAGTGGAAGAAGAAATATTTTTTTATCAAAAGATGTTCGTTCATTCCTACTACTTAATCTTAATTTATTCTATCTTCCCGGAGAAGGGACTCCGGGGATTCTTTTTCAATCATTTCTATATATTGATATCCTTGTCGGGTAAGTTCCGACACGCTCGAAAGGCGTAACGATCTGCGCACTGTCTCGGAGAGAGGCTCGGTGAAGTAGACATGTCTTTGAAGATGCGGACTACCTACACCTGGACAGAAAGACCCTATGAAGCCTTACATGGAATAGTGCACCCATACGTCTTCATCAGCGTTGTTTTTTGACTGGAAGACCTAGAGCTAACTATCGAGACTTTGGACTATCTGGACCAAAATTCTTAGACTTTCTTCTCCGTATGTAAGTTTTTTTTATATGTATACATAGGGAAAGCCATTTACAATGAAAAATGGCAAGCACGGTTTGGGGAGTGATATTCTACGTATCAATCCTTACATCTCCTACAACCGGTGGAGTAACAGCAAGTTTTGGTATGTTGGGAGATGTTATTATTGCTGAACCCAATGCCTACATTGCATTTGCGGGTAAAAGAGTAATTGAACAAAACATTGAATAAAATAGACCTGATGGTTCACAAGCGGCTGAGTATTCATTCCATAAGGGTTCATTCGACCTAATCATACCACGTAATCCTTTAAAATGTGTTCTGAGTGAGTTATTTCAGCTACACGATTTCTTTCGAATTTTATATTTCAAAAAAATAATGAAAAGTAGAATCTATTCTGAAGTTTAAATCTAAAGAATAATTCTCAACAAACAATCAATAGTTATGTAGTTTCTGACCAACCAAAAGAAAAAAAGCTGGGATCCTCTATATCCAAAGAAAATCTTAGTAATCGGTAATCGTTCTTGAATCAAGGGGTTTATCTTTGACCCTTGGAACATACTACAGCCCCAGGTGGCGAAGAGCGAAAACATAAGTAAACGAGCCTCCGCTTGGGCTTCCAAAGATAAAGGTACATGAACAGCCATTTGATCCACATCAAAATCTGTATTGAAGCCCTTACAAACTAATGGGTGTAAACAAATAGTGCGTCCCTCCACTAAAATGGGTTGGAACGCCTATATGGCCAATCTATGCAGGGTGGGTGCTCTATTCAACAATAAGGGATGCCCCTGCATAACTTCTTGAAGTATTTCCCATACAATCGGTTCTTTTTCCCAAGTTTTACTTTTAGCAATCCCTATGTTAGAAGCAATATGTTGTCTGATTAGACCACGAATTACAAATGTTTGGAAAAGCTCTATTGCTATTTCTATTCTTCTTCTTTTTTCATTCTATCTATTCCTTTTTCGAATGAAATAGTCCTCCTATTTCATTAGCATTTTAATTGTATCTTTATCCTTATCTTATTCTAAGGGTCGATCCGCTATAATATAATTATAATATATATAAATAAAATATTACTATAATATAAATAAAGTAAATTAACTTCAAAGAATTTGCTAGAAATGTTCTCAGAAATAATTCCATTTTTTCTAATCATAATTTCAAATTTGAAATAAAATAGTATTATCATAAAAATGCAAATGATTTCTATATAATATAAAAGAAAAATTATATAAATAAATTTCTAACTAACTATATTTCTAACAAAATAAATAGTCAATAAAATAAATAGTATATAATGTAAAGTAAAAATGAAAGAAAAAAATTGAAATTCTATAATTCTTCGACCCCTCGTGCTCGACCCTCTATTAATAAATTTGGGAAGCCAATATGGATTATGACTTGGATCAAATCGATTCTTTTTTGAATTTCTATGCGTGCAATTCCTTCAAAACCTTAGGATATTTTTCTATTTTTTGTACATAGTTCTTGATACAATTTTTTATTTTCTCATCCTCCTGTAGACCCACGGAAAAATGTTTTGGTTGGGCGAACCGAAAAGAATGATAATTTTGGGTTGTACCAAGTCTGAAACGAAGTGGATTTAATAAATTTTCGTGTAATCTTTTTTTTTAAGAGAAAGGAAGAATTTGAAAAAATAAAATAGGAATGAAAAGCATCCATTGTCTAGTGGATAGGACAGAGGTCTTCTAAACCTTTGGTATAGGTTCAAATCCTATTAGACGCAATTTGTTTCCATATTTTTTTTAATGTCTATTCCAAGAAATCTTTTTTGAATGATTCGAATAAGAAATATTCTCTCTCAATGATTACTCTTGTACTAAGAAAAAGAAAATACTAAATTGAGGTACTCATTCCATGACAGATCTTAACTTACCCTCTATTTTTGTTCCTTTAGTGGGCCTAGTATTTCCGGCAATTGCAATGGCTTCTTTATTTCTTCATGTCCAAAAAAATAAGATTGTCTTAATCCGACGGGATAAAATTACATCAATTTTTTTCAACACTGGATCATAATAAGCTATTTCTTTAGTGTAATATGGTAGGATATGTGACTTTTCCCGAACACAAATGAAAGAACTATTATGCATGCGGATACATTATATATGCATAAATGCATGTATATGCTGGTGGGTATAGTCGGTTATAAATGATCCGCGAATATTTTTCACATAATTTGAATGTAATAATTTGTCCTCTAAAAAGGAAAAATGGAATGAATAGAGCGTAAATTATGAGATTTTGATATTTCTTTTTTTTTCGAAATAAGATACTAATCGCAACGAGAATGGAATTTCTACAAGAATTGCAAAACCTTTTGATATCATTTGAGAATAAAAATGGGAATAACAAAATTTGTTGTGTCTTCTTTATTCGGCTCAATCCTTTTTTTAGGAAAAGGATTGAGCTGAGTTTAATTGCAATCAATTAGGAGAACAAACAGAAATTACTGAATTATGCGCACTTAGTTCTTATATTTTTTTTTATCTATTTTTGTTCATCTATCTTATCTACTGGCTCGAATTCGAATTGGATCGCCTTCCATACTTCACAAGCAGCCGCTAGTTCAGGGCTCCAGTTGCAAGCTTCACGGATAATTTCATTACCTGCATGAGCAAGATCGTGTCCCTCATTATGAGCTTGTACACATGCTTCTAAAGCTACTCTATTCGCTACTGCACCAGGTGCATTTCCCCAAGGGTGTCCTAAAGTCCCTCCGCCGAACTGTAGTACGGAATCATCTCTAAAAATTTCGGTTAGGGCAGGCATATGCCAAACATGAATACCTCCTGAAGCCACGGGCAGAACACCTGGAAACCCATACCCAGAACTCCTATTAATAGAAAAATGGAACCCCCCGTAGTATACAAAATAAACTTTGTAGTTGAGTACAAACGTTTTTTTTCCTTCCCACATGGATAAAAGTAAGTAAACAGGAATTAATTCTAACTCCCACATGATGAAAAAAAAAGTAAAAGGTCTCGAGAAGAAAACGATCATATTTGACCACTGTACATTGCTAACATCAGGAAATAAAAAAATTGCGATTTTCGAGTAACCGGCCAATCTGCTAAAGTAGCTAAAGTAATGATAAATCCTGTCAGTAAAATAGGCCCTAGGAGATCTTTTTGAGCAACCTGTTCAAATAGGAAAGTCCTATATCCTAAAATTAATTAATCAAGTTGATGATAAAATCCATGGATGTTCGAGTGGACATTACGCACTTGTTACACAGCAACCCCTTAGAGGAAGGGCCAAGCAAGGGGGACAATGAGTAGGAGAAATAGAAGTTTGGGCTCTAGAGGGATTTGGTGTTGCTTATATTTTACAAGAGAATCTTACTTATAAATCTGATCATATTAGAGCTCCTCAAGAAGTACTTGGTCCTACGATCATTGGAGGAACAGTACCCAACTCCGAGGATGCTCCAGAATCTTTTCGATTGCTCGTTCGAGAACTACGATCTACCTCCCAAGGAAAATCCCGAATTGGCTCCAAAATTGACGGGTTAGTGTGAGCTTATCCATGCGGTTATGCACTCTTCAAATAGGAATCCATTTTCTGAAAGATCTTGGCTTTCGTGCTTTGGTGAGTCGTCCGAGATCCTTTCGATGACCTATATTGTGTTGAAGGGATATCTATATGATCCGATCGGTAAATCCTTAACCCTTAATCCTCTTACTAATACTACAGAATGTTCTTGTGAATTATGGCCCATACCTGGTATATAAGCAGTAATTTCAAATCCAGAGGTTAATCGTACTCTGGCAACTTTATGTAAGGCAGAGTTTGGTTTTTTGGGGTGATAGTGGAAAAGTTGACAGATAAGTCACCCTTACTGTCACTCTACAGAACCGTACATGAGATTTTCATCTCATACGGCTCCTCGTTCAATTCTTTCGAAGTAGAAATGTTCTGGATAAATAAGATTCATGATCTATTTCCTAAGCATTCTCAAGAATTTGAACATAAAAAGAATCCATTTCGCGGGGAATCCTTTTTGAATTCTAATTTTTTTATTGATAGTTACTTAACCTCAATTGATGAATTATCTTTTGAACACGAACAAGAAATTGATTCAGAAAAGAAAGAAAAATCTTTGCAATTTAGATTCGATGAAATTACAAATGATCCAAACGATCAAACAACACTAAAAGAAAAATCCATTGAAATGGAAGAAATCAGTAAAAATGTTTCTCGATGGTCATACAAATTGATTGATGTTTCGGAAGAAATTCTCGAGAATGCTTAGGAAATAGATCATGAATCTTATTTATCCAGAACATTTATGGAATCAAATGTTTCTGTCGAAGTGATAAAATCATGAATGATTTCACGTAAATCGAATTTTTTTTTTATTGTTCCTCGATATGGTCCATTCAAAAAAGGATCATACATTTTTGGTAAGTATTCTTGTTCATTCTCATCGTCGCATAATCTGGTCCTTTTTTCTACCATATCTAGAAAAACCTTTTCTTTTTCTAGAATTTGGATTCGACTGATCAATTCGTTGTTCAAGTTTTACTTTTTTTGTTCATTGGCAAAAAACCCAATAGTTATAGAGATTCCCATGATATAGTTTTTCTTTTGTGTACAAAGAAATTTCTTCCTGATTTGTTTCATCATTAGAAATGGATTGATTGGTCATTTTTGTTGATTCAAATAAAACTTGGACATTAATCTTGGGAATCTTTATGGTATATAGTAAGATGCCTATGTATACTTTTTCAATGAAGAATTTCATAAAATAATGTGATTTACATATTAATCATATATTTTGTCTTTTAAATATTTGCCAAACAGCCTTCTGCAATTCCGATCTATTATCACAAGTTAGAATTTTTTCTTTTTTATCTTTTGTGATTCCTTCAATTTGAGTCCTAATTGTGATTGTCTCACTAAAAAAAATCCTTTTGTAGCCAATCATTTATCGGGAAAAATGGAAAAACTCAACATGAGGGAGGAGAAAGAAATAATAGTAACTTGGTCTCCGACATCTACCATTATACCCACAATGATTGGCCATATAATCGTTATTCATAATGGAAAGGAACATTTGAAAGAAAATTTGATTTTACAAATATATATAAATATATTATATAATATAAAATATATAAATTATATAATATAAAATATATAAAATAAATGAAAGCAAAGTGGTGTATATGAATAAATGCAAATTTTTGTGTGTACTAGATTAAAATGACTAGTATAATTATTATTTTTCCTGATGGAGAAAATCCACGGAAAAGAAAAAAAATAGAAAAGTTGGTTTTTTATGATCAAAAATGCATTTATGTTGGTTATTCCACAAGAAGAAAAAGAAGAAAACTGTGGGTCCGTTGAATTTCAAGTTTTAGGGTTTAGCAATAAGATACGGAGACTCAGTTTACATTTGAAATTACATGAAAAAAAATTTATCGTAGCAATAAGTGCGAAATATTGACTTCCATAATCTTCGTTTTTGTTTCGCAATAACTCGGGATTTAATCCCATAGAGATGATAAATTTGACTCCAGTAAATTCAATTGGATGAATTGCATCCTGATGATACTGAATCAGATCAATATTATGAATAACAATATTTGATCTATCAAATCGATTCATCGTCGAAAATGAAATAGTAGAAAATAGAAAAATCTTTTATTCATACTAAATCAAAAATGTCGTTTTTGATTGGATCATAAATCCTATCATTGGATTTTCATTTTTTTTCACTTTTCTTTTCTATAACCTATTATCTTTCTTATACAATTACAATAGTATATATACAAATACATACAATTATGAGGTATCATATGACTGGTATTCTATGGGTCATACACAGATCCAATTCAAACAGTAGAAGTGAGATGGAAAAAGGACAGATTACCTCTATAGTAAATGGAATATACAAAATTGTGATCAATCAAATATTGCAAAGTTCGGGTATTTACTACCATTCTGAATTGGACCATATCGGAATTTCTGTCTATACCAGCACTATAATATCATATTGGGGAGGAAGATCAGAATTAGAGATTGATAAAAGAACAAGGATATGGGCACGTGTAAGTAGGAAACAAAAAATATATATTCTAGTTCTATCATCAGCTATGGGTTCGAATCTAAGAGATATTCTAGATAATGTTTGTTACCCTGAAATTTTCTTGTCTTTCTCCGATACTGGTAGGAGAAGAACCCGACTCGGTATTGTTAAAAAAGAGGGGAAGCAGAACCAAGTCAAGATGATATGGATCACCCCTTCTTCTTGCACCAAAGATCTTACCATTTTCGAAGGAACTGGAGCTACATCTCTTTCTAATTTCCATTCAAGAGTTCCTATGTGTTTCCACGCCCTTTTTTTGATACCTCGAAAAATGAAATGGATCTTGAACTAAGAAATAGGCCTAGAAGCTAAAAGAGGGTATCCTGAGCAATTGCAAGAATTGGGTTCATTGATATTTCTGATATAGTAGATGCTATCACACATACAGTCATACTCCAATCGTTGGAATTGTTTGATCTTAAAGGGGATCTTCTATAATTTCGCACGTGAGGGGTTATTTCTTGGTTTCATCCAGTCATTAATAACTTGACTTTTTGGTTCTTAAAAAGAAACAGTTTGAAAAGGTTCAGTTGTACAAAATGAATTTCTAGATCCAGAGATTACTTAGCATCAAGTTAGTAAAAAGCGCAGAAATAAAATATTATTGTAATATAAATAAAGTAAATTAACTTCAAAGAATTTGCTAAAAATGTTCTCAGAAATAATTCTATTTTTTTTTCTAATCATAATTTCAAATTTGAAATAAAATAGTATTATCACAAAAAATGCAAATGATTCATATATAATATAAAAATAAATATTATATAAATATAAGAATCGATCTTTCTTTTAGTTGCGAAATCCTTGTTTGATCGATCAATGTGTGATATTATGAATCCTCATTTCTAATGAAATCGAAATGATCTCTGGATTGATTAGAAGATTGTAATATCATAATAATAGGTAGAAATTTGATCCATTTTGATATTCTAGACATGACTCCATAAGTGTAAGTGACAGAATTTTTTTTCCAGGAAGGTTTTTTTCTATTCTTTTTCTATTTGTACTTGTCGCAAATTCGAATTTGCGTCGAAAATGCTCTTCATTTCTCCGCCCCGTCTTCATCCCTCTTGCTTGGCCCTTCCTCTAAGGGTTTGCTGTGTAACAAGTGCGTAATGTCCACTCGAACGTCCATGGATTTTATCATCAACTTGATGAATTAATTTTAGGACATAGGACTTTCCTATTTGAACAGGTTGCTCAAAAAGATCTCATGTTCTTCCATCAAATATTCTGTTTTTTCTCGGATAATCGGGTTCAAATACCCATTGATTTTTTGTTTGCTTACTGGCGGAATATAATTCAGAAACACTAGTTTTCTCGAAACCTCTTGCTCATCTCTCTCATCAAAAGGTGCTATTCTATAATGTCACTTTAGAAGATCCCCCACTAACCCTAGTGAGCATTCAAATATCTGTCACACATTCATTCGTGAGGGTACTCCTAATGGATTGAAGACCATATCAACAGGTGTTCCATCTTGCAAATAAGACATATCTTGTCTAGACAAAATTTACATTATTTTATGAAATCCTTCATTAAAAAAGTATACATAGGTATCTTACTATATACCATTAAGATTCTTAAGATTAATGCCCAAGTTTTATTTGAATCAAGAAAAATGATCAATCAATCCATTTCTAATGATGAAACAAATCAGAAAAGAATTGAGAAAAAAATCAAAATACAATCAACTTTATTTCGACTACATCTAGGGTTACTCGAACAATCTAATATCTCACACTGGGTAAATCCTTAACCCTTCCTCCTCTTACTAACACTACAGAATGTTCTTGTGAATTATGGCCAATACTAGGAATATAAGCAGTGATTTCAAATACAGAGGTTAATCGTACTCTGGCAACTTTACGTAAGGCAGAGTTTAGTTTTTTGGGGGTGATAGTGGAAAAGTAGAGAGATAAGTCACCCTTATTGTCACTCTACAGAACCGTACATGAGATTTTCACCTCATACGGCTCCTCGTTCAATTGTTTCGAAGTAATTGGATCCTTTTCTTCGTTCTAGAATCTCCTTATTCGATTCAGTGGGACCTTTCACTCACATTTTTTTTTCCACCAAGAACGTTTTATGAAACTCTTTGACCCCCGAATTTGGAGTATCCTACTTTCACGTTTTTCACAGGGTTCAACAAGCAATCGATATTTCACGATCAAAGGTGTAGTATTGCTTGTAGTAGCGGTCCTTATATCTCGTATTAACAATCGAAAGATGGTCGAAAGAAAAATCTCTATTTGATGGGGCTTCTTTCTATACCTATGAATTCCATTGGACCCAGAAATGAGACATTGGAAGAATAAACTTATTTTAAAATAGGAAAAGATGCTCGATAAGGCATGAGTTCCAGTATCATAAGTGTTTCCTCATAAGAATGCCCACGAATTTGATCAATTACTCTTTGCACTTTGAAAATCTTTTGTTACAATAGAACCAGAAGTGATGTGGATCATTCAAGAATCGAAGTCGATTTGCTTTATAAAAAGAAGATATCAATGAACTTCTATGAAAGGGTTTCACGGGATTCAGCCAATTGTCCCTATCGTGGGATATCATTGAGAAATAGGAATCCATGTTATCAAAGGATTTCCTGCGATTATTTCTAGTATAGAATGAGTCAGTCATCCACTTTGGTATCTTTTTGAACAAAAATGGTAATATTGTTCCTCCATTGATCAAGAATTTTGATCTTTGGGAAGTATCATGATCATCCAATAAGAAGGGTTTCAATTTATTCAAATGAACGATTATGCAACAGCAAGATATTCTTTGTAACAAGTAGTTTTGTTGGTTGGTTAATTGGTCACATTTTATTCATGAAATGGGTTGGATTGGTATTATTATGGATACGGCAAAATCATTCTAATAAGTACCTTGTGTCAGAATTGATAAATTCTATGGCTCGAATCTTTAGTATTCTCTTATTTATCACCTGTGTCTACTTTTAGGCAGAATGTCGTCGCCTATTTTCACTAAGAAACTGAAAGAGAATGAAGAAGGAGGAGAAAGAAAGGAAGTATATGAAAGAATGAAAAAGTGCTTTCGTTGTTGTGGAATATGAAGCCTTCGTATCTTAATGCATGTATTTAATTTATTCGGAGCTATTAGAGCGGGATCCACTTTCTTGATACTTTACTTAAGGATCATGAATATGGATCGTTAGAAAGATCAGATCAGATCAGAACGAATGAGAAACATATAGATAGAGCAAAAAAAATTAATTTTTTCTCTTTATTTATACGGATCAGACATTTCTGTTTTTGTATTATAATTTATACATAGATTGAAGGTTTATATAGGAAGACAAAATAAATAAAAATTGGAACGAACGGATCCATTGATCATTCGAATAATGAATAAGTATCTATGCATTCCTTCCCCTAAAAAGGGACCAATCCTCCCATTGTGTATTGGTACTTATCGAGTAAACTTGTACAAATCTTTTCATTTTCCAATTCGATCCGATCTATTCGTTTGTAGTGCTATTTGCTCGATCGCAGACATTTCTGCAACACCTCTGAGAGAGGAACAAAGTCAATTTTGAAAGAACTTATTGTCAGCCTCTTTCAGATATGAATCTATCTGATTCAGAAGGGAAGAACTTGCATCAGTATCTCAGTTTCAATTCAAACATAGGTTTGATTCACACTCCATGTTCTGAGAAATATTTACCATCCGGAAAGAGGAAAAATCGGAGTCTTTGTCTAAAGAAATGCGTTGAGAAAGGGCAGATGTATAGAACCTTTCAACGAGATAGTCAAATATAAAACTTCATACACCTTAAAGTTCAAAGGACGAAAAGAGTTTCTTTTGAGGGCCTTATACTCATTATGCCTAGCATTGAATGGACTGGGTATTTACCTTATCAATTATCAAATTAATGGTGGGTTCCATTTGATTGGGCAACTGAATTCGAACCCGAATCGGGCCGAACCAAATATTTGTCAGGCTGTTGTTCTCTTGTTCCCTCGAATCTATGGAGTAAGACATCGATTTCTCTTTCTCAGTAAGAGAAATTATGTTCATTGCATAATGGGCTCCCTTGAAAAGCATTGGCGCACGTGTAAACGAGGTGCTCTACCTAACTGAGCTATAGCCCTTGTCATAGATATCTTAACATATGGATAATCTTGATTGTTGTTTCTTATAACACAAGAAGAAAACCCAGATTCTAGACTTTTTCAAACAAAAAAGAAATCCGAGCTTGAGTTCCGATTGGAGTTTTGGGTAAATTGAGGAGTATGTCTATTTATATTTGGTTCTAGAACCAGTAGTTCTAGGGATCGACTCGGCTCTCTCAAATTGTTTCTCATTATTAAGACATTTTTACAGGATCCCTATCTATAACAATTTTCACTTCGGGTTCCGGCGAACGAATAATCATTAAGTTCTCCTCTTTCCGGACAACACATACAAAGAGACCCGCCAACAGTCAAGTTTTTAGTGAACTTCTGAAGGATAGATATCTTATTTATGATTAGCTCTTTTCTTTCCTACCGCTGAGCTAATAGCCCGTCGTGCGGGCCTCCCATTGGGAGGCCTGCTATGCCAAAAAAAGCGAGAGAAACCCTCCCCTTCTCTTTCCTTTTTGCGCCCCACGTCCCTCCCGTGTGGCGACATGGGGACGTAAAAAGGGAACTTACTATCTTTGGGATCTGATGCTACACTACTACTCAATACTTTAGTGGATCCACTCTATTACATAAGTTGATTCCTAACATGATATCCCATATCATGACATAAGTAAGCAGTTGTTAACTGTATCGATCCGATAGCTAGATAATTGATCTTTACGGTGCTTTCTTTATCAATTCGATCCTTTATCCATAGAGTATAGTATGTAGGCCGTATTTTCCTTTTTTTAAGTCTCTTTCATTGCTACAGCTGATATAAATCGTTGCTTTGGACGATGCATACCATTTCCAATTCAAACCATAATTCGAATTTTCCGTGATTTGATATTGAATCGAAATAATTCACAATCATAATCATCAGGTTAAGATCGATCTAAACCAAACTATTCTATCCAATTGAGGAAAGGATTTTACCATAATATATATTGAAGTGATACCCCAGATTCCTCCCAAAGAAAACCACTTCTTTCAATACTAACTTGTTATTAGTTAACAATCCTAATGTAATAAGTTAACAATCCCAATGTAATAATTGGATAATATGCTTAATTCTGATAGGAAATCCAATAAAAAAATGATTATTCATCGAATGACTATTCATCTATTATATTTTCATCAAATAAGGAGCGGGAAGACTCTATGGAAAAATTGTGGTTCAATTCGATGTTGTCTAACGAGAAATTCGAACATAGGTGTGGGCTAAGTAAATCAATGGGTAGACTTTTACTCTTTTGCGTGAAAAGCGGATTAAATTCTATTTTTCAAAAACATCATAAGAAACAAAGGAATAGGGCGGTTTGAGACATCAGAGCAAAAGATCCATTTTCTCATTTCTACGATACCAGTAATTTGGAGGAAATCTCTCGAAAAGTATTTAGTGCTCATTTTGGTCAACTCTCCATCATCTTTCTTTAGCTGAGTGGCATGTACTTCCACGGTGCCCATTTTTCCAATTATAAAGCATGGTAAGTGATCCTACTAACATTGGACCCAGTACCCAAGTAGTTTGGCCAATAGTGGGTCAAGAAATATTGAATGGCGATGTGGGCGGCGGTTTCCGAGGAATACAAATAACCTCCGGGTTTTTTTCATATTATCTTACACCGGGTAAATCCATAACCCTTCCTCCTCTTACTAATACTACAGAATGTTCTTGTGAATTATGGCCAATACCAGGTATATAAGCAGTGATTTCAAATCCAGAGGTTAATCGTACTCTGGCAACTTTACGTAAGGCAAAGTTTGGTTTTTTGGGGGTGATAGTGGAAAAGTTGACAGATAAGTCACCCTTACTGTCACTCTACAGAACCGTACATGAGATTTTCACCTCATACGACTCCTCATTCAATTCTTTCGAAGTAATTGGATCATTTTCTTCGTTCTAGAATCTCCTCCCTTCTTCTAAAAGGTGTTCTGAGTAAGTTATTTCAGCTATACGGTTTCTTCTCTTGAATAAAAAAAATATATATATCGAAAGAAAATATAGAATAGAAGTGGATTTCTATATCTACCAGGAAATCCCCCTTTCTACTAGGAATCTCCATTTGTTGGATTGAATTAGTTTAGTTAAAGTCACGCACTTAATAATGTAATTTAGAAATAATTCAATATTTAATATTAATAGGAAACTCCTTATTCGAAAGATAGAAAGAATATGAGGATAGGAGAATAATAAGAAAATTTATTCAAGTGTATCATCATATTCGTGTAGAAAGAGAAATAGGTACACTCAATTCCCCATTCCTTGCACTTATTAACTACTTAATATTATTTATTACTTACACTTACTATTTTTTATAATAGATATACTTATCATAAGATATCTTTATAATAGGTAAAAATAAAATATTAAATTGAGGTACTCATTCCATGACAGATCTTAACTTACCCTCTATTTTTGTTCCTTTAGTGGGCCTAGTATTTCCGGCAATTGCAATGGCTTCTTTATTTGTCGGACCTACTCATACGCTATCTAAACTAAGAAATTAGATTAATTGATACCCATGCCTATGAGAAGTCGGGTCTATCCAATTTCATTGGTATCATTATAATTTATGAATTTATATGTGAAAATAAAGATTGAGGAAAGGAAGTTTTCGAATCACTAACTCAGGTCCATTGTCCAACACTACTCGTCGAAATATGGAGGTACTTATGGTAGAACGGGTCAACCTGGCCTTTCACAATAAAGTGATGAATTGGAAATGGAATCATGGATTGAATTTACACGGAATTCCTAGTATTTTCATTTTTGACCGCTACAAGATCAACAATAAACAATTCAAGAACAAGAACAAGGTAGAAGAGGAACTGGGTTTCTTTCTAAAAAATAATTTCATTTTTCAATTAAGATGGGTTGACTCTTTGAATCAAAGAATAATGAATAATATCAAGGTATATTGTTTCCTACTTAGACTGATGGATCCAAAGGAAATTGCTATATACTTAATTGAAAGAGGAGAGATGCATCTGGATCTAATGTTGATTCCACAAAGGCTCACCTTGCAAGAATTGGTAAACAAAGGAATGTTTATTATTGAACCAATTCGTCTATCAAAGAAAGTTCAAAATTACCCTTGTTTTGAAAAGTGGTGGTTACAGAGTGTTTTGTTGTTTCAATCAAATATAGCCACAATGGCATATCCAATGTAAATACGACTTGCAGTTCGTTGCAAGCTATTAATGAAAAGCATATTTTCTTCACATACTGCATGTTCAATTCTCTAAAATTTGTAAAGTTTCAACTTGTTGTTTCAAAAGAATTATCAAATGCATGTTCATGTCTTGTACAAGTGCAATCGAGACATGTAAGACATCACACCCCAGCGAGGACGATTGATTCGACAGAAATTGATGCGAGGACGAACGATTTGTCGAATCGGAACATGACAAATTGGTATCAGAGCACAGTTTTATTCCTCAGATTTTTGAAAATATTTCTTTTGGATGTTGGTTCCGATTACTCGATTGAATGCTTTTTGGCATATGTTGCATGAAATAATAGTTCCATACAGGTAGGCCCTAGATATTTTGTGAATACTAGCGGGTTTACTTTATTTTATAGGGAATGACTAAGAGAACTAATCTTGTTATGGCAAACAACACTGCGATTAGTTCAGGTAGTACGGAGGGAGCTATCCCTCTCGAATCTACGATAGAGAGACTGATGCGCTTGATGGAGGTTCAACAGCAACAGCTTCAAACGCAGATCCAAGCCCAATTTGGTGCGTAGCAGAAGCGGATGGATGCCCCGACACGGATCATTAGTACTATGGCGGCCAACACCAATACAATGATCATGGCACCTAAAGTGGAGGAAGAAGTCCAGGAAGAAGTCCAACCACCAACGATGAAGTCTTTTTCCTTGTTTAAGGCGACTGAGTTCTTCAAAATGAACTCGCCTAAATTCAATAGTCGAGCGAAGCCTGATATGATCGTGGGATGGCTAGCAAAGATCGAGGGCTTGTTCGATCTTCTCAGTATCAAAGGGTCCAAGAGAGTAACCTGTGCGGTATTGCAGCTACAATTGAAGGCCTATGACTGGTGGGGAGAGAAGAAGCAAGAAATCTGCGAAGCAGATCCTAATACGAGGATTTCCTAGGAAATATTCAAGGAGGCTTTTATTGAGCGGTATATGCCCGGAGCAGTCCGTCAACAAAAGGAAGACGAGTTCATGATGTAGAAACAAGGGAATATGTCAGTTGATGATTATGACACAAATTTTTCGAGGCTCGCAAAATTTGTCGGCGCCTTCCTGCCAAACAAAGAAACCTGGTGTGAACACTTCCAGCAAGGTCTGAATAATAAATTTCGTAGGGACATCATGAATCGAAGGTGCCAAACCTACCACAAGTCCTATGATGCCGCTCTTCTAGTGAGCGAATCTTTGGTCGTATGTCGTAGTGTGCAGTGCCAGTTGTCTGCAACAATTTCAACAAACGTCCTAACGACCTAGGAGGATCTATAGTGCAAAAGCGTCCAAACGCGTTTGAGAATCGAGGTCCCTATCCAAGATTACATTGTAATAAATGCGGCAGGCATGGGCATCGACCGACCGATTATTTTAGTAAAGGATGCATCAAGTGTGGCGAGATAGGCCGAACCAAAACCCTTCAAGGAACATTCTGAATCAATACCCTCCGAGGAACTTTTCGATAAAAATAAAGCACCGCTAGCTCAAACCGCAAATACGGTATCAGTGAACCCACAGAATCAACGCCATGGAGTGCAAGGCCGAGTCTATGCATTGACTCGATATAAGGCATTTGTGTCAGATACTATTATAACATGTATATTACTTTATAGAAATATACATGCTCGAGTATTTTTCGATTCGGGTGCAACGCATAGTTTTATTTCTGCTAATTTTGCTAACGAAAATAAATTGGACATGCAATCGCTAGATATGAACATTAACATTAGCACTCCATCGGAAGTCAATATGCCTGCAAATTTAATTTGTAGGGATGGACACATTTGCATCGGAGGGAGACCTCTATCCTTGGAAGTCATCGTCTTAGACATAAGGAGTACGACATAATCTTGGGCATGGATTGGCTTGATGCTTGCCATGTAACTATCGAATGTGCGGAGAAGAGAGTTGTGCTCTGTTTACTTGGCGAGACAGAGTTCTTCTATTCGTGCGGCACGGTATCGAAGACGACCATGGTGGTATCGGCAATTTCGACAAGAGTATGTTGCGTTCCAATTACGAGGGGGTACTTGGCATTCGTTAGAGACACGAGAAAGGTATTGCAAATACAGCGCATAATGAAGTCGTGGCAGATTTCTCCGATATGTTTCCAAACAAAATGCATGGGATGCCGTCGGATCGAAAAATGGAATTTTGCATCAACACCTTTCCTGATGATCGACCAATATTGAAAGCACCCTACTGAATGGCCCCAGCAGAACTGAAAGGGCTGAAGGTACAACTACAAGAGTTGCTAAACCATGGATATATTCGTCCTAGCGTCTCTATATTTGGAGCTTCCGTACTGTTCATGAAAAAAATGATGGATTGATGCGGCTATGCATCGATTATAGAGAACTAAAAAAGGCCATCGTGCGAAATAAGTACCCATTGCCACGAATCGACGACTTGTTCGATCAACTTTAAGGTGCTGTAATATTTTTAAAAAATGATCTCCGTTCAGGCAACCATTAGATGAATATCTAGTCCAAAGATGTATCAAAGTCAACCTCCCTTAGTCGATACGATTACTACGAGTTCCTAGTCATGACGTTTGGTTTGACGAACGTCCCTGCTGCATTCATGGATATGATAAACCGAGTCTTTCGAACCTTAATAGACAAGTTCGTGGTCGTGTTAATCGACGATGTCCTCATCTACTCGAAGGATCGGGAAGAGCATGCAAAGCACTTGAAGACAGTACTGCAGACTCTGCATGAATATCAATTATATACAAAGCAAAGTAAATATGAATTCTGGATGAGTAGAGTGTCGTTCCTCGGGTATGTTATCTCTGCTAAAGGTGTCACGATCGATCCAAAGAAAATTGAAGCAGTGATAGATTGGAAACAACCTACCTCGACTAGCGACATTTCGAGTTTCCTGGGCTTGACGAGCTACTACCAAAGATTTGTGAGAAACTTTTCCAAATTAGATCGCCTACAATTTGACTCACCGAAAAAGGATTCGTATTTAAATGAAGCAATGACTGTAAAAATAGCTTCCTTGAGTTAAAGCAATGACTCGTCTCAACTCGAATCCTTGCACTTTCGGACGAGCCAGAAGGGTTTCAGATTTTCAGTGATGCATCAGGAATTGGCTTAGGGTACGTGTTCAAGCGAAAGGATATAGTGATCTCTTATGCTTCGAGCTAGTTAAAGAAGCACGAGAAAAATTACCCTACGTATGACTTAGAATTGGCAGCAATTGTGTTCACGTTGTAATACTGGTGACACTACATCTATCGTGTGGCTTGCAGAATCTACATGGATCACAAAAGCCTCAAATTTTTATTCATCCAACCGGAACTAAACTTGCAGCAGCTGCGTTGGCTCAAATTCATAAAAGACAACGACCTAACGATCGTATATGTCGGGCAATGGAAATGTCGTACATACACTCTGAGCAGAAAGTTTGTGGGGTCACTGGCCATAAGCAATAAGTTGCATAAAGACTTAGCAGCGACGGGTATCAAACTTCGATTTTGATATCAAGGAGTGCAACTGGCTCAATTGCACCTTGAGCCAAGCTTGTACGACAAGATAAAGATCGCACAGAAGGACGATCCATTCCTGAAGAAGATGTGCGAGCTGATTTCAATAGAAAAGGTAACCGACTTTGCGGAGGTGAAAATGGGACGATGCGATTAAAATGAAGACTTTGCATTCTTGAAAATGTCGAACTCAGAAAAGAAAATCTGATGGAGACGTATTATGCGAAGTACTTATTGCATCCTGGGAGCACCAAGATGTACAAGGACTTGCGCATGACCTTTTGGTGGCACGACATAAAGAGAGACATGGCTACTTTTGTGTCACAGTGTATGGCTTATTAACAAGTAGAATCAGAATACCAAAGGCCAAACGGGGAGCTGCAGAACATTGTCATTCCAGAATGGAAGTGGGACAACATCGCAATGAATTTCATAGTGGAATTTTTGAAGACGCCGGGAGAGAATGATGCAATTTGGGTCATTGTTGATAGATTGGCCAAGTCTGCTTAATTTATCGCAATTAAAGTACCATGGAGCATTGATCAGTTAGCACAGATCTATATTCACGAGATTGCTTGACAGCATGGGGTACCGACCATGATAGTTTCAAACAAAAACGGGCGATTCCTATCGTGTTGCAAGCTGCAATAGGAACCAAGCTGAACTTTAGTACCACATACCATCCCCAAACTAATGGCCAAACGGAGAGGATGAATCAGATATTAGAAGACATGTTGCAACTATGTGCGATAGATCCAAAGACTAGTTTGGACACGCATTTTCCATAAGCAAAGTTTGAGTATAACAATAATTATTAGTCGAGCATCCAGATGGCACTGTATTAGGCCCTCTACAGGAGAAAGTGTCAATCACCACTATGCTGGGATAAAGTCGGTGAGCAACAGGTACTTAGACCGAAACTGGTGGAGCAGACCGTCAAGAAGGTCTGCATGAATCGAGACAGACTTTGCTTTGTGCAGAGTCGGTAGAAGAGTTATGTAGATCTCCATCGGCGACCACTAGAATTTCTGGTCGGGGACCACGTATTCTTGAAAGTAACGCCGATGCAGGGCGTAATGCGATTCGGAGTAAAAGGCAAATTGAGCCCAAGATTTGTAGGCCCTTTCGAGATCCTCGAGAGAGTGGCAACCGTAGATTATTGGATTGCGCTGCCCCCTGTCTTGGTTGAGGTGCACGATATTTTCCATGTTTCACAACTTTAGAAGTACGTGCAGGATCCAAGTCACATGGTTAGTTTCATTTAGTTGGAGCTACGTATAGACTTGTCCTACTATGAGGAGCCTGTTCAAATTTTGGATCGTAAGAAAAAGGTCTTATGAAATCGCTCGATGTCCTTGGTTTGCGTGCTATGGCATAACCATTTAGCTTTAGAATCGACATAGAAAAATGGAGACAAAGATGAAGGAGAAGTACCCTTCGTTGTTTTTCTAATTCGAGGTCAGACCCTTGTTCTTAATTTTCGAGACGAATCTTTTTCTTAGTGGTATATTATCTAGTACCCTATTTCCTTTGGACCACGCACTATGTAATAGGCTCATGGTGAGTCAGACTCGGCTGGAAACTTAGATGACAAATCTGACTAAGTTTGGAGCTTGGTATACGAAAACCCTTTGTGGTTAAAGCGATTTGAACGAATGCTATGAGAACCGTTCCAACTAATGGATCGAATTCTATTGGAATAAGTCCTAGATGCAGCGGACTGCGTCTCGGCGAGTGAGCTCTATATAAGAATCGCTTCGATGGGACCAGGTTGTTGTTAGTTTTCTTGAAGTTTTCGCTGCTTGGTTTTGATAAATATTTTTTCACGTCGATTTCTACATTCATTCTAAGAATTTTGAAATGAAGGATTGAAGAAGGGTTTTTAATATGATGTTTGTGCCATTTCAGGAGCTCGCATAACCGAAGCGCTCCTACTCTCGACATATTTGATACTTGGTGGGTGGTTGGGAGACTTCTTTTCTACTCCTTCCCGTAAATAAAATTCTTGTTGCCTCGAATACGTTCAAATCATTCTTGTTGCCTCAAATACTAAGTTAAAGAACTTGGGATAATTATAGTGATTTAGAATAGTTTTGCTCAAAACTCAAAATGATAATCTTCACATTCGAAGCGAGCAGTTAAGATTCGAAAACCATAAAACTGCTTAAGATCCTAAAGTTATAAGCTTCGCACTCCGAATCGAGAAGTTAAGCTTTAATAAAAGAGACAAACTGTTTCACGAAAATGAAATAATAGAATGCCAGTTGTGGCATGGTGCCTCGGGGTATTTGGTGCCTATGGGACGCCAAATCAGAACGTACGACTTTGAGAAAAACAAATTGTTGCATGAGTAGAATAATAATACTGCTTAATTATGTTATGTGGCATACATTTGTTTCATAGTTTTAACTGTTCACACACTTGCATGGTCATGGACAACTTGTGCACATGGTTTGGCTGTCCTTAAAACGGTATCCGGGGCACCGGGACCGAATCGACCAAGAGAGAAAGTGAGATTCGTGCTTCAACGCAAGGCATTACGGGACCACCAGTTGGGCTTGTAACCCAGGCTGATAGGGAACGGCACAATGCTATATGGTAGTCATTCATGGTGTTGTAACATCAATGACCAGATATAAGATAGATAACATGCTCATCTATTGTCTTATGCAGGTAGTAAGGATTTTCTTTATTTTTATGCAGGGATGAGGACGACCATGGTAAGAAATGATTATATATGTTATGCTTTACTATTTCAAGAATGCTATTGATATGAACTAAAATTCATCTAGTTCTAAATAGGAAGATAACTTTGAATGCATGCTTCTATTAATAAGAAGTATCGATTTAGATGAGTGGGTTCATCCTGCTCACTAGTGCATTCCCAAGTGTGCTAATTTCCAACATCCTCAGGTGGCGAGAAAGTTAAGGGTGTACGGTACTAGGCCCAAGCTTCGGGAAGGCATTTTGAAGCTCTTCCTATTTTGAAGTATTTTATAGTCAATTCATCTCAAAGGCTTCAATGTATAAATGGGTGTAAATGTGTGGAAGAGACAAGTATTATTTTGGCAGCTTCTCGAATGTTTTGTTGTTTCAATCAAATGCAGCCGCAATGGCATATCCAATGTAAATACGACTTGCTTCGTTGCAAGTTATTAATAAAATGCATATTTTCTTCCTATAATGTGTGTTTAATTCTCTAAAATTTGTGAAGTTTTAACTTGATATTTCAAAAGTATTATCAAATGTATGTTCTTGCCTTGTACAAGTACAATCTAGACTTGTACGGCATCATGCCCTAGCAAGAACGATTGATTCGACAGAAATCGATGTATGGATGAATGATTTGTCGAATCGGGGCGTGACATATGAAAAACATAGATACACGAATAATTCAGTATAGATAATACATAAAATATCCATAAAAATAGTACAAGTACCAACTCGGTATTAATTGATAATCAATTCCAATAGATGCATAAAGTAGCAATATTTGCTGCCTAATAAAGACTTATGCAAAGATGAATACACATATTGTTAAGTATGGATATACATATATCCATAAAAAATAGCATATGCATGTCACATTCATTCCCGATTTTCGTATTTCTGAATTGTAGGTATTTAAAAAAAATTATAAAATGACAAAATGTTGAGTGTCATGTTTTATTTATTCTATTCATGCATTTAGGATTTCATTATGATATGTGAGACTATCCTGGACATATTGAATAACTTTTTGGCACTGCCATATACATATGCTAGGACCTGTGCGTAGAATAGATAACCCTAAATTTTTTCGAATTATGGAATTTTGTCCTTGGTCGGCATACCGTCGGTATGCTCCAGTATACCGTCAATATACTATTCAAGATATTTTGTGAATAATATCTAGATATTTTTATGATAGTATCGATGCATTCTATCATCCATTGGTTTCTTGGTTCTAAAGCAACCTATTATCAATTGGATATTTGGTTTTCTTTTCAATAGATGCGATTGATTTGGGAAGTGATGTGGATCGTTGACATGGCAGATCCAACGGTGATGATTAATTCCCCTTTTCTATATTTACCCTTTAGATTTCATTTTTTATTTCGTTTCTCTCGCTTCACTTCCTCTCCTTCTTTTCATGAGCTTTTGAAGCTTGGTTTTGAGGCCTAAGAGTGTGATTTCTGAACCCCTCTTGGTGGTGGAGTAGAAGTATAGGCTAAGAGCCTAACACTAGGCAAGTACATCTTGCCCAAAAGGTGATATCACCATGCTTTATTTTTAGTTTTCCATAGAAATTATTATTTTATTGGTCTATAATATGCTTCTCTAAATTGTTTACATCTTTAGTATATGACATTTTTATTTTGATCGTTGTTTTGAATAGATCTATTTTAGGTATTTTGAGGAAATCATCTTTTTAATCTCAAAATTTGTAAAAACTAATAGTCCTGTATTGTAGTAAATTTAATTTCATGCGATTTTAACTTTTGAAAAAATCAAATTTTGATTAAAAATGAAGTATTTATGGCAGAAATAAGTTTTAGCATTTTCCAAGTTTTCGTCGCTGTATCGTACCAGTATACCGACAGTACTACAGTATACCGCAGGTATATCTTTTTTATATCCCGAAAACTTTTGAATTTTATATAGTATATCGTCGATATGTCGATTTTGGCTGCTTTTGCCATTTTTGCCCCCTTTTTTTCCCCTTTTTGCTATTTTCTTCGGCTGTTTTGATCCATTATCATAATATTATGTTTTTGTAAAGATACATTTCTCCATATATAAGATAAGTGTCCATGTTCTTTACTAACACCGTAGATTTAATTTGTTATATGTTTAATCTATTTTACATCTTGGCATTGGGTAATCAAGTGTGAGTATTGTCCAGTGTATCGTGTGTTGTACGATATCAGAATATTTGCCAGTGATAACTCGCAATAACCCGTACCCATGGCTCATCATTTTTGGACGATTCGCGATTGTCCACGACTTGAGAATATGAAACAAATCTTATAGGGTAATTGACTAGTAAACTTATATAGATCATTGGGAGGGTAGGACACTTCGTGCTACTGTGACTCAGGTCACTATGGTCCTCCATAATGACAAGGATAACCTCGATTGGCATGGGCCCCTCAATACTATTTATTGAGTGGTAATGACACTAGTGAGTATTGATATGTTTTTGAGTAGATGATTAATTACTATTGACTGATATTGATGGTTTGTTTATATTTTTTGTATGCCCCATACCGTCTTCACCCCTTGGTCATCCTAGTGTCTGCAACATAGGTGCTAACGAAGTTCCTCAACCTGCATATGTTAGTAATTAGGCTTGTGATAATCCTAGTTAGTTAATGATAGCAAGCAGTAGGCAATGATTGGCTGTGTACTTTTGGTTGTGTGTTATTTTATATGCTTGTATTTGTTCTTAGTGCCGGTAAATGGCTAAAGGCTAAGTTCAGCTCGTCAGACGAACTGCAATCTCGGTCCTTTTTTTACGAGTTATGGTCCGGTTCCTAAGCACTCTCATCACTTGTTGTATACTTTACAATTAATTTATGGTCGTTCTTTCGTTCACTCTATTTGTCACGCCCCAGAACCAGAACACTGGAGAGCGGGGGCAGACATAGCCAGCTACGTATAATGAAATGGGATCCACTCCACTATACGGTCACGGCTGTCTAGATATATGAGGGTTTATCTACAAGGCAACAGTCTCCTATGGTCAATAACAAACCTAGTGTCTCAATCACAAGCAAGTAAGTAAACGTTACAAGATGTAAGATCACCAAATATACAATAGTAAGGCATCCCAAATATTACATATTCAGCTGATCATGAAGCTAGTCGTTACAAAATGTGAGGACTAGCAAGAGTTTCGTTATACATGATCAACCCTAGGTTGCCAATCATGTTACAGCCCGTAGGCAGACAGTAAATAAAAATGTACACGAGCTAACACTTGCTCGGCGGCTAAACGCCTCAAAAGAATAATTTTACAATAGAGTGGGAGAGCCAAAAATAACCCACTCGTTGCCACGGTTCCGTCTAGTGGTCACCATCTGGCTGAAAAATCGGTAGATCCTCTGGAGTTGCTCCGGTATCTGGCCATACAAAACCAGCTGGGTCAGACCCCAGAAAGAGAAAGTGCCACAAAGAAGGCTTCACTTAGGAACTAAACCAACAATTAGCACAAGAATATAATTAAATGAAAGACAGTAATTAAGGAAAAATATGACAGCTGATATACGATGAGATAACCATGGGACTATTCAGATAACCAGGTTACAACCCATAAACCAAATAAGGACCGGGGTTGTAACCCTTCGTCTGAACAGAACTTGGTTTCTCCCACCATTTATCGGTAAGATAAAATAAGAAAACATGTCATGTCACAATCTTGTACAGGATCAAGACAAGACTAGAATGATTATTCCTATCCAACAATCACGGCCAAGAAATAAGTACGGCTTGATACTTAACTAACTAGGGTTATCACAAGCTTAGTTACTAGCAAGATGTAGTGAGATTGTTCCACAGCCACAAGCCTTGTAGACCATCCAGGTTATCCATGTCGAATATGAGTACAATAAGGGTGCAACACATGACAGTGTGCTGGAAATGTGCCCTACTCGACGGCAGGCTACAGATCCCAAGTGGGGTGCCCAGATAACGGGATTGCCTGTAGCTGGGAAATCTCTTCATGACTACTGGATTATTCTAGTTGTTAGCCTTAGTCGATTTCAGTGGGTACCCCTGACCGTGGTACTCAGGTGTCCCCGTCCTAGACATGATGCAGGACAAGACGGGTTCATTTGTACAAGCACAATCGTCCACGGTGTCCAGGTTATTAAATCTTGTCATATCAGGTTAGCCGTCGCAACAGCATTTCGAGAAATATCATGTCAGGTTTATCATGTCAAGAGTGCGCCACGGCAGGCCACTATCAAGAATTATCATGTCAAGTTATCATATCAAGTTTACTTGTCAGGAGTGCGCCACGTCGGGCCACTATCATGTCATGTCATTTGTCAAAAGTGCACCACAACGGATCACCATCGTGTCAGGAAACATATTAAATTAATGGCAGAAGCATACAAGTAGTAATTAAATATTAGCTGAGAAAGGGCTGTGGGGGACTCATGCGGCTCAAGAAAATTTACATGCGGCCAGCAAGTCACTATCAATCATAATATAATTGTAAAGACAAATAAGACAAAAAATAGTGGGACCCACAATTAATGCAAGTATACCATGTTGCTAGAAATTAAATATTCATGCAAGCAGTCATGCGGCCAGAAATTATTATTTAACTGGCCATGCAAGCAGTTGGCCATAAGCGACTGGGCAATTATTGGAGGGGTGCATATGCGGCTAGCCATTATTAGAGAGGGGCATATGCGGCCAGCGTGCGGCCAAATGCAATATTGGCCTAGCACTAATGCATGCAAATACATGCAAAGTTGCCAATCTATTAATTAAATGCACAAGCATGCAAGCAAGGCTTGCATGCAAAATAATATTGTTGACGCAAGCAAAATGCATGCGGCCAGGTGAGCAGGTGGTTAGCCATGTGCATTAAATATAAGCTAAGGCATATAATATATATAATATATTTGCAAGCAATCATGCGGCTCAATGGCCAACTTCGAGCCGCATATACTAAAGCACATAGTGTAGGCTAATGATATAATATATATGCATGCCACTAACAATTGTCTTAAATAATGCATGCAACAATGCATGCAACAATGCATTATATAATACATGCAACTACATACATTTATGCCTGTACGTGAACTTGCATTAAATAATGCATGCCACAAATGCATTATATAATGCATTAAATGCAAGCAATGCATTAAGTTATGGATGCTAAGTAACTAAACAATTGCAGGCTAGCAAGCATTAGTATAATGCATGCAATTATCTCATGCGACTGACTTGCTCCTATATGCGGCTCATTAATTGCTACACTGCATGCGGCCATGAATCAAATAGTCATACGGCCAAGCATTTAAAGGCCATACGGCCAAATAGCTTGCACAGGCCAAGTAAACACAACTAAGACCAAGCAATAAGTGCTAGTAAGCATTAAACGCTAGTAAGCATTAAATTCCACAATCCTGCCATTAACCAAAGGCCATTCGGCCAACTATGCTAAAGCATAATAATTAATGCTAAAGTATTAATAAAGGCTAAGGCATAATAATTAATGCTAAAGCATTAATTAATTAAATAAAGACCATGTAATAAATTAATGCATACAATAGGCCAGGCAATTGCTTATGCGGCCAAGTAACTTGCTTTCATGCATATGCGGCTCAGCAAATGTGCCAATGGCCTATGTGGCCAGGCAATAAATGGTAGCCATGCGGCTCAGGCAAGTTGATGCAAATGCATGCAAGATTGCAAGCAACTAAATTAAAAGGGCCATACAACAATTAAATACTCATGCGGCTAGTAAGCTAAAAATGTTCATGCGGCCAAAGTGCAATTAATGGCTCCCACAGGGAACATATCCACGGAAAACACCATAGCCTCCATGCTCCTTCAAACCATAATAGGAACCCAAATCCAGACTCCCGTAGGTCAAATTTGGATAAAATAGAATTCTCTACAACATGAAACCATCAACTAGCAAAAATATGCAAGTTTGATAGATCAAAATTCATGGAAACCGAAAATACCACAAAACTAGATCTACAAGAAATTAACCATGGAAATAAAAAATGCTAAGTACTAAAGTGGGTTAGAAACACATGAGGAAGACAGTGGAACAATAAAAATGGGTTTCCTCCATGAAGCAAGATGCACATGCCTAAGCTCTCCACTCTCTCAGGTTGGTGGAGAAGTAATGGTGGGGAAGAAGAAAGTTAATGTGGAGAGAGAAATATTTGGTAGGATATTTAATGAAGAGGGTGGTGGTAGGTGGGAGTGGTTTTCCAACAAAATTGAACCAAGCCAACAAGCCGAACCGAACCAAGATGAACCAATCAATGAAATGCCAAAATAAATCAAGCATGAAAACATGCAATACGGGTCAAAATACGTACACGTATTCGAAATACGTAATACGAGATATGGGCATTACAACTCTACCCACCTTAAAAGAATTTTGTCCTCGAAATTTAATCAAGAGGCTAGAGATTGCAATGACAAGCTATACTAAGCAATCAATCAAACAATCAATCATGCAAGCAAGGAATTTGAAGGTACGAGGGAGAGGGAATATATCCTGCTAGGAACCTCTCTGCCGGTTATGAATCTGAGCTTGGACCAGGGCATACTGCTGGGGTCTCTGCTGCTGGAAGGCTTGAGCCTGAGGCGGCAACGGCCTCGGAGGCTGATACTGCTGCTGCTGCTACACTGGTGCTGGTGCTGGTCCCTTTACCGAGGGACTAGTCTGGGCCGATGAGGAGGAACCGGCTCTATTCGGACAGGACCCTATCTTGTGGTCCGGTGCTCCACAAGCCAAGCACAATCCCTGTGCTCTGCGATACTCCAAAACAACGTATCCTGGCTTCCCACAATGAGTGCAGCCCATTGTGGAAGACTGCTTCTGCTTCTGCTGCTGAGGGGACGTGACCGACATCACTGAGGCCGCCTGCCTCGGAGTTCCAATTGTCAAAACCCTGACTACCGGGGCTGGTGCTGTCGATTGGGTCATCTGGCCGTGAGATCGCTTCCGACCTCCGGTCCTGTCCACAATCCTGTAGGAGGTATACTCGTGCCTCCTGGGTGCCCTCAGTACCGCATCGAAAGTCTGATGCTCAAACTGCTTCACTGCCAGCAGAATCTCTAAGTGGAGCCCCTGCTAAAACCGCTGGGCTCTATCATACTCGGTTGCCACCAAGGTGGAAGCAAACCGACTGAGTCTGGAAAACTCGGCCGCATATCCGTCGACCGTCCTGCCCATCTGCTTCAAATTGGTGAACTTGGTCTGTAGATCGTATCGAGCCACCGCATCGAAGTACTTGGTCCGGAACCTCTCTCGGAATACTGCCCAAGCAATAGGCGCCACCAATCCAACGGCCTGCGCCGCCCACCAACTGCGGGCTAGATTCAATAACTGCAGGCGCATTACGGCCACCTTCTCTTCTTTCGGGGTCTTCGCTGCCTCCAATATCACCTCTGTGTCCTGAAGCCACGCATCAGCAGCGATAGCATCTTCGCTGCCATCGAAGAGTGGAGGGTTCAGGCGCTTGAAACTGTTCGCTGTACTGTTCCCATGATGGCCACCTCTGCCCAGAGCATCTGCTACTGCCTGATGCAAGGCATCTCCTCGACGATCCTGCGATGCAAGCAACTCCATGATAAGTCCCACCAAGGCTCCATCATCCTGTCCTGCTGGCTGGGCTGGCTGCACCGGGGGTTCTGGATCTCCGGATGGCATGACCCGGGAGGCTGCTCCTGAGTGCTAGGCCTGATCTTCTGGTTGCTGCTGGTCCACGGGAGGCGCTTCGCCTTGATGATCGGCAGGTCCAAGAACAATACTGCTGAAGAAGACGACATAGGAACAATAAGGAAGGACCAGGATAGATCAACGATTACAAGCATGTGATCAGGACAAGAATTTCAGGAATCAAGAGGATACGAGCAGAGATCAAGGGCGAGTACTGATTGAGACATCTATTCGGTAAACCCTCACATATCTTGATTTACAAGACCTGCATGGGCCACCACTTAAACCATGTCACACCCCAAAACCAGAACACTGGAGAGCGGGGGCAGACATAGCCAGCTGCGTATAATGAAATGGGATCCACTCCACTATACGGTCACGGCTGTCTAGATATATGAGGGTTTATCTACAAGCCAACAGTCTCCTATGGTCAATAACAAGCCTAGTGTCTCAATCATAAGCAAGTAAGTAAACGTTACAAGATGTAAGATCACCAAATATACAATAGTAAGGCGTTCCAAACATTACATATTCAGCTGATCATGAAGCTAGTCGTTACAAAATATGAGGACTAGCAAGAGTTTCGTCATACATGATCAACCCTAGGTTGCCAATCATGTTACAGCCCGTAGGTAGACAGTAAATAAAAATATACACGAGCTAACACTTGCTCGGCGGCTAAACGCCTCAAAAGAATAATTTTACAATAGAGTGGGAGAGCCAAAAATAACCCACTCGTTGCCAGGGTTCCGTCTAGTGGTCACCATCTGGCTGAAAAATCGGTAGATCCTCTGGAGTTGCTCCGGTATCTGGCTATAAAAAACCAGCTGGGTCAGACTCCAGAAAGAGAAAGTGCCACAAAGGAGGCTTCACTTAGGAACTAAACCAACAATTAGCACAAGAATATAATTAAACGAAAGACAGTAATTAAGGAAAAATATGACAGGTAATATACGATGAGATAACCATGGGACTATTCAGATAACCAGGTTACAACCCGTAAACCAAACAAGGACCGGGGTTGTAACCCTTCGTCTGAACAGAACTTGGTTTCTTCCACCATTTATCGGCAAGATAAAATAAGAAAATAGGTCATGTCACAATCTTGTACAGGATCAAGACAAGACTAGACTGATTATTCCTATCCAACAATTACGACCAAGCAATAAGTACGGCTTGATACTTAACTAACTAGGGTTATCACAAGCCTTAGTTACTAGCAAGATGCAGTGAGATTGTTCTACAGCCACAAGCCTTGCAGACCATCCAGGTTATCCAGGTCGAATATGAGTACAATAAGGGTGCAATACATGACAGTGTGCTAGAAATGTGCCCTACTCGACGGCAGGCTACAGATCCCAAGTGGGGCGCCCAGATAACGGGATTGCCTGTAGCTGGAAAATCTCTTCATGACTACTGGATTATTCTAGTTGATAGCCTTAGTCGATTTCAGTGGGTACCCCTGACCGTGGTACTCAGGTGTCCCCGTCCTAGACATGATGCAGGACAAGACGGGTTCATTTGTACAAGCACAATCGTCTATGGTGTCCAGGTTATTAAATCTTGTCATATTAGGTTAGCCGTCGCAACAGCATTTCGAGAAATATCATGTCAGGTTTATCATGTCAAGAGTGTGCCACGGCGGGCCACTATCAAGAATTATCATGTCAAGTTTTTCATGTCAAGTTATCATATCAAGTTTACTTGTCAGGAGTGCGCCACGTCGGGCCACTATCATGTCATGTCATTTGTCAAAAGTGTACCACAACGGGTCACCATCGTGTCAGGGAACATATTAAATTAATGGCACAAGCATACAAGTGGTAATTAAATATTAGCTGAGGAAGGGCTGTGGGGGACTCATACGGCTCAGGAAAATTTACATGCGGCCAGCAAGTCACTATCAATCATAATATAATTGTAAAGACAAATAAGACAAAAGATAGTGGGACCCACAATTAATGCAAGTATACCATGCGGCCAAATGCAATATTGGCCTAGCACTAATGCATGCAAATACATGCAAAGTTGCCAAGCTATTAATTAAATGCACAAGCATGCAAGCCTTGCTTGCATGTAAAATAATATTGTTGACGCAAGCAAAATGCATGCGGCCAGGTGAGCAGGTGGTTAGCCATGTGCATTAAATATAAGCTAAAGCATATAATATATATAATACATTTGTAAGCAATCATGCGGCTCAATGGCCAACTTTGAGCCGCATATACTAAAGCACATAGTGTAGGCTAATGATATAATATATAATATAATATATATGCATGCCACTAACAATTGTCTTAAATAATGCATGCAACAATGCATTATATAATGCATACAACTAGATGCATTTATGCCTGTACGTGAACTTGCATTAAATAATGCTTGCCACAAATGCATTATATAATGCATTAAATGCAAGCAATGCATTAAGCTATGGATGCTAAGTAACTAAACAATTACAGGCTAGCAAGCATTAGTATAATGCATGCAATTACCTCATGCGGCTGACTTGCTCCTATATGCAGCTCATTAATTGCTACACTGCATGCGGCCATAAATCAAATAGTCATGCGGCCAAGCATTTAAAGGCCATGCTGCCAAATAGCTTGCACAGGCCAAGTAAACACAACTAAGACCAAGCAATAAGTGCTAGTAAGCATTAAATGCTAGTAAGCATTAAATGCCACAATCCTGCCATTAACCAAAGGCCACTCGGCCAACTATGCTAAAGCATAATAATTAATGCTAAAGCATTAATAAAGGCTAAGGCATAATAATTAATGCTAAAGCATTAATTAATTAAATAAAGACCATGCAATAAATTAATGCATATAATAGGTCAGGCAATTGCTTATGTAGCCAAGTAACTTGCTTTTATGCATATGCGGCTCAGCAAATGTGCCAATGGCCTATGTGGCCAGGCAATAAATGGTAGCCATGCGGCTCAGGCAAGTTCCATGCAAATGCATGCAAGTTTGCAAGCAACTAAATTAAAAGGGCCATGCAACAATTAAATACTCATGCGGCTAGCAAGCTAAAAATGCTCATACGGCCAAAGTGCAATTAGTGGCTCCCATAGAGAACATGTCCACGAAAAACACCATGGCCTCCATGCTCCTCCAAACTATAATAGAAAACTAAATCCAGACTCCTGTAGGTCAAATTTGGATAAAATGGAATTCTCTACAACATGGAACCATCAACTAACAAAAATATGCAAGTTTGATAGATCAAAATTCATGGAAACCGAAAATACCACAAAACTAGATCTACAAGAAATTAACCATGGAAATGAAAAATGCTAAGTACTAAAGTGGGTTAGAAACATATGAGGAAGACAGTGGAATAATAAAAATGGGTTTCCTCCTTGAAGCAAGATGCACTTGCCTAAGCTCTCCACTCTCTCCGGTTGGTGGAGAAGTAATGGTGGGGAAGAAGAAAGTTAATATGGAGAGAGAAATATTTGGTGGAATATTTAATGAAGAGGGTGGTGGTAGGTGGGAGTGGTTTTCCAACAAAATCGAACCAAGCCAACAAGCCGAACCGAACCAAGATGAACCAATCAATGAAATGCCAAAATAAATCAAGCAGGAAAACATGCAATACAGGTCAAAATACATACACATATTCCAAATACGTAATACGAGATATGGGCATTACACTATTTTCATTCTCGGGATAAGTGTGTTGGTACCGCACCAGTCTCAACCCACATTTATTTATTTCTTCTTTTACGTTGTTGTTTTGTTTCTGATGTTGTGTTGTTCACCTCCAGCTTCCTTGTATACTTGCTATTTGGGGTTCTGACCCCATTAGTTTTGTTTGGCCAAATTTACCGTTGGAGCCTGAGAATTCTTCCTACCTTTACCTGGATGACCCGCCAACTTAGATTCGTGGTTCTGCCTCGTGAGTGGGTTTCCTTTTCTTACCACTCGTAGTTCTTTTATTTTGGTGGTGTTAGCTAGGACGTGTATTAGCCCTATTATTTCGAGACTTCTTACTTCGATCAACATGATATATGAGCTAGAGTGATATAATGATCATGTATATTGATACTTTGCTAGTGTAGCATTTTGTATTCACTAGCTTCATGATCATGTATATATTGTATTTTGGGATGTCTCTTTACTTTCATGTTTGATATACTCTTGATATTTGTTCTTGATGGATTGATATAGGATTTGTTTGACCATAGAAATAGTAAGTGGCATGCTAGAGTCCTCCCGCTTCTCTTCTAGACAACCGTGACCGCATCTCGGGGTACTGGTGTACACGATTATACGTAGCTGGCTTTGCTTCACCCCTCTCTCCAGTATTCTGGTTCTGGGGAGTAACAAAGTATCAACTTGGTATTGATTGACAATCAATTCCAATAGATACATAGTTGTTCCGCAATATTTACTTTCTAATGAAGACTTATGCAAAGATGGATACACATACTATTCAATATGGACAATACATAAAATATTAATAAAAAATAGTACAAGTATCAACTCAGTTTCGATTGATATAATTAATTCTAATTCGGTAGATAAAGTAGTATATGTATTTGACTCTGTATTGGTATCTCACATTAAATCCTAAACACTTCATACCCATGCAATGGATGGCTCGGAATAGTAACAAACTTTATTTCTTTCTTAATTGCATTACCTAGGATTATCCGTGTTCTGCTTATATGGAGTATCATAAGTTCTCATCAAATATGTATAGTATTTATTATTGACTATAATAAGAAGCACTATGATAATGTAAAACTAAGAAAAGTAATTAGTTGCACGTAATAAAAGAGTCATGGGACGTCACATCATCATTTCCAAGTATGGGGGGGCATCCATAGGGTCATTGCCAAGTCAAGACTACTAATTTTAGCCTCGCCTTAAAAAGTCAATTGGTATTGGCAAAATTAGTGAAGTAACTCTTATAGACCCAAAGGGTCGATGTTGGCTAGTCGGTATCAGGCACTTCATATTTCAATGGATCTAATATTTGTGTATATATGGATGTTTTTCTTTCTAGTATTATCTCTCTTTTTATTATATATGTTGATTTTACAAAACCAATAAACAAGTATATTAAAAAGAAATATAATACATGAAAGTAACTGTTGGACCAAACTAGTCACATTGAACCTAATTTTAATAATCAACAAAATAATAATCCGATATGATTCAACACGGTACACGATCGCTACTACATCACTAAAGCCTGGAAGTTACTTGGATTCGAGAAAGTATGTTTGAGTCTGTAATCTTTTGTTTTTTTTGTTTTTGAGTCTAGGAAATTGTAAAACGAGTCGTATTTGGCAAATAGAGATTTCCACATTTCCTTCCTTAGTCCACTCAAAACCAGTCCCAAAATCCAATCCAAATAGTCCACATACTCAAAATCCAATCCAAATAGTCCACATACTCAAAATCAAATTAGACCAACATTCTGGAAACAGACCACCCGAAGTTATGACGAACTTGGTCTCAAATCGAAATCGGACCAAACTCCGTCAACCTGATTTGGTCTTCTGGATAATTGGTCTTCCACCTGACCAGGAGCTTAACGTTCGAATTTTTGAACGTTGGGGGCAGAACTTTGTCCGAACTCATCCCTTCAGCATCCTATAAATAAACCCTCTCCTCTCCATTTTCATCAACTCAATTCATACTCAATCTTCTCTCTACTTTCATACATTTCCTTCATAGCTCAAAAAAATTTTATCTGCAAAGAAATAGCTTCCAACCCTCTGTGTGCCTAGTTCGAGTCGGTTAGAAGTTATTAGAGTTGTACGAAAGCTTTGAAAATTTCAAGCTCATTCTTTCTTTAAAGGAGTGTAAATTCAGCATGCTCTTCGAATCAAAGCACGAGTTGTAACGAAGTTGCAAGTCTTCGGATCAAAGCTTGCATTTCTCAAGATAGTGGATTCAACACCGAGCACGAGTTCTCGGGACTGGAATATTCCTTTCAGAGGGAGATGAGTATAAAATCTCGGTGTCATCTGATTGCTCTCATTGCTTTATTTGCTTGCAAGCTTTTACATTCTGCACACTTTATTTATTGCTTGCAAAATATTCAGTTATATCTAGCCATACACATATTTTAGTTGGTAATTACTAACACAAACTATATTCACCCCTTCTACGGTTGTCCTCAATTGGTATCAGAGCGGGTTCTCTGTTACAGGCTTTATATCCTAAGTGTTTTACACATGGCAACTGTAAAATCCATCTTCACTGGTGAAGGTCAATCCGCAAATAGGCCCCATCTATTTGATGGTACCAACTACACTTACTGGAAAACATGTATGACTTTCTATCTCAGATCACTAGATTTTAACATTTGATCAATAGTCGAAAAAGGCTATAAAAAGCCCCCTAGAATTGTTGTTGATGGCAATCTCATTGAAAAGCCTAAGGATAAGTAAGCTAATCTAGAAAAGAAACTGTCTAGATGCTAGAGCTGTAAATGCTTTATTTTATGCTTTAGATAGTATTGGGTTTAATAGAATATCTACATGCACAACTTCATACTAGATCGGGAGACTTCTTGAGGTAACTCATGAAGGAATTTCACAAGTGAAGGGATCTAAAAGATAAGTAGACTCATTGATTTCAGATGAAGCCAAATGAGACTATTATACAAATGTTTAATCCACTTGCTTCTCTTGAAAAGGTCTATAGTAATCATGAAAATATTTGCAGGGTGCTAAGGGGACTCACCAAGAATTGCAACCCGAAAGCAACCGCAATCATCGAAGGAAATGACCTTACAACAATGACTACAGAGACTCTCGTGGGGAGATTGATGACACATGAGCAAGACCTCATGGATCTTGAAGAGTCAACTTCCAAAGAAAACACCATCGCATTCAAGGCACAACACAAGAAGGTCTCCAATGATGAAATCGAAGACGATGACTCTGATAATGAGGAACAGGCTTTAATGATCAGGAATTTCAAAAAAAACTTGAAATTTAACTAAAAGAAGAAAAGCATCTAGACAACAACGATGAAGATCCAGTATGCTACGGTTGCAAGAAGATAGGTCACATAAAGGAGGACTGTCCAGCTGCGAAGAAGACGAACCGGTATGAACGTTCAAGCAAAAGACCGTCTTCTAAAAAAATATACAAATACGAGCATATGGCATAAAAGTGAAGCAAATGATTTTGATGAAGAAGAAGAATCTCGTGATATCGCAAACGTCTACTTAATGGAACTTACAGATAATGTAATAACTAATCCCCTATATGAAGACTTTACCTTTGACGAACTTTCAAATGCCTTTAGATCTTCTTGACGAGCATAAAAAGGTCTTAGATAAGTGCAAGCATGCTAGGAAGGAAATAAAAGAGCATAAGCTTGAGATTGAGAGATTTTCTTCTGTATTGAATGATATAAAGGAAGCACCAGTCACTAGTAACACGGAACACACTTCTGCTTTGAAATTGAGATTGCGTGAGGCATTAAAAATGTTGAAAACATGACAAAGGAGAATGCAAAACTCAATGATATGTATGAGGCAGAAAAGAAGAAATACAATCTAGCTACACAAATAATAGGTTCACTCACGGCTCGATATTAAGAAGTGTATGACACCTCTAAAAGTTAGAGATCATATTAGGAAAGCAGATAATGCAGCTTACTACTTAGACTAATACTAGTCACATTGTCACACACAAGACACTGTCCAAGAAAGCTAGCAAGACACATGTCACACATAATCATGCTTTCTTTTATAGATATCCACGGAAGGCACAACATACTCATTCTTATATTACTACTTAAACTTTTGCACCAAACACTAACACCTTTCCAACTTGTCACCATTGTGGTCGACAAGGACACATCTTACGACAGTGTAGAGTTAGAACATTGGTAGATATGAATATACTTATATGGGTACTAAAAGCTAACATCACAGCCCCAAAGAAAGTAGGTACCGAAGGTCACATCTTCAACTTGTATTGTAGGAGGGACAACCCTCTCATGTTGATGGATTTTCGATAGTGGTTGCTCGTGACACATGACCGGTGATGCCAACCTTTTTGCAACGCTATCGATGAAGAAAAAAGAATTTTTCTCCTTCGACAACAATCTGAAAGTGTATATTATAGGTAACGACAACATTGGTAAGTCTCCATATCTTGTATAAAGGATGTTTGTCTAGTAACTGAATTAAAACATAACCTACTCAACATTAGTCATCTAGTTGATCATGGCTATGGTATTCATTTCTTGAAAGACAAGTGTTCCATATATGACAGATCATTTAGTGAAGTTATCTTTGAAGGTACTAGAGAGAATAATATTTATGTTTTCTATATGCGAGAAGATACTAATAATGCAGACATATGTCTTTATGCCAATAAAGATGAAAGCTGGTTATGGTATATGCCTATAGGACGTGCCAACATGAATACTATTGCAAGCCTATCATCAAAGAATCTGGTAAGAGGTCTGTCGGACATAACATTCAAGAAAGATATAGTATCCGTGGACTGTGAAAAGAATAAGGCTACCAAATCTTTCTTTAAATCTATAAACATTGTAAGGACCTCAAGATCCCTTCAATTACTGCATATGGATTTATTTGGACCTGGCCGAATCGCCAGTCTTGGTGGAAAGCTATATGCATATATAATTGTTGATAATTTTTTAGATATACATGGGTATACTTTCTTGCAAATAAAAGTGATGCATTTTTTTGAATTTATTTGTTTATGTAAAAAGGTTCAAAATGAACAAGGCTTCATGATTACTCGAATCCGAAGTGATCATGGTGACGAATTTGAAAATAATGATTTTAAAACTTATTGTGATTCAAATGGTAATACTCATGAGTTTTTGTGCCCTAGAACTCCTCAACAAAATGGTGTTGTGGAGCGAAAGAATAGGACTCTTGGTGGTATGGCCAGAATCATGTTAAATCTGTTTGTCAATACAGCAGGCCACATTTTGAATAGGGTTTTAATTCGACCATTCTCGAAAAAGACCCGTTACGAACTCTGGTTTAGTAGACATCCATCTATTTTATATTTTAGAGTTTTTGGATGCAGATGCTTTATTTTGAATACCAAGGATAACTTGGGTAAATTCGATTCTAAAGCTGATGAAGGTATTATTTTCAGATATCCTGCTAAAAGTAAGGGTTATAGAGTTTTCAACAAAAAAACTATGATTGTTGAAGAATAACATTACATTTGATAAGCTTAACAGTATAATGTCTAGTGATAGCGATGATGAAGATGTCGACATAACATCAAGCAAAGCACCTGAAGATGCTACCATTACAAGTTATCTAGAAAGTCTATCAAAGAAGATAAGGTTCATGGTTGATCATCCAGAAGACTTGGTCATAGGTGAGGTATCAAAAGGAGTAAGTACTCGTTCTGTAACTAGAGATGTCATTGCAAATGTAGCATTTATTTCTCAAATAGAACCTAAGAACATTGAAGAGGCTATTTATGATGTGTTTTAGATTTCGGCTTGCAAGAGGAACATAACCAATTCGAGAGAAACCAAGTCTGAAAATTAGTTCCTAGACCTAATGGTTCTTATATAAATGGTACCAAATGGGTTCTCCGAAATAAACTCAATAAGGATGGACAAGTCACACGTAACAAAGCTCATCTCGTTGCTCAGGGTTATAATCAAGAATAATGAATTGATTATGACGAGACATATGCTCATGTTGAGAGACTAGAGTATATTCTAATGTTTTGTGCGTTTGTGAATTTTCATGATTTCAAATTATTTCAAATTGATGTTAAAAGTAATTTTTAAAATGGTTTTATAAAAGAAAATAGCTCAACCCCCTGGTTTTGAAGATTCAAGATTTCACAAATTACGTTATCAAGTTACTAAAGGCTTTGTATAGACTCAAACAAGCACAATGTGCTTGGTATGATCGCCTTAGTTCCTTTCTAAAGGTTTTTCAAAAGGCAAGGTTGACACAACACTGTCTATAAAAGCACAATATAACACAAATTTGTCAGTGCAAATTTATATTGATAATATTATATTTGGGTCTACCAATGAACAAATGTGCAAAGAGTATGCAAAGTGTACGCATAGTGAATTTGAAATGAGCATGATGGGAGAACTCAACTTCTTTCTTGGCTTGCAAATAAGGCAAAATTCACAAGGAATATTCATCAATAATGCAAAGTACATAAAAGAATTGATGAAGAAATTCGATCTCGATAATGTCAAACCAGTCGGCACTCTAATGGCTACCTCAACAAAGCTTGATCTGGATGAAAATAGCAAACTTGTTGACCAACATAAGTATCAAGGTATGATAGTTAGTTTATCATATTTAACTACTAGTCGTCCTGATATTATGTTTAGCGTTTGACTGTGTGCTTGACATCAGGCTAATCCTAAGGAATCACATTTGTGTGCAGTTCAACATATCTTTCGATACCTTAAAGGCACTTCGTCGGTAGGCCTATGGTATCCCAAAAGTACATATTTTGACCGACTATATTATTCAGATGCTGACTTTGCTGGATGCAAAGTCGATTGAAAAAGTATAAGTGGCACTTGCCATTTCTTAGGAAAAGCTTTAATCTCTTCGTTTAGTATGAAGCAAAACTCTGTTGTATTATCAACTACCGAAGCTGAGTATATCGCATTGGGACATTGTTGTGCATAGATTTTGTGGATAAAACAAACCTTAGAAGATTATAATCTAAGTTACACAAATATTCATATTTATTGCGATAACTCAAGTGCTATTAACTTGACAAAAAACACAATATGTCTCTACGTGATCAAGAAAAACAATTTTTGAGAAGCAATATTTGTTGTTAAACAAAAATTGTATAAAGTACTCTACCAAATCATTAGTCTATATAATTTGTATTATCTTAGATTAGTTGTAGGGGCCGAATCCTAGCTATCGGTGATCCGAAGACGCTTAAGCACTGTGTCGCTTAGAGCTATTTATGTCCGGTTGACATAAGGTTCCTTTCGGCTTGTACCCAAAACAAGTTCAACTAATAAATAATAATATGACAAATGACTAGATGCAACTTTCATTATCAAATAACACTGACATCCAAAATTCCTAATTCTCGACTAATGAAGTTGAAACGATCCTCAACTAGTGGTTTAGTAAAAATGTTTGCAAGTTGATGTTCAATGTCAACAAACTCTAAGCAAATATCTCCGTGTTGTTACGTGATCACCAACAACACGGAGATATTTTCGTAGAGTTTGCTGACATTGAACATCAACTTGCAAACATTTTTACTAAACCACTAGTTGAGGATCGTTTCAACTTCATTCGTCGAGAATTAGGAATTTTGGATGTCAATGTTGTTTGATAATGAAAGTTGCATCTAGTCATTTGTCATATTATTACTTATTAGTTGAACTTATTTTGGGTACAAGCCGAAAGGACCCTTATGTCAACCGGGCATAAATAGTTCTAAGCGACATGGTACTTAAGCGTCTTCGGACCACCGCTAGCTAGGATCCGGCCCCTACAACTAATCCAAGATAATACAAATTATATAGACTAATGATTTGGTAGAGTACTTTATACAATTCTTGTTTATCAACAAATATTGCTTCTCAAAAATTGTTTTTCTTGATCTAATATTTCTTTCCTCTCTTTCTTTTTTTGCACTCTGTGGTTCTGTGCCCTTATACTGCAATAATGTCTACATTTCTTTTACTATACTCCATACTATGATATTGTATCTCTCTTCACTTTTTATGTTTTAAGGTTCATCGCTGCTACTATACTATGTTACGGGGGAGCAATTTAATTTTGAATAAATGACAAAGGGGGAGATATGATATATACACACAATATTGTGGATGAGCTATTGCAATTTTTCAAACAATTATTCAACCGTGCCTAAGTATGAATATATGCCTATAGGACATGCCAACATGAATACTATTGCAAGCCTATCATCAAAGAATCTGGTAAGAGGTCTGCCGGACATAACATTCAAGAAAGATATAATATCCGCTGACTGTGAAAAGAATAAGGATACCAAAACTTTCTTTAAATCTATAAACATTGTAAGTACCTCAAGACCCCTTCAATTACTGCATATGGATTTATTTGGACCTGGCCGAATCGCTAGTCTTGGTGAGAAGCAATATGCATATATAATTGTTAATAATTTTCTAGATATACATGGGTATACTTTCTTGCAAATAAAAGTGATGTATTTTTTGAATTTGTTTGTTTATGTAAAAAGGTTCAAAATGAAAAAGGCTTCATGTTTACTCGAATCCGAAGTGATCATAGTGGCAAATTTGAAAATACTGATTTTAAAACTTATTGTGATTCAAATGGTAATACTCCTAAGTTTTCGTGTCCGAGGACTCCTCAACAAAATGGTGTTGTGGAGCAAAAGAATAGGACTCTTGGTGGTATGGCCAGAGTCATGTTAAATCTGTTTGGCCTTCCAAAATATTTTTGTGCAAAAGTTGTCAATACAGCATGCCACATTTTGAATAGGGTTTTAATTCGACCGATCTCGAAGACGACCCCTTATGAACTTTTGTTTAGTAAATATCCATCTATTTCATATTTTAGAGTTTTTGGATGTAGATGCTTTATTTTGAATACCAAAGATAACTTGGGTAAATTCGATTCTAAAGTTGATAAAGGTATTATTTTCAGATATGCTGCTAAAAGTAAGGGTTATAGTGTTTTCAACAAAAATCTATAATTGTTGAAGAATAACGTTACATTTGATAAGTTTAACAGTATAATGTCTAGTGATAGCGATGATGAAGATGTCGACATAACATCTAGCAAAGCACCTGAAGATGCTACCGTTACAAGTTATCTAGAAAGTCTATCAAAGGAGATAAGGTTCATGGTTGATTATCCAGAAGACTTGGTCATAGGTGAGGTATCAAAAGGAGTACGTACTCGTTCTGCAACTAGAGATGTCATTGCAAATGTAGCATTTATTTCTCAAATAGAACCTAAGAACGTTGAAGAGGCTTTTTATGATGTGTTTTAGATTTCGGCTTGCAAGAGGAACATAACCAATTCGAGAGAAACCAAGTCTGGAAATTAGTTCCTAGACCTAATGGTTCTTATATAATGGTGCAAAATGGGTATTCCGAAATAAACTCAATAAGATGGACAAGGCACACGTAACAAAACTCATCATGTTGCTCAAGGTTATAATCAAGAAGAATGAATTGATTATGACGAGACATATGCCTCCTGTTGAGAGACTAGAGTATATTCTAATGTTTTGTGCGTTTGCGAATTTTCATGATTTCAAATTATTTGAAATTGATGTTAAAAGTACTTTTAAAATGGTTTTATAAAAGAAGATAGCTCAACCCCCTGATTTTGAAGATTCAAGATTTTGCAAATTATGTTATCAAGTTACGAAAGGCTCCGTATGGACTCAAACAAGCTCAATGTGCTTGGTTCGCCTCAGTTCCTTTCTAAATGTTTTTCAAAAGGCAAGGTTGACACAACACTGTTTATAAAAGCACAATATAACACAATTTTGTCAGTGCAAATTTATATTGATAATATTATATTTGGGTCTACCAATGAACAAATGTGCAAAGAGTATGCAAAGTGTACGCATAGTGAATATGAAATGAGCATGATGGGAGAACTCAACTTTTTCCTTAGCTTGCAAATAAGGCAAAATTCACAAGGAATATTCATCAATTAAGCAAAGTACATAAAGGAATTGCTGAAGAAATTTGATCACGATAATGTCAAACCAATCGACACTCTAATGGCTACCTCAACAAAGCTTGACCTGGATGAAAATGGCAAACTTGTTGACCAACATAAGTATCGAGGTATGATAGTTAGTTTATTATATTTAACTACTAGTCGTCCTGATATTATGTTTAGCGTTTGACTGTGTGCTTAACATTAGGCTAATCCTAAGGAATCGCATTTGTGCGCAGTTCAACATATCTTTCGATACCTTAAAGGCACTTCGTCGGTAGGCCTATGGTATCCCAAAAGTATATCTTTTGACCTACTCTTTTATTAAGATGCTGACTTTGCTGGATGCAAAGTCGATTGAAAAAGTATAAGTGGCACTTGCCATTTCTTGGGAAAAGTTTTAATCTCTTGGTTTAGTATGAAGCAAAACTCTGTTGTATTATCAACAACCGAAGCTAAGTATATCGCAATGGGACGTTGTTGTGCACAGATTTTGTGGATGAAACAAACCTTAGCAGATTTTAATCTAAGTTACACAAATATTTATATTTATTGCGATAACTCAAGTGCTATTAACTTGACAAAAAACCTAATATGTCACTCACGTACTAAACACATAGAGATGTATCATCATTTTCTACGTGATCACCAACAACACGGAGATATTTGCTTAGAGTTTGTTGACATTGAACATCAACTTGCAAACATTATTACTAAACCACTAGTTGAGGATCGTTTCAACTTCTTTCGTCGAGAATTAGGAATTTTGGATGTCAATGTTGTTTGATAATGAAAGTTGCATCTAGTCATTTGTCATATTAGTATTATTAGTTGAACTTGTTTTGGGTACAAGCCGAAAGGACCCTTATGTCAACCGGGCATAAATAGCTCTAAGCAACATGGTACTTAAGCATCTTCGGACCACCGCTAGCTAGGATCCGACCCTACAACTAATCCAAGATAATACAAATTATATAGACTAATGATTTGGTAGAGTAATTTATACAATTCTTGTTTATCAACAAACATTGCTTCTCAAAAATTGTTTTTCTTGATCTAATATTTCTTTCCTCTCTCTTTTTTTTTTTGCACTCTGTGGTTCTGTGCCCTTATACTTCAATAATGTCTACATTTCTTTTACTATATTCCATACTGTGATATTGTATCTCTCTTCACTTTTTATGTTTTAAGGTTCATCGCTGCTACCCTACTATGTTACTGGGAGCAATTTAATTTTGAATAAATGACAAAGGGGGAGATATGATACATACGCACAATATTATGGATGAGCTATTGCAATTTTTGAAACAATTATTCAACCGTGCCTAAGTATGAATGTATTCCTATAGGACATGCCAACATGAATACGATTGCAAGCCTATTATCAAAGAATCTGGTAAGAGGTCTGCCGGACATAATATTCAAGAAAGAAATAGTATCCGCTGACTGTGAAAAGAATAAGGCTACCAAATCTTCCTTTAAATCTATAAACATTGTAAGTACCTCAAGACCCCTTCAATTATTGCATATGGATTTATTTGGACCTGGCCGAATCGCCAGTCTTGGTGGGAAGCTATATGCATATATAATTGTTAATAATTTTCTAGATATACATGGGTATACTTTCTTGCAAATAAAAGTGATGTATTTTTTGAATTTGTTTGTTTATGTAAAAAGGTTCAAAATAAAAAAGGCTTCATGATTACTCGAATCCGAAGTGATCATGGTGGCGAATTTAAAAATACTGATTTTCAAACTTATTATGATTCAAATGGTAATACTCATGAGTTTTTGTGTCCTAGAACTCCTCAACAAAATGGTGTTGTGGAGCGAAAGAATAGGACTCCTGGTGGTATGGCCAGAGTCATGTTAAATCTGTTTGGCCTTCCAAAATATTTTTGTGCGAAAGTTGTCAATACATCATGCCACATTTTGAATAGGGTTTTAATTCGACCGATCTCGAAGAATACCCCTTATGAACTTTGGTTTAGTAGATATCCATCTGTTTCATATTTTACAGTTTTTGGATGTAGATGCTTTATTTTGAATACCAAGGATAACTTGGATAAATTCGATTCTAAAGCTGATGAAGGTATTATTTTCAGATATGCTGCTAAAAGTAAGTGTTATAGAGTTTTCAACAAAAAATTTATGATTGTTGAAGAATAACGTTACATTTGATAAGCTTAACAGTATAATGTCTAGTGATAGCGACGATGAAGATGTCGACATAACATCTAGCAAAGCACCTGAAGATGCTACCTTTACAAGTTATCTAGAAAGTCTATCAAAGAAGATAAGGTTCATGGTTGATCATCCAGAAGACTTGGTCATAGGTGAGGTATCAAAAGGAGTAAGTACTCCTTCTGCAACTAGAGATGTCATTGCAAAAGTAGCATTTATTTCTCAAATAGAACCTAAGAACGTTGAAGAGGCTTTTTATGATGTGTTTTAGATTTCGGCTTACAAGAGGAACATAACCAATTTGAGAGAAACCAAGTCTGGAAAGTTCCTAGACCTAATGGTTCTTATATAAATGGTACCAAATGGGTGTTTCGAAATAAACTCAATAAGGATGGACAAGTCACACGTAATAAAACTCATCCCGTTGCTCAGGGTTATAATCAAGAGAATGAATTGATTATGACGAGACATATGCCTCCTGTTGAGAGACTAGAGTATATTCTAATGTTTTGTGCGTTTGCAAATTTTATGATTTCAAATTATTTCAAATTGATGTTAAAAGTACTTTTAAAATGGTTTTATAAAAGAAGATAGCTCAACCCCGTGGTTTTGAACATTCAAGATTTCGCAAATTACGTTATCAAGTTACGAAAGGCTCTGTATGGACTCAAACAAGCTCAACGTGCTTGGTATGATCTCCTTAGTTCCTTTCTAAAGGTTTTTCAAAAGGCAAGGTTGACACAACACTGTTTATAAAAGCACAATATAACACAATTTTGTCAGTACAAATTTATATTGATAATACTATATTTGGGTCTACCAATGAACAAATGTGCAAAGAGTATGCAAAGTGTACGCAGAGTGAATTTGAAATGAGCATGATGGGAGAACTCAACTTCTTCCTTGGCTTGCAAATAAGGCAAAATTCATAAGGAATATTCATCAATTAAGCAAAGTACATAAAGGAATTGTTGAAGAAATTCGATCTCGATAATGTCAAACCAATCGGTATTCTAATGGCTACCTCAACAAAGCTTGACCTGGATGAAAATGGCAAACTTGTTTACCCTCATAAGTATCGAAGGTATGATAGTTATTTTATTATATTTAACTACTAGTCGTCCTGATATTATGTTTAGCGTTTGACTGTGTGCTTGACATCAGGCTAATCCTAAGGAATCACATTTGTGCGCAGTTCAGCATATCTTTCGATACCTTAAAGGCACTTCGTCGGTAGGCCTATGGTATCCCAAAAGTACATCTTTTGACCTACTCTTTTATTCAGATGCTGACTTTGCTGTATGCAAAGTCGATTGAAAAAGTATAAGTGGCACTTGCCATTTCTTGGGAAAAGCTTTAATCTCTTGGTTTAGTATGAAGCAAAACTCTGTTGTATTATCAACTACCGAAGCTGAGTATATCGTAATGGGACGTTGTTGTGCACAGATTTTGTGGATAAAATAAACCTTAGAAGATTATAATCTAAGATACACAAATATTCATATTTATTGTGATAACTCAAGTGCTATTAACTTGATAAAAAATCCAATATATCACTCACATACTAAACATATAGAGATGCATCATCATTTTCTACGTGATCACCAACAACACGGAGATATTTGCTTAGAGTTTGTTCACATTGAACATCAACTTGCAATCATTTTTACTAAACCACTAGTTGAGGATCGTTTCAACTTCATTCGTCGAGAATTAGAAATTTTGGATGTCAATGTTGTTTGATAATGAAAGTTGCATCTAGTCATTTGTCATATTAGTATTTATTAGTTGAACTTGTTTTGGGTACAAGCCGAAAGGACCCTTATGTCAACCGGGCGTAAATAGCTCTAAGCGACACGGTACTTAAGCGTCTTCGGACCAATCCAAGATAATAAAAATTATATAGACTAATGATTTGGTAGAGTACTTTATACAATTCTTGTTTATCAACAAACATTGCTTCTCAAAAATTGTTTTCTTGATCTAATATATTCTTTCCTCTCTTTCTTTTCTTGCACTCTATGGTTCTGTGCCCTTATACTGCAATAATGTCTACATTTCTTTTACTATACTCCATACTGTGATATTGTATCACTCTTCACTTTTTATGTTTTAAGGTTCATCGCTGCTACCCTACTATGTTACAGGGGAGCAATTTAATTTTGAATAAATGACAAAGGGGGAGATATGATATATACGCACAATATTGTGGATGAGCTATTGCAATTTTTCAAACAATTATTCAACCATGCCTAAGTATGAATATTGGCGTATCTATCATTGTTTGTCATTTATCAAAATAGGAAAGATTGTTGGACCAAATTGGTCACATCGATCCTGATTTTAATAATCGACAAAACAATACTCCGATGTGGTTCTACACGGCACACTATCGTTTTATCGCTGCTACATCACTGAAGATCGCTACATCACTGAAACCTTGATGTTACTTGGATTCGAGAATTCGAGAAAGATATTTGACTCTGTAATCTTTTTTTTAGTCTAGGAAATTGTAAATTGAGTCGTACTTGGCAAATAGAGATTTCCACATTTTCTTCCCTTAGTCCACTAAAAAACCAGTCCAAAAACCCAATCCAAACAGCCAACATAGTCAAAATCAAATTAGACCAACATTTGGAAACATGCCAACCGAACGCGGGCCGAACTCGGTCTCGAACCGAACTCGGACCGTACTCTATCAGCCTGATTTGGTCTTCCTAAATAGTTGTTCTTCTACCTGACCAGGAGTTCAACGTTCAAATTTTTGAAAGTTGGGGACAAAACTCTGCCCGAACTCCGTTCCCTTAACATCCTATAAATAGACCACCTCTCCTCTCCATTTTCATCAACTCAATTCATTCCCAATCTTCTCTCTACTTTCATACATTTCTTTCATAGCTCAAATTTTATTTATCTGCAAAGAAATAACTTCCAACCCTCTACATACCAAGTTCAAGTCGGTTAGTAGTTATTCGAGTTGCACAAAAGCTTAAAAAATTCCAAGATCATTTTTTCTATAAAAGAAGTGTGAATACGACGTCCTCTTCGGATCAAAGCACGAGTTGTAACGAAGTTGCAAGTCTTCGGATCAAAGCTTGCGTTTCACGAGATAGTGGATTCAATACCGAGCAAGAGTTCTCGGGACTGGAATAGTCCTTTCGGAGGGAGATCGGTATAAAATCTCGGTGTCATCTTATTGGTTTATTTACTTGCAAGTTTTTACATTCCGTACACTTTATTTATTGCTTGCAAAATATTCAGTTATATCTAGTCATACACATATTTTAGTTGGTAATTATTGATACGAATTATATTCACCCCACACCCCTCTATAGTTGTCCTCACAAACATGCATACATATATAAATATTGGATAAATTGAGATGTGAATGCATAAGAAGGAATATACCAACCTTCAGAGCCAAATAGATGTTGATATATAGCTCTGATATCATCCTCGCATTCCATGTCGACTCACTCAGCGAAATTTTTGATTAAAACATGTATTATCTAGAAAATTAGAAATAATAAAGATGTAATGAAATCGGTAAACCAATCTACGGTATACTTTACTATGTAATAGAATTAGATGAGTTTTATAATACCTTAGTTCGTGAAAAATACGATCAAGAAAATGACACCCAATTCAAACTTAATCACCAAGGTTGGAAACTGTCCCGATTTTGGTCCACAGGTAAACTAATGCCATACTACCGATATACTATGTGTCATGAATAGGGCAAAGTCCAGCCTTGGGATCTTGGGTTTCGTCCCCGTTCTCGATCTATACTCGTCCAAATTCAATTATACAAGTTGAGTTATGCCCTAAATTACAAGTGCGACTTGTTACGACAAGTTTCCTATCAGTTTGATATGTGTACAAGAAGTTACATTAATTTATCCCTCAGCATCAATTTTATCGATAACATGGACAATACGATACCAAATTTAAAATCAAAACTATACTAACAAGCAATAGATCCTAATGGTCGAGTACATTATAAAAATAAAATAAAAAATTGATAAGGAATCAAGTTTTGAGGTCGAGATCTCCATCGAGCAAGTTGTACTTGCCTCAAAACGATGGTAGAATATGAGCTAGCAATCACAAGGGGCTTGTGGCCTACTTTTTGGTCGGCTCATCGAACACAAACCTCGCTCTATTGCTGGACTTTTCTAAGGAGAACAAGCACAATAGCAAGAAGACAATATGAAAGAATAAATGAGGAGTTAGGGTTTATATAAACCCTCCACCAATGGATTGCTCATCAATCCAAGGCTCACCCTGGGCCAATTCTGACCGCCCAACCCAAATCTAAGGGAGAAAAACTAAAGACAAGCCAAGTCAACCGCTAACTTGGCCAAGAAAATCACAAAAGATACCAGCGATATACTGCTAGTATATTGTTGGCTTAGGGGGAAAAAAGTAGGAAATCCTAGTTTCAAGGTATCATGATCTACATGTGATTCCTAAGCGAGGTCTACGATAGTGCCATGGATCTCTACGAGTCCACAATAGGGGAGGTCTATGATGGCGCCATGGATCTCTTTAAGTCTACGGTAGTATGTAGATTAGTTCATTACACCAAGAAATCTATGAAAATGTTGTTAGTTGCATGTCACTTACTCGATTTACATGTCCATGTATTAGCTCACGAATGATACGCTCATGCAGTAATTGAGGCATGCAAAACGAGAAAACCAAAAAAATCAATAAAGACTAAATCATGCTATCAGTACGATATAATATCAATAGGCAATAACTGTTGACCCAATGATTATATCATATTTTTTAATATGATAAATCAATTAAGTTTAGTATTATATTATCACTAATCCTCATGCAATCACTATAGCATTTTAGTTGTACTTATACCTTTTAGTGATATGTGCTTATTATTTTACATATTAGTGATATGAGTTTATATATTATATAATCATAAATTTAATCAAGTTGCCATAATCAAAAAGGGAAGATTGTTAGCCCAATGATCTAACTATGTTTTTTACTGTGGTTATTCGATTAAGTTTAAAATTTATAATATCACTAATATTCATGCTATCACTATAGTATTTATACTTAAACTCCGCATAATTCTAATGTCCATTAACTTTCTCATACTTGCTACTATGTATATTGCTTCGTTCGTCTAACATGTATTTGCAGAAAAGCAAAAAAGCAAGATCAACATGGACATATGCAATGAAGAAATCATGATGGGCCAAAGACGACGGTACCCACAAGATTTCTCTAAACCGCCCAGTGACATCTCTGGGGCCACGCACTCGGCTGTTCCGCTGAAGAAGCCAAGCCATACCATCATCATTTCAAGACTCTGAAGAAGCCTGCACTTGCTATAGTATATCTAGAGTCTATAATGAGTCTTAGTAATAATTGTAAACAGGAAAAATAGATGACAAAATCGAAAGCTAGGATAGAAAATAACTAGGACCACTTTTAGGCAGTCAGGCGAAAGATCCGACAGATCTCCGCGCACCACCAAAGGATGTTTCGAATGGACCGCAAAAAACCTACTATGAGCTATCGGAATATCCGACTGAAGTCCGTGGAACATCGATTTTTCGACTTGTTACCATTCGGATTCCAACGGTACGATCATGTCCCATAAGTGATCCCAACGACTCTATTTGTAGCCGTTGCACTATGCAAGCGAAAGATCCAATGATATTCCGCGGATGATCGACGGATCTTCCGACTAGGGGTGAGCATATAACGGTTGAAAACCGAAAACCGAACCGAGCCGAACCGAAATATGACAAACGGTTCGGTTTTTCGGTTATCGTTTCGGTTTACGGTTTAAAATTTTGAAAATTTGAAATAACGGTTCGGTTTTCGGTTCTTAATCCGAAAAATCGAACCGAACAAAAAACCGATTTAGATTTAGTAATTTATCAAACTACCCACAATATACATATACTAATGTTTATTAATTCCTAACTGAGCGCACTCACTTCTCCTATTCTATGTCGGTGCTTCTTTGAGCACTCTCTCTATCTACCCTCAATCTATATATACTAATATCTTTCACTCTATGTAATATAACAATTCATAAATACAATAATGTCATATATTTTTTATTTTTTTTAATTTAAATAGGCTCATTTTGCTAAAAACTTGAAGGCCATGCACATTGGTCCATGAAACTGAACCGACCGAAAACCGAACCGAATTAATTCGGTTCGGTTTTGTTCGGTTTTTATAAAAACGGTTCGATTTTCGGTTTTGAGAAATACGGTTTACGGTTATTTCGGTTTTCACATATTCGGTTCGGTTTGAACCGAACCGAACCGATGCTCACCCCTACTTCCGACTGTTGACAGAAAGTTGCTCTTTTGCTCTTTATCTTGCTTTGGTTATATAAATAGCCTTGTTGAACCCCTTCCTTCAAGGTTAATGCATTGAGCCAAAAAAATTCTTATCTACCAAAACCTATCCACAAACAACTCTACCAAAGCTTTCACTTGTCTATCCACAAATTTTGTTAGTGTCCTTGAGTTGTAAAAATGATAACTTCATCTTTGTTGTAAGAAGATCAAAATCATATAGTAAAGAGACTGAAGTGTACAAGCCTTCAGATCAAAGCTGTGTGAAGTCGAAGAGTCTTCGAATCAAAGCTCTCGTGTATTGAGTCGGAGAGCCTTCGGATCAAAGCTCTCGTATAAGAAGTTGGTGAGCCTTTGGGTCAAAGCTCACGTTGTAACTATTTTGACAATAGTGGATCAAAGCCGGAGAGAGGTCCAAGACTGGAGTGCCCCAAGGGAGGATACCAGGATACATCGGGTGTCGGTATCTTTATTGCCTTCTTTTGCACTCTTAATCTTTAAATTGCATATTAGCAAACGTATAGTGCTTGATTAGTGCTTGACCATATTCACCCCCCCCCCCCCCCCTCCCCTCCTCTAGGGTGGTTTCAATAACAAGTAAAACGAAAAATACATAAATGGTATCAAAATACATGAAAGCAATACAAAAAAAACTCAATAAATGCACACGTATATCCATATAAAGATACTGATACCGAAAAATAGGTATTACGTACGTAGACATGGTGGTCAAGCAACTGAAGACGACATGAGATGTGGAGCAGCCTAAGGTATTTGACGTAAGTGACAGTGGGAAACAAAAACTCTATTGTAGGCGACAAGCATGGAATCGAATTGAGGAGCCATGTAAGCAATACATTCTCATTAGACTAGGGAAGAGTTTGTTAGAAATCCAACCCATTTCTAGGTAACGTTGTGGAGTTGCCGGAGAAAGTAGTGGCAAAGACGAATGATCGTTTTCGACAAGTCGTTTAGAGCCAAAAGAACAGCATTATTATAGCGACAGTATATAAACTGCTCCAAATTTCGAGCATGTAATATTCAATTATTTTTGTGTGGATTCTAGGTGATTGATGTTCAAAGTATCTGCTGCACACATTTCTGAATTCCAACATATTGTCCAATTACGTACAAAACTATGTAGTTAGACGAGCAACAAATCATTATGTAGCCAAATTTACTTCTTTACTCGATGCTGTGTGAGAAATAACTGGCACTTGCTCTAAAAACAGGCAGAGCCACAATGCAGTACCCAAAGATACTCTCTTCTTCCATCAGCTGCCAACGAACATGGTCCCTCTTACCTAGCACTTCTTTGTCATAACTTTATTTGGTGCTATTTGTCATTGTTTCCTTATGGTACCTAGTGTTGGTTCTCAACGAGGGGAGGCAAGAAGGAAAGGTTCCAATACAATTCGAGCAATAACACCTCACTAAAATTCAGAAGCAGGCTAATTAGTGTTTGGATTGTAGATTTTATACAAGTTTAGAGTTTATGCCCTAATATATCAAATTGAAAAGATTAGACTCTGAATTTCTATTTTTTGTTTATCTTTTTTCCTCATTATACCGTAAACATGAACAACAACTAACACATGATGGAAATGAGGGTATAGTGGATAAAGAAAATAAAAAACAAAAATATGATCCAAACTTTCTAATTGGACATGTTACGGCTTAAACTCTAAGTTGGTATAATATCCAGGGTCTAAACACTAATTAGCCCATTCGGAAGCTGGAATTAACGCTTTACCAACAAAGAACAGCATGTTGACACAGGTGCTATTACTAACAATTTGTGAAGTCATAACATAAAAATGAAGGGAAAAAAAAAAGTAGGAGGGCTATAAAGTGAGATGCTATTCTATTTTGAAAAAGATGAGTACATTTGCCATCAACCAAGGAAAAATTATTTCTTCAAGCCACTTTATTAGCAAAACTGTATAAATACTCCACCCTCTCCATCCCTACCTTTTCATTATCAGATCATTACTCCCCTAGCGCACAAGACAAAATGAAAGTAATCAGATCATACACTTTATGCTGACATTATTAGATGAAGTCTTCAAGCAATACAAGCATTCTACATAAACCATAACATGCAAAAAAGTTATAGAGAGATCCTTGAGATTCAGCTCAAAAGGCAGAAAAATACGACCCAAGTAGAACATATCAGTCTTAAATGATGTCATTCTCCTTCGTCCCCTTCAAGAATTGACTAAACCATAGAGCTGACGACTTAGGGTGCCTTGAGAGCCCATTTTTGTAGTCGACATAAACAAGGCCAAACCTCTTCGTGTATCCTTGACCCCACTCGAAGTTGTCCAAGAATGACCACGCAAAGTATCCTCGGATATTAGTACCATCCCTGTCTCAAGCGCAAGATGTTATGCTCCAATTCTACCACCAGTATTGGAGTAAAAGCACATTCACAGATGCAACGAATAAATCCTTAAATACAGGCTATTTACACCCTTCTCAACTAAAAGTAATTATCTATCAACATTTTAGATCGTTGTAATGTCGAGTAAGGAATATATATTTCATGTACAAGATGCGATAATTTCATATGAATGAAAATAAGGAGTTCCCGTTTAACCAGGTCATGTAAACGAACAATCATGATGAACTAGCAGACTTCACATGACAGATTGATCAAGGAACTTTCCAATAATATTTAGGACTAGAGGATCTCCAATTATTTTTGTCCCCTCCAAATCCGAAAACTTGTTTGATTGGATAAGAAAGTGAGAAAACGAAAGAGTAAATAATAAATTGATATTTAGTATTAATGTCAAACTATTAATACTAAGTAATGATTGAATAAGAACAATTAATCATCTTAAATATTAGCTAATTAGTAAAAACTAATTAAATATCTTAAATGTTAATTATCTTGTTTACTAATTTGTTACCCTACTTACATAATAATAAAATTATGTAATATTATTCATAATGTTATTAGATTCATTATCAATTTTATTAACTATTATTAATAAGAGCAAAGTAAATAATTATTTTAAATAGTAATAAATTATTTTGTTTACTAATTAGTTAACCTAATTATACTAATAGCTTAACAATAAGTAATGATTATTAAAATATTAACTATGTTACTAATCCATATGTTAATTTATAACTAAATAATATTAATTTTACTAAGAAAAAAGTAATATTAACAAATAATTTATAACTAAATATTACATAATTGTTAATTAGCTTTTTATTATTTATCTTATAACATAAAATAACTTACTATCTTAATTGATGAGCAATAACTAAGCACTATTTATTGCATACTATTAGTTAATTATCTTAATAATTAAGTTATTAACATAACAAGAATTACATATGAATTAGTTCTTTAACATTTATTGCTCTACTAGTTAGGCAAGTTAACATGGCTAATTAAAGGTGTGGCCCGTGTGGGTTTTGCACATCTTCAACCTTCATACTCTTATTTAGGGCCGGTTTGGCTAACGTGAAGTGGGGGATAAATGCCCACTTCACATGAATTTGGGAGTTGGAAGTGCAAAACCACCGCTTGGTTTAGAGGGGGGAGGGGAGCTGGAACTGGAACTGGCCTGCCAGTTACTGTCACGGTAATATGGGGGTTTTGGGTGCTGCCACATCTGGGTTAATTAACACTAATTGTGGCTGGAAATTATGTTTTTTCAATCAATTATTGCTTCACTTTTAAAAAATATATTACTTATTAATTTTTTGTTAAGTAACACTAATTACTTATTAATTTTTTAAAATTTTTTGGAATCCGGCTACAATTACTTGTCAATTAATCAAAAAATCGACTGTATCTATGTAACACTAATTATTTATTAATTTTTTGTTGCTAATTATTTATTAAACAAACTAATAATGAATAAAAAATTAATTATAATTTCAAATATAAATTCTTAATTCTTAATTAGTTAGTAATTAATTATCTTAACTTACTAAAGTAAATATTTAATTTATTAAATTGTTATGTGAATTAATTATAATTTACTATTATTATAATATACTCTTCTACTTCTCACTTTTTACTTTCCTATCTCAACTAACACATTTGGCTAATCTTCCACTTTCTACTTTTCACTTTTCTATCTCAACCAAACACATTTTTTCCTGCCAGGGGGACAAGAAAGTGGATGGATTCCTATATAAAATCTATCATTGAAAGTGCAAATCCAAAAATTTTCACACTTACGATTTACCAAACAGGTCTTTACAGGCCATGTGGGAAACTCGAATTTGGAGGGGACAATGGTAGGGTCCATGGGGGGACATGGACTAGTAAAGTGGAAATCCAGCTCACACTCTCCACCCCAACCAAACCGTGGATGATGTTGTCCACTTTCAAGTCCAAGTGTAAATCCGGCTCCAAATATGGTTTACCAAATAGCTCATAATGGAAAGTAGTTACATATAAGTTCAATTTTCTATTTCTTTTACTTTTGTACCTCGTTTGGTTCGCAGAATCAGAACTTTAGAAAAAGAAAGTCATTAATTTCCAATGTTTGGATGCCAAAGGAAATGAGTAGAAAAGAAAATTGATTCCCAAGAGGAAGGAAAATAGGGGGGAATGGCCGTTCTCCTCACAAATCCAAGGATTCACTTTCCCCCTCTAAGGATTCACATTCTTCCACAGTTTTCTTGACATTACCAAACAGTGGAAAGAAAATTGATTGAATTGCAATTTTCCAAAGGAAAGGAAAGAGCGAAGAATCAGTTTCATTTCCTTTCCTTTCAGCGAACCAAACGAGGCCTTATTGAAAGTGCTAGCGACAAGTTTGGAGTTCACTGAGTCCTTAGGGGTTTAGTTATTCATAATCCTGGTATATATTGGGGTTGTCTATATAAAAGAAGAGTCTATGGTCTCTTTTGTAATCATTTTTTCACAATTAACATTGTGTGTTCTTACACGGGGTACTCCTACTTTTAAATTAATTACACTGACCATCTCCATGTTTTATGTTTATTACACGGGGTACCCAACTTTAAGATAAAATAAAAAGTTATAACACTAACCACCGCTATTTTTAATTTTTTTTCTAAAGGGTGGGGTGGTCAGTATAATTAGTTTAAAAGTAGAGATACCCCGTGTTATAAATCCAAAACTTAGGGGTAGTTAGTGTAAATAACCCTTATTGTTAATATCTTTTGTCCTTCTACAAATCAAAAAATTGTCTCTATCACTTCCTGTTAAAGATAGGTAAACCCTAATTTGTCCTGTTCAGATAAAATTGGTGTTAGACCACTAGTATCCTCACCTATGATTTTGGGCACTTGTATATGAATACACCTCACATCTTCAAAAACCAGGGATTAGCTGTGAAGGAATAAAAAAAAATCTGATAATTATTTAGCGCTCAAAGTAGAACTCAAAAAGTACCTGAAGGGATCTACTTAGATGGTTGACACTGAAGATGAAGAGTTGTGGGTGACGTTATCTCATATAGAAAAGAACAACAAAGATGCCCGCACACATACAAACCCTAATTCAAGAACTAATCAATTTAACACGCAAAATCAGAATTCAGACTTTCAAATGCAGTGAGGACGAGGAAGAATCAAACACAGGGATAGATGAGAAGGAAGACAAAAGTATCAAGCAAAGTCAACATCACAAGGGATCAATTTCATGCAACCATTCCATATTAATAAGGCAAAAACCAATATAACCATGTTCACTAGGACGAACATTACAGAGGAAGTAGATAACTAGATGAACCACTTGGAGACTTGCTTTACAAACTAGGATACAACGACTGTCGGATATATGTTTTGCCAAAGTGAAATGGACAAGCCATGTCCTTACCTGTAAAGCTCATATTTTTTCTGCATTTTTTTATGTTTAATATTAGATATGGTTTGAGCCCATAGCTTAAAGCCCTGTTAACTTAAACCCAATAACCCAACCCATTAGACTAACTACTTGGTCCCCCACTCATTCCTGGTCCTCGCTCAGATCTCATTAAGCGGATCTCTTCCCCACGTATTCCTCTCCCTCTTCCTTTACGTAAACTCTCAGAACCATCTCCTCCCACAGAAACTCTCCTCCACCATTCCAAAAGCTTCCCAAACTCCACACAACTTCCTCCTCTCTCAACCAAACGCAATTCTGTCAGCGCCACCGCGTCTCGCCGCCCCCGTCATTTCTAGACCACTCTTTTTCCCTTTCCGCGCTCTTCCCCGCGTCGCGCCCGCGACAGCGCCAGCTCCCGACCAGCGCTGCCCCGCGCCCGGCGCCCTGCCAGCCGGCCCCGCCCGCGCGCCCGACCAACGCCGTCCCCGCCCGCGCGCGCCAGCCCCCGTGCTGCCCGCGTGTCTCGCGCGATCTCTCCGCGCGTCCGCATGTCCCGTGCGTGCACCCGTGCCCGTTCCCGACCTCTTTGGCGTTCCGACGCTTCGTTCCGAGTCCGAGGCCTCCCCTCGGTGCTCCTTCGTACAAACTTTTGGTAAGTTTCTGTCCCGGAAACCTTCTGTTATTTTGTACAGAACCTATTCCATGTCCCGGCCAATTGGCAGAATGAAGCTCTGCCAATTGGAATAGTTTAGTTTAGTAATAATAATGCTTGGTTAATGGTGTAATAATGTGTAGTTTATTTAATTATGTTGGTTATTAATTATTAGTGTAGAAAAATTATAGGGATTAGATTGATAATGGTTAATTAGTATTAGTACTCTTTATAAGTAAAATTTTGGTCTATAAAGGTTTATATCAAAATGTATTTTTTTATGAATTTTCGGCTTATTAAGAAATATGGTAAATGAGTTCATTAGTAAAAATGGCCTATTATTAATTAGTTTTACCTAAAATATTATTAGTATTTGATTTGTCACTAAAAACTTATGTATATATTTCCTAAAACGTTTTATACCAAAAGTTTTCAATAATTAGAATAAATAATAAAAATGATATTATTTCTATAATGATTTTTATTTGCTAGAATAATTGATTTCGGTAAATAAAATGATTTTTTTGTAATAATAACCGAAAATGTTTTGCTATTAAATTAAATCGTTTTATTAGTATTGATCGGTAAATAATTTCTAAATTAATAAAAATATTTGTTTTGGAAAATCTAAATTCCTTTAAATTACAAGATTGTAAAAATCGCTAGTCGGCCGCTAGTCGGTTCGTGGGGACTACGGATTAATCGGACTACTCGGGGACTACTCGGGGACTAGTCGGATTAGTCGGTTTAGAATTTTAAATGAATATGAACTTTTAATTATCGCAAACTACAGTGCATTTTCTTATTCATTATTTTGCATAAATTTCTATTTCGATAAATATTTAAATAATATGTTAACAACTTACTATTTTGCACGGAGAGTTACAGCCGCAGTAGCAAGCAAAAGCAAAAAAAGTAACAAGCAAAAATTAAAAAAAAGAGCCACAACAACAGTAGCAAAGAGATAACAAAGCAAAAGTAAAAAAAAAAGTAGGCTAGTCACTTTTTTTAAAAATAGAAAAAGGCAGCAACAGAGTAAAGAGTCGACGACGGCAGTCCAGACTAGTACCAATTTAGCTAATTTTTGGATGGACCAGCCCCTAATCGAGTCGACGGTGGCCGACAAGTGACTAGTCGGGGACTAGCCAAAGTTATTTTTCTTAACATTGATTATTTCGGCAAAACATGTATTTTATTCAAAAACAATTATTTTGTCACTTATTATTTTGTAATAAAATCTATTCTTAAAAAAATATAATTATTTTTCAAATAGGTTTTTCCAAACTACCAGACTTAGCCTTTAGTGTTGTTCTTTAGAATTAAGCGTAGTTCTAGTTACTAAAATCTGGTACTACGATCTTGTAGGTTCTGTTCCCTAAAACCTTAGCAGTTACCCACTTGTTGCTGCCCACGCCGAGGAACCGTCTGAGGCAAGTTCATATCTATCCCATGTCTGTGTTTTTATTTTAATAATTAAATGTATGCATCAGTTAGTTTCATGTAGTATAGTAACACTGAATCACAGTGGATCCCTCTTGGACTCCACCTCGACTTGTTAGATTGATTGATTGACTCTTGGAATCATTGACTCGGGGATTGCTTGGGAGAGTAGTATAACGTCTGTGACCAAAGCCAAACTTCTCGATTGTCTCTCTCGCGCTAACCCCTGCCGCATAGGGGGTTGAGCCGTACCGTATGCTATCGTTTTGGCCGAAACGTTAGTATACATATTGCCTCTATCCCAGCCGGTCACAGGCCCTGTTATATACTCAAAACACTAGCGTAGCATTGCATCATATATGACATCAGAGACCATACTGCTTGTTGTCTTTTACTATTATTTACAAAAACATATAATGTTTCTTAAACTGTCTCGCATTTTTATTTATTGTTATTTTAGAAATGCTAGATGTGGAAGAAATATGTTTCTTGTTCACTCCTGACTGGAGACCCAACATTTTTAGGTGATTGCGACGAGGAGGAGCTAGCTTACAGTTCTTTCTACGGGCCTGACTTGGGTCCTGCAGATTTAGCTGAACCAGAACCAGGAACCCCAGAACCCTAGATGTTGGCATTGTTCTTTCCCTTTTCTTTGCTTTATCAGAACAATTGTAATAAATGAATTTGTGATATTGTTGTCTTGTTATTTCCATTCCAGACCAGTTTCAGTTTAATAAAAATGTTTTTATTTTCGTTAGATATTTGCATATTCTGTTTCATTGCTTGATACAGCTCACTGCCGCCGTCTCACAACGGTGCAGGCTGGGCATGATCCGACTGGACCAATTATATTTGGGATCGGGTCGTGACATTACCTCATGGAATTCCTATGTGGAATCCCATGTTGCCTCCTACATCTTTTCAGGAAATTTCACATCTCGTTTGCAGAGAATTCTACATTTAGCTAAGAGGAAAAATGGTTGTTAAAGTAGTACATACAACAAAAGTACGAGGAAAACGTGCAGTACTATGCAACCAAACGACTGAATTCCACAAGCAGGTGAAGCTATTGGGTAGCTTGCAACCATGTGTTTCATGAGAGGGAGAAAACATATTGAGGTTGACTATCACTATGTACACCAACAATATCTACTTGTGACAGTATCCCTAAAATATCCCAGATGCAAATTATAAACTTCTTTATGAATGCTTATATTGTTCAAGGACATTCATTTCTTATTAAACTCTCATTGGTTGATCCGACTTGAGCTTGAGGGCGTACTTGTATGATGATTGTTGACTGTTCTATGTTCAGTTTTTTATTGTTGTTCTTCATTGTTTTGCTTTTAACAACTCCTGTACGGTACCTGTCATCAATTTTGAGGGGTGGCATTACAACACTATGTAGTCTAATGTATAGTCCCACATATATTGTGAGAGGGGACTATGTCTGATTGCACTTGTACTAGGTGTCCCGACCGTGTACTCAATTTTCATCAATGACCACATAGAAACACCTTTCAATTTGTTATAATACCTTGGCAAGGGTTTAGTGAATGTAATACTACTAGATCAGATAGTGTCAGATTCCTTATTGATTACTGACCATCTAAATACGCCCTATGACTGCACCCAATACCACTTTTCCATAACTCTTGGTGAGAGTCTAGGAAAGAATTCAAGTACATTTGCGTGCTTACGAGATGCTATGATAATCTCAGGTCAATAGACCATTATTACCACTGACACAATGACTTCCCCATTGGCATATTGCACGAAACTCCATTGGGGAATTTCTTTAGTCGAGTCAGTTCAGTGAACTTGTTCGTGCCACGAACACCTGCACTTATAGTTTAAAGTTTCTTCTACACTAACTTATGAGAATCACTCATACTCATCAAATGAGTTAATAAGCTAGAATATACTAGTCTTTTCTTATCCAATAGCCTTCTTGGTGGACCTACGACAAGGAACAATATAAGGACAAAGCATAAAAAGTTTTCAGTCCCTTATTTTTCATTCCATTATAAATCGAAAAACTAAGTCTTCCATAGGACTTCGTTGTATCATAGTAATTCGAATGGAAGGTTCAAATATCAAATATCATAAAGCATTTTATTAAATAAATATTGTTAATAGTTAACAACATGTAGGAATATACAGTAATATTTAATTGATACAATCTAAAACAATTAGCTAAAAGGAAATATCACTATCAATTATATATCTAAGTTGGTTAAGATAGTTGTCTTATACTGCTACGTGTCACTCACAAGTCACAACTTACAAATGACACAATTTCCATAATGATGGCATTAAACAAGTCAATTTTCTTTTCCTTGTCGATTTGGACGTGACGAGTTATATACAAAAGAGGCTTAGTGCAAATTTTGTCCATTCTAGAGATTTACTGGTAAAAGAGGCTTGGTGTCTCCATGACTATTAAATATTATGTCTTGTGACTAGCATCATTATTACATCTTAATTATTTAATTGACTTGAAGTGATTATGGTCAAAGTGGTTTGACCATAGGTTGCCATAAAAAAAATCTTCTTCAAATAAAAGAATTTAAGGTAGTGCCACCTCCTCTAACTTGGTATATAAAGGCCCCTATAGTAGAGGGTTGGATATACAATTCCACAAGTTCTTCCTAAACGAGAGAACCTACCAAGATCATTGAAGATCATTGGCTCTTTAAACTTATTGGAGACACTAGAGAGGAGAGAAACTCCCCAAGTTTGGTGAAGCTTCGTGTACAAGCTCCGAGGCAACGTGTGTTAGCTACCAATATTAGTCGCTCAGTTCTCAAGTTAAGCGAAGCTTCTCTCGTCGTTAATTCTAGATTAATTCATGCAAATAGTTCCTTCTGCAATGATAATTCTGCTAAAAAATTGTATATTATTGAAATAGTATCTGAGCTTAGGATGATGCATTCAAATTAATATATTGGATTAGTTTGCTTGTGTGCCATAAAGAGCGAACCAAGAGTGATACAAGAACCAAAACAAACCATAGATAAAGTTTTTCTTGAAAACCAAAAACTCAGAAAAACGACTTGATTATACCATCAATCATAATCCAATACGGCACAAGCAAGTGCCGCTCAGGCGGATGTTGCTGATTGTCCCAACCAAATGGGGCTGCTTAGGCGGGTGCCTTTCTCAGGCGGCCGCTGACACTTAGGATGCTACCAGAGGCAGATGCCACTCAGGTGGGTGCCCTCAGGTTTGTATGGTATTGCCGATCAGGAATAAAACCGATGGTGAGGGGACCCCTTGGGCTACTTTAAGGTTGGGCTCATTTTGTTACCGTGTTTAATTTTAATTATAAGTGTTATAATTAGGAATCCTAAAAGATATTAATCATATCTAAATGGTTACAATGATTTACGATTTGGCATGGTTAAATTAAAGCTAAATAATCTAAGTTGTTATATTTGATTTTAAAATATTTAATGATATCCATGCTTTCTTATTGCTTTAATGGCTAGTTCTCATGAGACCACCATATTAAATAAAAAGAGGGAGTGATATTAGTGATTATTGTCTCTCGCAGACTTCCCTTTATGTATTTCTAATTTGTGATTCGATGGTGTGGCTTGCATCCAATAAAAGGGTTTGTGCCAAAGAATCATAGATTAGGAGATACCTAAAGTATAGACTTCTTGGGGTATATAAACTTCACAAGTCAAGAAATTATTATGTGAAACTTGTGAAATAAGTCTATCTCAATATGGTAATGGGGTTTAACTTAATGAAGGACAATTGTCATGAAGTACTATGATAGGCAGTTGGTCCTGAGAGGAGGAATGTCGAATAATCTAGTTGATAAAAGAGTTCGGCTCTTGTACTATTAGCAAACAAGAAACTATTATGTAGGTTTTTTAATAGGAATAATTTATTCCACACCCACTAGAGTTATCTTTTTATAAGATGATATTGGAGCTAAACAATAATGAAATTGATTATTAATTGTCTTATTTAGTACATTAAATATGTCTAATTTTGTGAATATACTTGAATGGACAACAATAATCATGTCTAAACTCAAACCCATGTTTGGAATACTGGATTCCAATAGACTGTGGGGTCAGAACTTGATTATTTCCCTCGTTCTGAGAAGATTGCCAACGTTCTTGACCAACGAGTCCTAGAAGCACAGGGTGACGGTGCAGCTGCCAATATCGTCACCCCTTATGAGAAGTGGAAGGCTGTTGACGATTTGGCTGAGTGTTATATGTTGTTATTGATGTCCTCCAACATGCATCAAAAGCAACACAAGAACATAAAAATTGCTACTGAGCTTATGACTAACCTACTGGAGCTCTATGGTGAGCATGTTCGAACAGTGCCGGTTTAATGTTTCCATGGAGCACTTCAGGCCAAGATGTTCGAAGGGTCATCTATGAGTGATCATGTACTCAAGATAAACCACGATATAAATCAACTTGAGAATATGGGCTTCAATATAGTTTGGAGCTACAAGTGGATTTGGTCCTAAGTTCACTTACAAACACTTGTTCTCAGTGCATCGTCAACTTTACAGGAACAAGCTTGATTCTATTTTGCCTCAGTTAAATTACATGTTGAAGTCTGCTGAAGAGAATGTCAAGAAATAAAAAGGCACTCTCAAGTGGTAGCAAAGATCCTAAGAAAAGTTCTAAGAAGAAAGAAAAGGTTGACAAAGGCCAATCCAAAGAAAAGTGTTTATACTGCAAATAGGAAGGTCAATGGAAGAGAAATTGCATGGAAGTATCTTAAGGACAAGAAGAAACCTTCGGAAGGTTAACTCGTTGTTTATGATTGATGCTCATATTGCATAGAAAAAAAATCATTTTCTTGGGTATTACATATAGGTTGTGGAAATCATATCTGCAATAATGTGCAGGTGCTAAGGATAAGGGGAAAAAAAGCTTGAAAAAGGCAAGGTAAAACTTCGACTAGGCAATGGAGTAATGGTTGTTGCTCTAGCTGTAGAAGTATTGATTTACATTTATTTTCTTGAAATGTTTTAGTACTAAAGAGATTTTTTATGCAAAGAATATTGGTAATAACATTGTCTCAGTTACAGTTTTGAATAAACATCCTTTTATGGACAATTAACGTTCAATCATGCTTAAGAAAGTTAAAATAAAAAAAAGATGATATTAATTCAAAAATATGTGGCAACTTAAACTTCGACATATTAGTAAAGGCAAGATTTACAAATTCATTAAGTAACTTGACTGGAATGAAGAGTCTTATCATATTTGTAAATCTCATCTCCTGGGTAAAACCAGAAATCAAGAGTCCAGAACTGAAAATCCGGTCCATACCAACCAGAAATCCGGTTCCTGTAAGCACTAGGCTCAGAAAAAACTGGAATTTCGATCAGACCGGTCCGGGTCCAGTTCAATTCATGTGTGGTTCAAGTCTATTTTTGGCTGATTTTGATGGATTTTAGTCAAATCTTTCACGAATCGTTTAGAATATTTATCATTTATTACTTTCCAAGTTTAATTAGGCATACTTTCTTAGGGTTTAAGTTAGGTTCTTTCTTATAAATAGGATTTTGTATAAGAGAACAATTATGTTTTGATGAATAAATTTGATATTTCAGTTGCTCTATGAAAATTTTCTCTTGACAATTGAGATGTGTAGGTCGTTGGCTCCAACGATCGACGTTTTCATGCTGTTTCAGGTGGAATAAGAACCTCAACATGTTGCAACTCATGTTTTGAACTAACGACGACGACAAATTTATCCATGACAAAGTACATGGTGTTGAAGGCCTCTTTGCGGCGATCCTTCGCATGGAAGTTTCTCTATGGGATCTGACCCTACACATCCAAAGAGGTAAGCATGCGGTAGGCAACCAGGGGCAAACATGAACCGTTGAGGCAACTGGTTTGAGATACAGAAACGTCATCACGGATGAGCAATGCATGAGACCTCCCGGAAGATGGTTGAGTATCGACACATGATAATCATTCTCTGATGGCTCGTATGGATTCATCTAGCAAGATTAAGGAGGAGTACGAAGATCTTGCCACAAGGGATCGTCATGATGATCGTGGCGATAAGAGGTCGACTGAGTAATAGTGCAATCGTGGTTAGGACTACATCAGAAGACACGACAGCTATTACCAAAAAGGAAGAAGCATTATGCAACATTGAAAGAAAGATTATGCTAACACCAAAGCATGATGATTCTTCCAAAAGGGATAAACAATTCCGAACCCGTTGTACCATCAACAATAGATAACATGGGATCGTAATCGACGACTCCTAAGAAAACATCATCAGCTGACAGTTAGTCGAAGATGTAGGGCTGATGTTGGAGAAACACCTGGACTAATACTACGTCGGGGAGAGACAGTGCAGAGCGTAAGGGTGGCCAAGGGGTGCAGAGTTCCTTTCTTTATCAGTTCCTATAAGGAAGAGATATACTACGACGTGATGGATGGACTAAACGTTTGTAATATGGTGCAATGGATGCTGTAGCAGTCCGAGGTGGATGCAAAGTACGTCGAGCGCAACAATACATATCGATTGGTGAAGAATTGGATAACCCTAAAGCCCTTGAAGAGGAGAGCTATAACCGAATCTTTACAAGAGGGGAAGACTATTCTTTGGCGATCTCAACGAAGGAAGCAAAAGCGAACTTTAAGAAGACTCGTGAGGTACATGACTTGGTAGTAAAGGGAAGTATAGAGACAGAAGAGTCAACAGAGGAAAGAGAGGTTCCAACAGAGGTACGTCTAGGTTTTGATGAGTTTCATGTCATTCTTCAGGAGGATTTTTTTTGGAGAGGAACCACCCATTTGTAACATATAACATTGTAATGATCGTGTTCTTGATACGATTTCGTCGAACTTGCTACACTACCGCATAAGACCACGCGGATGAGAATCTTTCGAAACAAGGTAGACTTGCTGCAGCATAACTCGCTATCGAGTTCTCTACAAGAGAATGAGAACAAGATTCTTCAGAAGAAGAAAAACTTGATACAGAAGAACTCACGGTTGAGTTTCTATAAGAGGGATCCAACTCGGGTTATACACACCACTAGTTCCAAAAATATTTGCAAAGACTTGTCCATGAATTTTGTATTAGGGATGTTGAGGACTCGACGAAGCTCTAATTTGGTGTTCGTGGTGGTGGAATGGTTCTACAAAATAGTCTATTTCATATCTTGCAAGAGAACAACGAAGCCGACGTATTTGACGATATTGTTCTTTCCGAAAGCGATGTTACTATGTGGTAATCAAGGAGGTACTTCGTACAGCATCGGCCTTTGCTTTACCAAAACTATAAAATTTCTTTGAAGTTGAGGGCGGCGCTAGTAACATTGGCAGAGGTGTGGTGTTGTCGCTAAGGAGGCAACTTGTGGTTTTCTTACAAGAAGAGTTTTACCACGGGCCATGCAATTAGTCCACCTATAACATGATGTTAGGAGACAAGATAAGCAGTGATGTACATGGAATGCGGTACATATTGCTTTAGATCTATGTTGTTATGGGTGACGCCTAGGCGGTCTAGGTGCGCAAAATTTCAACTGGCCGCCTCGACCAGCAGAATTCTTTGCATGGACAGGCGGTAGGCGCCTAGGCGGACGCCTAGGTCCGACTAGTGGAAATCAAATCGGGTGCCTAGGCGGTGGAAGTAATTGGCTGGGCTCCATGGGCTTTTTTCCACAAAAAAAAAATTGGGCCTTTAGGGTTTTTGCAGGTTTTTGCTGCTGCCACGACCAACTTATGTAAAATTGCTGCTGCTGCTGTTCCTCCAAGCAAAGGAAAAGAAAAAAAAACGAGAGGAAAAAAGAACGCAAAGGAGAAAGAAGAAGAAGTTACTGCTGCTGCTCTTTTAGGTATTCTTCTTCTCCTTCATCTCCTTACTGCTATTGCTGCCTTCTCCTTACTGCTACTGCTGCAGAAAAAATTCTGGGCGGATGCCTAGGCGAGGCAGGCATGGTCTCGCCTCGCCTCGCCTAGCACCCAGTACAACATAGTTTTAGATGTTTCATACCAACACCACAGGTGCAAGATTATCAATGTCACGAACGAGGTCATGGTGTACTTTTAGAAGAAGGTGATATCATCACGACAAGCTTCTACCGAAGGCATTTGGGCCGATTAAAGTATTGAGGAAGATGAAGTTTAGATGCGAACGGAAGCTTCAATGAGCTTTACAGTGAGTGTCGACGAGAAATTTTATCCAACGATGACACAAAGAACTCGAGTCGAGTTCTCTACAAGAGGTGGAGTCTGACATGGATGTTATGGAAAAACTCATAGGCAATAGGAACAAGATTGTTGCAAAACCATACTGAAGTAGCCCAAACTGTTCCAATACAGGTAACCTAGAACTTGTCCAATATATGCTGAACCGACTTAAAGCCGATCCACAAAACCGGTCTATTTAGGTTGAATCGGTCCAAAACCGAAAATTTGTTCAAGACCAACTGAATTTTCGTTTCAACAAGCATTGGATCAGGAAAAGCTGGAGTTCTGGTTTAGTTGGACAGGAATTCCGGTTCATAATGGTCATGTTTCGGTTCAGGCAATTCAAGTCTTTTTTTTATGATTTTGATGGATTAATAAACTTTATCGAATCTTTTAATATACAATTTGATAAGATTTTTAGGAAGATTTAGACATGATTTTTTATTGAAAATTTATGTTTATCTTTTATTGCTTGTCTAGTTTGGTTAAATTTAGTTTCTTAGGGTTTAAGTCAGGCCCTTTCTTATAAATATGACTTTGTTGAAAAGAACAATTATGTTTTCGTAATTTGTTATTAATCTAACAAAAATCGGCTTATAGAAGCTTTTCGTAGATCTGCCAATCCTGGACAACAATCCTTTCCTCATTTGCTCTCTAATGAGCACGATCAAGGGGGGCAGGCAAAGGGAGAGAGAGCAGCATTGCGGAGAAAGTTGGCATGACGATTGAAATTTGGGGATGGTGTGGAGGGAGGCAATTTGTTTTTGCGGCTGCTTTGGAAAGGAACGAGATTGCATCCTTGGGGGCTGCAATAAATAGTAGTAATCCATTAAACGTACTATTGAGAAGCAAACTCAAATAGTAGAGGGCAAGGACTAAACTGAGGTGAGGAGAGGCAAGACTCAGAGAAATATGTAAGACGGAGGACTGTACCCATGGCAGATCGTGGTCAGACCGTGAATACATCAAGAAAAACAAAAACATTTAGTTGACCTTGGACATCTTCATCCAGGATTTTTTATGGTCTGATCCAAAGCGCAATCGATATGGCGAGGACGCATTCACAACCATGAAGGGAGGGGGCTAGAAAATCGAGAGGTAACCGTTCACAAAATGTTAAAGTAGGTAACCCCCACTTGGTGTTTGCTAAAGGTTCTCAACCAAAATCCTGGGACAGTGACGGGCAATACGAAAGATGTCACTTGATATCATTCCTAATGTGTGGAGGGAACGAAGAAGACAACGTATATCTCCGATGAGGGTGTACTGGAGGCGGCAACAATATTGGAATACACAATAATGATGTATGTGATGGATGCAAGACCATTCTACCAACACATTAAGGTGTTTGCGTCGCGATTATCAAAATCGACCTACACACTTAAGGGGAAATGGATTTTTTTTTTAAAAAAAAATTTGGTCGCAAAGTGCTAGAAGGTGCTTAATTATGGTCCGTGGATGTTTGGTGGGCGTCTATTCATTATGCGGAGATGGTCTCCAGATATAGGACTGGATCGTGACCTCCTCGACAAACTGTCGGTATGGATATGCATACGAAATATACACTCAAATAATGGAGCCGTTTTAACCATTCAAAAATTGTGAGCATTATTGGTCGTCCAATGAAGATGGATAATCTTATAACAAAGTTCTATAAACAATCATATACAAGAGTTATGGTAGAAAGTGTGGCGATGGAATAGCCTCCAAAAGAACTTGTTATTCAGCTAGAAGATAAAACAAGTATCATATAACAAGTGGAGTACGAATGGGTGCCTCCATCCTACTTCAAATGCTCATGCTTTAGGCATTTACCAGTATGTCCTACTGTAACGGTTTGGCAAGAGAAGAAACAAGTTGTACATGAGAGGGAGGAGCCTATGACATGTGATAGGGCATTAAGTACATATAACCTAGATGTTCCAAATGGAAGCATTTAGATAGGGATGATCTGAATGAGGTTGAAGTATTAAAGAAGTGGAGGCACATAAACCAACATTGCCGCGAACGAGCGCATGAGGCCCCTATTAACAACGCACCAGCCACCGTAGAGACTGGGAAGGACATACCATCGACACAAGAGGACAGTGGGGAGGATGAGAATCCGGTGGAAGGGGGAATTCAGATTGGGACAACAAAGGAATGCGAGCAAATATGTTTGGTGGATGGTGAGGAGTCCACTTCTATTGGAGAATGGTTTGTATCAGTTATCATTTGTGTTATGCTGATTGTGTAAATCTTGCTAACCAGTAAATATTTACTGGTTGTGTAAATATCTACTGCTTTGTGAGGCGTCTCTTGTTGTAATTATTAAGGCTTATATAGGGGCCATTTTATCAGGCCAAGATGGAAAAACAATAATATACCATAGAATGATGTTATTTATTAGAAGCCCCTTTCAAGTTTATATCTGTCATAATCTTATTACATTCTTCTATGGTTGGTATATTATAGTTGTTTTTTGCCGTCTCGATAGATGATTGGTGGTTGGTTGTGGTGGCGACGAAGTTGAAGTGAGACCGCTCTACATGTTTCTCACCATTTACATGCTTAAATGCAAGTTACAGGCATCATTATACTTCATCCAATTGGCCGGGCTATATTGGGTCGTGCCCGGCCCGGCCCGAAGCCACCGTGTCATGGGTCACGTGCTGGGCTGGGCTTAGATTTTTCACACATAGCCCGGCTGGGCCAGGCCCACTACAGTTCATGGGCCCAAGAGGTCTGGCCCGAGCCAGGCGACCCACTTAAATTTCATGCTTGTTAGGAACAAGGTGTTCCATTGTTAGGCCAATTTGTTGAAATCGTTATAATATTGCACAAGTGTGCACCCTCTTATATCGATCCATAATAAGTCTTGAGTGACGTCATATGCCATGGATTTGGAATTAAATCAAGAGGGCTCTTAGTAAGATGAGATTCTTTGCTACATCCAATGAGATTGATCTCTACAATCTGTTGTCGTTGCAAATATTTATCACCATTTAATTTTTGACCTATGGTCTTGGTGAAAACAATTTAAAGAAAAGCAACACGTCCTGATTGGGCGAAACTTTTTGCATCATTGCCAACCATTAGAAAAGTAAATTTTTAAACAAAGAGGTAGAAGAACCTCCTTAAAAGAGGGCCTTAATGTATGAATATATATCAAATTAAAAATATGAGAGATTTAGACGTTGGCTCTGAAATAAGTTACGAAATTTGTATTTGGATCAATGTTTTAAAAACCGGACCGGTGGTTGACCCGGCCAAGGCACTGGGTCGGGTCAAATTGGTTCAACCAGTTGGTTCAACCACTGGGTTAACTTAAGTGGTCCAAATTAATCCCTTATGGCCATTAATTTTTTTACAAAAATACTAACTTTTAAACAAAACCGGGTCAATACTGAACCAGACCGAAAAAACGACCGGTTCATGGGTGAACCGGTTGAACCGGCCGGTCCGGTCCGGTTTTTAAAACATTGATTTGGATTTCCATAAGAGATATAATTAGTGATCGGGTCTTGGACTAACGGTTGACTCGTCTCCGCTAAATGATATTTATACTTTGGGTCTGGAATAAGTTACGAAATTTGTACTTGGATCTCCATAATAGATATAGTTAGTGTTTGGGCCTTGGACTAACGGTTGACTCGTCTGACCGTCCAAAATCCAGCTAAACTGCTAAATAACCTCTGTAATGAGTTCAAGTTTTAGGCTGACGTACTGAAGTGTTATAATTTGACTCTACATGGCTAGAAAATGCCCATGGGTTGCACATGAATGTCTCAGACATGGATGTAATGGCAAGATGAAACTACTGACATCTACAAGAAAATGAAGCTGGGGTAAAAAAATTCTGAAATGTGAAAAAATGTAGGTCATTTTCCGGTTAAAAGAGATGTTAGAAGCACAGTATTGAGTATACCTACTGTTATAATATGTAAGAGCATCCACATTAGGAGTGGTTTGAAGTGCTAAATTTTTAATTTAGTCAAAATTTGTAGCACTTGGGGGCTACAGTGGACTCTTATACACACTTGAAAAATGCTAGCAAGTCAAGAGGCTCTCCAAATTTGGAGCGTGTCTTAACCCAACTGGGCCTACTAAGAGAAAAAAGAAGGAAAAATAAAGGAAAAAAAGGGGGAAAGGAGGTTAATTAGGAGTAAGGATTGATGTGTTATTTGGAGTGTGTCATTGTGTGCCAATATGAAGGGACACACCAAAAGTAGTAGTTTATATGATTTTTAAAATTTTTGGAGTATGGTATGGTGTGTCCCAATTGTGGATGCTCTAACATGCGACTACTATAATGTAATAGACTACTACTATAATGTAATGAGATGTGATTCATGGACCTAAAATGTGGGTTGTACCTATATTATATATATACACAGTAGCAATTGTGCACGTGCTTTGCACGTATATTTTATGCTAATTTATTACATAATAAAAAAATAGGAGATGTTGCATAATAAGTTGCTTATAATTATTTGAAGAAATATTTTACAATTTACCGACTTTAATTATGATTACACCATTAATTATATTTCAAATTAATCAAATGAGGTAAGTTAAGGGCATTTTAGGAATCTTGAATGTTTCACGGTGAAGCCTTTCAAGTATATATATATATATATATATATATATATATATATATATATAAGGTAATTGTATTAATAAAATCAAAAAATTACAAATACAAGAGGAAATTTAAGGATGCGTCTAAGTTGCTTATAATTATTTGAAGAAATATTTTACAATTTACCGACTTTTATTATGCTATTTTATTTCTTTTTGAAAATTCAAATATTTGTAATGAACTCTTTTAAAAAAAAATTTGATAGAAAATCAGATATTTGTAAATAAAGATATTAATACATTACATAGTTTTATAAAGTAAAAGATATTAATAGTGGGAGAGACATAATAATGGATACAAAGTATTTATTATGATAGTGCGTATTAATGATGGTAGTGGACATTAATAATAATTGTATTATAATTATGATTACACCATTAATTATATTTCAAATTAATCAAATGAGGTAAGTTAAGGGCATTTTAGGAATCTTGAATGTTTCACGGTGAAGCCTTTCAAGTATATATATATATATATATATATATATATATATATATATATAAGGTAATTGTATAAGGTAATTGTATTAATAAAATCAAAAAATTACAAATAAAAGAGGAAATTTAAGGATGCGTCTTCCCTCTCATTATACAGACATCCTGCTCAATATTATGGATAATCCCAATAGTGAAAATTACCGACCCCTCAAAGATACGATTGTTCCGCTCCTTCCAAACATGCCAGACCGCTGCAGCAAATCTGATCCATGCCTCGTTGTACCAAGCAAACCTCTTCGCTTCTCTCTTTTGATGACCTCGATAATTGCTCTCCAGTCATGAACTTCTCTACTGGATAAGCCCAACCTATCATGTTGGGCTAGCCAAATATTCCATGCCACCGGACATTAGAAGAATAGGTGTCATGGATTCATCCCTCTGTCTGCACAGTATACATTCCTGGGCCTCCAGCTGCAGTCTAAATCTCCGCAACATATCAAGGTTGATAGTCTTCCCAGTCTCAATTTGTATAGACACAACCTATGTTGTTACGGGCGACGCCTAGGCGCGCCTAGGCGGCCTAGGCGCGTCCGATTTGAACAGGTCGTCTCGACCTGCATATTTTACTGCAATGTAAGGCGAGGGCCGCCTAGGCGGGCGCCCAGGGGAGAACTACGGACGCCTAGGCGGTGTATCTCAGGATGGGGTATGAACTTTTTACTAATATTTTTTTTTGGGCTTTAGGGTTATTATTGTTGCTAAAACAGGTGCTATTGTAAAAATTGCTGCTGTTTGTTGCCTTTTGCTACTGCTATTGTTGCCTTTTGCTACTGCTACTGTTGTCTTCTCCCTCTTATTGCAATCTGCTACTGCTGCTGCAGCCTTCTGCTACTACTGTTGCGGCCTTATGCTACTGTTGCTGCTGCTGCTGCCTACAATGTTTACACAAGTTTAGAGACCCAGAAATCTGGGTGGGCGCCTAGGCGCCGCCTAAGCGCGCCTAGGCGAGGCGGGCATGGTCTCGCCTCGCCTCGCCTAGCGCCCAATACAACATAGGACACAACTGTATTTTACGAGCAACTCCTTTGTTCTATACTGTCACGCCCCGCTCCCGTAGGAGCGATCGTCCTCGCTAAGGCGTGATGCCACACGGGCCTAGGTTGCGCCCGTGCAAGACTATGTCCGAAAACGGCCGATTTTAGCTAGGCCACAGAGTCGCACAGAGTGTTTCCATTTGCAGCGAAAAGTAAATGAACAAAAATTGAAGCAAATTCAAACTCTTTATTGACATTCAAGAAGTTTACAAGCGGCGCTAGGCCGAGATTACAAATCGCTCAAGCTCTCCCTCTCTGAAACAAAAAAGGCGTGCCAAATGGCTTACAAGATAGAATGATTCATGGCGATGTTCCGATACATTATGTCATGTATATGGTGCTTCAGCTTCTTGCAACGCTCTAAGGCCCCAGAGAGAGCTCCGCGCCTTAGCACGTTCGAGGGAAGCTCCGCACCCGACGACGTCTCCTGCATCCTGCAAGCAGACTGTGGGATTATCAGTACATTGTTTTGCACTAGTGGGGAGGCTAGCTCGCCCACAATGCTATCATTACCAAACACGTTCTATTTACTTTTGTGCACCGTCTATCATTCATTGTCTTACTAATCTTGCCTTATGGTCAGTTTCATGGCACATATCATAACCTATCTCGTGTTGCCGAATTCAAGTGTCGCATGGAAATACATGCACGACTTACCCATACTTACCGTCCGGTCTTCCCTGTCCAAAGTAAACCAAGTTAGTCAACAATTCATATAAACTTTCAATGTCAGTGCGTGTCCCTGCCTCGGGTCCTACCGCGACGTAGGTGTGTTTCCTAACTCAATTTCACGAAGTACTCTTTATCCTTTGGTGTGTTATATTTCAAGCCTGTTCAGAAGGCACTTCATTTAGTTAACTTAGACCACTTTGTTCAATGCAAGGACGTGCACGTGGATTGCCACCAGCAAAGCCCACTTAACTCTATATGCACCGGTCGCTGGCATTACAAGCCATTTTGGACCCTTTTTCCCTTGGTATTTCGTAACTATTCAGAGCGTGCGGACTGGTACACGTTGATAGTGTCTTGAAATACCCTGCACTTACGTCCCCCGGGTGACCAAGCCCACACCCAGGCAACCCGTAAGCCCCCTTTGATTTCCGCCTAGGCCGACCACGATCCTCCCTTTGATCATGTCGCGAAAATCCCTTATATCTCCCATCTCCCGTATACGAGGGGATTGTCTACGACCATTTCGTATTATTTGTCCTTTTTAACTTAACGACTGTCTCCGAGCCGTAGGCTAACCCTTAGCCATAATGCGTTATCGACCAGGTTGGCGTCCGTGGAGCGCGGGTAGCGAGCCCCGTTGCACGTGCCCGTCTTACCTGTCGCTAACCATTCCTTTCTTTCTTATCTTTAATTCATTCTTTCTTTTCTTTCTTTCACTTGTCCATTCGTTCATTGATTCATTCACATATTCATTTATCCATTCGTCGATTCATCCATTCACTTATTCGTTCATTCATCCATTCATACATTTTTACAACTCCCCGTGCGGGAGTCGCCTTGGCGACCCATCGGTCCCACAGTCTTTCAATGTTGCTATACTCTACTCGGAACGACTATGTAGATAGTCTTCTGTTTCATTGTTGTAAACCATTCATTGTTTCATTGTTGAACGCATAAGGGACTTGCACGTAAGCTTGTGCCTTAGCACGAGCGTGAAGCACGGTGCGAGAGTTCTCACATTTTTCATGTTCTTTTCCATATTCTATACAAGCATACAAGATGGAATTATTTCCTTAGCTAGGTGCGTTGAGTCATTTATTAGCATGCGCGGTGTTATCGCCTAGCGATTCTAGCATTAGTGTCCGTATTGTTATGTGTCTAGGCTAAGCAAAGACGGGTTCATCGGAGCCACCCACCTTAGCGATGTTCGCATCGGCCGAGCGATACTCCGAGCGCGCCTTTGAAAGTCTAAGTCTGGATTCCTCTTGACGGGCCAATGTAAGCCTTGCATCGATTCTTCATTAGGTCGATGCCAACTCTTCGGGTCGACGGCTCGTTCGAGTCGTTGCACTTGCCGTTTGAATCGGCGTTCTGCTAGGATAGAGCGAGTCATTACATAATACACCACTCAAAACAAGTCTCGTCCTCGAGACTTCCTGAGTGCAGGTCATCCTACCCTTCCTTTAACTCGTGTCGTCGTATTTCTTAGACAAATTCTATCGAACGGCTCTATCGTTCTATGGCATCGAATTATGCTCGGTTATCCTTCCAAGTTTTATGTTGCATGCGTTTGGTGAATTTTATGGAATGACTGTCCATTCATTTTAGACTTGATGGTACTTATTCAATTGTCGTTCATGCGCATCTCAACACCCACTTGCAGTTGCATTCGAGTTCATCATATCGCTGCGTGGGGACTGTGCACATATTCAAGGCGTCCCCCGAATACGTACATTTCAACCAGGCATAGCGATTAACGAAGTCGGACAAGCTACTCGTGATAGTTTTGATTTGCCGATCGTTTCACTAACTTCGATTTAAAACCGAACTTACGTGCATCTCACTATCGTTTATCTTTGATCCTCGAGATGATCTGATTCGTTTCTCAAGCGTTCTTGTCTACGAAATCAATACGATTTCTTCTTCTTAGCGGAGTCGACCAAGTCTTAAGTACCTTCCATCTGATTCAAAACCAAGTATTGCACTATCATCGAGTACGTCTTCCTATCAATGATTCAATTCGTTATCCCAACTTTACTTGCGCATCATCCATTCCTATCATTCGCTTTTGTTTGGGGCCAATCTCGTCGTCGCTCACGCACACTCCCTGTTCCCCGTCCTACTCTAAGTCTTGCTGCCCCAAGTCTATCGTCCGTTCAGACGATATAGTAAGGTAAATCGCACAAGTTCAATCACTCGGCATAGGGTCGTCTGCCTATCCGCTAGGTCATCTCACAGGGTCATAGTTACAAGTCAAGTCTGTGGCTCATCGTGCAAGGTCGTTGCACGACGCTCGCCCCAAATCCTATGGTCAAACCATTTGTTCGTTTGTACGGGAGTTTCTACCCAAGTTCGCTCCACTCAAACTTCTAAACATCAAGCAGCGTTCACCCTTATTCACATCAACACATTCACCGCTCCAAGTTCGAGCTCGTTAGGAAAGTCATCCTATGATAGGTTATCCTCAACAAAATTCTCGACATGTTAATATCGTGCGTCCGCACTAGCAATTATCGTAGTCTATCTCTTCAAGTATGTTTTGATATAGTTCACCTATCCAATTCACGTAGTCGATCACAAGGTCGTCTAGCCTTGCAATATGTCGCGCCCCGATCTCACGCAAGTCTGATTATCCACGGCGGACATGAAACACCATGTCAACATTCCCGCAGGATAATCGTTCTCATCGGGACGTAATTCTTGCGTTGCGTCTGGACTTACTCATTTTCAATACGCGGATTGGGCCTACTCAATCCTCGACTTTACTTCGCCGTCTATTATACGTCCGATCAATCCTCAATTCGCCTTCGCTTTAAACCACAAGTCGTAGCAATCAAAATTGCCATGTCAAGGTATTTCGAGTTCGATCATTAGACATGAATCACCATGCCAACGCTCACGGGAAACGATCGTCCCAAATCTGACGTGATGCATGTGCGAGGCTGAAGTTGCGCTCACGCAAGACAAGATTGTTGTCGTTGTGGTTATTACCGAACAATCAAGTCACTTCCCTTCTTCATCCAAACGTTCATTCCTATAAAAATCTCCAACATAGCATTCTTCAAAACAATAACTTCTAACACGATCGTCATTCATCGAATCAGAGTACCCCCGAGTTATTGTACATCGATCTTTGATACGCCTCAATACCATCGATGATGTACATAACCCGACGATCTTCCTTTTGCAACGAATACCAAGTCGTGCAACTTAATTTCCTCAATTCACATTGTCGCGTGCTAACTCTTCATCGAGCAACATCTATTCCAAATCCTTAGTCATTCTCGTATCTCCAAATCAACGTTTTCCATGCACGCTATCTTCCGATCGTGCTATCTTCGATCTCGTCTGAGTATTTCGTCTTAACTCAAGTTTCAATCCATTCGACAAATTTTAAAATCGCATGTACGATTTGCTACGTTTCCTCGACCAACACACCCATTTACTTTATCGTTTCGAATCTCCATTCAATTGTTTCGTAATTCACACTACGTATTCTTGATTCGTCCGAATGATATCTCGTTTGAGACTCTCAAAGTCGCAACCAACTAAGCGTTACTCGTTCTAAGGCTTTGTGCGATATCATCGCTTGCCGACGTATTCGTTCTATCCGTAAATCCTTTAGTCTCGCTCGAACAATTTCTATGTCGTCCATACACCACTCAGGGTTCGAGCCACTCGACTAGACAACAACACTTGCTCTTATTCTTATTCGAACCTATCACATACACCAACTCGGAGTCAAGTCATTCTACAAATCCTCAAAAGATCATTCGATTCCCAATCGATGTGTTCAATCGCGCATTCGCCCATTCCTCAAATTCTAAGAACCATCTCCCGTGCTCGCTTTAGCGTTGGTCAAATAGCGTCTCTATCAACATACGTTCTAAGTCTCACTTATTCTCGTCCGAGCGATAGTCGATCTCGCGCACAAACTCGTTCGCACCAGAAGGTCTAGGTGCGCGATACTCCGCACAACTTAGCCAAAGGCTGCATGCATAACCATCCCGTTCGAACTATACTTCGGTCTCGCGTACACGTTCGCTACTTTCAGCGTAAGGTTATTCAAGTATGCACTGCGTTTTCTAACTTTTAGCATGCGTTCCTTCCAACTCGAGTCCGTCGCGGTTTGGCACAAAGGCCTTCGCCTATCGATCCCGTTCAACCGAGTACTTGTACGAGCTTTTGAAAATATTAGACTTATTGTATGGAACATCCCAAGGCACAACGAGAGAGAGCATACACTTCTTTTATTTCAAAACGAGCTTTCAAAACAGAGAGAATCGAAATGAAGTCCAAGGACGTAAAGCAGTGCTCTGATACCAATCTGTCACGTCCCGCTCCCGTAGGAGCGATCGTCCTCGCTAAGGCGTGATGCCGCACAGGCCTAGTTTGCGTCCGTGCAAGGCTATGTCCGAAAACGACCGATTTTAGCTAGGCCACAGAGTCGCACAGAGTGTTCCCATTTGCAGCGGAAAGTAAATGAACACAAATTGAAGCAAATTCAAACTCTTTATTGACATTCAAGAAGTTTACAAGCGGCGCTAGGCCGAGATTACAAATCGCTCAAGCTCTCCCTCTCTGAAACATAAAAGGCGTCCCAAATGGCTTACAAGATAGAATGATTCATGGCGATGTTCCGATACATTATGTCATGTATATGGTGCTTCAGCTTCTTGCAACGCTCCAAGGCCCCAGAGAGAGCTCCGCGCCTTAGCACGTTCGAGGGAAGCTCCGCACCCGACGACGTCTCCTGCATCCTGCAAGCAGACTGTGGGGTTATCAGTACATTATTATGCACTGGTGGGGAGGCTAGCTCGCCCACAATGCTATCATTACCAAACACGTTCTATTTACTTTTGTGCACCGTCTATCATTCATTGTCTTACTAATCTTGCCTTTGGGTCAGTTTCATGGCACATATCATAACCTATCTCGTGTTGCCGAATTCAAGTGTCGCATGGAAATAGATGCACGACTTACCCATACTTACCGTCCGGCCTTCCCTGTCCAAAGTAAACCAAGTTAGTCAACAATTCATATAAACTTTCAATGTCAGTGCGTGTCCCTGCCTCAGGTCCTAGCGCGACGTAGGCGTGTTTCCTAACTCAATTTCACGAAGTACTCTTTATCCTTTGGTGTGTTATATTTCAAACCTGTTCAGAAGGCACTCCATTTAGTTAACTTAGACCACTTTGTTCAATGCAAGGACTTGTACGTGGATTACCACCAGCAAAGCCCACTTAACTCTATATGCACCGGTCGCTGGCATTACAAGCCATTTTGGACCCTTTTTCCCTTGGTATTTCGCAACTATTCAGAGCGTGCGGGCTAGTACACGTTGATAGTGTCTTGAAATACCCTGCACTTACGTCCCCCGGGTGACCAAGCCCACACCCAGGCAACCCGTAAGCCCCTTTTGATTTCCGCCTAGGCCGGCCACGATCCTCCCTTTGATCATGCCGCGGAAATCCCTTATATCTCCCACCTCTCGTATACGAGGGGATTGTCCACGACCATTTCGTATTATTTGTCCTTTTTAACTTAACGGCTGTCTCCGAGCCGTAGGCTAACCATTAGCCATAATGCGTTATCGACCAGGTTGGCGTCCGTGGAGCGTGGGTAGCGAGCCCAGTTGCACGTGCCCGTCTTACCTGTCGCTAACCATTCATTTCTTTCTTATCTTTAATTCATTCTTTTTTTTCTTTCTTTCACTTGTCCGTTCGTTCATTGATTCATTCACATATTCATTTATTCATTCGTCGATTCATTCATTCACTTATTCGTTCATTCATCCATTCATACATTTTTGCAACTCCCCGTGCGGGAGTCACCTTGGCGACCCATCGGTCCCACAGTCTTTCAATGTTGCTATACTCTACTCGGAACGACTATGTTGATAGTCTTTCGTTTCATTGTTGTAAACCATTCATTGTTTCATTGTTGAACGCATAAGGGACTTGCACGTAAGCTTGTGCCTTAGCACGAGCGTGGAGCGCGGTGCGAGAGTTCTCACATTTTCCATGTTCTTTTCCATATTCTATACAAGCATACAAGATAGAATTATTCCCTTAGCTAGGTGCGTTGAGTCATTTATTAGCATGCGCGTTGTTATCGCCTAGCGATTCTAGCATTAGTGTCCGTATTGTTATGTGTCTAGGCTAAGCAAAGACGGGTTCATCGGAGCCACCCACCTTAGCGATGTTCGCATCGGCCGAGCGATACTCCGAGCGCGCCTTTGAAAGTCTAAGTCTGGATTCCTCTTGACGGGCCAATGTAAGCCTTGCATCGATTCTTCATTAGGTCGATGCCAACTCTTCGGGTCGACGGCTCGTTCGAATCGTTGCACTTGCCGTTTGAATCGGCGTTCCGCTAGGGCGGAGCGGGTCATTACACATACTACATCCGCCAACTCCATCTTCTGGTGTAGGTCTCTGACAGCATTAGCTACGGCTCTATGTGTGAACCGCTCCGTCCCAGTATTATCCCAAATCCATTCATTAGTCTAAAGTGATGTGTCTGCCTCCATCGTCCGGATGATATCCCTAAATTGTCGCGTACCGCAATGTAACTCTGGACGCCAGACTCCATTTCTTAGAATGGCACTTACACGTTCCCTCCTTCCAGTCCCTCGACACGTCATTGACCCTCCTCGCTCTATCAGGCTTTGGTGTGCAATCCATGGGTCAAACCATAGGTCTGTGGTCTCACCATCTTTGAAGACCCTCGAGATCAACTACTTCAATTGGGACCGATATACAGTAATACTTTTGAAAACAATGGAGTCATTGTTCGAGGACCTACTCCAAAAATTCTGACCCCCCAAGTATATGTTTTTCATCCAAGCTGCCCATAACGAGTCTTTCGAAAAACTTCCAAGTAAGCTTCAACCCAACCATATCTCGGAGCAGTCGTAAAGGTTGCAGACCTACTCCTCCCTCCTTATGCGGCCGACAGAGGGTGTCCCACCCTATAGCATGTACACCCGCCCCCCCTCTTCAAACAAATTTTCTCGATCCTATATATATAACATTGAACATTTGAAGACAACAAATAAAGTACTTAACCAAATGAATACTTGAGAATGCAAGGGTTTCACTAATCTGCAAATATTCTAACTACATAATACGAAAACAGATTATCTGGTATAGTCAGTAATAAATCCAACTGGTTGAGGGTGTTTAAGTATTTTAACACAATATTAAACAGTTTAGCTGGATCTTGGACGATGAGACGAGTTAACCATTAGTCCAAGGCCCAAATACTAATTATATCTATTATAGAGACCCAAATACAAATTTCGTAACTTATTGCATATCCAAAGTCTAAATATCCTTTAATGGAGATGAGTCAACCGTTAGTCCAAAACCCAAACACTAATTATATCTATTATGGAGACCCACATACAAATTCGCAACTCATTTCGGACCCAAAGCCTAAATAGTAAATATCCCTAAAAATAATAAAGAGGGAAATTTTTTTGTTTCTTTTTTACTTGATTTTATCTTTTTTCTTCTCCTTTTTCTTTTTCGTTTCTTTTTTTTCTTTTTTTCTTTTTTTTAGATCGCATCTTATATAATGAAAGTCAAATCTGATGGACTAATCTGCAAGGTCTGGAGACAAATGTCGGCGTCTTAGGAGGAAGAGATGTCTATGGTTAACATTGTTAAAATTCTGTGTGCCTTCATCGAGGATGAAACGGAAGTGTTGTTGTTAAGAGGCATTTGACACGTCGTCAAAGAAGGTGGGAGGTGGAGAAGTCGTCGAGGAAGGTGGGAGGCGGAGAATGTTGTTGTCAAAGTTGGTGGTATTTTGGAGAAGGTATTAAGGTTGGGATTTAGGACAAATATCACGCGAGTTGATACCATATTACAAGAGGGATATGAAAAGAAAATTTGATGAATTTATTAGAGAGAGATACATAATTTATAGCCTATGGGCTAGATAAAGATAAGGCTACATATTAGAGAAATAGCATAATGATAGGAAAGTAAGTAAACAACCTAATCATCACGTAGCAATCTAACATACTAATTATAATGTAACAACATAACCATACTCTTTATCATCGTCAATTTTAGATTAATTTATGTAAATAAGTCCTCTACCATGATACTTCCACTGCAATCAGTTATTATACTTCAATTATATGAGACCCTCTAATACAATATACAAAGTTGAATGTATTAAAAATAAATTTATAATTTCCATACTATAGTTGTTGTCTCTTATCTTTATTGACCTATGCCAACAAATTATGCATGCTTGTAGTTAATAAAAACTGACACCATATGCAATGTCGTTACTTATTTGGATAAGGATTTGCACATATTTCCAAGCATAAATGTTGAAAATACATGTGAGAACATTACTCCACCTGATTGCTTGAGCCACCGCAGCAAGATAACCCTTAAAGTATCCAACTCTCTTACAATCATTTAGATTTTCATCAAGAGTCGCTGTTTCACTATCTTCATCGTCCATGCCTGTGAGTCACAAAGAAACATTGTTGTTAAGCTATTTCTGCCTTACATGCCTGTGGGTCACAAAGAATTTAAATGAATAACATAGTCACTACTCATACTAATGTTACTCCGTCATTCCTAGCATAAAAATTCTGACTTTATCTGCTAATCCCATATAAATATTACGAATATGTGAAATAAATTTGGGCATGTCTCCAAAGAAACTATGTACCATGCATTGTCTACCTGCATAACAAGAAATGGCATAAGGTTAAGTCACAATAGCCTACTGTTACCTAAGCAGCCTAACTGACAAGAACCTTTTACCTTTGCTAGCCCATAACTCAATTTTGGAGCTGGTCATTGTTGAGAGTAAATAAGGGACTTTAGTCCCACATCGGTTAGATGTAATATGAAGAGGGGTTGGACCCTCTATAAGTAGGGCAGTAGCCCTCAATAATATTATCTGAGATATTAGACTCATTTCAACTTGGTATCAGAGCCGAGTTCTCCATCCTCTCCTCCAAACCCTAGCCGCCCTCCCTACCCACCTCCACATCCGCCACCCTCCTCCACGCCGCTGCCATACTCTAAACCCTAGCCGCCAAACCCTAGCCCCCTCCATTGCCGCCCCCTCCAGTGCCGCCACCCTCCAGCGCTGCCCCCCCCCCCCCTCCAGCGCCGCCCCCCTCCCTAAGCCTCCAGCGCCGCCCCCCCCCCTCCACAGCTGATTCCCCCCCAGCGCCGCCCCCCACCACAGCCTACACAGCTGTTTCCAGATCCTCAAGGATCGACCCCCCCTTTTTCCAGATCCCCTTTACTGCTGCTACAGCAGCCCTTTTTAGGATTTTTCGCTGTTCTGAAAAAAAAAACAAAAAAAACAAAACAAAACAGATTTTCTTCTCTTTAGAAGATCTCTGTAGTTGCCTCGAGAATCAGAGTACCTTCTTTTTAGAAGCTCTACTACGAATACGAAATCTCTTTAGATTTTCGTATCTCAGAAACGTTGTCTTTACAATCGTTTCTGCACGGCTGGTATACCTCTGGTTTGTCTCATGCAAGGAGGCACAACTACGTTGGTTATCCTTGAGCCATCCGAACGCGTTATCATGACGCGGCTCTAGTTGGTCGTAAAACTACGACATATCAGTGAGGGATCTCGTTTTGTTGTTTTCCCCCGATAGCTGACTAAGACGAAGACGACTCAAAAGAAGACGACTCAGGAAACAACAACACCTCACTGATTGCAGTTGAAGAAGTCATGGATTCCATCTATGAAAAGTTGACAGCAGAAGAAATGAAGGCCCTGGTCGAGGATCTCCTGACCAAGAGATTACCAGAGGCAACCCCACGCGTGACCCATACTGATGTGGATCCGTCACCGTACAAAATGGGAAAGTTGGACAAGCTGGAGACGAAGTTGGAAGGCACGACCAACTACTTGAAATGGTCGCGGCAGGCGATGCGGACGCTGAAGGGACGTGGCTTGGTTGGTTATGTAGATGGCCACACCAAGGCCCCTGTCGATCACTCCTCGAAGGAGTTTGCTGTATGGGACATTGTCAACAATGTCGTGGCTGGTTGGTTGACAGCCTCTTTGACCGACCAAGTGTCGGGTAACGTTGAAGCAATGGAGGGAGCTGTTGATATCTGGAGAACATTGAAAGACATGTACTCCGGTTCGGGTAACCCCATGCGAGTCTTCCAACTGCAGGATGAGCTCGATCGGGTAATCCAAGACGATCGTAATCTCTGAGTACGCTGCCTTGTTGAAGAAGTACTGGTCTGATCTTGACCATTATGATCCTCTTGGCATGGAGGATGCTCAGGTTGAACCGGCTTTTGCAAAACATTTCCAGAAATTTCTGGATTATATCTCGCGGCAACGGATGATGAAGGTTTTGAAGGGGCTCAACCCTGCATTTGAGCAACGGAGGAATGTACTTCTCGCACAACCGAAGTTGCCGACATTAGAAGACGCCATAGCTGCCATGGCACAAGAAGAAGCACGGTTGAAGCTGATGCCTACCAAGGATATCTCCCAGGGGGAGCAGGCCGGAGTTGACACATCTGCTCTTGCCACTTTCCAACAGCCTCCTTCTACGGGAGGCGTTTGCCACAACTGTGGTGACATAGGGCATTACATCCGCTTTTGCCCAAAAACGACACGGACTCCCTCGAATGGTCGGGGCCGTGGTCGCGGTGGACGACGAGGTGGTCGAGGCAGCTACAGTGGTGTAAGGGACACTTACTCTGGAGGCAACAAGGCGTATCTGGCGAATGAAGGTGGGGACAATCAGCTGGCGGACATCACTCCATTTGAGAGAGAAGTTATCGAGAAGATTCGCGGCTCAAAGCTTGGTTCTGGTGAACGACAAGTCATTCCTGGGGCGCCGTCCACTACAGGAGATTACTGCACTTACTTCTCCCAAACCAGTGCCGGTATACCTCCGCGTGCTCTTGCATCTGTCTCTCAGCCAGCTTGGATTATGGACTCTGGGGCATCTTGTCATGTCACGGGATCCCGAGGTGAGTTCCGGGAATACTCTACTCTAACGCCGCCAGAAAGCATTCAGACGGCTGATGGTACCTCCAGGCCTGTTACGGGTAAAGGCACTGTTGATTGCACTCCTTCCATCACTCTATCTAATGTCTTACATGCTCCTTCCTTTCCTGTCAATCTTATATCCATTAGCGCCATTATCCTTGATCTAAACTGTATTGTTTACTTTGATATTCCTAAGGTAACTTTTCAGGAGAAGGGAATGGGGAGACGACTAGGCACTGGCACATGGCATAAGGGTCTATGGTACTTGGACAGGAACGGTCTGGATAGAGCACTGGTATCTTTGGTTGCAGACGCACACCCGGAAGTCCGAAGTCGAAGCCGAGCTGCTCCTCCACCATCAGCGTGTAGGACATTCTTCTTTTCCCGTTATTAGTCGACTGTATCCGTCCTTATATCAAAAAGCAAATAAAGAGTTGTTAGTTTGTGATGCTTGTGAGTTGGGAAAACATACCAGAAGCTCCTATGTGAGTTCTGGGCATCGATGTTCTGCTGCTTTTGATATGATTCATTCCAATATGTGGGGCCCTTGTCCTGCAAACGGTGTTAACGGTTATAGATGGTTTGTTACTTTTATTTACTGCTCTACCCGCGTAACGTGGGTCTACCTGCTGAAGAATAAAAGTAATGTTTTTGAGGCATTTCAAGGCCTCCATCAACGGGTGAAGACACAGTATAATGCTCGTGTTAAGTGTTTCCGGTCGGATAATGGGACGGAATATACCCATAAGAGGTTTGCTGCGTATTTATCCTCTCATGGTATACTGCATCAAACCTCTTGTGCATATACACCGGCTCAAAATGGTGTTGCCGAACGAAAGAATAGGCACCTGCTGGAGGTAGCTCGGACAATGATGCTGGCTATGAATGTCCCTAAATTTTTGTGGGGGCAGGCTGTCTTGACAGCCTCTTATCTCATCAACAGGATGCCCTCTCAATTACTGGACTGGAAGACGCCTTTGGAAATGCTCACGGGGACAACTGCGTACACCGTTCCTCCGAAAGTATTTGGTTGCGTATGCTTCGTCCACGATAACAGGCCTGGCATTGGTAAGCTGGATCCTCGAGCAGTTAAGTGTGTCTTTGTTGGGTACACCGGGACACAGAAGGGTTACGTATGCTGGAGCCCGGTTGAACGGAAGCTGTTTGTAAGCATGGACGTTACATTCAGAGAGTTGGAACCTTATTATGGTTCGGACGAAGGTTCTGCGTTTGGGAACACGCCTCACACAGCGGGTGTTAGACGTGAGGGGGAGGTAGTACGCCCAAACGTAGTTGTCGGATCGGTACCTTGTCCTGTCGTGACAAACTGGAAGAAAGGGGGAGAAAGCATCAATGATACTGATACGGAGGATGAAGAAGACAATACGTGCATTACGCAGGGGGAGAAGCAGACAAGGGAAAAGGAGCTCCAAGTTTACAGAAGAAGACAGCAGAGATCCAGTACTGTGCCGTGCCCTGTGCCTATAGTGCCAAGTCCCTCGTCTACTCCTGCCCCGACTCCTGAAGATGTTACTCCCGCACCGGATCGCTCGGATTCGGAAGCGGGTCTCTCCGATTCGGATGGTATGCTTTCTCCACCACCCATTGCTCCCTTAAGGAGGTCTTCTCACATTAATGCGGGAAAGGCTCCTATTCGTTATAAAGATTATGAACATGATATCGCCAACTACCTATCTTATTCTAATATTTCTCCGACTTATCAAACATTCCTCACTTCGTTAGACTCTACTTCTTTACCTAAGAATTGGCAGGAAGCAAAGAAGGACCCAAGATGGAAAGCCGCAATGATGGAAGAACTTGGGGCACTAGAGAAAAATAAGACATGGGAGCTGGTGCCATTACCTGAAGGGAAGAAAACTGTGGAATGCAAATGGGTTTACACAGTGAAGGAGACACCAGAAGGAAAAGTTGAACGATACAAGGCGAGACTGGTTGCAAAAGGCTATACCCAGACATACAAGGCGAGACTGGTTGCAAAAGAGTTACATATATATAGGAGAGGCTAACCCCACTCACTATTGTTCTATCCAATGTGGGACTAAAGCCCAATACTACTAATACGAATATTAATACTTAACACCCTCCCTCAAGTTCATGCCCAGCTTGTTACAAAAAATTGAACCGATGACCGAAAAGAGATTTCGTAAAGATATCGGCTATCTGATCACCGGTCCTCACGCGGTGAAACTTTATCATTCCCTTTTTATACTCATCACGGACAAAGTAAATGTCGATTTCAATGTGCTTCGTCCTTCAATGAAATACAGGATTGGTAGCAATATGGATAACAGACTGGTTATCACACCACATATCTGCTGCTTTAGATCATGCTTCTTCTCCCCGCTATTGTAGAAGATGCTTCAGATATAACACACCTGCTGTGCCATGAGCAATGACTCGATATTCTGCTTCCGAACTTGATTGTGCTATCACACTATGCTTTTTGCTCTTCCACGATACCAAGTTTTCGCCAAAAAGATCGAGTAGCCAGACGTAGACTGTCTATCTGTCAGGCTTGCACACAGTCAACATCGGTAAAGGACTCAACATGAGTATGTCCATGATTCTCCAATTTATGGAAATGAAGTAATCCCTAACCCAATTTCTTCTCTTTGTTTTATAGCAGAGGAGATATCGGGAGAACTATTCTCTCTTCTCTTTTGTATAGTTGTAGACAGATCGGGCACATGTCAATCATGTCCGCTTCACAAATTCTCTGGACATAGTCCGAGTCGTCCGATCTGGACATGCGTCTTGTCCAATCTATACCATATTTAGGTTAGAATCACCAATCTATACTATGTTGAGCTTGATCATTCCCTAATTCTTTATTTCATCCATACCTTGTTGAATCAGCACAGTTTAGGCTATTCATTTTGTGTTTTATAGTCACTTTGCAGCCACTCTGCACCTACTTTCAGGGCCCAAATGTTAGACTCTTTGTTGTATATGGTGACTGCGTGTACTAATGCATGTTTCGTGGACTTGTGTGGGTTGGACTGTATTGTATTGAGTGCTTGATTTGTACTCAGATTGTGCTGTACTCCGTGTATGAAGGTGTTGCGTTGTACCATGTGTTGTATTGTTGAGCACATTTGTGATGTACTCGAGTTGCAGTGTGCACATTGTAGCGTTGAGTAGTCGTGTTGTACATTGTATTGTGTTATTCGCTTGTACTGTCATAACATCCACTATAGATCCAGCTACTACAACTGAGTCTGTAGAATAGAATAATGGGTTAACTTTTATTGATGAAAGAGTTACATATATATAGGAGAGGCTAACCCCACTCACTATTGTTCTATCCAATGTGGGACTAAAGCCCAATACTACTAATACGAATATTAATAATTAACACCCTCCCTCAAGCTCATGCCCAGCTTGTTACAAAAAATTGAACCGATGACCGAAAAGAGATTTCGTAAAGATATCGGCTATCTGATCACCGGTCCTCACGCGGTGAAACTTTATCATTCCCTTTTTATACTCATCACGGACAAAATAAATGTCGATTTCAATGTGCTTCGTCCTTCAATGAAATACAGGATTGGTAGCAATATGGATAATAGACTGGTTATCACACCACATATCTGCTGCTTTAGATCATGCTTCTTCTCCCAGCTATTGTAGAAGATGCTTCAGATATAACACACCTGCTGTGCCATGAGCAATGACTCGATATTCTGCTTCCGAACTTGATTGTGCTATCACACTATGCTTTTTGCTCTTCCACGATACCAAGTTTCCGCCAAAAAGATCGAGTAGCCAAACGTAGACTGTCTATCTGCCAGGCTTGCACATAGTCAACATCGGTAAAGTACTCAACATGAGTATGTCCATGATTCTCCAACTTATGGAAATGAAGTAATCCCTAACCCAATTTCTTCTCTTTGTTTTATAGCAGAGGAGATATCGGGAGAACTATTCTCTCTTCTCTTTTGTATAGTTGTAGACAGATCGGGCACATGTCAATCATGTCCGCTTCACAAATTCTCTGGATTGGTCATCAGGACCCCCTCGTCTGGGAGTAACTTTGCCCCTGGATCCATGGTTGAGGTTGCTCCCTTGGCTTGTTTCAATCTTACATCATTTAGTATGTCCAGCACATACTTCCTCTAAGGCATTACAATGTCCCGCTTATCCCGTGTGATTTTAATTGCCAATAAGTAGTTTAAAGTTCCATATTCTTGGTCTGAAATTGTTCTCCCAGAAACTTCTTTAGTCCAACAATACCCTAGCTATCGTCTCCTGTGATCACAATGTCGTCAACATAGACACCAAGTAGTATTCTTCCAGCTGATGTCTGTTGGTAAATACCGAATGATCCTTTTTGGATTGACACATGCCAAACTGAGTAACAACATGTGTAAATCGACCAAACCATGCACGAGATGATTGATTGAGACCGTATAGGGTGTAGGACCGTTGAGCACCTCTAGAGGGGGGTGAATAGAGTGTGTGCACGTGCAGTGGAAAATAATCACCAATTAAAAATATTAAGCAGTTATATATTATGGCAGATAAAAGACGGTAAATAAAATACGGTAAAGTAAGAGTCAAGAATTCGAACTCAGTGAACACCACGATGTATACTGGTTTCCCTCTGAGAGGACTAGTCCAGTCGCGAGTACTCTTGCTCGCTGTTAATCCACTATGGCACAAGCTTTAACTGAGCGCTTGCAACTCTTACAACACCGTACTTGGCGACAAGTGCACGACCGACTTCACAACAACGTGCTTGGTGACGAGCGCACGACCGACTCCAGAAGGCAATTGGAAAACTGGGACGTTTTCTGAATACAGCCTCCGATACAACTCTTCAACACCAAACTTTAAATTAAACAGAAACTGTACTGGCTTGGCTAAGAGTCGTAAAGGCTTAGATATGAAAGTAAAAAGCTCAGAATACTTTAGATAGAGAAGAGAAGAGATGAAATTGGATTTTTTTTTTGAAATGAATGGTAATCTCAACTCTATTTATAGTGTTTTTGGGAGACCGAACTCGGGCAGAGTTCAGACAGAGTTCGGATGCTAGAATTTCGCATACGAACGATAGATGTAGACTTGGTGGGAACTGTATTTCGAATTTACCCAGACCGAACTCGGGTCGAACGCGGACCGAACTCGGTCAGAGTTCTGTCAGTGTTCTGCTGGGTCAGAACAATAAGGAATGAACCAAATTTGCATAGGTTTTGGACTTTTTGGAATTGTAGATTTTTGGGATAAGTAGGTAGGCTTATTTATGTTTGTGGACTGAGAAAAACCTAAGCCAGTACCGATCCGATCAATCTCACATTTTTTCCTATACTCAATAAAGGAAAAATACAGAATACATATAAAAACTAATAGCCCATTTGATGACGCCTTTCTCCTGACATTTGAGCAGACTCATTTTTTCTTGACGGCAATCGTCCAAAGATAAACAGATCTGGAAATCTGAATACCTTTCGGGGACTTCGCCCCCGAACCCTCACGGGAGACGCTGTACCCTCAATCCCTGTCCGCTGACCAGGCAGCGGAACCCCCGATGCGAGGCCCCGGATATGTCGTTAGATGGTTCAGAGAAATCTTCTTGTATTATGCCGTCTTCGGCCCATCAATAATTCTTCGTTGCATATGTCCGTGTTTGATCATGCTTACTGCTTATCTACAAGTACATGTTAGACGAACAAAACAATATAATGCAATATGATACAAGCATAGCAATATGATATAGACCATTTAGGACAATGCTAAGTTTATAGGACAATGCTAAGTTTAAGTAGCAACATGATAGTGATTACATGAATATTAGTGACATCACTAGTTAAACTTAATTGATTAACCATATTAAAAAATATGATATAATCATTGGGCTAACATAGAGCCTTCCGCAGATAACACACTTTACCCTCCCTTATAACGAACCCAAAAGGTTGCACCACAAACAACAATTCTTCAATATCCTCGAGGAGAAATGCATTCTTGATATCCAGCTGAAACAATAGCCAGTCATAGCGAACAACTAAGGCCAAGAGTACGCGCACAGATTTCATCATGGCAACCGGAGAGAATGTCTCAAAATAATCCTTACCATAGGTCTGAGAATATCCTTTAGCCACCAGACGAGCCTTTATGCGATCAAATCCGATTTTACCTTGATCGTGAACACCCATTTGCAACCTACTGCATGCTTTATCAGTAGGCAAATCTACTAAGTCCCAAGTATGGTTCTCCCGGGGCGCTTTCATCTCCTCTTCCATGGCAGCACACCAACCGGAATGTCTGAGTCCCTTCTCAGCAATATTGGAAATCTAAATCCCATCAATAGTAGCGATCAAGGATCGAGTGTGGCTCGCGAGCCCTTTGTAGTTTGTAACACATAAGGGATGATCACGACAGGCACGGTGAGATCGAGCTGGTGGAACAGGCGGAGGCGAAGCAGTGGAGCTAGAGGAGGAGGATGCTCTGTGACCGTGGGCACTATCTGCGATGATTGTTCGGGCGACGTCGGCCCTGACTGACCCGGTATTTGCCGATTATCGGACTGAGATACTGGCTCGGTAGGGGAGGGCACCCTTACGGGAGGCTGTTGTGTTTGAACCGAAAACAACAAAAAATCCTCGTCTGGGTAAACTTGGGGAACTGGATTCGTAGTTTGTGGAAGTGGAGGAAACTCAGTTTCAACGAAGGTAACATCCCGAGAGAAAAAATATCTCTTCAAGGTAGGGGAAAACAACGATACCATTTCCGATCTTTAGGATACCCAAGGAAATCGCATTTGATTGCCTTAGGATCTAATTTATAAAGAATCGATCGGGTATCTCGAACGTAGCACAAGCAACCAAAAATCTTGAGAGGTAGAGAAAAAGGCTCTCGGTCAGAATATAACCGAAAAAAAGAGAGTAGTACCATTAAAAACTGACGATATCACGCGATTAATCAGATAGCAAGCTGTAAGAATTGCATTGGACCAAAACCACTTGGGAGTACGTGCTTGAAACATAAAAGCACGCATTGTCTCCAAGAGATGACGATTCTTGCTCTCTGCCACACCATTCTGTTGTGGTGTGTAAGAAAATGAAGTTTGGTGGATGATGTCATTGTCAACAGATGAGTATTGAAATTACAAGATAGATCACGACCATTGTCATTTCGAAAGCATTTAATCAAAATACCAAATTGTGTTTTGATTTCGGCATAAAATTTGCACCATATTTTAAATAATTTGGAGCGATTTTTCATCAAATAAACAAAAGTGACATGCGAGTAATCATCAACAAATATAACAAAATACTTAAAACCTATTATTGATTCAATCGAACAAGGTCCCCATACATCAGAATGCACCAACTCGGAAGAAACAGATGCAAATTTATTACGACTCACCGGATAGGGAACCCGGTGATGCTTAGCCAAACAACACGAGTCACAATGAAAACAAGCAAGAAAAACTAAAGATAGGTACATTTTCTGTAGAGCTCGGATTGGTGGATGACCTAATTGACAATGTAATTCGAAAGGATCGAGTTTCACGCCACACGAACAACAGAAAAAGCAGGGGCATGGTGTAGGGTGCAACAATGGCGGCAGCAGGTGTCACGTCCCGCTCCCGCAGGAGCGATCGTCCTCGCTAAGGTGTGATGCCGCACGGGCCTAGGTTGCGCCCGTGCAAGACTATGTCCAGAAACGGCCGATTTGAGCTAGGCCACAGAGTCGCACAGAGTGTCCCCATTTGCAATGGAAAGTAAATGAACACAAATTGAAGCGAATTCAACACTTTATTGATATTCAAGTAGTTTACAAGCGGCGCTAGGCCGATATTACAAATCGCTCAAGCTCTCTCTCTCTCTGAAACATAAAAGGCGTGCCAAGTGGCTTACAACATAGAATGATTCATGGCGATGTTCCGATACATTATGTCTTGTATATGGTGCTCCAGCTCCTTGCAACGCTCCAAGGCTCCAGAGATAGTTCCGTGCCTTAGCACGTTCGAGGAAAGCTCCGCACCCGCCGACGTTACCTGCTTTCTGCAAGCAGACTGGGGTTATCAGTACATTATGCACTGGTGGGGAGGCTAGCTCGTCCACAATGCTATCATTACCAAACACGTTCTATTTACTTTTGTGCATCTCTATCATTCATTGTCTTTCTAATCTTGCCTTAGGATCAATTTCATGGCATATTACATAGCCTATCTCGTGTTGCCGATTTCAAGTGTCGCATGGAAATACATACATGACTTACCCATACTTACTGTCCGGCCTTCCCTGTTCAATGTAAACCAAGTTAGTCAACAATTCATATATTTCAACTTAACATGATTCACGTAAACATTTTAGTGCCAAGGGCGTGTTCCTGCCTTAGATTTTAACGCGTCGTAGGCATGTTTTAAAGTTCATTTGCACGAAGTACTACTTATCATTTGGTGCATTACATTTCAAACCTATACATAAGGCGCTTCATTCAATTAACTTTAGACTACTTTGATTTCAATGCAAGGGCTTGCACGTGGATCGCCACCAACAAAGCCCACTTAACTCTATATGCACCGGTCGCTGGCACCACAAGCCATTTTGGACATCCAAGCCGTTGTATTTCTCAACCAATGTAGGGTGCGGACTGGCACACACCCCGTTAGTCTCTTGAAAATACTGCTGCACTTACGTCCCCTGGATAGCCAAGTCCACACCCAGGCAGCCCGTAAGCCATTTTGATTCCGCCTAGGCCGGCATATCCCCCCTTTGATCGTGCCGCGGAATCCCTTTTTCTTTACGGTCACGGCATCGCCACCCCTCGCCCGTGCCGTTTGTCCACGACCATTTCGTATTAACTTGTCATAGGCTAACCCAAAGCCACAATGCGTTATCGACCAGGTTGGCGTCCGTGCAGCGCGGGTAGCGAGTCCCGTTGCACGTGCCCGTCACACCTGTCGCTAACCATTCATTTCCTTATCTCTTATTCATTTCTTCATTTCTTTCTTTCACTTGTCCATTCGTTCATTGATTCAATTTCGTATTCATCCTTTCGTTGATTCATTCATTCACTTGTTTATTCGTTCATTCTTCATTTATACATTATGCAACTTCCCGTGCGGGAGTCGCCTTGGCGACCCATCGGTCCCATAGCCTTTCAATGTTGCTAAACTCTACTCGGAGCGACTATGTTGATAGTCTTCCCGTTTCATTGTTGTAAACCATTCATTGTTTCATTGTTGAACGCATAAGGAACATAACTGTAAGCTTGTGCCTTAGCACGAGCGTGGAGCGCGGTGCGAGAGTTCTCACATTTTTTATGTTCTTTTCCATATTCTATACAAGCATACAAGATGGGATTATTCCCTTAGCTAGGTACGTTGAGTCATTTATTAGCATGTACAGTATTATCGCCTAGCGATTCTCGTGATAGTGTCCGCATTGTTATGTGTCTAGGCTAAGCACAGGCGGGTTCATCGGAGCCACCCACCTTAGCGATGTTCGCATCGGCTGAGCGATACTCCGAGCGCGCCTTTGAAAGTCTAAGTCTGGACTCATCTTGACGGGCCAATGTAAGCCTTGCATCGATTCTTCATCAGGTCGATGCCAACTCTTCGGGTCGACGGCTCGTTTGAGTTGTTGCACTTGCCGTTTGAATCGGCGTTCCGCTAGGACGGAGCGGGTCATTACATAATACACCACTCAAAACAAGTCTCGTCCTCGAGACTTCCTGAGTGCAGGTCATCCTACCGTTCCTTAACTCGTGTCATCGTGTTTTATAGACAATTCTATCGAACGGCTCTATCGTTCGATGGCATCGAACCATGCTCGGTACCTTTCCAAGTTCCGTGTCGCATACGTTTGGTCGATCTTTATTGGATAACTTTTCATTCATTTTAGAGTTGATGACACTTATTCAATTCGGGTGTTTCTTCGACTTGGTTGCTTTTTCGACGTATCGTGGGACTGAAACGGTCGCACGAGGTTCGTCGTATTTTATCAAACTCGAGAGTCGTATGCTGAGGCAAACTCACTCATTCCTTCATGCGCATCTCAACACCCACTTGCAGCTGCATTCGAGTTCATCATATCGCTGAGTTTGGATCGTGCACGTATCCAAGGCGTCCCCCGAATACATACATTTCAAACAAGCTTAGCGATTAGCGAAGTCGGACAAGCTACTCGTGACAGTTTTGATTTGCCGATCGTTTTTGCTAACTTCGATTTAAAATCGAACTCGTGTGCATCTCACTATCGTTTATCTCGGTCATCGAGATGACCCGATTCGCTTCTCAAGCGTTCTTGTCCACGAAATCAGTATGATTTCTTCTTAGCGGGGTCGACCAAGTCTGAGTAACTTCCGTCCGATTCAAGACCAAGCAACGCATCATCATCGAGTACGTCTTCCGATCAGTGATTCAATTCGTTATCCCAACTTGCGCATCATCCAATCCTATCATTCACTTCGTTTTGGGGCCAATCTCGCCGTCGTTCACGCACACTCCCAGTTTCCTGTCCTACTCTAAGTCTTGTTGCCCCAAGTCTATCGTCCGTCCAGACGATATTGTAAATGACATCGCACAGGTTCAATCACTCGGCATAGGGTCGTCCGCCTATCCGCTAGGTCAGCTCACAGGGTCATAGTTACAAGACAAGTCCGTGGCTCATCGTGTAAAGTCGTTGCACGACGCTCGCCCCAAATCCTATGGTCAAACCATTTGCTCGCTTGTACGGGAGTTTCTACCCAAGTTCGTTTCACTCAAATTTCTAAACATCGAGCATGATCACCTAATTCGCATCGAGACTTACGTTGCACATATTCAATTCCGTTCAATCACCAGTTCTAACCAATTCATGTATTCGATCACGAGGTCATCCAGCTCGACAATACATTGCGCCCCAATCTCACGCGAGTCCGATTATCCACGACGGTTCATGAATCACCATGCAACGCTCCCGCGGAATAATCATTCTCATCGGGGCGTAACTCTTGTTTGAGTTTTAGACTAACCCATTCTCGATACGCGGATTGGACCTACTCAATCCTCAAGTTCAATCTTTCAAGCACATAAATTCATTCTCGGGTCCACCTTCGCGTCAAACCACAAGTCGAAGCAATCAGATTGCCACGCCATCCAAGTTCAATCACTCCCGCTGTATGAATCACCATACCAGCGCTCACGCGGAGTGATCGTCATAATCCGGCGCGACGCATGTGCAAGGCTGGAGTTGCGCTCGCATAAGACAAGAACGTCAACGTTGTGGTTGTCAACGAAGCAAATCCAAGCATTCACATTTTCATCCAAGCCAAATCAATTTGATAGTATGACCGTCATGCGTTCAACTAGAAAATTCTCGAGCCAAATCTATTTTTCCCTCGACACATCTTTAGCATCCCAAGTATAGCATCCAACGGAACAATAATATTTGCACGATCGTCATTCGCCGAGTCAGAGTACCCCCGAGTTATCGCATATCGATCTTTGATACGCCTTAATACCATCGACGATATGCGTAACCTGACGATCTTCCTTTGCAACCGATTTCGAGTCGCGCGTTGATGCTGTTGTCCGAGTTGGATATTCCACAATTTCCTCGATATTCAAGATCAAGTTTGATCGCTATTCCTCAAGCTAGTTTCAAGATCGTTGTCCAAACTCAAGTCACCATTTATTTGAATCAATCCAAAATCGTGCACGTAATCCTCTAAGTTTCCTCGATCAAGACCATTCATTTTCATTCATCGTTCCGAATCATTTTCTAACTTGCGTTGCCCATTGACAAGTTGTTCGAACGACATCTCGTTCGGGACATTCGAAGTCACGACCAACTAAGCGTGACGCGTTCTAAGGCTTTGCGCGATCGCATCGCCTCGCCGACATACTCGTTCTATCCGTAAATCCTTTTATCTCGCTCGAACAATTTCTATAACGTCCATACACCACTCAGGGTTCGAGCCACTCGATTAGTCGCCGACACTCGCCGTTTTTCTTCTTTGAAGCTATCACATACACCACTCGGAGTCAAGTCATTCTACAAATCCTCAAAAGATAATTCGACTCCCAATCGATGTGTTCAATCGCGCGTTCGCTCATTCCTCAAAATCTAAGAACCATTTCTCCGTGTTCGCTTTAGCGCCGGTCAAGTAGCGTCTCTATCAACATACATTCTAAGTCTCCCTTATTCTCGTCCGAGCGATAGTCAATCTCGCTCGCAACTCGATTGCACCAAAAAGTCGAGGTACGCGACACGCGGACTAAGTTGTGCCGCATAACCATCCCGTGCGGGCTATATTCAAGTTTGCACGCTCGCTTACTAATGTCGACGTAGGACTATTTGGGCATGCACGCGACTTGCTAACTTAGCATGTGTTCTCTATCGAGTCATGTTTAACATCGTTCGGCACAAAGGCCTTCGCCTATCGATCCCGTTCAACCGAGTACTTGTACGAGCTTTTGAAAATATTAGACTTATTGTATGGAACATCCCAAGGCACAACGAGAGAGAGCGCACACTTCTTTTGTTTCCAACCGAGCTTTCAAAACTGAGAAAACCGAAATAAAGTCCAAGGACGTGAAGCCGTGCTCTGATACCAATCTGTCACGCCCCGCTCCCGCAGGAGCGATCGTCCTCGCTAAGGCGTGATGCCGCACAGGCCTAGGTTGCGACCGTGCAAGGCTATGTCCAGAAACGGCCGATTTGAGCTAGGCCACAGAGTCGCACAGAGTGTCCCCATTTGCAGCGGAAAGTAAATGAACACAAATTGAAGCGAATTCAACTCTTTATTGATATTCAAGTAGTTTACAAGCGGCGCTAGGCCGATATTACAAATCGCTCAAGCTCTCTCTCTCTCTCTGAAACATAAAAGGCGTGCTAAGTGGCTTACAACATAGAATGATTCATGGCGATGTTCCGATACATTATGTCTTGTATATGGTGCTCCAGCTCCTTGCAACGCTCCAAGGCTCTAGAGATAGCTCCACGCCTTAGCACGTTCGAGGAAAGCTCCGCACCCGCCGACGTTACCTGCTTCCTGCAAGCAGACTATGGGGTTATCAGTACATTGTTATGCACTGGTGGGGAGGCTAGCTCGCCCACAATGCTATCATTACCAAACACGTTCTATTTACTTTTGTGCATCTCTATCATTCATTGTCTTTCTAATCTTGCCTTAGGATCAATTTCATGGCATATTACATAGCCTATCTCGTGTTGCCAATTTCAAGTGTCGCATGGAAATACATACATGACTTACCCATACTTACCGTCCGGCCTTCCCTGTTCAATGTAAACCAAGTTAGTCAACAATTCATATATTTCAACTTAACATGATTCACGTAAACATTTTAGTGCCAAGGGCGTGTTCCTGCCTTAGATTTTAACGCGTCGTAGGCATGTTTTCAAGTTCATTTGCACGAAGTACTCCTTATCATTTGGTGCATTACATTTCAAACCTATACATAAGGCGCTTCATTCAATTAACTTTAGACTACTTTGATTTCAATGCAAGGGCTTGCACGTGGATCGCCACCAGCAAAGCCCACTTAACTCTATATGCACCGGTCGCTGGCACCACAAGCCATTTTGGACATCCAAGCCGTTGTATTTCTCAACCAACGTAGGGTGCGGGCTGGCACACACCTCGTTAGTCTCTTGAAAATACTGCTGCACTTACGTCCCCTGGATGGCCAAGTCCACAACCAGGCAGCCCGTAAGCCATTTTGATTCCGCCTAGGCCGGCATATCCCCCCTTTGATCATGTCGCGGAATCCCTTTTTCTTTACAGTCACGGCATCGCCACCCCTCGCCCGTGCCGTTTGTCCACGACCATTTCGTATTAACTTGTCATAGGCTAACCCATAGCCACAATGCGTTATCGACCAGGTTGGCGTCCGTGCAGCGCGGGTAGCGAGCCCCGTTGCACGTGCCCGTCACACCTGTCGCTAACCATTCCTTTCCTTCTTATCTTTTATTCATTTCTTCATTTCTTTCTTTCACTTGTCCATTCGTTCATTGATTCAATTTCGTATTCATCCTTTCGTTGATTCATTCATTCACTTGTTTATTCGTTCATTCTTCATTTATACATTATGCAACTTCCCGTGCGGGAGTCGCCTTGGCGACCCATCGGTCCCATAGCCTTTCAATGTTGCTAAACTCTACTCGGAGCGACTATGTTGATAGTCTTCCCGTTTCATTGTTGTAAACCATTCATTGTTTCATTGTTGAACGCATAAGGAACATAACTGTAAGCTTGTGCCTTAGCACGAGCGTGGAGCGCGGTGCGAGAGTTCTCACATTTTCCATGTTCTTTTCCATATTCTATACAAGCATACAAGATGGTATTATTCCCTTAGCTAGGTGCGTTGAGTCATTTATTAGCATGTACAGTATTATCGCCTAGCGATTCTCGTGATAGTGTCCGCATTGTTATGTGTCTAGGCTAAGCACAGACGGGTTCATCGGAGCCACCCACCTTAGCGATGTTCGCATCGGCTGAGCAATACTCCGAGCGCGCCTTTGAAAGTCTAAGTCTGGACTCATCTTGACGGGCCAATGTAAGCCTTGCATCGATTCTTCATCAGGTCGACGGCTCGTTTGAGTCGTTGCACTTGTCGTTTGAATCGGCGTTCCGCTAGGGCGGAGCGGGTCATTACAGCAGGAGGGTGCAACAATGGCGGCAGCAGGAGGGTGCAGCAGCGGCAGCAGCTACAGCAGCAGGGTGCAGCAGCAGCAAGAGGTTGCATTCTGACGAGTTGCATCATCTTAAACTGCATATTCAAACGGCTAGTCCACCGACCTACCAACTAACCACATAAGTTTTATAGCAACACCAACGCATGCTCATAACTACCTTTGTTAAGAATTTTGCACCAACATAATGGGTTAAAATCAGGTCATAAAAAGTTGTCACGTCATTTATGTTGCTCTTTTATGTTCCGTAGCCGAGAGAAGGCTTGGATGATAATAATGATTATTCAAGATGGTTGTTAATTTTATTCAAACCAAGGTTCGATGTATCGACTGGTACAATATGTATCAGCCATATCATATTGTTTTGGCCTGTCCAGATCCAATATTGACCCTTATTGTATTGGTCGATTCATATTAGGGATCTCTTTCCTGCTCAATTCAGTACTGGAAATTCACTGTCTGTACAATGATATGGACGAGAAACAATTAAAACATAAACGGTGCCTAAATGTATCACATATATTTTTTTTTTATTGTTTTGCTTTCAGAAACCAAAAACTCTGAAACTCCCATCCAAAACCGATTCTGACACAGATTTTGTGAATCTTTCTTTAAACTTGAACTCTATATGAAAGTAAAAAATGGGAACTTTCCACCACTCCTACAAAAGCAAGATAGTAATAAATTGTTAAGAGTTAAGTCAAATACAGTACACCAAGTTTGGTTTGCACGTCCTTTCTGAAATAAATTTCACCTGCTAGTGATTGGATCAAATTCTTTTTCACGTGATTATGGCCAGCAAGAACAATGTGGCCTTTCAGCTTGATTCTAGAATTAGACGAATAACAGTATACAGTTGTACACCTCAAGCCCAATACTCAGACCTTGATGGAGACCATTTTTTTATCGATAACTCGGAAACAATTTGGGATATAAATATAATTCAATTGAGATCATTGAGAAACAAGACGGATTACCATTTTCAGTAACATAGATTGTGGGGTTGTGATATCTCTTTGCAATATAGTTAAGGACTTTCCGTAAGCCCCAAGGGACTATGTAAAGCCACTCCGATGCAGCCTGAAATGAAATTTCTTTGAGTTAATTTTAAGAATGAAGAAATTGGATATTTGGTTCAGTGTCAAAATTAAGATTGATTAGCATACAGAAATAGTAACAGATCAGGTGATTAAAGTATTAATGAAGTGTATTTTTGTTGAGATTAATTGATGAATTTCATTGATAATCTCATAGGCTTTATATAGCCTTTACATGATAGAATATCCAATGGAATATCCTGTGGCATATTCTGGCATCCCAAATATGTCCTCAGGATATTCCCATACTAAATATAACATATTCCAGGATATTCCTATACTAAATATAACATATTCTCATACTAAATATATCAACACTCCCTCTCAAGATGGGCGAAAGATATTCACTAAGCCCATCTTGTCACATCCTCTCATCATGCTGATAGAGTTAAGCCCCTTGGTCAATCCGTCTGCTACCTGATATTTGGTTGGAACATAGCCCAGCTCTAGTAGTCCACCATCCAGCTTTTCTTTGATGAAGAATCTGTCAATCTTGATATGCTTGGTCCTGTCATGCTGTACTGGATTGTTGGCAATACTAATAGCTGACTGGTTGTCACACCATAGCTTCATTTTGGCTCTCTGATCCAGCTTCAGCTCCATCAGCATATTCTTCAACCACAATAGCTTTGTGACTCTCAAGGCCATAGCTCTATACTCTGCTTCAGCTGTTGATCTGGCAACCACTGACTGCTTCTTACTCCTCCAAGAGACCAAGTTGTCTCATACAAATATGCAGTATTCCGATGTAGATCTCCTGTCGTCAGCACAGCTAGCCCAGTCAGAATCACAATAGTCCTCGATGCTCACATGATTATTTCTTCTGAAAAACAATCCCTTCCTGGGGGCTCCCTTCAAGTACCTAAGAATCTGGTACACTGCGTCCATATGACCCTTTCAGGGGTCATGCATATAGCGGCTCACTACACTGACCGCAAAGCTGATATCAGATCGAGTGTGGCTCAAGTAGATCAACTTGTCCACCAATCTCTGATATATATTCCGGTCAACTGGTTCTCCAGTTTCAGCATCCAGTTTGAACTTCTGGTCTATCGGTGTCGTAGCTGGTTTGCATCCCATCATCCTTGTTTCCGTAAGCAGGTCCAGTGCGTACTTCCTCTGAGAAAGAACAATTCCCTCTGTATTTCGAGCAATCTCAATCCCGAGGAAGTATCGAAGAGGGCCAAGATCCTTCACCTCGAACTCCTTGCCAAGTTTCCCATTGAGTTGGGCGATCTCCTGCACATCATCGCCTGTAATAATCATATCATCTACATACACCGCAAGCATGGTGATGTGGCATCCACTTCGTCTGAAGAAGACAGTATGATCAGCATTGATCTGTTGATATCCCATCCCTATCATTGCTCTCCTGAACCTGTCAAACCATGCTCGAGGAGACTGCTTCAGTCAATAGAGGGACTTCTTCAGTCTGCAGACCTTGCCTTCTGTCGGATTGGTGTCGAATCCTGGTGGTATCTCCATGTACACCTCCTCCACTAGATCCCCATGAAGAAATGCATTCTTCACATCCATTTGGTGTAGCTTCCATCCTCCATTGGCTGCCAGAGAGATCAAGGTCCTGACAGTGCTCATCTTTGCCACTGGTGCAAAGGTCTCGTCATAGTCAATGCCGTACATCTGACTGTATCATTTTGCCACCAGTCGAGCTTTGTAGCGCTCAACCTGTCCATCTGGGTTCTGCTTCACCGTGAAAACCCATTTGCATCCGACTGCTCTCTTCCCTTCTGGCAGTCTCACCAGCTCCCAAGTGTGGTTCTTCTCAAGAGCTCCCAACTCCTCGTGCATCGCCGCTTTCCACTTTGGATCGTTCTTGGCAACCTGCCAATTGTTAGGTACAGTAATACTATCCAACGATGCTATAAATGCTCTATAGGAAGAAGAGATATGGTCATAAGAAACAAACTTAGCAAGATCCCAGCCATATGTATCCGGAGAATTTCTCACATTACTACGAGTAGTCCTTCGTGTAGATAGTGGTGTGGAAGATGTAGGAGGAATGATATCACCTGAGGAGGATGGTGGTGTAGATGAGGAAGATGGCGGTGTAGGTGTCTCAGGAGTTAGGACAGACGCAGGCAGGGGACTTAGCACTGGCATTGTAGGTACTGGTCCTGCAGTTTGCTAATCTCTTCTGCTATAGGCAAGTAACTCCCCCTGAGCCGTAGGCCTAACACTTCTCATCTCCTCCCCCTATTCCGCTTCACCTTCATGTTCCTCCTCAACCGTGTCTCTGTGCCAAATTTCTAAATCGGTTACCACCAAGTTCTCCATCTCCCCCTCTCGCCTTATATTGGTAGTATTAGGCGTGTTGTATGAAGTTCCCGCCTGGTAGTAATATGGCTCATGCTCCCGGAAGTGGACAGCCATACTAACAAACTTCTTCTTCTCTACTGGACTCTAGCACACATACCCTTTTTGAGTTGTTGAGTAGCCCACAAAGATGTACTTGACCGCTCTAGGGTCAAGTTTTCCAACTGATGGTCTGTTGTCTTTCACAAAACACACACATCCGAACACCTTCAGTGGAAGTATTCCACTATTATTGCCTCGCAATACTTTACATGGGGACTTCTATCCCAGAATTTTTGAAGGCATCATGTTGATAAGTTGAGCTACTGTCAACACTGCATGCCCCCATAGATTTTGTAGGACATTCATGTCGATCATCATACTTCTTGCGGTCTCCAGAAGGTGTCGGTTCTTCCTTTCTGCTACTCCATTTTGTGCTGGTGTGTATGCACAAGTGGTCTGATGCTGTATTTCGTGTGCTGACCAGTACTCTACAAGCGTCTTGTTAGTATACTCCGTTTCCATTATCAGACCTCAGTACCTTCACCACTGCATTGTACTGAGTCTGGACATGCTTATGAAAATTCCGAAAACAGGCAGATACATCACTCTTATTTTTCATCAGATACGGCCAGGTGACACAAGATGCACAATCAATAAAGGAAACAAAGTACTTATACCCATTCATAGTGTTAGCAGCACATGGACCCCAAACATCAGAATGTACTACCTCAAAAGCAAAAGAGCTCTTATGACCAGTACCAACATATGAGCTTCTAGTAAGTTTTTCTAACTCGCATGCATCACATACTAATTTCTATTTATTTATTTTTGCATAAATCTCTGGATATAACTTACTTAGAGTATCAAAGGAAGAATATCACATCCTCCTATGACGAAGTATCAAAGTGTCTTCAGTCCTCTGCTGCAGTTCTCCCATTCTATCCTTCTCTGCCATAGATACTAATGTTGAGTCCAGTCCTTCTCAATCTAGGTACCACAGTCCCCCATGCAAAGTGTCAGTCCCAAGTCAATTCGTTCCGTCCCTTTCTCCTGGAAGATCACCTTAGGAATATCAAAAGAACCAATGCATTTAACTTGAAGAATTATAGAACTAATAGATAGAAGACTGACTGGAAATGATGAAGCATGTAAAACATTGAATAATCTTACTGAACCTGTACAATTAACAGTACCCTTACCGACCACTGCTAGAAAGTGTCGTCTGCAGTTTGAATGGTGTCTGCTGATGCTAGGTGAGTGTATGAAGAAAACTCACTAGCATTCCCGGTCACATGTCGAGATGCTCCTGAGTCGATAATCTAGTCTGACGTTTTAAGGGAAGACATAGATGCAAGAGCAAGTGACTCGTCAGTACCTTCTGATGGGTGGGCATACATAGCAGCGCTGCCTCCAACGAAGAATGGGGTGGATGCCTCCTCTGTTCCACTCCTGTCTCCCTCGGCTGACGCTCTCTGCTTTCTCTCCAGCATGTCCAGCAGTGCCTGATCCTCTTAGTAAAGGTGCCAGCAGCTCCTCCATTCCCTTCTGCTACTAGCATGTTTGCCTGATACCCTCCTTGGCCGCCTCGTCGACCCCCTCGACCACGACCACGTCCAATATATCCTCGTCCTCGTCCATCACCTGAGTCTCCCTCTTTAGGTGGTTTGGTACAAGCATACCGAAGATGACCCATCTTCCCGCAGTTGTAGCACTGCCGATTGTGTTGCCAGAGCTCTCTCTTGGATCCTGTGTCGCCCGAGCTAGTAACCGCGAGTGCTGACTGTGCTTCGGGGGGACCACCTGTCCCCGCCTGTAGTCTGATGCGCGTCTCCTCCTGGATCATGGCTGAGATAGCCTCCTCGAGACTAGGAATCTCTGGTTGGGCGAGGAGTAAGACTGTCCTCTATGCGAATGATGTAGTCAGCCCTTTGAGGAATTTCATCCTCTCCCGCAGACACACATGTCTCTCCTTGCACTTTGGGTCCCCGCAGCTTGCCTGTTTTGAGGAGTAATCATAATCTAGCCAGAGACGCTCCAACTCTGTGGCGTACTCCTGCACCATCTTCTCTCCCTGTACGGTGTCGTCGATCTCCCCTTTTATCTGGAAGATCCGTAAGTTGTTCTCCACACCATCATAGGTTTTCCTCAACTTCTCCCACACGTCTTTCACCATCTCAATGCCATCTATTGTGGAGGCAATAGACTAGACTAAGGAATTGAGAAGCCAGATGTAAATCACCATATGAGTGGATTTCCACTCGTCGCGTCCTGTCGAGCCCTCGTCCGGCTGTGTCTTCTCGCCCGTCAAGAATTCCTCCAGGTTCTTTCCTGCAAGGGTTCTTCTCACCCTCCGTGACCAACTCAGATAGGTGGCTGGTCCGTCCAGCTTCAGATCGATGGAGGAAAGTTCCAACTTTGGCGACGTTCGTGTCATGCTCTCACCAGCCGACATCTTCATCAACTTCATCAACGTTGCAACATCTGTAGCATCCAGCTTCTTGAGGATCGCCTCCATCAATGCTTCTTCTCCGATCACGTCACGCTTGCTCCACGACTCACGTTCTTTCTCGTCGTCCTCTCCTAGATCCGAACATGTCTGATTTCATCAGATCTAGGCATCGGCGTCTCATTCGTCCTTGTCGTCCTCTCCTACGTGCGGGGAGGGGGGGTGGCGCGCACAGCGGCAGCCACGACAGCAGCAGCTGCAACAGTAGCCGCAGCAGTAGCGGGAGCGGCACGGGGAGGGAGAGAGGGAGGGAGAGGGGGGAAAGGTTAGGTAAGGGTTTTGGTGGCAGCTAGGGTTAGGGTTTGTAGAAACCTGGCTCTGATACCATGTTGAGATTAATTGATGAATTTCATTGATAATCTCATAGGCTTTATATAGCCTTTACATGATAGAATATCCAATGGAATATCCTGTGGCATATTCTGGCATCCCAAATATGTCCTCAGGATATTTCCATACTAAATATAACATATTCCTATACTAAATATATCAACAATTTTTTGTGTGTTTAAGAGAGAGAGAGAAAGATACCCTTTCACCAATCGACTCGCCGCCTTCCCATTTAACTGTCATAAAACGATGTACTAGTATTAGAATGAAGCAACGAGAAGCCTTTGAAGCTGCTGCAACTTGTCCCCAAGTGGTAATTAAAATTGGAAGCAATTAATGGTTTAACACCAAAAACAAGAAGCAACAAAAACTATGCCTTTATCCTATTTTTGGATGGACTACATAAATCTTTTTTTCATCTTATTAAGGGAAATATGCCGAGTAACATTAGCAAATGTCAAATCCTCTATCAGCCTTGATCCTTGTTAATTATATATTAACATAGAAAACCTTTGATTAAATGAAAATGCCAATACCAAATTGTTGGAAATAACAGTGAGCAATATATAAACATCATTTCCATTGATAACACATACATCATGAACAAAATAGAAGAAGAACAGGGTTTTGTATGTCGCTGACTCAGGGACACACTTTACATATATCTTTCTTTACATGCCTGTCTGAAGTTCTGTAGAAGGAGCGAGAAGAAATGCTTGAAGTAATCTGCATAGAGTTTCTTCGGCAGTAATTCTTTATGGTGTCTTTGGAGAAGTTTCTTCTAGTTTGATAAAGGGGGTGCCCTCCTTAAATTGGAAAGGACACCCAATCACAGATTGCATTTGTCATTCTTTGATTGGAAGGACGGTTAATGAAACCGCTTTTTAGTAATTGTTTAACGTGACTTCACATATCCTGTTTTATGATGTTTCTGTAAAGTTTTTTGATGCCTTGTGTGTGTGCCTGTGTGCCTGACCATCATGCTGGGTCGTCGTGATATGTCATGACGACGAATATGCTAACATGATCACGAGTTGTCACGAGGTAACATGAGGACGAGTCTTTTGATGACGATTCACTGCGGCTTGACATGATACCGAGTCTTCTTGTCTGATAATGGGTCGTAATGTGATGGCTTGAGGATGCGTCCTTATGATGACGTGAGGACAAGCCTGCTTGAGTCTTCTTATTGATAGTTGTCATGATCAGCTGGCAGGTTAACAAGTGGAAGACTAGTGTTTCTGATGACTACTTAACTAGGTTAAAAACTACCAAAAATATTCTTTTGTTGAAATTAGAGAGAAGGGGGTAATTTGGTCATATGTAACAATAGTTAATTTGGGTGTCTATATCTGTCCTATCAACTAATTTGGAAAGTGTTTCAGTTGTATGAATATCACTAAATGTAACAGACATTTTGATTACTAATATATAGCATCCTTTATCGTCTTTAGATTATGTTTATATAATTGTTGATGAAGTGTTTCAGATGTATGAACATCCTAATAAGTTATACATGTTCATGGCATAGTTCACGAAGAGGGACATTGGTGAAACCGGTTAGGTCGGTGTACTCTGTGTTGATCTCATATATTGGTTGCAACAATGTCTCATAAGTTACTGGTGTAGTTGACACCACAACAAGAGTACAGGTGCTCAGTAGTTGAACGAATTCACTGAACGAGTCACTAAGGAATCCCAAACATGAGATATGCTAATATCAATAGGGATGTCTTTTATGTCAGTAGTGCTAGCGGTCTTCGAACCTGAGGCCATTACAGTTCTTATGACATACTTTGACTATGTACCTTTAGCAAACTCAAGGTCATAACAGTCATAGATTAGAGATGGTGAATCACTCATGACTAACAAGGAATCTTTCACTCCTAGCATATGATAAGAAAAATAACGTCCTATGTGATCTGGCTGGTTACACTCAAGGATCCTTTCCAAGGTAATGTTGTTGGCCCATATAGGTCATAGTCACACCTGATTTTTATAACAGACTAAAACTCTAGTACGATACAACAAATAATATACTGCTACAGTACAACTAATGGATGACTTCTTCGCTACAACAATCTAATCAAGTCTTCGCCAGATGAACAAGTTGCTGAACAAAGTTGTTTTCATGTTTATTATATGTTTTTCAATTTATTGAGTCTAGAAAAAAAATGTACATCGGACGAAATTAGCACTTGGCTAGCTTCAAAAGTTCACTTCCAAATTAGCCTACCAATCTTGTATTACTCAGTCCACAAACCAAAGAGACAACCCAATTACAAAAAGCCAAAATCCATTCAACTCTACACTATGACCTAACTAGTCATATGGCAACCGAACTCAGACCGAGTTATGCCCGAACTCGGACCGAACTCGGTCCCCCTGACCCAGTATTCCAGTGGATCAGGTCATCATATTGAATCGGCTCCAACGTTTGACTTTTTAAACGTTAGGGAACCGAACTCTGCCCGAGTTCGGTCTCCTAGAACCCTATAAATAGAGGAGAGTGTCACATTCTTTTCGCTCATCTCATTTCCTCTTCTTTCTTTCAAAGAGTTCTTTAAGTTATTCACTTTCAAATCTAAGCCTTTACGACTCCTATCCAAGTCGGTGCTAGTTCGGTTCGACTTAAAAGTTTTGTCGAGTTGTAAAGAAGGCTTGAAAATCAATTTGTTTTCATCATGTTTCTGAAGTCGGCAAGTCCTTCAGATCAAAGGCTTGCGGGTGTGAACTAGTGCTCTTCGGATTAAAAGAACGCGTTGTAAAGAGTTGCAAGCACTTCGGATTTAAAGCATGTGTTTTACTGCATAGTAGATTCAATATCGAGCAAGAGTACTCGAGACTGTACTAGTACTCTCAGAGGAATACCAGCATAAAAACCCAGCGTTTGTGTTTGCTCTTATTAACTCTTTACTTTACGCAAGTTATTTTATATTGCCTGCTTACACATCAGTTAGTTTGATGCCATAAATCATTAAGTGGTAATTATTATTCTGCTGCACACACGCACTCTATTCACCCTCTCCCCTCTAGAGGTGCTCAACCTTCCTACAATTGGTATCAGAGCAGGTTATTCTTATATAACACTCAGGGTATATATGGCAACTGTGAAATCAATATTCACCTGTGAAGGACAGTCCACAAATAGACCCCCACTATTTAATGGAACAAACTACACATATTAGAAGACACTAATGAACTTCTTTCTTAAATCACTTGACTTTGATCTCTGGTCAATTGTAATAGGCAGTTACAAAAAGCTGCCTAGAATAGTAATTGATGGCAACCTTGTAGATACACGGATTTAGGGAAGACACAAGTCAGTCTTGATGCAAAAGCTATAAACGCTTTATTTTGTGCTATTGACAAGACTGAGTTTCATAGAGTATCTACCTGTACCACATCGCACGAAATTTGAAAACTTCTTAAGGTAACTCATAAGGTACCTCACAAGTGAAGGAATCCAAAATTAGTCGTTGACAGAAGAGTATGAGACTTTCAAGATGAAGCCAAATGAAACAATCACTCAGATGTTCCCTCGTTTCCTTAATATCACTAATACTTTATCTTCTCTTGGCAAGGATTATACAAATCACGAAAAGATTCGTAAAGTGCTCAAGGGACTGACTAAGAACTGGAACCCCAAGGGCACCACGATCGTAGAAGGAAACGAACTCACCACCATGTCGCTGGAGACACTCATGGGAAAACTAATAACTCATGAGCTGGACCTAAAGGACTTTGAAGAAGCTACACCAAAGGAGAAATCAATTGCCTTCAAAGCACAAGCAAAGAAAATCTCAAGCGAAGAAACTAACGATGATGACTCTGATGGTGAGGAACAAGCTCTGCTGGTAAAGAACTTCAAAAAATTCTTGAGGTTTGAAAAGTAAAACCAAAAGAAGAAAGATTACCATGAGAGCAATGAAGAAGAAACTATCTGCTATGGATGCAAGAAGTCAAGGCACATAAAGAAAGATTGTCCAGTGGCCAAGAAGACACGTCGCTATGAACGATCAAGCAGAAATCCTTTATCATGAAAGTACGCAAACACAAGCATCTAGCATGAAAGTGAAGCCATTAACTCAGAGGAAGAAGATATACCAAACAGTACTGCAAATGTCTGCTTAATAGCATATGATCAGGAATCTACTAATCCTTTATATGATAATTTTTCTTTCGATGAACTTTCTGATGCATTTAGTGATTTGTTTGATGAACACAAAATGTGTTAGACAAATACAAGCAATCTTGAAAAGAAATCAAAGCTTACACAACTTAAGTTGAAAGGTTGTCCACCCTATTGAATGAAATAAGGGAAACACCTTCCATTAGTAACACGGATGAAATATCAACTCTTAAGCTGAGTCTACATGATGGTCTCAAAGATATTGAAAAAAAAAATCACGATTATGCATAGGTCAATTAGCTATATGAATTAGAGAAGAAGTATAGTATAGCTACACAGAAGGTAGATGTTATATCTGCCAAGTATAATGAGGCATGTGCACTCTCTAAAAAAATGAGAGATTAAGTTGGAAAAAATAGGTCATACATGCTACCCAATCCAAGATCTGTCCAGTGACACAACATACACATAACATGACATGATCAAAGAAAGCACGCAAACCAAATGCTAGACATCATCATGCTTTCTATTATCAGTATCCACGCAAGACACATAAGACTCGTGTCCATACTACAACACCAAACACTAACACTATTATTATTTGTAATTATTGTGGTCAACATGGACACATCTCTCAGTATTCCAAAGTTAGAAAGTTAGTAGACATGAAGGTATGCACTTGGATACCGAAAACTAACATTTCTGGAACCTTAAAGAGTGGGTACCAAAGGTCACATTTACTCGTTTTGTAGGTGGGTCAACCCTCTCATGCTAGAAATAAATGGATTCTTAATAGCGGATGTTCGCGGCACATGACTGGTGATGCATCTCTATTCGCAACGCTATCAATAAAGAAAGAAGGATACGTCTCCTTCGAAAATAATCTAAGAAGTTATATCATAGGTAACGGTAATGTTGGTATTCCTCTTTACCTGATCATAAAAGATGTTTGTCTAGTCACAAAATTAAAACATAACCTACTGAGCATTAGTCATCTTGCTGACAATGGTTATGACATTAACTTTGTGAAAGATAAATGTTCCATATATGAAATGACTAATGGGGATCTAGTTTATGAAGGAACAAGGGAGGATAATATGTCTTTTATCTATGAGATAATACTAACAGCGCAGGTAAGTACCTTGTAGTCAACAAAAATGAAAGCTGGCTATGGTACATAAGACTAGGATACGCCAACATGGACAACATCTCAAGGCTATCCACGAAAAAATTGGTAAAAGACTTACCAAAAATTACTTTCAAGAGAGACATGGTATGTCCTGACTGCAAAAAAAAACAAAGCAACTATGTTATCTTTTAAATCCATAAACGTTGTAAGTACTTAAAGACTTTTGCAATTATTACATATGGATTTATTTAGACCAAGTAGAGTCATCGATCTTGGTGGTAGACTCTATGCTTTTGTTATAGTTGATGATTTCTCTCTTTATACATTGATTTTCTTTTTATCAAACAAAAGTGATACGTTTTTTGAATTTGAAATAATTTGCAAAAAGGTTCAAAACGAACAGGACTTCATGATTACTTGCATCCGAAGTGATCATAGAGGCGAATTCGAAAATTTTGATTTCAAAAAGTTGTCATTCAAATGGCTATTTCCATAAATTTTCTTATCCTAAAACTCCCCAACAGAATGTGGTTGTAGAGCAGAAGAATATAACTCTCAGCGATATGGCTAAAGTTATGCTTAACCAGTATAATCTTCTGAAGTATTTTTAGGCTAAAGCTGTAAGTACAGCTTGTCAAGTTTTAAATAGGGTTTTGATTCAACCTATATCGAAGAAAACTCTAAATTATGGTTTAATAGAATTCCAAATATTTCTTATTTTAAAGTTTTTGGCTATCGCTGTTCCACTTTGAGCACCAAGGATAACTTGGGTAAGTTTGACTATAAGGCAAATGAAGGTATATTCCTCAGATATGCTGACAAGAGTAAAGGTTTTATAGTTTTTAATAAAAGGTCTTTAACTGTTTAAGAGTCTATAAATGTTATATTTGATGAGCTTAACAGTCAAGTACTAAGTCACAGTAATGACGAAGTCATGAGAAAAACGTCCAGCAAAGCACCTGAAGATACAGATACAGGCACAAGCTATCTGGAATATCTGTAAAAAAGATGAGGTTCATGTCAGACCATCCAAAGACTTTGGTCATAGGTGATGTATCAAAGGGAGTAAGTACACATTCATCTACTAGAGATATAGCTGTTAATGTTGCTTTTATTTCACAAATAGAACCTAAAAAAAGTAGCAGATATTTTTAATGATGAGTTTTGGATTTATGCCATGCAAAAGGAATTAAACTAGTTTGAGAGAAACCAACTTTGGGAACTTGTTCCCAAACCTAGTGGTTACTCTATAATTAGTATCAAATGGGTATTCCGAAATAAACTTAGTGAGGATGGACAAGTCGTCTACAACATAGCACGCCTAGTTGCTCAGGGTTATAATCAAGAAGAAAAAGAAATTGATTATGACGAGACTTATGTTCATGTTGTTAGACTTGAGTCCATTCGGATGCTTTGTGCATATGCATGTTTTCATGATTTCAAACTTTTTCAAATGGACGTCAAAAGTACATTTTTAAATGGCTTTTAAAGAAGTTTTTGTAAAACAACCTCCTGGCTTTGAGAATTTTAAATTTCCTGATCAAGTTTTCAAACTACAAAAGACACTATATGGACTCAAACAAGCCCCTCGTACTTGGTATGATCGTCTAAGTTTTTTCCTACTCAAAAATGGTTTTCCAAAAGGGAAAGTCGATACTACTTTATTTATCAAATACCTTGATGATAATATCTTATTAGTGTAAATATACGTTGATGACATGATTTTCAGTTCTACTAATGAACTATTTTGTCAAAAATTTGCTAAGTGTATGCAGAGTGAGTTCGAGATGAGCATAATGGGAGAACTCTACTACTTTCTCGGATTGCAAGTCAGACAGAATTCACAGGAAACATTCATCAACCAAGCGAAGTACACGAATAAATTGCTGAAGAAGTTCGACTTCGACAATGCAAAACCTATCGGCACGCCAATGGATACGTCAACAAAGCTTGATCTTGATGAAAACGGCAAACATGTCGACCATCGTAAGTATCGAGATATGATTGGTAGTTTATTATACTTAACTACTATTCGTCCTGATATTATGTTCACTGTTTGCATATGTACTAGATATCAAGCTAATCCTAAGGAATCACACCTATGTGCTATTAAGCGTCTCTTTCAATACCTTAAGGGAACTTCTACTGTCGACTTGTAGTATCCCAAAACCACATCCTTTGACCTTATTAGTTATTCGGATGCTAATTTTGCAGGATGCAAAGTAGACCGTAAAAGTACCAGCGGTATGTGTCATTTCCTAGAAAAAATCGCATGGTTTAGTAAGAAGCAAAATTTTGTTATATTGTCACAACTGAAGTCGAATATATCGCTGCAGGACGTTGTTGTGCAAATTTTGTGGATGAAGCAAACGCTAAAAGACTACAATTTACATTTCAAAAACATTCTCATTTTCTGTGACAACACTAGCACGATTAATTTGACTAAGAATCCAGTATGTCACTCACGTACTAAGTATATAGAAATACGTCATCATTTTCTGCGTGCTCATCAGTTACACGATTAATTTGACTAGAATTCATTGACACTGACCATCAGCTAGCAAACATCTTTACAAAACCCTTAGCTGAAGATCGATTCAATTATATTCGTCGCGAGTTAGGTATTCTCTATTCTTGTTCTGAAGCATAAATGAAATATGTTGTTAAAAATGTCATGCTTTTATTCTAGCAATTATTAAAGTTGAGATTATTTTGAGTACAAACCGAAAGGATCATTATGTTAATCGGGCGTAAACAGCTCTAAGCGACACGATACTTAAGCGTCTTCTGACCACTGATAGCTGGGATCCAGCCCCTACAGCTAATACAAGGTAGTTAAAACTTTATTAATTGATTGATTAAAACATTTTATTTAAATTACATAATCAAATATGCTAGAAACAAAGGAACCAAACTCGGATCGAGTTCGGGCTGAACTCGGTCTCCTAGTTCCAAAACCGAACCTGAGAGCTGGCCCACTCTTTTTAAGTTTTGTTTTTTGTTCAAAACTTGCTCTTCCCTTCCACAAACCGAGCGGCTAAATCTTAAAACCCTAGTCCTAGAAATCTCCCAAATCCAAGAGAAAGGTTTTTTGAGGTTCTCTCCTATATTTCGACGTCTTTTTGAGGTATAACTCTCAACTTCTCATCTTTTTCATAATGGCACCTAAATTATTTTCTAAGAAAAAAAAGAAAAGTTGAAGAGGCTTCCTCATCAAATCCTCCTCAGGATCCTACGCCTAATTTATTTAGCCCTTTAGAACCCGAAATGGCGAATTTGATGGATCTTTGTTTAGGACTTCAGAAAATTCTTGTGATTGGTTTGAGAATTTCCATAAAAGGAAAATCCGTCCGGAAAACACAATTAGTTTCACTATTTTTCTAGATCATTTATCTATTTTTAGTAATTTCGGTATTGCTAATCTTGTTCAAATTGCACATCCGTTTATCCTACTGCTATTCGTATGTTTTACGGCAATTTGCAACACAACCATTATTCTATCTATTCAAAGGTTTACTGTATCGATATTGAGTTTGAAGATGCCGACTTGAGCGAGATATTCCACATCCATAATGTTAGATATGCTCTAGTCGATATCACAAAGGTCAATTTTGGTAACGATATGATCCTTGAATCATTTAAGGACGCTATGTGTGATCCTTTCCCTCGGTCTCCTGGCAGACTCATGGCCAAATATCTGAACCAATATTTTAAAGAGCTACATAGCATCATATTTTCTGCTCTCTTACTAAAGACGGGACCACTGATGAAATCACGTATTTGGAGATGTCAGTCTGTATCATTTACACTTTGGCATTCCTTTTACTCTCCCAATGACTATCATTGAGGCAATGGTACGGTGTCGCAAGAAAGGCGAAACCTATTATATGCTATGTATCTTCCGTCATATTTCAAAGGTTTTCGATTTCCTTGGATTCATGTTCGTTTGATGATACACCATCCCATCTTCTTAAATCCCATAGGGCTGGTCCTCAGGCTCCTGATTCTGATGAGGATTCTTCCGATAGGGCTGCTATTGAGGATATTCCATCTGATGTCTAGGCACCCCCTCATCCTCCTGCTACTGAGGCACCTCCGGCTCCTACTGCTCCAGTCACACTTAATTATCTTCATAATATGCTTCATGACGTTTCCGACTTGAGGACGAGCGTCACAGACGTGAGGATGAGCGTCACAGACAGATGGATTTTCGGACTACTCTTCAGGCCCAGGCTCTTGGGAACTCGATTGTTGACATGTCGTCAAAGTATGGCCTATGAACCTGGCAGTCCCATTCCTCCGATTCTACACCCTCACCTTCCAGGACCCAGATTCGATGACCATGATGCACAGTGATGCATTATTCCTCGCTCTACTTTTTATGATCCCAACCAGTCAGCCGAAACTGATGGCGACACTAGTTGAGATCATCCTTCTAGTTATGGACTTTTGTAGTTGGTGCTGCTAATGGACTAATTACATTTTCTTATTTTGATTATGGGTATCACAATTTAGTTGCATTATGTATTAGACTTTCACTTCATTTTTGCTTGTATCAGACTCTTTGTAGATTATGCACTCTGTAATTTATGTTACTTTTACTCTGCTACTCAGTCATTATTGATATCTACTTGTTATATTCTTTGTTACTTCACTCTATTTTGTTGTTTGTGTTCTATGTTTACGGGGGAGCTTCCATTTTGCTCAAATGACAAAAGGGGAGAACAAGTACCAAATAAAAAGAAGTGCAATACAAATAACAAGAAGTACAATACAAAGAAGTGCAGTTCTATTTATTTTGAGTTTATTATTTGGTACATTAATTAGAGTTTGTCAATTAAAATAGGGGAGATTGTTGGCCCATATAGGTCATAGTCACACCTGATTTTGATAACAGAATATAACTCTAGTACGATACAACAAATAATATACTGCTGCAGTACAACTGATGGACGACTACTTTGCTACAACAATCTGATCAAGTCTTCGACAGATGAACAAGTTGTTGAACAAAGTTGTTTTCATGTTTAATGTATTTTCCAATTTATTGAATCTAGAAAAAAATATACATAGGACGAAATTGGCACTTAGCTAGCTTCTAAAGTCCACTTCCAAATTAGCCGACCAATCTCGTATTACTCAGTCCACAAACCAAAGAGCTAGTCCAATTACAAACAGCCAAAATTCATTCAACTCTACACTTTGACCTAACTAGTCATAGGGCAACTGAACTCGATCCCCCTAACCCAGTATTCCAGTGGATTAGGTCACTACGTTAAATCGGCTTCAACATTCGCCTTTTTGAATGTTACTCCCAGAACCCTATAAATGGAGGAGAGTTTCACATTCTTTTCACTCATCTCACTCTCTTCTCTCTCTTTCAAAAAGTTCTTTGAGCTATTCACTTTCTAATCTAAGCCTTTACGACCTCTAGCCAAGCCAGTGTCAGTTCGATTCGATCTAGAAGTTTGGTCTAGTTGTAAAAAAAGCTTAAAAACCAATTCATTTTCATCCTATTTCTGAAGTCGGTAAGTCCTTCGGATCAAAGGCTAGCGGGTGTGAAGTAATGCTCTTCGGATTAAAAGCATGCATTGTAAGCACTTCGGATTCAAAGTTTGTGTTTTACTGCATAGTGGATTCAATATCGAGCAAGAGTACTCAAGACTGAACTAGTCCTCTCAGAGGAATACCAGTATAAAATCTTGGTGTTTGAGTTTGCTTTTCTTAACTCTTTACTTTACGCAAGTTATTTTATATTGCCTGCTTATATATCAGTTAGTTTGATGCAATAAATTTTTAAGTGATAGTTATTATTTCACTGCACACACGCACTCTATTCACCCCCTCCCTTCTAGAGGTGTTTAACGTTCCGACAAATGTCAGAGAAGAGAAGTCATATTTGGTACACAAGGTAATGTCTGAGAAGAGAAGTCATATTTGGTATACATGAGTGTTAATAGACAAGATTGAGACTAGTTACTACTATGAATGTGAGTTGACATATTATTCGTGTCGTAAGTCTAGTTGGGACATAGTTTGATAGAAAAACTGAAGTGTATGGTAACTATACATGGATAAGTTCTTGAGTGAATAATGCTAAACATCCTCATACCATATGTGCTCATGACATATTGCTAGGTGTCAATCATGGCCAGAAAGAGATGTCCCAAAGAAAGTGTCCATGGGCAGACTAACCGGTCGAATATTCGATCAGATAACCTAAATGCATGTTGGTTCAAGGCAGGATCTACATAATCTAATGTAGTCATCTTGGTGTTGAGCCTAATGGGTCATTACATAAGAGTTGGCCGGTCATGCTGAGAATGTTTAGGTTTGTATTGCGTACAATAAGATTGGGTTCATAGGCAATTAATCTAGGTCAACCATGTTAAGTCAATTAGAAGTTGACTAGGTCAGCTCCTAATTGACCATATATGGTAAGATATACGATAAATGATCTACTTTAATATGGTAGGCAATCTAATTCAAAATTAAACTGCACCTAGAGTATTATAGAAGACTTTAGAATCGTCCAGGAGATTTGAAGAGAATTTAGGTAGGGATTCCTAATTCAACCCTAATTAGGAGAACCTAGCAATTGTTAAGTCTACCCCTTGCCAAAACCTATAAAGATGGAGGCAATGATTTGTTGAAATCATAATTTACAAATTCGTGCAAAGCCCGAGCAAGAAAAAAAATAGATCCCTCTCCTCCTCCCCTTGCCTACTTGCTCTCTGCCAAACTTGTCAGACCGAATATTAGACTGGATAATCGATCGTCAAACAAGAGCACAAGAGTTCTTCGGAGCAGCTTCGAGGAGAGGGATCATAACTAGCAATCGTAAGTCTACCCCTTGCCCAAACCTATAAATATATAGGCAAGGATTCGTTGAAATCATAACTTCGTGCGAAGCCCCAGCAAGAAAAACCATAGATCCCTCTCCTCCTCCCCTTCTCAACTTGCTCTCGGTCAGACTTGTCGGATCAGATATTGGATTGGATAATCGGTCGTCAAATAACAGCAGAAGAATTGTGCTTCGGAACCGCTTCGAGGAGAACTTCAAGGAGATCGCTTGAGTTATTGATTTTCGTGATCGCAAAGAAGCTTGTGACTTGGACCGCATTGTGGCCGAAGCTCTCGTGTGATACTATTAGAGACTGGTCGCATGTGCGATTAAGTCATTTACTAAGGTATATCGATAAACCTTAAGCTAAGTAGATTATATATTCTACTTGTAGCATATTTGTAATAGTTAATTACTTGTGTATAACATGCATAAGGATATTTGATGAATCGGTGGCATAAGTATATTTGATGAATCGATGGCATAAGGATTCGTCTCGAGTCGACAGAGATCACAACTCATGAGATGAGCGTGATTGACCTAGACTCGTTAATAGATTAGATCTATCATGAACCTAGATCAATCCTTTAGGTCGTCCAAAATAAAGAATGCCCGGTTACGTATGCAAAGTGGTTAACATACGATAATTTGCACATTGGATACGATAATTTAAGCATCGGATATGTGGTACAGACATGAAGTTAGGTGATCTAGAGTAGCTCTTCGGAAAAAATTTAAATCTTGCTTCGGATACTGATACATGTCGTTTATTTACAAAAAGTGTAATTAATCTTATTGATAATCTTGATAATCATTCGGCATTCCCAACATTCATGCACTACTTATACAAACGCTAGGCATCACTTTATAACATAAAGAAGCATGACATAAAGAAGCAAGACATAAAGATAAAACCTTTAACGAACGATGTTGTGATACTATGTTGAGAAATTGGCTCAACAATATGGACTTGGTTCATTTTAGAAAAAACAACAAAAACAAAGCATTTACCCAAATTATGGATCATTGTGTTGGATAATTAAGAAAATATCCAAGAAAATAGTATAGCCAAAATGAGAATCCTAAGATCACAAAGTACTCGCCTTATGGCAATCTTACAGAACTTTTCTTTCAAATTTAGAGGTATCGTGTATCTTGTGATCACAAAGTATTCCAGATACACTCCTCCATTTCAACCATCACATTTTAATTATATACATGACATCCATCCAATTTCTCCATTACGATAAATGATCGATCCTAAATACCGAAAGCTATGACTCTTAGGTATCTCTTGTCTGTCTATATGGACTCCACCTCAATTTCTCATTGACTTCGGGTTGGAAATGATATTTCATATATTTTATTTTCGTTCTACTAATTCGAACTCCCTTAGATTCCAAAGTTGCTCTCCAGACTTCTATGTTAGCATTTAACCCTTCCATACTCTCATTAGCCAACATAATATCATTAGCAAATAGCATACACAATGTAACATCTTCCTGGATATGCCTGGTAATTTCATCGACAACTATTGCAAACGATAAGGACCCGATGTTGATCCTTGACGTAAGCCAATGATAATAGAAAACGGACTACTATTTTCTCCAATAGTTTACACGGTCGTTGTAACTCTATCATACATATCTTTAAGCGTATCATACACTACTTGTCTCAATATAATACTATGAACGTGTTTCTTCTTCAAAGCCACCACAGTATCTACATAGGAAGTCAATCGTAAGCTTTCTCTAAGTTAATAAAAACCATATGTAGATTTCTCTTTTTCTCTAAACCTTTCTATTAATCTTCTTAGTAGGTAAATGGCTTCATCGTAGATCTCTCCAGCATAAACGAAAACTAATTTTCTAAATATCTAGTCTCATATCTTTATCTTTACTCAATTACTCTCTCCCAAAGTATCATTGTATGACTCATGAGCTTAATTCCTCGATACTTATTGCAAGTTTGCATATTTCCCTTCTTCTATTATATAGGTATTATAATATTACTTCTACATTTATCTGGTATATTCTTAGTCCTTAATATTTTGTAGAATAAATTAGTAAGACACATTAATCCTTTTTCCCTTAAATATTTTCAAACCACAAAAGGAATATCATCTGGTCCTACTTTTTTTCCATTTTTTATTTTCTTTAATGCATTCTTAACTTCAGAAATTCTAATTTTACGACACTAACAATATGACCTAACTAAGCTTTTCTAGGTCGTCTACGTTAAACAACTTGTGAAAACAACTCCTCTACCTCCTTTTAGTATCAATTTCTCTTACTAATACATTTTGGTTTTGCTCTTGATATACTTAATATTACCTAAGCCTCTACCTGTTTCCCTACTCTTGCCAGCCTATAATTATCTTTTTCTCCCTCCTAAGTTTCTAACCTCCTATATAAATAACTATATACCTTAGATTAACTCTATTAAATGCTTTGTAGCTTCCTCTTTTACTACTACTCAAAGTTTTTCTCACTTTTCCACTTTTGCAATCTTTATAGCCAATTCACTCCATATCCATAGCCTCTATATGTGTGTATCATAGTCATTGTTCTCCTTCCCAACATGACCATTTAAGTCATCTCCAATATGTAACTTTTCATTTGTAAGTACTCCATGCATTAAACTATCTGTATGTTCCCAAAAAAATTATTTTTCATGTAATCTTATTTAGGGTGCATATGGACTACTAACATTAACAACATCCTTTAATACTAAATTAATATTATCCTATCACCTATTCTTTTTATATCTACAACGTCATCCCTTAATGATTTATCCACAATTATTCCAACCTCATTTCTATGTCTCTTTCACCTCTATACCAAATTATAAAACCACTAGTATCATTTTTTCTCGATTTATCACCTTCCCACTTGGTTTCATGTTGACAAACTATATTAATCTTGCTTCTAATCATTGTATCCACTAACTCCATTTCCTTTTCCGTTAATGTTCCTTTCGTTTAAGAAAATAAAGTACATTATATACGAGACGACATGTCCCTCTTTCTAGATGTTTCTGATATGGGACTAAAGATAAGGAAAGTATTAACAAAGATAAAAGTATGTACTATGTACAAGAGACTCATACAAGGAAAAGGCAAGAACTGGATTTTAGTTCCATATTCTCTAGTACAAAATGTTCAAATTGTGGAGTTTTCAGTTACAATCTTAACATGAGATAGCATCTGCATATTACTTATGGAAATATATTTTTCATATGTTTAACTAATTAATATGCATTTTGTGTTCCTTTTCTCAAAAGTATCTCCATGCTTACCATAAGATGTAGAATATCATATTATCTAGAGTTAACAGAATCTGACCCCTCTTATCAGTTTTGCAGACAGAGATACCTGTATACTGATGACCAAACAACCTAGTACTAGTAGATCCAATATTTTAACTACAAGTAACAATTCCCTTTTATCATTCCCCTTTCTCAACAATTCTAAGCTTCTTACCTGTAACTCCCTAAACCTAGTTTCATATATTTTGAATTAGTGAAAATTTTCTAGAAAGAATCTTTTCTTTCTTTAAGTAAACTTATATTGAATTTGGTTAGTCAAAAATTGATTTCAATCTTAGATTAATCTTATTTTCTAAAATTTCGATTTTTCTTTACTAATGATTAGTAATGCTAATGTTTTCATAATAATTTGTATTTGTATATTTTGAATTACTCTAAAGGTATTTGTTAATAATATGTTTTCAAGGTGTATAAAATATATTAAATCTTATTAAAATCATTTATTTTGTTATCATTAAAGGTTATTAGAGATTGATTAGTCAGGACACATATCACAAGTCTATCACAATTCCCTGTTAAAGATTGATTTATAATTTTACTAACTAATCTTGTAATTATTTTACTTATTATTATCTATAGTTAATCCAAGTAGCTAACAAATTCTGTTATTTAATTAGTTGGTTTTAAGTAACTATTTCAGTTAGAAATTAATTGTATCAGCTAGTTAGTTATCATGTAGTTAGGAATCTGTTACAAATTTAAATTCATGCCCTCAGATCTATTATTATTTACTGATGTACCATTGGATCTGACTTGGAGCCTACACTAATTTTTTATTATAAATATTGGGTGTCCCCAGTTATTTTATTGTATTTTCTGACACTGTTACAATTACACTCTTTCCAATGAGAAACTGAACACACACTCCACTGACACCGCCGCTCGCCATCGCCACCCCGCCATGAAGTTCGCCGGAGTCCATCCCGACTCGCTGAAGACGGAGACTCAGCGCTGCCGTGTCCAGATCGGATACGGACTCCTCCAGTTCGAGTCGAGCAGGACCTTGGAGACTCGATTTGGTCGCCACCACGCCACCACGGCGTCAGATCTGTGTCGTCCACCCCATCCACCATCGGATCTAGACATCCCCATGGCCGATCAAAGAAGATGATCATAACCACGACGTCGTACGCCCACGCCATCGGAGCTCGTGCTGCAGCCTCGACTGTAGTGCCAGTCTCGAAGACCATGCCATCCTCGGAGACAACACTGCTCTCGGTTCCCGTGCGCCTCGCCTCTTCGAGACTCCTTGTCACGCCCCGCTCTCGTAGGAGCGATCGTCCTCGCTAAGGCGTGATGCCGCACGAGCCTAGATTGCGCTCGTGCAAGGCAGTTTCATAACGGCCGATTACATCGGCGGCGACGGGGTCGTCGCACAGAAGTCCCAAGCAGAAATATTGAATCATGCAGCGGAAATTTAGAACAAACACCCATGAACACAAGTCATTCAAAAGAAGCTCTTTATTGATATTGAATACAAGATTACATTTGTGGGCGCAAGGCCAAATTACAAGTCTCTCGTGCTCACTTTTCTCTCATTTACAAGTCACTCTTCTCTCTCTCATCTCTCGATTACAATGCTTGAGCCAGCGAAAGCTTCGGAAGGCGATGTCCATACATTACGTCATGTATAAGTCTTCAATCCACGCGGCCGCACGCTTCGAATCTCCAAGGAACTCCGTGCCTCGACGCATCCAAGCGAGCTCCGCGCCACGAGCTTCTAGCTGTGCCTACACATGAATACTGTGTGGGTGTCAGTACTCAACTGTACTGGTGGAGTGAGCTTCTCGCCCACCCATACATAACCGACACGTTCATTTACTTTGTGCAGCTTAAGTCCCTTTCGATTGTCTTTCTATTCTTGCCTTAGGATCAGTTTTAAGACCATGACGCCTAACCAACTCGTTATGCGACGACATAGTCGCGCTATCAGGTCAACGTGTATTTCGATCGAGGCAGTGCCTCATCGCGTATGTACTTAACCAAACTTCAACTCGGGACGGCAGGGTCGTGCCATACTCTATTCGCGACTTAGACATATTCGAGACGGTGCTACGCCGAGGAGCAACTTACACGGACTCGGCCGTGCCAAGACCTTTATTTGAACTCAAGTGCCTCAAGCCTATTCTCGTGCCAACGACGTCAAGGGGACGACTCGTGCAGGTCGTGCCGCTAGACTTGATTTGTGCCTTAAGACCTTGCTTAGACTTGTATATGCTTCAAGATTGAGGCCGCGCCTCGTAACTTATCAAGACTTTATCCATGCTACCACCTAGCGGTCTTTCTATTCGACTCATGAACCAACTTAGACAAGACTTGCCAAACCTAGTATCGATCTCATGGACATCCCGACGCCAAGTATCGTGCTAAGCACAGTGCCTATGCTGCAGCCCAATCTTAGGCCCAGACATTGTGTTACCGACTAGACATGATTCCAGTTCTAAACCCAATCCAAAGGCATACACGCGGTGTGCCGCTATTGCCGACACATCTACATGAGTGGTCACTAGCAATGTCAAGCTATCTTGGACTGGCTCGTGGGATATCGGCTCGTCCCTACACGGGTAGCTAGCTCGGAGGTGCCGAAGTCTCCCATGCGGTTATCCAGCATCCTACTTTGAGCCGCAACGCGCTTCCCCCGGGCCGAATGATCCCGGCGCCCCGGCAATCATTCGAGAAGACAACACCTTGTCGACAAGTTGTCCAATGACCATGCAAGTCTCAACTCGATCTAACCAATCCTTCCTTAACATGACCATGCATTCCTTCTTTCTTTCGAGACTTAACGAGACTCCCAAGCCGCGGGACCAATCTCGTGTGCGGGACATATCAAGACTTAGCGAGACTCCCAAGCCGCGGGACCGATCTTGTGTGCGGGACATATCAAGACTTAACGAGACTCCCAAGTAGCGGGACCGATCTCGTGTGCGGGACTTTCAAGACTTAGCGAGACTCCCAAGTAGCGGGACCGATCTCGGCGACAACCAGTCGCGTGGACTTCCTTTGATCGCGGCAAGCTTTTCACTATACTGACCGCAGCTCGCGCCTTAGACAGACCTGGTTCTCTAGGTGATGCTAACGCTCAAGTCATATACTTTTATACGACGAGCCTTGTTCTCAAGGGACTACGCGACTTGACAACCGCAGATAGAGCGGGACAGTGCTAGAAATGGCTTCGATAGCTCAGCACAACTCTTGTCTAACTTATTCGGGCAACGACTCGACGAACAAAGGCTACGTCGAGCTTCGCATCGAGGGAACGTGCCGTGCACACGTTCGACTTGAATAACCAAGTTCTCGGGTGCCTAGACTTAAGCCAACAAGCCGTGCAAGACGACTTAACTTGCGGGACGTGCGAAGGCTATGCCAAGCCTTGCGGGACAGGACCGTGCATGCTTTTTATTAAGCATTCATGCGGGCGACGCCTATGACTTTGGCTGATTCGAGTGTTGGGGCAAAACGACGGGACCGTACATGCTTTATCAAGCATTCACGCAGGCGACGCCTATGACTTGGGCTGTTTCAAGTGTTGGGACAACTTAGCAACTTAAGCCAACTTCCTTCTCCCAAGCCACGGGATCGAAGGATCGAGTGTCATTTGAAAGCACGCTGAGCCGACTTCTATGAAGACCGTGGGACCATTTTCCATGTTCTAAGACATTCCGACGGGTCGGGATTATTCCCTTAGCTATGTGCGTTCGTAGCTTTTATATTAGCCTACTTGTGCAAGTTGAAAACATGCGAGTTATTAGGTGAAGGCTAAGATGAGGCAAGTTCACCGAAACTACCCTACCTGTGCGAGGAGTCGCCTCGACCGAGCGAGCCTTCGAGCAGCCGTTGTTTTGGCTAAGTTCCAACGCCGTCGGCGTTTCGATTCCTCCGATTGACTTGCGGGACGGGGCACTACACTCCTGCCTCACACTTCGTTTTCCGCTCCTTGCTGGCCGATCTGCCCCACCGGATCTGGCCGATTGCGGCCGTGAACCACCGCCTCGGCAGACAACCGAACCCCTCAGAAGTTTACTTCTCCGCCGCAGGTGCCACTCTTGACGAAGCCTTGGCTGAACTCCGCTGTCAGAAACGAAACCGAAGATCCAGCGCCACTATTCCAGAGCGTCAGCTCCACCTCGATGCGAGCCGTCGACACCGTCCGTGCCCCCGTTCGTCGACCATGTCGAAGCGAAGCTCTTCCACTGATCAACTCACCTCGCCGCCGAGTTACTCGCCACAGATCCGTCGGCCATAGTAAGCTCCTCATCGATCTCTCGACCCCTTCTTATTTTCTCTGGAATTAGGGTTCGAATGACCAATTGAGAGGAAACCTAGAAATCTACGGTTTGTGTGTGCGACTGAATAGTTACTAAGGGTTACTTGGGTGATGAAGGAAGAAGGAATGGGATTTTGCTATGTTGGTTGTGAAGAGTGGTTGGAGAGACAGTCATCTCTCAATTTAATTTGTTTCCTTTGTCATATATGACCCTTAGAACCCAAAAAAAAAAAACATTTGGCTCTTCAAAAGTTGAGCAGTCAATCATTTTGGTTTTCTTTCTATTCAAATTGTTGTAGCTGTCCGATTAGTGAGGAGTAAAATCTTGGGTTGTTGTCAGTTAGGAAAATAGAAAAGGATGTATGGTGAGATGTTGGGCTGGACAGATGGGTTTGAGTGTTGGGCTCAATCATTCGAAGGCTGGGTCGGTTCTAATTGTTAGATTTTTATTAATAGTTGAGTGGGTTGTGATTTCATTCATCCTTGTCTCTTTAGTTCAAAGCCAGTTTATTTAATTGCTTGGATTTCTAGTCAACAGGAAGTAGTGAGTTGGGCTGAATGCACAGATGGATCAGTCGGGTTGAATATGGGCTGAGCCAGCAATGGGCCTGAGCTCATGAAAACTAATGACTGTTAGGCCTGCTGACTTTAAGTTTTCTGGATGATTTATATTGTTGTTAGAAATTTAATTAGTAATTTAGTTTAATTAGTATCTAGTTAATTAATGTTTAGTTAATATTAAAATGAATTTTGAATTAATGATAACTTTGTTGACCCTAACAATATTTTGAATAATAGTATTATTAATATATTTATTATTATTAAATGCTTTATTATTATTAATTGTCATTAGATAGTTTTGATTGATATTTTCTTATTAAAGTATATGTTTAGCTGGAATATAATATTTATATTTTATTATGCATATTACTTGCTAGCTTCTAGTTAGTTAACAACTCCATATATATTTTGTTACAAAGTATTATCTGCAAGTATTAGATACAATCATATTATCAATATTTTGTAAAATTAGCTAGTAGGTATTTTCTAAAAATGAGAATTTTGCTAAATATAGTTCAAAGTATTTTCACTATATTTATTCGGATAAAGTTATATACATATATATTTTCTAAAATATTATTAGCTAGTATATTTTCATTAGCTAGTTATGGATATGGTTAGCTAATGCCTTTATTGTAAACCCTAACAAACTTGTACCAAATACCAGGTGACATACATTCATGCAGTACTACTCCCGTGCTTCCAAAGCGAGGCAAGTACACCGACTCGAGCTTTTACTTTGTTTCTGCCTTACATTCATGTGCCATGTTCTCATATCGACACGAGATACACACGATTGCCTTATACCTTGTTCATTGTATTGTGAGTCATTGTTATTGCGGGATTGGGAGAAATATTAACTAGTGTGTGACCACACCCAACCTAGGTATTGTGGATAGCCTAATCGTACACCTCACGTACGATTAAGCCGGATCTTGTAGAATTGTGAATTGTGAATTGATTGATTGTGGATTGTGGTCCTTAAGCCGGTCACACATTAGGTTAATATTTTAAAAGGTCACACTTGCATTGATTGTTGTGTTCATTGTCTTGTTCATTGATTGTCGTGTTCGTTGTCTTTGCATATTGATTGTCGTGTCCATTGTCTTCAGTTTTGTATTACATTTCTGGTACCATAGTTTTATTTTCGTTCTTGTATTCTGGTTTCATCTTGTATTCTGTATTACAGATTACATTGTATATTGTTCTTGTCGGGGTTGTGCTTTGCTCTTTTCCTGACATGATACGTTGCAGGTGAACTTGAGGCCACATGGAGCACGGTGATATCATTGGATATTGCAGAATTTATTTCATTTGTTTTTCTGGATATTATACTTTGTAGTTTGATTTCATTATTGTATTTTATTTTACCAGATTTGTCTCCGAATATCATTGTAAAAAGACTTGGTGGATTGTGGTGATATTTTCTGGAACGTTTATAGATGTTGTAGATGTTTACATTACATTGTGACTTGGAGTTTTTCTTAGTATTGTACAGCTTACTTCGTCGTGTCCATCGACGAAGGCTGAACGTGTCCGACACGTACCCGATTATTCGGGAGCGGGTCGTGACATTACCCTTATCCGCCCTAATATTATCTCTACTTCCGCTTTACGGACCCATCGAAAGTTGAAGTAAGTAAACTGAACCAATGCATTGAAAAATTGCCTTCTTTTCGCACAAAACAACTACTTAATCTTAATATGGCCTCTAAATATACTTGCTTCTTAATATTAAGTTTGTATGCACTATGCACACCCCAACCCCAACCCCAACCCCACCCCACCCCACCCCCAGGTGTGAGGAAACGGCGTGCCGGAAAATTATGTCATGAAACTTTTTAACTTGGCAATACTGACAGAATAAAAGTGTGTAAAGAACAACTTTTGCAATCAAAATAGTACACTTTGACTATGAGAAATTCATCTAAAATACTGTGCACAATGACTGTATTCTAACAATCAAAACCCCTCTATAGATATATACTTATTGGTCACTTTCAGATTATAGAGTTCAAAAACTAAATATGCATACCATGTGTAGCTGAGGAAAAAAAAAATGACAAAATATAAACTTACCCATCCTTTCCATCTCTTGAATTTGATAAAAATATTCCCCTTCTGGTTTATTCACATGAGCAATGAATCTTGATGTATAATGATTCAGACCCACAAAGTCAAGTGCATTCATAAGTAGCTCCTTTTCTCGTTCTGAGAAGTATGGAAGTTGCTCTCCTACTCTCTCCCGCATTGTTGCTGGGTAATCTCCAAAGAATATGGGATCCAAAAACCTTCAAAGAACGACAAATCTAATGATCACACATGAAAACTAGAGTAGCTATGGATCTTACCACCAGAATACGGGATATTTCCAAAATTATGGTTAACAATGACGAAAATATAATTCCACTTAACCAAAAGACATCCTCTCTCTTGAAACAAAGGGTTTAACATAATGACCATATTGAAACACCTCACACATCAAAAAATAGGTTTTAATGATTCTCAAGGTAGCAAGGTTTATGAAATGTCACTATATGAAAGAAAGCTTACATCATATCCCAAAGAATGGCACTTATTAATTTTTGACAGCTGAAAAAACTACACAGGCCAATGTTATAGATTTCGCTAGGCGGACTCGGTGCGCCGAGGGCCCGCCTAGCGCCTAGGGCGTCTAAGCGCCGCCTAGGTGGCCGATTTTTTTTAGTACACACACACACACACACATACACACACACACACACACATATCTATATATATTGTATATGTAACACACGAACACAAAAGTCTATGAGCTCCTCTCGCCAGCAGAAGTGTGTTTAAGTCTTGTTTTGCAAGGTGAAGGGTTCGAACCCTATGTTTTCTTTCTTTTTCAGTTTTCTTTTAAACATAAAAAAGGGAGGAGAGGAGAGAGAGTGCAGCCACCTCCTCTCCCTCTCTCTCTCCAGGTTCCTCTCCTCTCCTCCCCTACCCTCCCTCTCCTCCCCTCAACCACCACCACCACCACCAGTAGTAGTAGCAGCAGCAGCAGCAACGCCACCACCATCTCTCCTCCCCTCCCTCTCCAGGCTTCTCTCCTCTTCTCCCCTCCCTCTCCTCTTCCTAGCCGCCGCCACCACCACCACTAGTAGCAGCACCACCACAACCACCATCTCTCCTCTCCTCCGTCTCCTCTTTGTAGTCGCCGTCGCCGCCGCCACCGCCACCACTAGCAGCACCACCACCACCATCACCCGCCGCCGCCGACAGGTAAGTGTTGAATTATTATTTTTTTGAAATTTCAAATCGAACATGGCCGCCTAGGCCCACCTAGCGCCTAGACTGGCCGCCTAGGGGGTTTCCGGTGCGACCGGAGGCCGCCTAGGCCGCAATTTAGAACACTCTAGTCTATCACACTATGTAAACTAGTGCTAGTACCAGACCTTCAAATATGTATCCAAGTAAAATTTATAAACTCATTGTGCGTGAAGAGGTTAAAACTTGTTTTCCCTTTAGACAAAGGATGCATAATGACATTTCATCAGTGATCACAAATAGGAAGAAGACACTTTGAAGACGGCATTAAAAACTGTAGAAAGATCCGGATATTAGAATCCGGTTTCTTACGGTTAACTTGAATTCAACAAGGTGTCGTTCTATATCCTACTGTTTAGGATATTATCAGATTTGTTTTTTTTTTCTATTTTGTTTGATCTTATATGTTTGTCATATATTTTAGGATCTGATTTGGTGGCTTTGTTCTGTATTTATAATAGGGTTGTACCGTGTGTTTTCCATAAGAAATTAATAATTCTCAGCAGTGTTTTGTTCTCTCCTAAGTAGCTAACTTGGTATCAGAGCATGCATTTGGTTGAGAGAAGCCATGTATAAAACGGCACTCATTGGGGCATGTGGCAGCAATGTTCATAGGTTACCTTCGAATCTAGCTCCACAATAGCCCCCACTGCTTACTCCAAAGTACATCTCATAAAATCAATGGAAAATTTTATTTGCAACGGTCCCTATGTGTCCAAATGGTGATACGTGGAAGAGGAAGATCGGGATTCATTGATGACAAGGCTGAAAAACCAGCCGAGTCTGACACCTCCATTAAAGTGTCAGATGCTCAAAACTCCATGGTTATGGAATGGCTCATCAATTCTACGGATGAGAAAATAGGAGAAATTTTCCTAGGATATACCACAGCAAAAGATATGTGGGAAGCTGTGAAGAGACAATACCCTGATCTTGAGAACTCAGTACAATTATTTGAGTTGAGGAATAGCACACGGATGCTCATCCAAAATGAGATGGATGTCACTCAATACTACAACTCTCTCACCAAGCTTTGGCAAGAGGTTGATCTTTTTGATAACTTTCAATGGTGTACCACTTGTCATGCACACCATCAAAGTTCTATGAATAAAGAACGGATCCATGACTTTCTTGCTGGACTCAAGAAGAATCTTAATGAAGTATGAGGGCGTCTACTTGGTACAAAACCATTACCTTCAATAGAGGAAGCTATTGCCGAAGTAAGGAGACAAGTCGTGAACGTGTGATGATGGGTGATTCAAAATCAACACTCATGGACAATTCTGGTCTTGCTTCCCAGAGTTCAGTCTCATCCAGCATGATGCCACCTGAAATCAGAAGCGAAAGGGGAATCTTTGGTATGATCATTGCCAACGGACCAATCACACCAGAGAAACCTGCTGGAAACCCCACGACGGACCTTCCCAAATTCCAAAGATCAGAATAAGCTAACGGGGCTTCAAACCGCTACTGAAAAGGATCTTAAAGCTAAAGAATCTGCCACTCACAAAGGAACAGCTGGAACAACTTGTTAAGATGTAACCATCATTTCCAATTTGAATAATTTTTTTTCCTAAATACTAGTTTCAATATATATTTTAAATTTTAATTTTCAAATTTGAAATATTTTTAGTATTAAATATTTACTAATGGCAATAGTGGTAATTAACGAAGAGGGGATGGCATGACCAGTAACTAAACTAAGATGATTAAGAGTGGGAAGGTTCTAGAAATACCTAACTCTTATTAGAGGTGCTAATTATAAGTTATTCTAGAAATGTCTATGTGAAGCCTATAAATAGGGCTCAATTCCTAGTTATTTCTCATCAATATTCCCAATAGCCCAATATTGTTGCTCTGGCCCGTCCAAATTCCCAAGCCCATTTCATTTCAGTTTAATTCCCAGAGAATAAACTATTCTCTCTACAAACTTTTTTTCCGCCCATTCTCTCGATATCAAGAAACGGTTATCAATTTGTTCTTGAATATTCTACTCCTTCGTCGAGGGACATTGAAGACGAAGCTCCAATAATGGCAATTCCGCCTCGGTTCAGCATACCAGTGTCGGAATCTCAACCAACAGATCCTCCACCGGTGGCGGTGACGACAACGAGTTCCTTCACCAGCCGATGAGCCTCACTGGTGGAGATGACCACTCCACGGCGAATGACAAGCCAAGCCAACAAGCTTCTCCGACGATGTTCTCACCCGATCGATCCCAGTCAATGATGAGCTGATCTTCTCTACCGCGTCGCCAGTGTTCTAAATGGCGGCCGTCTAGGCCGCCAAGGCGGTAGGATTCTCTCCGCACCGCTTTTCGGTAGGCGGTGGAGTAGGTGGCCAATAGAGGTTGGCGGCATAGGCGGACGCCTAGACGGAGTAATACCTAACAAGATATTTTGGTCAAAAAGGTTTTGCAAGCATTATGGGCCTACGATTCACTTTTACAAGACTAAAACTTTAATAATCTTCGTTCTACAACTTAGTTATGCATGAAACACCCTTAACATATGCATATTATGCAAAAAATAGTGGTAAAATAGTAAAAAAAATGTTCAAAATGTAGCAACCATCTAGGCGGCGCCTAGGCAATGCCTAGGCGGTAGGCAGACTCTCTCCGTCGCATAACCGCCAACCGCCGTTTAGAACCTTGCACGTCGCTTCCAGTCAAGCAGTGATTCTTTTCCAACAACTTCTCCGGTGACGAGCAACCGGTCGTTGTCCACAAACGCTGGTAAGTCCTTCATGCTCTCGTCTCTTCTCTTCTTTTAGTGTTTTGATCTATCGTCGACTCTGTGATCCTCTTCCGTAGCACTGTGTTACTCAACATTCTGTCGATCTCGATCAAATGAGCACAGACTGTTCAATCCCGATTGCATAAAGGTATTTGAGAGAAGTTCGTAGAGGAACTAACCGATCCCGAGAGAGCACATGGAGGCACGACTTAGCGGCTGTCAACCTCTCGAGCATTTCTCTGACAATGATGATTGTTCTCAACGAGGTGAGTTCAGGCAGTTGATTCGATTTGAGCACTCCAAGTATTTGATATATGTTAAGATGTCTTCTGATCTAGACAACGAGATTCTCATCAAAAGCTTCATCTATCCCCACTTTTTTCCTATCCAGAAGACTCCACCTATCGTCAGATCTTCTCCATTTTTGTCTAGAATCTAATATTGTAATCTTATTTTCTAGGACTTAGTGCGACTTCCACTCTTAGACGGAGGTAAGTACTCTATCATGTGCAGTACAATGTTATACATTTATCATGACACAGTAGGACACACGGCTTGATCTTTCAAGTAACTTTCATGTCTTGTTATTATTTCGAGCCGTGCTGTGTCATGATTGTGAACGTGATATCGTGTCGGGAGGAGAAATGTCTGAGTAGATATGTGGACTACCCTGACTCTTCCTATGGTTACGTGACTCAGAGCCATATTCACGTGTGGTGAGCTTGACTTTACCCCTAGTCGTCCACATGTTGAAACAGATATTTCATTCACATTAGTTACTAGTTGCATTTTCATGTCTTGTTCATGTTACTCAATTCTATTTTAGATTATGTTCATTATATTTGTTTACTCATTTTTATTATATGTTATGCATTGAGTATTGTACTTTGCTCCATCCTGACTGGGTAGTTGACACATATCATAGAGAGGACACTTTAAATCAGCTGAAGCTACTTGGAGGATTTTTAGAGTAGGATAGATTCTTGATGTACTAGAAGAAGTGTTGTATTTGTTTATGGTGATTTACCGAATTTGTCTCTGGAAGATTTAAGCATTTGTATGATGTACTAAAACATGATACTGGACTGTGGTGATTGTGGGTGTGTGTGTTTGAGTTTGCTTCTCGTCTTCAGTGTTGTGATGATGATTTATGACTACTTGGAGATTGATATGGTTTAGAACAACTAACTATCGCCGACATTCTGGCGTAGGTTGGACTCGCTCACAACCCGTATTCGATCATGCGGACGTGGGGTGTGACACAAGATGATCGATCTTCAAGTATCAGCAATACAAACCTCATCCTCACAGCCAACCGATTCATACCTGGCCCAAAAAGGTACTTTTGCAAGTGGTTTGAGTAGCTGTACACAAGAAATTAAACCATAGATAATAGATTCAGGGACGTCCGATCATATAACAGGATGTGCAACCCTGTTCACCACCTATGCTCCTAGTCCATGAAATATTAAAGTTAAGGTTGCTGATGAATCTCTTTCAACAGTGGTTGGTACTAGGGATATAAATCTGTTCCCCAATCTTGTTTTAAATTTTGTTTTAAATGTCCAGAAATTATCTTGCGATTTACTCTATTAGTAAATTTACAAATGATCAAGATAGTTATGCCAACTTCTCACATTTTGAGTGTGTATTTCACGACCAGAAGACTGGAAGGATGATTGGCAGTGCTAGGGAAGTCAATGGGCTATATCTTCAAAATGGATTCAAGCGTAGACAAGCTCAAACTGCTGGTTGTGAAATCTTTCCCTTACCTAGAGAACAAAAATGATGTTATGACATCGTAGGTTAGGCCAACATCATACTTCTTCCACCTCAACAACTATTGATGCAGTCATGGGAGTGCGTCGTCATTTCATGAACCGTTATAGTGATGGTTCCCCATTGCACTGACCACCACCATGGCCATATTGGGATATGTCAGCAGAAGCATCTTCTTCAGGCATTCAGTTTACATGATTCACAAGGAGGTAAGGTCTTTGAAGTCGGGGATAATGATATGGGATACAATAGTTGATTGTAGAGACGATTATTTGATGGAGAAAACTTTTAATTGTTGATGTTGGAATATCCTATTGGTATTTTTGGTATGTTGGAATATCCTATTAGTATATTTGGTATGTTGGAATATGCCATAGGATATTCCTATAGAGAGTTAATGTAATGAGAATATGCCATAGGATATTCCTACAGAGAGTTAATGTAATGAAGAGGTTGTAAGGCTATAAATAGCCAAGAGATTATCAATAAAATATAACAACTATTTTCTACATGGTATCAGAGCCACATTTCCACAAATCCTAACCTTCCCCCTCTTCTCTCTCTTTCTGCCACCAAACCCTAACCCGGGCACAGCAGCCCCCCTTCCTGTGCCTGCTGCTGCTGCTGCTGTCCGCTGTGGTACGTGCACCGGCCGCCCCTCCCACGTGCGCGCCACCCCCTTCTACCGCACGTAACGGCGCCGTTGTTGTCATTGTTCGGATCATTCCGAAAGAGGACACCGATGCCTAGATCTGATGAAAATAAACATGTTCGGATCTAGGAGCGGACGACGAGGACGAGCGTGAGTCGTGGAGCGGACGTGACGTGATCGAAGAGGAGAAGCATCGATGGAGGAGATCATCAAGAAGCTGGATCCTGCAGAGGTCGCGATGTTGATGAAGATGTCGGCTGGTGAGAGCACGACACGAACGTCGCCAAAGTTGGAGCTTTCCTCCATCGATCTGAAGCTTGATGAACCGACTACCTACCTGAGTTGACCACGACGGGGAAGGAGAACCCTCGTAGAGAAGACAGGGCCGAATGAGGGCTCGACAGGACGAAGAGTGTAACACCCAGTTTTCTAGATGAGGGTAATTTTAATTATTAATTATTGATATTTGATTCACATTATGATTTTTGGTGATTTTTATTAATTTTTAAACTATTTTAAAACTGGTTTAAGTCATGACTTATGATTTTGATGTGCTGCTAGTGAAACCTGAGAGACTGCATGACCTAGAGCCTAACCATGTCATTATGATGACTTAATTATCATTTTTAGCCTAGGAGTAATTTGGTCATTTTGACTTATTTGAATTATTTGGTGATTTGTTGAATTGGTGAATTCTAGTTTGACTTGACTTGTTGAGACCTAGTGGACTAGCCTAGAAGCTAACCCTAGCCATGGTGACCCTAGTCTAACTTGAGTTAACCTATTTTAGTCATTAGAGAATAGTTTTAGAATGAGGGGATTTGGTTTAGTGAATTTAAGTCATGGTTTGTGATTTCATGAAATGACTTGTGGCTTAACTATTTAATTGATCATGACTTAAGCCCATGGGCCATTTAGTGAACCCTAACCCTAATTATTAAACCTATGAACAGCCACATAGGGATCCCCACCCTATTTAAACACTTGTTCATTAGGGCTTGCCTCTTTTTATCATTCCTACACTTGGAGAAAAGAGAGGTATTCTTCCCCCTTCCAAAAATTTCCATTTATTCATTTGATCTCCTTTTTCATCCTAGTCTTTTGCATTAGGTTCTAATTTTTGTATATTTAATATTTCTGGAGGTTAATCTCAGTTTTGGGCTCAATTGGAGCATTTGGCCATCAAGAGGAACACCTCCCATTTGGAGCTTTTCTTGCAATTTGCACCTATAGGTAAAACTCCTCAAATTGATTTAAATTTTAGTTTTCTTTGCATGTAGGGCTAGATCTAGGAGTCCCCTAGGTGTCCCTGAAATTTGGGTGAATTTCGTGTCCGTTTGGTGTCCGTATCGGACACGTGTCGTAGTGTAAGTTAGGTGTTCGACGAAATGCCTCAATGGATTGAATGTTATTGTTTTTCAAAACAAATTATATATTTGGATAGCTCTTAATATGTAGATTATATATTTATATGTCTGAGCACGAATTTAGGGATTTTTCGTGTCCAAATCGGACACGCACCGCACGCACGGGACACAGCACAGGCCTCGTGCAGTCCCCTGCTGCCCGAGTGTCCTATAGGACACGACACGGATTTTATGGCACAATTTTTGGTGGACACGTGTGTGCTATCACTGACACCACCCACACAAAATTTCACGAGTCCTCGTCGACTGTGCGCGAAGATATCGAGGCTGCACTGTCTCGTGCCTGCTCGTGCACACTGTGCGCGTCCCCTGCATTTCGGGGCTGACACAGGACACGACACTCCACTAGGACACGTGTAATTTGGTGAGGTGATGGGTCCCATGTCTGACTCGACCCTCACCAAGTTTCGTGGCACTTGGTTGCGAGTCGAGGAAGTTCTCGCGCTCGCATCGAAAGTTCTGACACACACAAACACGAAATTCAAGCCACCGATACGGCTTCGAATCTCGGACACGACACAACTTGGCCACGACTCAGGCACCTAGGAACATACCCCTATATCCCACGTGTCACCTTGCAAGAACACGGCTCGTCTCGAGCACTGAGTCGTGTCCAATCGGACACGACATCGCTGCACGAGGCTGCTGTGCAAAGACTGATACACGGTTTCGATTGACACTTGGACACCTCGTGTCCTATTTTCTGGACACGAATGCATCCCTATGACACGTACACGTATGCTAGATGGATTACCAACCCTCACCTTGGTGTATTAACATGTTTTAGTATTCGAAATTCGACTTTTCCCTTTTGCTCTGATACACACTGCAGTTTTAAATTTCTGAGATTTGATTCCCTGTTAAACTATTTTAATTGATGTTTAATCGCCACGAATTGATTCCTACATACGTATTAGCTACAGATAGATAGGTTTTTCTTGTTGGATTAGATTGTTTGCAAGAGAAGGGAATTTTTGATTATGAGATGGATCGTTGAATATGTAGACTGATTTCTGAGAATTAGCTCACTGTTTTAACTCAAAAAAACCTGGAACTGATTCATCCTCCAGTTTTTGACAATTCAATTGGTTTTTTAGGTTTTTTGAATTTGCTAACTAATGATAATTGATAGTGTTTATGGGTTTATTTGGGATATTGATATGGTTAACATAACCATTCATTCCTGGGTTGGGGACTGTCCTTGCCACATTGCCTGAGATTTAATCTCAGTTCATGTACATTGTTCAGTTTCCTATCCACATTGACACCCTACCATGGATACACTACACACTCTTTTCAAATTCTGAGACTTATTTCCATCTTTTTAAAAACTGTTTTGATGCTTCCTTGCATATTTGATTCATGAACATTATAATACCTGTTTTTTTTATATTTCCTATTCCCAACTGAGTTTAGGTTCTACTGATTTCTGAGAAATATGTTGGTGTTGGGAATTGAGATTTAAATTGTGTTTGGGTTGGATTATAGGGACTGTCAATAAATTCTTGAGAACACTATTCTATTACACTCACAGATTTTACAATATCACACACACACACTCAATGTATATTCACACACACACACACATCCTATTTGACACCCCTGTCTAAAACTGAGGACAACCCTACTACACACACATTCTAACTGTCTTATACACCACACTAAATTCCTGAGAACAGCCCTACTTCACACAATGTTATGGATGGTTTGAATCATGAACTGTAATGGAATTCACACACACATTGTTCATGTCACTGTCCATTCCTACACACACTTTGTCACTCTCATGCATTGACACTAACACATTTTCCTATTTTAATTCCTGTTAACACCCTTGTAACACACACATTTCACTGTATCATGCTCATACACACACACACACCCCTCTCTCTCTTTTCACTCTATGTATGTATATATATATCTATATACTTGATAATAGTGTGGTGAATGTGTGTGATATTATATTAATGTAATGTATATACAATCTGTGTGATATAGCCTATATGGCCTATAGCCTATATGCATGGCACATTGCACTTGGGTGTATCCCTATGTGATTAGCCTAGGCATATAGCCTATAGCTCATAAACCTGTGTTTCTGGCTTGAATGCCAGTGTAGGAGTGTGGTTGGCTTGTATAGCCTAGAAATTGAGTGTGCTTGCTAGAATAGGCTGGGTAGGCCTAGTGAGACTTGACTAGACTAGTATTGACCTAGTTTGACTATTGTAGTTGACTTGGGTCGACCCAGAGTTGACCAAGTTTGACTTGGACCTAGTTTGACCTAGATAATTGACCAGGGTTGACTTAGAGTTGACTTTGACCTAGATTGGCCTAGAAATCATGTAGATTACATCATAACCATCATTTGCCTTGTTTTAAGCACATTATAACCTGTACTGTTCTATTTAGGAAATTGTGACTCCGGTGCAGACATCTGACATTACACTACTCTTTTCAGAGTATCAGGCGAGTACATTCTCTGATAGTTCTCTCATTTATTTGCCAGTTACCGTATTTCAGTTCTATTTAGTTTTATGTGATTCTCTGATACCACACGTATGGATATTTCTGGATTCATGTATGCGACACACTCACCATATTATCTGGCCTCTATTACTGGAATCACTGGAATCATTCCGGAATCTATTTCTGGAATCATCATATTTTGGCTGGACTCATCTCGATTCTCGTGTCGAATTCTGGATTTATTTGTATTGCGGGGCGGGAAAATATTGAGTAAGACATGTAGACATACCCCAAATCTGGAATCTCCAACTGGAATCTACTGGAAGCATAGCCATCTCTCGCCTGATCAGTGAGAGGTGTGCCTGATTACCTACAGCCGTTTACATGTCGATCTCGGTATTTTAAAACACACTATTAGATTAGCTGGACTCACCTGGATTCTTGATCACTACCTAGAATCATCTGGTACTGGATTCATCTTGTATTAGATTCATCCCGTACTGGATTTATAGTAGCTTTACACTTGTTTTACATTACTGCCTGGACTCATTATGTTACTTAGTTCAGCTAGATTTATTTACAGTCGTTATTGCCATCATTCTTCTCTTGTTTAGTTACCTTACTTTCCTTGTATCTTACTGTTTCTATATACCATCACCTGTATAAAAACTGCCATTTTCATCAATAAAACTGTCTATAACTGCTTTATAGTTCCCTGTCTTTTACTTGGGTTTTCTTGATGAGTTGTACTCGTTCCTGTCCTGACTGGACCTGTTGAAAATTTTACAGATGACTGTCCTGAGGACACATGCCCTACATATTACTGTGGAGATGGTTTAGCTACCTATGGCCCCGACACTCGAGAGTGATTGGGAGATTATCTAGTTGTTGTTTAGCTTTTATGTTTAGAACTGGAGCTGTATGTAGTTGAGATTGTGTTTGAGATTGTAGTTGAGATTTGTAGTTGAGATTTTCTGAGTTTATATTATTAGTTGTTGGTTTTATCTTTTTTATTAGTCTTAGATTTTATCTTCTGTGATATCTTATCGTTCTTAGACTGTGATTGAGATTCATTATATCTATACTTGTCCTCCGTTCGGAGTTGAGATTTGACAAGTACATTATATAATTGTGTGAGTTGTTGACTAGATAGTAACCTAGGACAGCGTTCTACCGCCGACTACTGCGGCGTAGGCTGGGCGTTGTTACGTGCTCGTACCCTCACAGTGGGTGCGGGTCGTGACACGTTTTTAGTGGTGGCCCATGCAGGTCGAGAGTCACATCAGTGCGATATCGTGGTAGTACGGCGACTTAGTTGTACTGCCGCGAGCCTGCGATAGGATTGAGAGATAGGCTTTAACGGAGAGGTACTCAATCACAGTTAGAAAAAATTTTGCTTCAATACATGCCATCTACATATCTTACTGATTGTCTTCTTTGAGATAAACTGTCCTCCTTTGATTTTATCGATTCCTGCTCAGTATTGACTTCCTTTTCGATCTGTCTTCAGGATGGTGGAGACACGATCACATCGCTCTGGTACAGTAGCCGCTGCAGAGGGGTCTGCCACCTCTCACCTTCAGCAGCCAGCCCCTGTTACCACAGCCCCAGTCATGCCAGCTGAGGTGGGTGTTTCAGCAGCTTTCGGAGATCCATCAGCTGGGGTGGGTGTTCCATCAGTTGGGAGGCAGAGTCCGGTGCTTCCTGAGATCCTTCCACCACAGCAGCCTCCACCTGCAGGGATGGTAGATGCTGCTCATCTATTCTCTTTCGTGGAGAGGATTCTGGCGTCTCACCAGCAACAGCAGCAGCAGTAGACTGCCGATTATCGTCAGGGGATTGACGAGGCCCACCAGCTGGTTCGTGCTACAGTAGAGATGGTGACTGCTCAGGGGGAGCAGCAGCAGCCTCGTCGGAAGGAGAAGGATATACAGGACTTCCAGAAGATGCATCCCAGAGAGTTCCTAGGCACTGAGGGCATTCATTATGCAGACGACTGGATAGAGCATATCGAGGAGATATTCAGGCTGGCAGAGAAACCAGATCGACTCCATATCGAGGCGGCGGGCAGTCAGATGCAGGACTTAGCCTGTGCGTGGTACCAGACAGATCCCAGGGCAGGGAGTTGAGGGCCAGACTTGGGCCCAGTTCAAGGAACTGTTCAAGGAGCAGTTCTTTCCTGATGTGGCCTTGGGAGGCATAGAGGCACAGTTTGAGGGTCTGGTTCAGGGAACCCAGACGGTAGCTGAGTACGCTGGGAAGTTTTGTCGATTGGCCCGGTTCATAGATGACTTGACTGAGAAGACGAAGGCGAGGAAGTTCCGTCGAGTCTTGGTTAGGGAGGTTCGGTCGCTGACTAAGAGCGACCGGAACGCTACCTTTGTAGAGATATTTTCTGGGGCTATGGCAGCGGAGGACGACCTAGGGTTGAAGTTGAAGAAGGGTCGTGACCTCTAGAGTGGTAGCAGCAGCGGAGGCCAGGCCAAGAGGCCTCACATTCAGATTCAGCAGACCCGGGCACCAGTGATGGTTCAGCAGGTGCAGCATCAGTATCAGGGTCAGGACCCGAAGACGATCAGTTGTTCCTACTGCAGGAAGTTGGTACACACCAGGGAGCAGTATAGGAAGAGGCTGAAGGTTTGCTATTCCTGTGGGTCTGAAGCCCACCAGAAGATAGACTGTCCCTTTGCACCTCCTCTTGAGGGAGCTAGGCCACCTGTAGCTCAGCACCAGAGGGGTGGAGCTTTTGCTGATGGCGGTCGAGGAGACCGACGCTGCAGGTGATGGGTTAGCAGGTTTGTCCTTCTCATTCTTCTTTCCCACTTTCCTGTGTGATTCCATTAGTACCTGCCAGGATATTGTTTTGATTACTAGATAGTGTAGCTACCCCGTGTGAAATCACGACCAGTAGGATTGTGTTGATTCGACTTTGATTGATTGGGGGTTGACCTAGGAAGGGTGCGATATTTTAATTTCGAGGACGAAATTTTTCTAAGGTGGGTAGGATTGTAACACCCAGTTTTCCAGATGAGGGTAATTTTGAAATTTTGTAATTTTAATTATTAATTATTGATATTTGATTCACATTATGATTTTTGGTGATTTTTATTAATTTTTAAACTATTTTAAAACTGGTTTAAGTCATGACTTATGATTTTAATGTGCTGCTAGTGAAACCTGAGAGACTGCATGACCTAGAGCCTAACCATGTCATTATGATGACTTAATTATCATTTTTAGCCTAGGGATAATTTGGTTATTTTGACTTATTTGAATTATTTGGTAATTTGTTGAATTGGTGAATTCTAGTTTGACTTGACTTGTTGAGACCTAGTGGACTAGCCTAGAAGCTAACCCTAGCCATGGTGACCCTAGTCTAACTTGAGTTAACCTATTTTAGTCATTAGAGAATAGTTTTAGAATGAGGGAATTTGGTTTAGTGAATTTAAGTCATGGTTTGTGATTTCATGAAATGACTTGTGGCTTAACTATTTAATTGATCATGACTTAAGCCCATGGGCCATTTAGTGAACCCTAACCCTAATTATTAAACCTATGAACAGCCACATAGGGATTCCCACCCTATTTAAACACTTGTTCATTAGGGCTTGCCTCTTTTTATCATTCCTACACTTGGAGAAAAGAGAGGTATTCTTCCCCCTTCCAAAAATTCCCATTTATTCATTTGATCTCCTTTTTCATCCTAGTTTTTTGCATTAGGTTCTAATTTTTGTATATTTAATATTTCTGGAGGTTAATCTCAGTTTTGGGCTCAATTGGAGCATTTGGCCATCAAGAGGAACACCCCCCATTTGGAAGCTTTTCTTGCAATTTGCACCTATAGGTAAAACTCCTCAAATTGATTTCAATTTCAGTTTTCTTTGCATGTAGGGCTAGATCTAGGAGTCCCCTAGGTATCCCTGAAATTTGGGTGAATTTCGTGTCCGTTTGGTGTCCGTATCGGACACGTGTCGTAGTGTAAGTTAGGTGTTCGACGAAATGCCTCAATGGAATGAATGTTATTGTTTTTCAAAACAAATTATATATTTGGATAGCTCTTAATATGTAGATTATATATTTATATGTCTTAGCACGAATTTAGGGGTTTTTCGTGTCCAAATCGGACACGCACCGCACGCACGGGACACAGCACAGGCCTCGTGCAGTCCCCTGCTGCCCGAGTGTCCTATAGGACACGACATGGATTTTCATGGCACAATTTTTGGTGGACACGTGTGTGCTATCACTGACACCACCCACACAAAATTTCATGAGTCCTCGTCGACTGTGCGCGAAGATATTGAGGCTGCACTGTCAAGTGCCTGCTCGTGCACACTGTGCGCGTCCCCTGCATTTCGGGGCTGACACAGGACACGACACTCCACTAGGACACGTGTAATTTGGTGAGGTGATGGGTCCCATGTCTGACTCGACCCTCACCAAGTTTCGTGGCACTTGGTTGCGAGTCGAGGAAGTTCTCGCGCTCGCATCGAAAGTTCTGACACACACATACACGAAATTCAAGCCACCGATACGGCTTCGAATCTCGGACACGACACAACTTGGCCACGACTCAGGCACCTAGGAACATACCCCTATATCCCACGTGTCACCTTGCAAGAACACGGCTCGTTTCGAGCACTGAGTCGTGTCCAATCGGACACGACATCGCTGCACGAGGCTGCTGTGCAGAGACTGATACACGGTTTCGATTGACACTTGGACACCTCGTGCCCTATTTTCTGGACACGAATGCATCCCTATGACACGTACACGTATACTAGATGGATTACCAACCCTCACCTTGGTGTATTAACATGTTTTAGTATTCGAAATTCGACTTTTCCCTTTTGCTCTGATACACACTGCAGTTTTAAATTTCTGAGATTTGATTCCCTGTTAAACTATTTTAATTGATGTTTAATCGCCACGAATTGATTCCTACATACGTATTAGCTACAGATAGATAGGTTTTTCTTGTTGGATTAGATTGTTTGCAAGAGAAGGGGATTTTTGATTATGAGATGGATCGTTGAATATGTAGACTGATTTCTGAGAATTAGCCCACTGTTTTAACTCAAAAAAACCTGAAACTGATTCATCCTCCAGTTTTTGACAATTCAATTGGTTTTTTAGGTTTTTTGAATTTGCTAACTAATGATAATTGATAGTGTTTAACCTTGTAGTTGTGTGGGTTTATTTGGGATATTGATATGGTTAACATAACCATTCATTCCTGGGTTGGGGACTGTCCTTGCCACATTGCCTGACATTTAATCTCAGTTCATGTACATTGTTTAGTTTCCTATCCACATTGACACCCTACCATGGATACACTACACACTCTTTTCAAATTCTGAGACTTATTTCCATCTTTTTAAAAACTGTTTTGATGCTTCCTTGCATATTTGATTCATGAACATTATAATACCTGTTTTTTTTATATTTCCTATTCCCAACTGAGTTTAGGTTCTACTGATTTCTGAGAAATATGTTGGTGTTGGGAATTGAGATTTAAATTGTGTTTGGGTTGGATTATAGGGACTGTCAATAAATTCCTGAGAACACTATTCTATTACACTCTCACAGATTTTACAATATCACACACACACACTCAATGTATATTCACACACACACACATCCTATTTGACACCCCTGTCTAAAACTGAGGACAGCCCTACTACACACACATTCTAACTGTCTTATACACCACACTAAATTCCTGAGAACAGCCCTACTTCACACAATGTTATGGATGGTTTGAATCATGAACTGTAATGGAATTCACACACACATTGTTCATGTCACTGTCCACTCCTACACACACTTTGTCACTCTCATGCATTGACACTAACACATTTTCGTATTTTAATTCCTGTTAACACCCTTGTAACACACACATTTCACTGTATCATGCTCATACACACACACACACACCCCTCTGTCTCTTTTCACTCTATGTATGTATATATATATCTATATACTTGATAATAGTGTGGTGAATGTGTGTGATATTATATTAATGTAATGTATATACAATCTGTGTGCATGGCACATTGCACTTGGGTGTATCCCTATGTGATTAGCCTAGGCATATAGCCTATGGCTCATAAACCTGTGTTTCTGGCTTGAATGCCAGTGTAGGAGTGTGGTTGGCTTGTATAGCCTAGAAATTGAGTGTGCTTGCTAGAATAGGCTAGGTAGGCCTAGTGAGACGTGACTAGACTAGTATTGACCCAGTTTGACTATTGTAGTTGACTTGGGTCGACCCAGAGTTGACCAAGTTTGACTTGGACCTAGATAATTGACCAGGGTTGACTTAGAGTTGACTTTGACCTAGATTGGCCTAGAAATCATGTAGATTGCATCATAACCATCATTTGCCTTGTTTTAAGCACATTATAACCTGTACTGTTCTATTTAGGACATTGTGACTCCGGTGCAGACATCTGACATTACACTACTCTTTTCAGAGTATCAGGCGAGTACATTCTCTGATAGTTCTCTCATTTATTTGCCAGTTACCGTATTTCAGTTCTATTTAGTTTTATGTGATTCTCTGATACCACACGTATGGATATTTCTGGATTCATGAATGCGACACACTCACCATATTATCTGGCCTCTATTACTGGAATCACTGGAATCATTCCGGAATCTATTTCTGGAATCATTATATTTTGGCTGGACTCATCTCGATTCTCATGTCGAATTCTGGATTCATTTGTATTGCGGGACGGGAAAATATTGAGTAAGACATGTAGACATACCCCAAATCTGGAATCTCCAACTAGAATCTACTGGAAGCATAGCCATCTCTCGCCTGATCAGTGAGAGGTGTGCCTGATTACCTACAGCCGTTTACATGTCGATCTCGGTATTTTAAAACACACTATTAGATTAGCTGGACTCACCTGGATTCTTGATCACTACCTAGAATCATCTGGTACTGGATTCATCTTGTATTAGATTCATCCCGTACTGGATTTATAGTAGCTTTACACTTGTTTTACATTACTGCCTGGACTCATTATGTTACTTAGTTCAGCTAGATTTATTTACAGTCGTTATTGCCATCATTCTTCTCTTGTTTAGTTACCTTACTTTCCTTGTATCTTACTGTTTCTCTATACCATCACCTGTATAAAAACTGCCATTTTCATCAATAAAACTGTCTATAACTGCTTTATAGTTCCCTGTCTTTTACTTGGGTTTTCTTGATGAGTTGTACTCGTTCCTGTCCTGACTGGACCTGTTGAAAATTTTACAGATGACTGCCCTGAGGACACATGCCCTACATATTACTGTGGAGATGGTTTAGCTACCTATGGCCCCGACACTCAGGAGTGATTGGGAGATTATCTAGTTGTTGTTTAGCTTTTATGTTTAGAACTGGAGCTGTATGTAGTTGAGATTGTGTTTGAGATTGTAGTTGAGATTTGTAGTTGAGATTTTCTGAGTTTATATTATTAGTTGTTGGTTTTATCTTTGTTATTAGTCTTAGATTTTATCTTCTGTGATATCTTATCGTTCTTAGACTGTGATTGAGATTCATTATATCTATACTTGTCCTCCGTTCGGAGTTGAGATTTGACAAGTACATTATATAATTGCGTGAGTTGTTGATTAGATAGTAACCTAGGACAGCGTTCTACCGCCGACACTGCGGCGTAGGCTGGGCGTTGTTACGTGCTCGTACCCTCACAGTGGGTGCGGATCGTGACAAAGAGCACCGTCAGGACCCAAAGGAGAGCCCCGGCATTGCTACAACTGCGGGAAGGTGGGTCATCTGAGGTATGCTTACACCAAACCACCCAAAGGAGATTCAGGCGGTAGACGTGGACAGTTTGGAGGATGTGACTGTGGTTGTAGCGGTCGACGGGACGGTCGAGGAGGTTGTCGGACGAACCTGCTGGTAGAAGAAGGCGAGGAGACAGCTGACGGTGCCTATACTGAGGAGAATCAGGCACTGCAGGACATGTTGGAAGTACTCGGGAGAAGGCAGAGAGCATCGAGCGATGGAGACAGGAGGAGTAGGACCGGGGAGACGTCCACCTCATTCTTCGCCAGAGGCAACGCTGTCATGTATGTCCATCCGTCGGCGGAAGGCACTGACGACTCGTTCGCCCTTGCATCTATGTCTTCCCTCAGATCGTCGGATTGAATTATCGATTCGGATGTGTCTCGACACGTGACAGGGAATGCTATTGAGTTTTCTTCCTACACTCACCTAGCATCGGCGGACAGCATTCAAACAGCTGATGGTACTTTCCAGCCAGTGGTCGGTAAGGGTACTGTCGATTGTACAGGTTCAATAAAATTATTCAATGTTTTGCATGCTCCTTCTTTTCCAGTCAGCCTTTTGTCCATTAGTTCTATAATCCTCCAATTAAAATGCACTGTTTGCTTTGATATTCCTAAAGTGATATTCTAGGAGAAGGAAACGGGACGAAGACTTGGGACTGGTACTTGGCATGATGGACTGTGGTACTTGGATCGAGAAGGGCTGGATTCAACATTAGTATCTATGACGGAAAAGGCATGGATGGAAGGACTGAAGAAGATGAGTGCGGAAGATACATTGCGATTCCACCACAGGAGGTTGGGACACTCTGCATTTGGTATTTTAAGCAAATTATACCCTACAATTTATGAAGTTAATAAAGAGAAACTAGTTTGTGATGCTTGTGAGTTAGGCAAACTTACTAGGAGTTCATATGTGAGTAGCGGTCATAGAAGCTTGTCTGTTTTTGATGTGGTACACTCTGATGTCTGGGGGCCTTGTACTACTCCTATGAATGGTTACAAATATTTTGTTACCTTCATAGATTGTTTTTCTCATACTACTTGGCTGTATTTGATAAAAAATAAGAGTGAGGTCCCCTCCTGTTTTCGGGACTTTCACAAACATGTCCAAACTCAGTACAAGACAGTGGTGAAGGTACTGAGGTCTGACAATGGAACGGAGTACACCAACAAGACACTTGCGGAATACTTGTCCGTCCAAGGGATACGGCATCAGACCACCTGTGCATATACACCAGCACAGAACGGAGTAGCGGAAAGAAAGAACAGACACCTCCTGGAAGTGGCGAGAAGTATGATGATAGACATGAATGTCCCACAGAGTCTGTGGGGATATGCAGTGTTGACAGCAGCTCAACTGATCAACAGGATGCCTTCGAAGGTATTGGGATGGAGGTCTCCATGCTAGATGCTGCAGGGAAATAATAGTGGGATGCTCCCACTAAAGGTGTTTGGCTACGTATGCTTCGTAAAGGACAACAGACCGTCGGTAGGAAAGCTTGATCCTCGAGCAATCAAGTGTATTTTTTGAGCTACTAGGGAACTCAGAAGGGCTACGTATGCTGGAGACCAGTGGAAAAAAGGAAATTTGTAAGTATGAATGTTCACTTCAGGGAATATAAGCCATACTACAGTCAGGAGGGAAACCCAAATATTTCACCTGATACTGCAAGTATGAGGCGAGAGGGAGAGTTGTTGGGAAGCATTTCGACTGATCTCGGAGTATGGCTTGGAGGAACAAATAGGGTACATGAAGGTGAAAAGAGACAGGGGGAGGAAATAAGAGGTGTTAGGCCCACAGCTCAGGGGGAGATACTTACCTACAGCAGGCGAGAGAAGCAACTTGCAGGACCAGTTTCTACAGTGCCAGTGCTAAGTCCCTTGCGTGCGCCCGTCTTGACTCCTGAGACACCTACACCACCACCTTAGCCTTCAGGTGATATCCTTTCTTCTTCTCCTCCCCAACCATCATCAGTATGGAGGTCCACTCGCAGCAACGCGGAAAAACCTCCTGATAGATATGGTTGGGACCTTGCTAAATTTGTCTCATATGATCATATCTCTTCTTCTCATGGAACTTTTATTGCACCATTGGATAGTGTTACTGTACCTAACAATTGGCAGGTAGCAAAGAACGATCCAAAGTGGAAAGCAGCGATGTACGAGGAGTTAGGAGCTCTAGAGAAGAACCGAACTTGGGAGCTTGTGAGACTGCCAGAAGGGAAGAGAGCAGTCGGATGCAAGTGGGTTTTTACTGTGAAGCAGAACCCAGATGGACAGGTTGAGCGCTACAAAGCTCGACTGGTGGCAAAAGGATACAGTCAGACGTACGGTATCGACTATGACGAGACCTTTACACCAGTGGCGAAGATGAGTACTGTCAAGACCTTGATCTCTCTGGCAGCTAACGGAGGATGGAAGCTACACCAACTAGATGTGAAGAATGCATTTCTTCATGGGGATCTAGTGGAGGAGGTATACATGGAGATACCACCAGGATTCAGCACCAATCAGACAGAAGGCAAGGTCTGCAGACTAAAGAAGTCCCTCTATGGACTGAAGCAGTCTCCTCGAGCGTGGTTTGACAGGTTCAGGAAAACAATGACAGGGATGGGATATCAGCAGATCAATGCTGATCATACTGTGTTCTTCAGACGAAGTGGAGGCCACATCACCATGCTTGCGGTGTATGTGGATGATATGATTATCACAGGTGATGATGAGCAGGAGATCGCCCAACTCAAGGGGAAGCTTGCCAAGGAGTTCGAGGTGAAGGATCTTGGCCCTCTTCGATACTTCCTTGGGATTGAGATTGCTCGAGATACAGAAGGAATTGTTCTTTCTCAGAGGAAGTACGCACTGGACCTGTTTACGAAAACAGGGATGATGGGATGCAAACCAGCTACGACACTGATAGACCAGAAGTTAAAGATGGATGCTGAAGCCAGAGAACCAGTTGACCGGGATAGATATCAGAGATTGGTGGGCAAGTTGATCTACTTGAGCCACACCCGACCTGATATCAGCTTTGCGGTCAGCGTAGTGAGCCGCTACATGCACGACCCCCGGAAGGGTCATATGGACGCAGTGTACCAGATTCTAAGGTACTTGAAGGGAGGTCCCAGGAATGGACTGATTTTCAGAAGGAATAATCATGTGAGCATCGAGGGTTATTGTGATTCTGACTGGGCTAGCTGTGCTGACGACAGGAGATCCACCTCGGGATACTACATATTTGTAGGAGGCAACTTGGTCTCTTGGAGGAGTAAGAAGCAGTCAGCGGTGGCCAGATCAACAGCTGAAGCAGAATATAGAGCTATGGCCTTGGGAGTCACAGAACTATTGTGGTTGAAGAATATGCTGATGGAGCTGAAGCTGGACCAGGGAGCCAAGATGAAGCTATGGTGTGACAACAAGTCAGCTATTAGTATTGCCAACAATCCAGTACAGCATGACAGGACCAAGCATATCGAGATTGACAGATTCTTCATCAAAGAAAAGCTGGATAGTGGACTACTAGAGCTGGGCTATGTTCCAACCAAAAATCAGGTAGCAGACGGACTGACCAAGGGGCTTAGCTCTCTCAGCATGATGAGAGGATGTGACAAGATGGGCTTAGTGAATATCTTTCGTCCATCTTGAGGGGAGTGTTGGAATATCCTATTGGTATTTTTGGTATGTTGGAATATCCTATTAGTATATTTGGTATGTTGGAATATGCCATAGGATATTCCTATAGAGAGTTAATGTAATGAAAATATGTCATAGGATATTCCTATAGAGAGTTAATGTAATGAGGAGGTTGTAAGGCTATAAATAGCCAAGAGATTATCAATAAAATATAACAACTATTTTCTACAACTATTTTCTACAGTTAACTTCGTTGTGATCTATCCTTTCAGTTATTAGAATTTGTGAATATTATCGTTATTTGTGCACAATAAGTAATTTCAAATTTTCACAAAAATCCAAAACTAGTCTAAAATTCTTTTCTTTGGGTCTCATCCTACATAAAAGATATCTCCCAGCTTCGAAAAGTTCACCTCCTAGTGAATCATATAATAATGAAGTCAGAGAGATTATTCATGTTGATGTACTCTAAATCGACTATAGGAAGGCATATGCTTCTGCGAACAAGTCCGCATTAAACTTCCTAAAAACGACTACGGAATCTCAACTCATATGCACTAACGAAGATATAGGGCTAGTGCTTAGCGCATAGTGTCTCCGCAGTATAAGAATGAAGTCAGAGAGATTGTTCATGTTGATGTAAGATGATACTCTCAAGTGTACCTTGTCTCCACTCATGAATACATACCTTGTCTCCACTCGTGAATACCTGTAAGTTGCTAGAATAGTTTGCAATAGAAACATGATAATCACAGTTCATAGTCATGATCCCACTAATATTATTGTGTCTATCGTGGGTAGACTCTACATCTTCTACAGACTTGCCTGGCAAAAAAGTATCAGGTGACTCGATAGGCGTGAATATCATAATATGGATAGATGGTCTTGTATCTATCAAGTCCAACTCGCAATCACTAACACCCTTCTCCGGGCATAAACGATGTCCTCCAATAGGTGGTGCATGCTACATGTGATCGTATAGGTCAATATATCCCTCTATCCTCCAAGGGTAATAGGTTAACATATCCCTTTAACATCATTGGGCCCTCTACAGTAGGAAGAACATGAATCACATGGTTAAGTATAACAGAAGGGCCCTCAACTCTAAGAATGTGTCTAGTGAATGGCTTGTGAATCCCTATATCATGTCTCTCAGCTCGAGGTGGTCGCCAATAATCATCCTTAATAAGTGTCCGAAAATCCAGGGACGACTCTAGTGTTTAGTGCATCAAGTCGTGTATCCATCATGTCAACCCTATTATCGGCCTCAGCAATCCTAGCCTCTAATATGGCCATGCACTTCAACAAGTCTAGTATCTAGTTTCATTTCCAATGCATCAAATCTAGCATCAACTTTGGTGAAGTTAGCGTTAAACCTAACATCTTGTTCATCAAACTTTTCATCTCACTAAAACGTGCTTAATTCCTCAGGGTCCATATTGGTTCCTATAATCTACCACTATGTAATTGCATAAAATAGCCTAAAACCTAGGCTCTAATACCGAATATGTCGCAGCACAGAACTATAGGGGACAGATATGCAGGGGTCTATAGACTATCTCGTAATAGATATGGAAGGTTTCATGGTCAAGTATATACCAAGAAAAATACGTGCATTTCTTCGACAGAGGGCTCTAGCAAGAGGTTCTCCTTAGGTAGATTGGTCCCTGCAACGCTGTCTGTCTATTTGGCTCTGGTTGTAGGCGTTTCGCTTTTGTTTATCCTCTTTCTCTTCGTGAGATTCTCTGGGTTTTGAATAGAAGGCGAGAAAAGAATTATGCTAAGTATCAAATTTACCCGATTTCTAGAAAAAAAAAAACTGTGCTTTGAAATGACCAGGGAATTTGGAATCACTTCTCACGCAACGAGCCTTCAGATCTGCGGTCCTAAACTTAACTCCAATGCGAACATGAACAAACTTGAACATAATCCCCAAGTGAACGAACTTGATTACTAGTTACGTGGAAATAAACAATGGCAACACAATTGTTATTCTTGGATGTGTAAAGGAAGAGAAGCTGTATGCTTTCTTTTACTTCCCTTTTTTAATGTTGTGGTGGGCTGCAGCAAGACAAACAAAGAAACACTTGGTTTTCCGAGCGGCAGCAACCACAACCACGGGAGAGAAGGTAGCACACTATTGGATGAATATTGATCCAGGCAGCACAAAACACAGTATATGGAAAGCAATAAAGAGAAAGATACGATGAGAAAAAAAAATTAGGGTTACTCAAACTCCAAAAGTTTATTCTCCAAAACTCAATCCCTAGATTAAAAAAATTATACATATGTGCCTTATTTAGGCCCCAAAAATAAACTAGAGTTCTAATTGGTTTCGTAACAAGAACCCAACCTAATCAAATATTAATCTAACTAAATAAATAAATACAAAAACCTAATCCTAATCCTAAACTAATTTAGAATCCATCTCAAATCTCACTCGGTCAGATGGTCCTCCATCAATTACTCTTGCCGCTACAACAATAATTCACTCCCTCCTAGCTAAGTCGGCCATTTTCTCTTTCTCAGATGATCCTTTACGTCAGAACTCGCAAACAATTCAATGAAAATCAGGAATTATTCGGATAATAATTATTTACTGCACAAATACAAGAATAAATCATTAATTCGCGAATAAATCAGGAATTAATTGTTATCCACGAATAAATCGTGAATGCTTTTAAAGTTAACAATAAAGAGGGTAATTTTTAAATTGTAAGCCTTTTTAAGGTAACCCGACCCACGAAAAGGTGGGCCACTGGTCTAGGCCTGATTGGTATTACTCAAAGCCTATCCAGGCAATTAGCTAAACCTTCACCATTATTTATAACAACTCATATTCTTTTCTCACTATTTCCAGCCAATATGGGACTAAAGATAGCTCCTTTAAGCTTATGTATTAACTATTGGCGAGACAAATTCATAATAGAAGATGACATCAATAGTGTTTATCCCAAATTTTTGGGTTTGATGTTGGAATCCTCTTTATTCGGCTCTTTTAATATAAACCATATCCTTCTTGAAAACTTCAAATCAAGTTTGTCTATGCCCATCTCAGTCTCAGTCCTAAGAACTCCATTACCTACTATGTTACCATTACTTACGATATCATCTATTGTCCTGCATCTAATAGAAGAGAAACGCTCCTTAACTTTTTAGGCTAGCCAAGTTTATCCTCTGTTAATCCATACATGTATCTATTGTCTCGAACAATTAAATTAAGACAATTATACAAAAACGAATCAATTGCTAGTGGGAAAAGGGTCTAAATGAATAAGCAATCTTTCCTCTAGCCACCAAGTGCCAAAGCCAAAAGCTCCCATAGCAAAACCAAGTTTCCACATTCTAGAAAATTATGTGCAGCCAAAGCGTTCTTTTAATTCAAAACTTACATTAAAAAGGAGGAAGAGATTGTCCCCTCTCACGTTCCATTCTCTCTCCTCCCTCCTGTCTCCCCTTGTCTCTGTATCTCTCTCCCTCTTCCACTTCTCACTCGCTCTCTTTCTTTCCCTCTCTTTCTCTTTCTCGAGTATATTCTTTCACAAAAATTCTAAATTTGTCTCTTTCAAATTTCACTTAAAAAACTAAATAACAAAATTTCCTAAATTTTTAACTCTTTCTTTCTAAGATTTTCAATATATAACTCTTCTCCTCCCAAAACTTCTTGGACTAAACTATCCATATGCAACAAAATTCTTTTTTAATATTTTCACCTACAAGGACTTTTCCAATATGAAATATTATATATCGTACTCTTAATAGCAATATACATTTTTGCAATAGAATTGTTGAGAAACAAAATTTCCAAAACAAAACCAAGAAGGGATTACCAGCCAAGCTGAAAATCAAGACGCCTATCAGCAGCAACTTTGTCTTCTGGTTTATTAGAAAAGGCCTCTGCCCATTCACAATCTACCACCAACCCGATTTCACCACCTTGTGTAGCCTAGAATGATGTATTTCCAGTTAGCCCATCAAAATGGTGTTTGAAAGTTGCAAAATATCTTATCTTTGTTAAAATTTCATATAATTACATGAAAAAACGCTTCGTTCTACAAATATTATGACTTCAGAAGACAAAATGGAAAAAGGTATTTCACTAAAAAAGATCGTAGTATCCCTACGGAACATGGTGTTGGCAGCAATTATCATTCACATACTAACCAACTTTAGGTATAACCCATACACATTATTAAAAAGAAATAGTAAAATGCTAACCTTAAATTTCTTCTTATACACATCAACTGCAGCTGCATGAGCCAAGATTTGGTGATGTGCAGCCAAAAACGGTTCTACAGATGCATTCTCATATCTTCCTGGTGCAAATATTCCAGCACCATAACCATTCACAGCTGTTTGAAGAGGTTCATTGATTGTTATCCAGTGTTTAACTCTGTCCCCAAAACTTGCAAAACAAGTTTCCGCATAGAGCGCAAAATATTCCCTGGCCATTCGGCATAAGCAAGTAACAAAGTTTAAGCAATCATAGCAAGCAGGAGATCTTTTTTGATTGTAGAAGAAAGAGACTAAAATAATGCGTTTATGGCAAAGCTCGGAGAAAGTTAATATCCTCTACAATCATGTTGATCACATCAGGAACAAAATAGATGTCAGCTTAATCAGCAGTACAGAATATTTTACTAATATCAAAATGCTCAAAATACTAGTGTTTCAATAAAAACAATTTACAGAATAGCTGTCTTGCTGTAAACATAACACCATCGTAACTCTCCAATACTTATCGTCACAGTTACATGGTTTGCAGAGCAAGACCCACGGTCAAGAATGTTGGTCCATTGGTCATAGTCACACCTGATTTTGATAATCAACGTAAACTTTGGTCGATACGCAAATAATACGCAGTTACAATTACAAAAACAGAACTACTACTTTCACACTACTATCACTCATCGTCTTCATCATACAAAGACTTCAGATGCTGATCAAGCCATATTTTTATATTTTATTATGTATTTTTCATTATATTGAGTCTAGGAAAAATGTGAGATCAATCGGATTGGCAACTGGCTATTCTACTAAACCCCACTTTCAAAATAGCCTACCTATCTACTCCACATTCCATACTAGCCAATACCCAATATCCAATATCCATACTAGCCAAATATCAAAGAGCAATTTTCATTGAAATACCAATAACTGGTCAGAGAATTCAACCCAAGAGCTCGGCCCGAGTTCGGCTAGGTTAGTTCCTGAATGTTAGTGGTCTTCCTGAAGATCTGCAACCAATTTTTGGAATACGAAAAATATGGACCCGAACTCATGCCGAGTTCCGCCCACAAAAATGGTATAAATAGATGAGAAGTTCCCATTACAAATCACTCATTCATTTCTTCTCTTCTCTATCTATCTATTCAGAAGCATTCGAGAGCTTTACACTTTCACATCTAGCCTTTAAACAACCCTAGCCAAGCCAAGTGTCTTTCTGATTCGATCTAGAGTTTGGTTCGAGTTTATAAAGAAGACTTTCTGAAAACGTACCAATTTTTAAAGTTCGTCTTATTTGAAGTTGAGAGTCCTTCGGATAAAAACTTATAGTTGTAAGAAGCTGCAAGCGCTTCAAATTCGAAGCTTGTGCCATAGTGGATTAACATCGAGGAAGAGTACTCGAGACTAGACTAGTACTCTCAGAGCGATACCAGTATACATCGTTGTGTCATAAGTTTGCTTTTCTGATGCTCTTTATTTTCGCATTTAATTATGTATATAGTTTGTTATCATCTGCCTAGCACTTATCACCTGTGACACTGCATATAATTTTTAATTTTGTGATTATCTTTTCCGCTGCACACACGCACTCTATTCACCCCCCTCTAGAAGTGCTCAACGTTCCTACAATTGGTATCAGAGCAGGTTATATTCAAATATAACACCCTAAAGAGTATATATGGCAGCCGTAAAATCTATATTCACAGGTGAAGGACAATCCACAAATAGACCCCCACTATTTGATGGAACAAATTATACTTATTGGAAAATACGAATGAGTTTCTTCCTGAAATATCTTGGCTTTGACCTCTGGTCTATAGTAATAGACGGCTACAAAAAGCCACCAAGAATAGTGATTGATGGTAATCTTGTAGACAAGCCACATGATAGATACACGGATCTAGAAAAGACATAAGCCAGTCTTGACGCAAGAGCAATCAATGCACTATTCTGTGTCATTGACAAGACTGAGTTTAATAGAGTATCTACATGTGTCATATCACACAACATTTGGAAACTTCTTGAAGTAACTCATGAAGATACTTTACAAGTGAAGGAATCCAAGATAAGTAGATTGCCACAAGAGTATGAGGCTTTCAAGATGAAACCAAATGAATCAATCACTCAGATGTTTACACGTTTCCATGATATTACTAATTCTTTATAATCTCTTGGCAAGGATTACTCAAATCACGAAAAGATTCGCAAAGTGCTCAGGGGACTAACAAAGAACTTGAACCCAAAAGCCACTGCAATCACAGAAGAAAACGATCTCACTACAATGTTGCTGGAGACACTCATGGGCAAACTGATGACTCATGAGCTAGACTTACAAGACTTGGAAGAATCAACTCCAAAAGAAAAGTCTATCGCTTTCAAAGTTCATGCTAAAAGAGTCTCAAGCGAAGACACAGATAAAGAAGATTCAGATGGTGAGGAACCTCTTCTTGTAAAGAACTTCAAGAAATTCTTGAGATTTGAAAAACCAAACCGAAAGAAGAAAGACGTCCAAGAAAGCAATGAAGAAGAAACTATATGCTACAGATGCAAGAAGACTGGACGCATCAAGAAAGACTGCCCGATAGCCAAGAAAAGCAGTCGATACGACCGATCTAGCTGGAAGTCAACAACTGGTCGAAAGTATGCAAATATCAGCATTTGGCACGAAAGCGAGGCCAGTGAATCAGAAGAAGAGGAAAGACACAATACTTCAGCAAATGTCTACTTAATGACATTTGATCAGGTATCAAACAATCCTCTAGATGATGATTTTACTTTTGATGAACTCTCTGATGCTTTTAGCGACCTACTTGACGAACACAAAAATGTGTTAGATAAGTACAAGCAATCTCGAAAAGAGATAAAAGCATGCACAGTCGAAGCGGCAAGATTGCCGAATTTATTGTAAGAAATAAAGGAGACATTACCACAGGTAACACAGAAGAAATAGCTAACATTAAGCTAAGTCTTCATGAGACTAAATGCACGATTGATCAGAGAGAGTACTATAAAAAAGTGCTGAATTTATATAATTCTGAGAAGAAATTACGAATCGAAACTGAACAAAAGCTGAAAGACATGGCTGAGAAACATGTAGCAGCTTGTTCAATCTCTAAAAAGTTAGAGATAAAGTTAGGCAAACAGGTTGATCCTGTTACACCGCCTAAGATCTGTCCTACTACACATATACCAAATAGGGCACGATCAAAGAAAGCATGCAAGCAACATGTTCCACATAAACATGCTTTCACTTACAAGTATCCACGCAAGACACAAAGGACTCATGTCTGTACTGAAACAAGAGACACACTCTAGAATTACATGTACATATTGTTGTTAACACGGTCACATATCACAGTACTGTAGAATTATAAAGTTAGTAGATATGAATAAATTCATAGGGATACCCAAAACTAACAATACTGGACCCTCAAAGAAATGGGTACCAAAGGTCACATCTACTCGTCATGTAGGTGGGCCAACCCTTTCATGCTAAAAGTAAATGGATCCTCGATAGCGGATGTTCGCGGCACATGACAGGTGTCGCATCTCTATTCGCGACGCTATCGATGAAAAGAGAAGGATATGTCTCCTTCGGTAATAATCTGAGAGGTAATATAATAGGTAATAGTACTGTTGGTATTTCTTCTTATCCAGTAATAAAATATGTTTGTCTTTAACTGAATTAAAACATAACCTTCTAAGCATTAGCCAGCTTGCTGACAATGGTTATGACATTAATTTTGTTAAAAACAAATGTTCCATATATGATATGTCCATTGGTAATCATGTTTATGAAGGAATCAGGGAGGATAACATTAATGTATTCTTTTAGAAAATACTAACAGTGCAATAGTAATTATGTTGAGACTATTAAGGATATGTATAATATAATTACAATGATCGTGTGAACTATTAGAGGAGACAGTAAACAAGTCTCTATTACCATTGGCTTACATCAAGGACCAGTGTTAAGTCCATACCTTTTTGCAATAGTTAAAAATAAAATTGCTACACATATCCAGGACAAGGTTCCATGGTGTATGATGTTTGCTGATGATATTGCGTTGGTTGATGAGAGTGGAGAAATGTTAGATGCTAAATAAAGTATGGAAAGAAACTTTGGAGTCTCAGGATTTAGAATTAGTAGAACAAAAGCAGAGTATATTAAATGTAATTTCAACCCAAAATTAAAGAGAAATGATATATATGAACAAAAGATACCTAGGAGTGATAGTTTTCGATATTTATGATCAATCATTCATCATGATGAAAATATTAAGAACGATGACATGTATAGAAAATAAACAAGATGTCTGACATGGAGTAGTGTTTGTGGAGTAATTTGTAAACATAAGATACCTCGGAAGTTAGAATGGAAAAACTCGACAAGTCTACCATAAGACTCGTCATGCTTTATGGAATAGAGTGTTGACAAATTAAGAAACAACAAGTCCATAAAGTTAGTATAGCAGAAATGAGAATGCTAAGATGGATAAACGACAGTACATTAAAGAATAGGATAAGAAATAATTGAATATGTGGAAGGTAAAGGTGACGCCAATTGAGGAACAAGACGAGAGAAAATCGACTTAGATGGTTTGGACACATGAAACATAGATCAATAGATATTCCAGTATAGAGAGATAATATATTAGTTAAGAAAGCTGCTAGGACTAGAGGTAGAGCTAGACTACATGATTTGAAGTGTTAAAAAAAGATATTAATTTTGTTAGGGTCACAAAAGACATGGCCCTTAAGGGAGTCGAATAGAAGAAGATGATTCAAACACCTGACCCAAAAATTTCGATGAAAGCTTTTTTGTTGTTATGTTGTTATTGTTGTTATTTATGTCATGGTCGAAACTTCTTGTTGCAATTGAAATACAAACCCTACTCGCCTTTTTTCCTTGAGTTCTCCGGTAATTTCTTAATTGTCATGGAGTTGTCTTGACATGTTGATGGATAACTTAGTATGGACTCGTTAGCCTACTATTAATAAGCTCGCGTAGGCGAATTGTTTCTGCCTCATATAGTCGTCCTAAACCTATAGAAAAGAGGGAGTAGTGTGCTTGCAAGCTTGGACGTCTATGTTCATGCTTTCCTTTAGGCCAATAATAAAGCAACCTAGTATTTCTATAGTTGTGAGCCTATCTTGCCGAACTAAAAAATTCAGAAAAATATTTTGATACCACATAAGCAACATGTTGCAATTTTGTTAGATCACCCAATAAAATCTTGATGGTGAGTTGAACCATACTGGATGTTAATGATTCGCTTGAACTCTCCTCGATTGGCGTGTGTCATCTCATTTTTCATGACTTGATACCATAATCTTAGAGATTAATAGAAGATAGAGGCACCAACTCTTTCTCTGATGTTCCATGGAACTCAAAAAATTGCCGGCTCTACATGTCCCTTTCGTTGGATCTTTTATGCAATTTTAACGAGGAAAATAGATTGCAACAAATTTTGGCATATAAAGTTGGAAGGCTCCTCACCATTGGCTCATGAATTGTCAGTTGAATTGTCAAGCATTGTTGTGGCTTGAATTAGGAGGATGCTGGGGATTCTCTGCAGATTTAGGAGCACAGCTTGACATATGGCATCCAATCTAATACTCATGTAATGTCCCGCTCCGCACGGCGCATTACGCTGAGACGTTGACTCGAAGAGTCGCGTTGACCGAATGAAATGTATCAATGCAATTCGATACAAGAGTTACGTTGTCCCGAGCAATGCATCAAACTAAGTCAATGCGAAGAGTTGCATTGTCCCAAAGAATGCATCGAGTTGAATCGATGCGAAGCGCCGCATTGCCCCGAAGGATGAGTGCGTTGAGACGGCTCGAAGTTTCTAAGAAATCGAATCGACCAAGACGCAAGTCCGAATCGATGCAAGTATTGATTTTAGTTGGTTTCATGTGCAGGCTATACGTTTACGCTAAAATATTAGAGGTCAACATTTTGCCTTATTCAGTAAGGGGTCCGCGAAACCAAATCGTCGCCTTGCGACGGACTGGGACTTGGGCACGGTAAGTCAAATCGGACGTATAATTCAATGAAGCACGATGTCACGCCCCAGAACCAGAATACTGGAGAGCGGGGGTAGACATAGCCAGCTACGTATAATGAAATGGAATCCACTCCACTATACGGTCACGGCTGTCTAGATATATGAGGGTTTATCTACAAGCCAACGGTCTCTTAAGGTCAATAGCAATCCTAGTGTCTCAATCACAAGCAAGTAAGTAAATGTTACAAGATGTAAGATCACCAAATATACAATAGTAAGGCGTCCCAAACATTACATATGCAGCTGATCATGAAGCTAGTCGTTACAAAATGTGAGGACTAGCAAGAGTTTAGTCATACATGATCAACCCTAGGTTGCCAATCATGTTACAGCCCGTAGGCAGACAGTAAGTAAAATGTACACGAGCTAACACTTGCTCGGCGGCTAAACGCCTCAAAAGAATAATTTTACAATAAAGTGGGAGAGCCAAAAATAACCCACTCGTTGCCAGGATTCCGTCTAGTGGTCACCATGTGGCTGGAGATTCGGTAGATCCTCTGGAGCTGCTCTGGTATCTGGCCATACAAAACCAGCTGGGTCAGACCCAGAAAGAGCAAGTGCCACAAAGGAGGCTTCACTTAGGAACTAAAACCAGCAATCAGCACAAGAGTAATAATATAAAATAAAGACAACAATTTAGGAAAACAGGACAGGTGATATACGATGGGATAACCATGGGACTATTCAGATAACCAGGTTACAACCCGTAAACCAAACAAGGACCGGGGTTGTAACCCTTCGTTTGAACCGAACTTGGTTTCTCCCACCATTTATCGGCAGGATAAATTAAGAAATCGAGACATGTAATAATCTTGATATTTAATTAAAGTAAAGCACGAGTAATCATGTCATGTCATAACCTTATACAGGATCGGGACGAGACAAGGCTGGACTAGACTCCATCCAATCAATCACGGCCAAGCAAAGAGTACGGCTTGATAGTTAACTAACTAGGGTTATCACAGGCCTAATTACTAGCAAGATGCAGTGAGATTATTCCACAGCCACAAGCCCTGCAGACCATCCAGGCTATCCGGACGCAATTAGGGGTTGAACTCAAGTGGGTACATCGTCCAAGAAACGCATGTACCCTTAGGTGACTTAGAGGGTGCAACACATGACAGTATGCTGGAAATGTGCCCTACTCGACGGCAGGCTACAGATCCCAAGTGGGACGCCCAGATAACGGGATTGCCTGTAGCTGGGAAATCTCTTCATGACTACTGGATTATTCTAGTGATTAGCCTTAGTCGAATTCAGTGGGTGCCCCTGACCGTGGTACTCAGGGGTCCCCATCCTAGACATGATGCAAGACAAGACGGGTTCATTTGTACAAGCACAATCGTCCACGGTGTCCAAGTTATTCAATCTTGTCAAGTCGTGTTAGCCGTCGCAACAGCATTTCGAGAGCTATCATGTCAGGTTTATCATGTCAAGAGTGCGCCACGGCGGGCCACTATCAAGAATTATCATGCCAAGTCATCATGTCAAATTTGTCAGGTCAAGTTATCATGTCGGGAGTGCACCACGGCGGGTCACTATCAAGTCATGCCATTTATCAAGGAGGGAAGAAACTTGAGCAAATTAAATAATAATATAATAATATATATATATATATTCTTGAAGCCAAGGAGAAACTCTACAATTTTCATGTTGGGAGTGGGAAGAAATTCTGACCACAATTCAGACAAATAAAACATTAAACAAATCAAGTGGGACCCATGCGGTCCAAAAGTGGGAGAACAAACATGCGGTCAAAGAGAGTGGGAGGCCACCCATGCGGCTCCGAAATTATTTAAATGCAATTAGTCAAACATTTAAGGCCAGCAAGCCATATGCGGCTAGCATACAATGGTGCATGCGGCCAAGAGTGGGAGGGACCCCATGCGGCCAGGAAACAATAAGTAGGTCACTATCAAATAAGACAAAGGACAGTGGGACCCTCATTTAAATGCAAATTCCCACTTCAGCAAATAAGTCAACTAAAGGAAGCTATGTGGGACCCCCTACAATTAATGCAATAAGAAAAGGTTCACGTCAGCTACCTAATTAATGGTCCACGTGACCCAAACATTAGATAGTGGGAGAAGGGAGCCTATGCGGCTCACCCTCACATTGCTTGCATGAAAGTACAAACAAATAATAAAGAAATAGTGGCCATGCGGCTGGCATCTCCAGAATGCTTAATCCAAGCATTAAAGCATTAAGACAAATGCTTTAACCAATCATTTAAAGGATAAGGAAATGCTTTAACCAAACAATTAAAGCATAAAACATAAAGTAATAAGGGCCTAAATGCATTAAATGCATTCAAAATTCATTATTATGCGGCTCTTGTCTGAATGCTTTAATGCTAGCATAAAACATAAAGTAGCAAGGGCCTAAATGCATTAATTTCATTCAAAATTCATTCTCATGCGGCTCTTTCAATAATATATTAACAATGCATTCTCATGCGGCTCTTTCACAAAAGGCATTAGAAAATTACATTCAAATAATGTTTGTCCCATGCGGCTAGTTGGAAAAATGCTAGGAATTGCATTCAATGCATTCTGACACAAGCATTTATTTAATATGCTAACAAAGTGCATTCAATGCCATTTCTGAAGCCAAGCATTATCTAATGCTTTAAGAATGCATTATGGAAACAAGCATTGCATTAAATGCTTTCTCATGCGGCTGATGCTAAGTGTACGTGTTTGGAAAAAAAAAGCATTAATTTAATGGCCAGCAATTGAGTTGGCCTATGCGGCTGAGCTTGGAAAAAATATTATTATAGGCCTTTGATTTCTAGCATGAGCATGCGGCTGTGCTAAAAATGCCCATGCGGTTCCGCAAATCCCATAGGTCAAATAGGACCTAACGAACTTCTCTGAAATCATGGGATCATCAACTTAGCAAAATATGCAAGTTTGATGGATCAAAAATCCTGGGAACCAAAAATACCACAAAACTAGATCTACAAAAATTTAACCATGGGAATGAAAAATGACAAGTACTAAAGTGGGTTCGAAACTCATGAGAAAAACAATGGAACAATAAAAATGGGGTTCCTCCATGAAGCAAGATGCACTTGCCTAAGCTCTCCACTCTCTCCTGGTAGGTGAAGAGTAAAGATGGAGAAGAAGAAATGAGTAATGAGTAATAATGGAAGAGAGAGAGTGGAATTGATATTTATTGTGGGAGTGGTGGTAGGTGGGAGTGGTTCTCCACATAAAACCAAACCAAGCCAAACCCACTCAACCGAACCAAACCAAGCCAATGCAATCCTATGATGAACCATGCTAATGCAACATACAAAATAAAACCCAAGGCTAACTAATTATGTCAAACCAAAAATACGAGCCCGAAATACGTATACGTACTCCCAATACGTAATACGAACCACGGGCATTACAACTCTACCCACCTTAAAAGAATTCCGTCCTCGGAATTTAATCAAGAGGCTAGAGTGGCAAAGACAAGCTATACTAATCTCAGGCAAGCTATACTAAGCAATCAATCATGCAATCATGTATGTAAGCAAGGAAATCGAAGGCACGAGAAAGAGGAAAGATATCCTGCTAGGAACCTCTCTGCCGGTTCTGGATCTGAGCTTGGACCTGGGCATACTGCTGGGGTCTTTGTAGCTGGAAGGCTAGGGCCTGAGGCGGCAATGGCCTCGGAGGCTGGTACTGCTGCTGAAACACTTGGGCCTGAGGCGGCAATGGCCTCGGCAAGGGATACTGCTGCTGCTGCTGGACTGGGGCCGGTCCCCTTACCGAGGGACTAGTCTGGGCCGATGATGAACTGGCCCTATTCGGACAGGACCCTATCTTGTGGTCCGGTGCCCCACAAGCCAAACACAATCCCTGAGCTCTGCGACACTCCGAAACAACGTGTCCTGGCTTCCCACAATGAGTGCAGCCCATTGCGGAAGACTGCTTCGGCTTTTGTTGCTGAGGGGACGTGACCGACATCACTGAGGCTGCCTGCCTCGGAGTTCCAATTGTCAAAGCCCTGACTGCCGGGGCTGGTGCTGTCGACTGGGTCATCTGACCGTGAGATCGCTTCCGACCTCCGGTCCTGTCTACTATCCTGTGGGAGGTATACTCGTGCCTCCGAGCTGCTCTCAACACTGCATCAAAAGTCTGATGCTCAAACTGCTCGACTGCTAACAAAATCTCCAGGTGGAGCCCTTGCTGGAACCGCTGGGCTCTGTCGAATTCGGTCGCCACTAAGGTGGGAGCAAACCGACTGAGTCTGGAAAACTCGGCCGCATATCCGTCGACCGTTCTGCCTCCTTGCTTCAGATTGGTGAACTTGGTCTGGAGATCATACCGAGCCACCGCATCGAAGTACTTAGTCTGGAATCTCTCTCTGAATAGTGCCCATGGATAGGGGCCACTAATCCCACGGCCTGTGCTGCCCACCAGCTGCGGGCAAGATCCAATAACTGTAGACGCACCACGGCCACCTTCTCGTCCTCGGGCGTCTTCGCTGCCTCTAGAATGACTTCAGTATCCTGGAGCCATGCGTCAGCAGCGATAGCATCTTCACTGCCATCGAAGAACGGAGGGTTCAGGCGCATAAAACTGTTCGCTGCGCTGTTCCTATGATCTCCACCTCTGTTCAGAGCATCTGCCACTGCCTGTTGCAAGGCATCTCCTCGACGATCTTGGGAAGCTAACAATGTCCTGATGAGACCTACCAAAGTACCATCATCAGGCTCTGCAGGCTGGACTGGCTGAACTGGCGGCTCTCCTCCAGTAGGTACGACTCGGGAGGCTGCTCCTGAGTGCTGGGCCTGATCTTCTGGTTGCTGCTGGTCCACGGGAGGTGATCCGCCTTGCTGATCGGCAGGTCCAGGTTCAATGCCGCTGAAGAAGACGACATGGGAACAATAAGGAAGGACCAGGACAGATCAACGATTACAAGCATGTGATCAGGACAAGAATTTCAGGAATCAAGAGGATACGAGCAGAGATCAAGGGCGAGTACTGATTGAGACATCTATTCGGTAAACCCTCACATATCTTGATTTACAAGACCTGCATGGGCCACCACTTAAACCATGTCACGCCCCAGAACCAGAATACTGGAGAGCGGGGGCAGACATAGCCAGCTACGTATAATGAAATGGAATCCACTCCACTATACGGTCACGGCTGTCTAGATATATGAGGGTTTATCTACAAGCCAACGGTCTCTTAAGGTCAATAGCAATCCTAGTGTCTCAATCACAAGCAAGTAAGTAAATGTTACAAGATGTAAGATCACCAAATATACAATAGTAAGGCGTCCCAAACATTACATATTCAGCTGATCATGAAGCTAGTCGTTACAAAATGTGAGGACTAGCAAGAGTTTAGTCATACATGATCAACCCTAGGTTGCCAATCATGTTACAGCCCGTAGGCAGACAGTAAGTAAAATGTACACGAGCTAACACTTGCTCGGCGGCTAAACGCCTCAAAAGAATAATTTTACAATAAAGTGGGAGAGCCAAAAATAACCCACTCGTTGCCAGGATTCCGTCTAGTGGTCACCATGTGGCTGGAGATTCGGTAGATCCTCTGGAGCTGCTCTGGTATCTGGCCATACAAAACCAGCTGGGTCAGACCCAGAAAGAGCAAGTGCCACAAAGGAGGCTTCACTTAGGAACTAAAACCAGCAATCAGCACAAGAGTAATAATATAAAATAAAGACAACAATTTAGGAAAACAGGACAGGTGATATACGATGGGATAACCATGGGACTATTCAGATAACCAGGTTACAACCCGTAAACCAAACAAGGACCGGGGTTGTAACCCTTCGTTTGAACCGAACTTGGTTTCTCCCACCATTTATCGGCAGGATAAATTAAGAAATCGAGACATGTAATAATCTTGATATTTAATTAAAGTAAAGCACGAGTAATCATGTCATGTCATAACCTTATACAGGATCGGGACGAGACAAGGCTGGACTAGACTCCATCCAATCAATCACGGCCAAGCAAAGAGTACGGCTTGATAGTTAACTAACTAGGGTTATCACAGGCCTAATTACTAGCAAGATGCAGTGAGATTATTCCACAGCCACAAGCCCTGCAGACCATCCAGGCTATCCGGACGCAATTAGGGGTTGAACTCAAGTGGGTACATCGTCCAGGAAACGCATGTACCCTTAGGTGACTTAGAGGGTGCAACACATGACAGTATGCTGGAAATGTGCCATACTCGACGGCAGGCTACAGATCCCAAGTGGGACGCCCAGATAACGGGATTGCCTGTAGCTGGGAAATCTCTTCATGACTACTGGATTATTCTAGTGATTAGCCTTAGTCGAATTCAGTGGGTGCCCCTGACCGTGGTACTCAGGGGTCCCCATCCTAGACATGATGCAAGACAAGACGGGTTCATTTGTACAAGCACAATCGTCCACGGTGTCCAAGTTATTCAATCTTGTCAAGTCGTGTTAGCCGTCGCAACAGCATTTCGAGAGCTATCATGTCAGGTTTATCATGTCAAGAGTGCGCCACGGCGGGCCACTATCAAGAATTATCATGCCAAGTCATCATGTCAAATTTGTCAGGTCAAGTTATCATGTCGGGAGTGCACCACGGCGGGTCACTATCAAGTCATGCCATTTATCAAGGAGGGAAGAAACTTGAGCAAATTAAATAATAATATAATAATATATATATATATATATTCTTGAAGCCAAGGAGAAACTCTACAATTTTCATGTTGGGAGTGGGAAGAAATTCTGACCACAATTCAGACAAATAAAACATTAAACAAATCAAGTGGGACCCATGCGGTCCAAAAGTGGGAGAACAAACATGCGGTCAAAGAGAGTGGGAGGCCACCCATGCGGCTCCGAAATTATTTAAATGCAATTAGTCAAACATTTAAGGCCAGCAAGCCATATGCGGCTAGCATACAATGGTGCATGCGGCCAAGAGTGGGAGGGACCCCATGCGGCCAGGAAACAATAAGTAGGTCACTATCAAATAAGACAAAGGACAGTGGGACCCTCATTTAAATGCAAATTCCCACTTCAGCAAATAAGTCAACTAAAGGAAGCTATGTGGGACCCCCTACAATTAATGCAATAAGAAAAGGTTCACGTCAGCTACCTAATTAATGGTCCACGTGACCCAAACATTAGATAGTGGGAGAAGGGAGCCTATGCGGCTCACCCTCACATTGCTTGCATGAAAGTACAAACAAATAATAAAGAAATAGTGGCCATGCGGCTGGCATCTCCAGAATGCTTAATCCAAGCATTAAAGCATTAAGACAAATGCTTTAACCAATCATTTAAAGGATAAGGAAATGCTTTAACCAAACAATTAAAGCATAAAACATAAAGTAATAAGGGCCTAAATGCATTAAATGCATTCAAAATTCATTATTATGCGGCTCTTGTCTGAATGCTTTAATGCTAGCATAAAACATAAAGTAGCAAGGGCCTAAATGCATTAATTTCATTCAAAATTCATTCTCATGCGGCTCTTTCAATAATATATTAACAATGCATTCTCATGCGGCTCTTTCACAAAAGGCATTAGAAAATTACATTCAAATAATGTTTGTCCCATGCGGCTAGTTGGAAAAATGCTAGGAATTGCATTCAATGCATTCTGACACAAGCATTTATTTAATATGCTAACAAAGTGCATTCAATGCCATTTTTGAAGCCAAGCATTATCTAATGCTTTAAGAATGCATTATGGAAACAAGCATTGCATTAAATGCTTTCTCATGCGGCTGATGCTAAGTGTACGTGTTTGGAAAAAAAAAGCATTAATTTAATGGCCAGCAATTGAGTTGGCCTATGCGGCTGAGCTTGGAAAAAATATTATTATAGGCCTTTGATTTCTAGCATGAGCATGCGGCTGTGCTAAAAATGCCCATGCGGTTCCGCAAATCCCATAGGTCAAATAGGACCTAACGAACTTCTCTGAAATCATGGGATCATCAACTTAGCAAAATATGCAAGTTTGATGGATCAAAAATCCTGGGAACCAAAAATACCACAAAACTAGATCTACAAAAATTTAACCATGGGAATGAAAAATGACAAGTACTAAAGTGGGTTCGAAACTCATGAGAAAAACAATGGAACAATAAAAATGGGGTTCCTCCATGAAGCAAGATGCACTTGCCTAAGCTCTCCACTCTCTCCTGGTAGGTGAAGAGTAAAGATGGAGAAGAAGAAATGAGTAATGAGTAATAATGGAAGAGAGAGAGTGGAATTGATATTTATTGTGGGAGTGGTGGTAGGTGGGAGTGGTTCTCCACATAAAACCAAACCAAGCCAAACCCACTCAACCGAACCAAACCAAGCCAATGCAATCCTATGATGAACCATGCTAATGCAACATACAAAATAAAACCCAAGGCTAACTAATTATGTCAAACCAAAAATACGAGCCCGAAATACGTATACGTACTCCCAATACGTAATACGAACCACGGGCATTACAACTCTACCCACCTTAAAAGAATTCCGTCCTCGGAATTTAATCAAGAGGCTAGAGTGGCAAAGACAAGCTATACTAATCTCAGGCAAGCTATACTAAGCAATCAATCATGCAATCATGTATGTAAGCAAGGAAATCGAAGGCACGAGAAAGAGGAAAGATATCCTGCTAGGAACCTCTCTGCCGGTTCTGGATCTGAGCTTGGACCTGGGCATACTGCTGGGGTCTTTGTAGCTGGAAGGCTAGGGCCTGAGGCGGCAATGGCCTCGGAGGCTGGTACTGCTGCTGAAACACTTGGGCCTGAGGCGGCAATGGCCTCGGCAAGGGATACTGCTGCTGCTGCTGGACTGGGGCCGGTCCCCTTACCGAGGGACTAGTCTGGGCCGATGATGAACTGGCCCTATTCGGACAGGACCCTATCTTGTGGTCCGGTGCCCCACAAGCCAAACACAATCCCTGAGCTCTGCGACACTCCGAAACAACGTGTCCTGGCTTCCCACAATGAGTGCAGCCCATTGCGGAAGACTGCTTCGGCTTTTGTTGCTGAGGGGACGTGACCGACATCACTGAGGCTGCCTGCCTCGGAGTTCCAATTGTCAAAGCCCTGACTGCCGGGGCTGGTGCTGTCGACTGGGTCATCTGACCGTGAGATCGCTTCCGACCTCCGGTCCTGTCTACTATCCTGTGGGAGGTATACTCGTGCCTCCGAGCTGCTCTCAACACTGCATCAAAAGTCTGATGCTCAAACTGCTCGACTGCTAACAAAATCTCCAGGTGGAGCCCTTGCTGGAACCGCTGGGCTCTGTCGAATTCGGTCGCCACTAAGGTGGGAGCAAACCGACTGAGTCTGGAAAACTCGGCCGCATATCCGTCGACCGTTCTGCCTCCTTGCTTCAGATTGGTGAACTTGGTCTGGAGATCATACCGAGCCACCGCATCGAAGTACTTAGTCTGGAATCTCTCTCTGAATAGTGCCCATGGATAGGGGCCACTAATCCCACGGCCTGTGCTGCCCACCAGCTGCGGGCAAGATCCAATAACTGTAGACGCACCACGGCCACCTTCTCGTCCTCGGGCGTCTTCGCTGCCTCTAGAATGACTTCAGTATCCTGGAGCCATGCGTCAGCAGCGATAGCATCTTCACTGCCATCGAAGAACGGAGGGTTCAGGCGCATAAAACTGTTCGCTGCGCTGTTCCTATGATCTCCACCTCTGTTCAGAGCATCTGCCACTGCCTGTTGCAAGGCATCTCCTCGACGATCTTGGGAAGCTAACAATGTCCTGATGAGACCTACCAAAGTACCATCATCAGGCTCTGCAGGCTGGACTGGCTGAACTGGCGGCTCTCCTCCAGTAGGTACGACTCGGGAGGCTGCTCCTGAGTGCTGGGCCTGATCTTCTGGTTGCTGCTGGTCCACGGGAGGTGATCCGCCTTGCTGATCGGCAGGTCCAGGTTCAATGCCGCTGAAGAAGACGACATGGGAACAATAAGGAAGGACCAGGACAGATCAACGATTACAAGCATGTGATCAGGACAAGAATTTCAGGAATCAAGAGGATACGAGCAGAGATCAAGGGCGAGTACTGATTGAGACATCTATTCGGTAAACCCTCACATATCTTGATTTACAAGACCTGCATGGGCCACCACTTAAACCATGTCACGCCCCAGAACCAGAATACTGGAGAGCGGGGGCAGACATAGCCAGCTACGTATAATGAAATGGAATCCACTCCACTATACGGTCACGGCTGTCTAGATATATGAGGGTTTATCTACAAGCCAACGGTCTCTTAAGGTCAATAGCAATCCTAGTGTCTCAATCACAAGCAAGTAAGTAAATGTTACAAGATGTAAGATCACCAAATATACAATAGTAAGGCGTCCCAAACATTACATATTCAGCTGATCATGAAGCTAGTCGTTACAAAATGTGAGGACTAGCAAGAGTTTAGTCATACATGATCAACCCTAGGTTGCCAATCATGTTACAGCCCGTAGGCAGACAGTAAGTAAAATGTACACGAGCTAACACTTGCTCGGCGGCTAAACGCCTCAAAAGAATAATTTTACAATAAAGTGGGAGAGCCAAAAATAACCCACTCGTTACCAGGATTCCGTCTAGTGGTCACCATGTGGCTGGAGATTGGGTAGATCCTCTGGAGCTGCACTGGTATCTGGCCATACAAAACCAGCTGGGTCAGACCCAGAAAGAGCAAGTGCCACAAAGGAGGCTTCACTTAGGAACTAAAACCAGCAATCAGCACAAGAGTAATAATATAAAATAAAGACAACAATTTAGGAAAACAGGACAGGTGATATACGATGGGATAACCATGGGACTATTCAGATAACCAGGTTACAACCCGTAAACCAAACAAGGACCGGGGTTGTAACCCTTCGTCTGAACCGAACTTGGTTTCTCCCACCATTTATCGGCAGGATAAATTAAGAAATCGAGACATGTAATAATCTTGATATTTAATTAAAGTAAAGCACGAGTAATCATGTCATGTCATAACCTTATACAGGATCGGGACGAGACAAGGCTGGACTAGACTCCATCCAATCAATCACGGCCAAGCAAAGAGTACGGCTTGATAGTTAACTAACTAGGGTTATCACAGGCCTAATTACTAGCAAGATGCAGTGAGATTATTCCACAGCCACAAGCCCTGCAGACCATCCAGGCTATCCGGACGCAATTAGGGGTTGAACTCAAGTGGGTACATCGTCCAGGAAACGCATGTACCCTTAGGTGACTTAGAGGGTGCAACACATGACAGTATGCTGGAAATGTGCCCTACTCGACGGCAGGCTACAGATCCCAAGTGGGACGCCCAGATAACGGGATTGCCTGTAGCTGAAAAATCTCTTCATGACTACTGGATTATTCTAGTGATTAGCCTTAGTCGAATTCAGTGGGTGCCCCTGACCGTGGTACTCAGGGGTCCCCATCCTAGACATGATGCAAGACAAGACGGGTTCATTTGTACAAGCACAATCGTCCACGGTGTCCAAGTTATTCAATCTTGTCAAGTCGTGTTAGCCGTCGCAACAGCATTTCGAGAGCTATCATGTCAGGTTTATCATGTCAAGAGTGCGCCACGGCAGGCCACTATCAAGAATTATCATGCCAAGTCATCATGTCAAATTTGTCAGGTCAAGTTATCATGTCGGGAGTGCACCACGGCGGGTCACTATCAAGTCATGCCATTTATCAAGGAGGGAAGAAACTTGAGCAAATTAAATAATAATATAATAATATATATATATTCTTGAAGCCAAGGAGAAACTCTACAATTTTCATGTTGGGAGTGGGAAGAAATTCTGACCACAATTCAGACAAATAAAACATTAAACAAATCAAGTGGGACCCATGCGGTCCAAAAGTGGAAGAACAAACATGCGGTCAAAGAGAGTGGGAGGCCACCCATGCGGCTCCGAAATTATTTAAATGCAATTAGTCAAACATTTAAGGCCAGCAAGCCATATGCGGCTAGCATACAATGGTGCATGCGGCCAAGAGTGGGAGGGACCCCATGCGGCCAGGAAACAATAAGTAGGTCACTATCAAATAAGACAAAAGACAGTGGGACCCTCATTTAAATGCAAATTCCCACTTCAGCAAGTAAGTCAACTAAAGGAAGCTATGTGGGACCCCCTACAATTAATGCAATAAGAAAAGGTTCACGTGAGCTACCTAATTAATGGTCCACGTGACCCAAACATTAGATAGTGGGAGAAGGGAGCCTATGCGGCTCACCCTCACATTGCTTGCATGAAAGTACAAACAAATAATAAAGAAATAGTGGCCATGCGGCTGGCATCTCCAGAATGCTTAATCCAAGCATTAAAGCATTAAGACAAATGCTTTAACCAATCATTTAAAGGATAAGGAAATGCTTTAACCAAACAATTAAAGCATAAAACATAAAGTAATAAGGGCCTAAATGCATTAAATGCATTCAAAATTCATTATTATGCGGCTCTTGTCTGAATGCTTTAATGCTAGCATAAAACATAAAGTAGCAAGGGCCTAAATGCATTAATTTCATTCAAAATTCATTCTCATGCGGCTCTTTCAATAATATATTAACAATGCATTCTCATGCGGCTCTTTCACAAAAGGCATTAGAAAATTGCATTCAAATAATGTTTGTCCCATGCGGCTAGTTGGAAAAATGCTAGGAATTGCATTCAATGCATTCTGACACAAGCATTTATTTAATATGCTAACAAAGTGCATTAAATGCCATTTCTGAAGCCAAGCATTATCTAATGCTTTAAGAATGCATTATGGAAACAAGCATTGCATTAAATGCTTTCTCATGCGGCTGATGCTAAGTGTACGTGTTTGGAAAAAAAAGCATTAATTTAATGGCCAGCAATTGAGTTGGCCTATGCGGCTGAGCTTGGAAAAAATATTATTATAGGCCTTTGATTTCTAGCATGAGCATGCGGCTGTGCTAAAAATGCCCATGCGGTTCCGCAAATCCCATAGGTCAAATAGGACCTAACGAACTTCTCTGAAATCATGGGATCATCAACTTAGCAAAATATGCAAGTTTGATGGATCAAAAATCCTGGGAACCAAAAATACCACAAAACTAGATCTACAAAAATTTAACCATAGGAATGAAAAATGACAAGTACTAAAGTGGGTTCGAAACTCATGAGAAAAACAATGGAACAATAAAAATGGGGTTCCTCCATGAAGCAAGATGCACTTGTCTAAGCTCTCCACTCTCTCCTGGTAGGTAAAGAGTAAAGATGGAGAAAAGAAATGAGTAATGAGTAATAATGGAAGAGAGAGAGTGGGATTGATATTTATGGTGGGAGTGGTGGTAGGTGGGAGTGGTTCTCCACATAAAACCAAACCAAGCCAAACCCACTCAACCGAACCAAACCAAGCCAATGCAATCCTATGATGAACCATGCTAATGCAACATACAAAATAAAACCCAAGGCTAACTAATTATGTCAAACCAAAAATACGAGCCCGAAATACGTATACGTACTCCCAATACGTAATACGAACCACGGGCATTACACACGAAGTGCTCGAATGGCTAAGTCAGGAGAGTTGGTCCTGCAACGAAGTTATGAAATCGAGCCGCATCGGCTCGGCGAAACGACAAGGCGTATCAACTCAAGGTGGGAGGATTGACTCTTCTTTTTACTCCTTCATACCTAAGTCAGAATATATCATTGTATGCTAAGTTAACCTATCGACGCCACGGGCGTGGTCCGATCAGAAGATAAATCGTAGTGTGTGTCGAACACTAGTTAGAACAATTGAAATGAAACGTGCATCAAATGCACGAGTCGCTATGGAACATTGGATATCGCAAAGGCGAGCGCCTTGGTGCGCAAGCCGCAAGAACATGGGATAACTGTATTCGGCGAGTGCCTTAGTGCACGAACCATTCCGTGCCTTCGCGCACGAGTTAGAAGGCTAGTACATTGAAAGACAATAGGCGAGCGCCCTAGCGTGCAAGCCACGAACATTGAACACTAAGTCATAGAACATGGAAATACGGTCGAAACGTGCCTACGTGCACGAGATCATAAAAGATGGCTTCGTTGCGAAAGAATACAGTTGTGGCATGAATGTGGCGGAACTGTCGGATATGACATAATGCCTCGAAAGGTGTTCGGGATCTTCGGGTCGTTCAGTTGACGAACATTGAGTTGAGGCATGATGCCATTGAACATTGAAACGAAGTATGAAATGTAAGAACATAGAAAGTTAATGGAAGAAATACGAGATGATAAAGTCTGAGTCTCGGACTCAAGACTATGTTTGGTTGTTTGATAAAGTCTGAGTCTCGTGCTCAAGACTATGTTGGTTGTTAGAAAATAGGGCGTTGCATGGTCGAATGGACTTGAGATAATTGTGATATGTTCCGTGCACGGAATGTTCCCTCCGAACGGGTACGCCGGGGCACCGGGACCGTTCGGCCTAGGAGGGATATAATCTTTGATGGGCGCACATCTGTAAAATCGATTAGCACCCGGTTATAGATGTGAAAAGCCGCAAATGATGGTAGGCGCGCGGTATGTTTCGGTTGTTGGGGTAGCAACCCAACCCGTGAAACGTCGGGCTACCCAAATTCGAGAAAGGAAAGAAAGAAAAGAAAGAGAGAAAAGAAAGAAAGAAAAGAAACGCCTTTAGTCCATTTTGGCGCGGATATGCCAACGACCATCATATAGTTAAGGAACGATGGGTTGAAAGTGCAGGCACGTATGCGTCCTGCACACATAGATCCTGCATAGATAGCACTTATAACATGGACAGGGAAGCAATTGGGCGTATTCACCTTGCGTCGGTGCAAGGGCGAGTGCGTCGACTTGGTAAGAAGTCGCGCCACGAAACAAACACGAGATTGCTTGCCTGCTTGGCTATTCAATTCGAATAACATGCTTGCCATGATAACATGCTTTACGCTTTCAAATATGCCATGAATCGACCCTAAGAAAATATAGCAAGATCATAAGCTAAGTTGCATGATTGAACATAAACACTAAAATGTCGGTTTAGAAGGAAGGTCTTTTCGTCAGTACATGCGAGGACGAACGTACTGATAACCCACCATCTTTCATGCAGGGTGCAAGGAATGGATTGCTCGCGGCGAAGCTTCACTTGAACGCGTTGAGGCTTGGAATGCCGAAGCGTATTGAAGCGTGCGATCGCATTGACGCTCGGACTTGCAACAAGATTGATGCGGCCGAGATATATAAGGCATGATGTATGGAACGGTGAAATCCTTTGTGGGCAAGAGAGAACCTAAGTGTTGTAGCCAATCTGGCATATATTGTTGGGCTATCGAAAACCTTTGTAATCTCAGTTCGAATATCAATAAAGAGAATTGTTTTGTATACTCTGTTTTCCTTTCGTTGTTAATATCAACACAAAGATAACCATTTGAGAACTTGTCATCTTGCCTTATACGAGCGCAACTCCAGGCACGTGCAGCATCACGCCCCCTGCGAGCACGATGATTCGGGTGATTCCGGGTCGGGGCGTGACAATTGGTATCAGAGCTCTAGGCTCAATTTCCTGTGGACGTTTGCTTTGTTTCAATTCCAAAGAGTTGCCCACCACCAATCGAAATCACTCTTGACTCTACTCGATGCCACACTGGATGTTCCATACAATAAGTCTAATACAAAGTCGGGTAACGTTACCGCAAGTACTTCGAATTTACATGATGTTGAGGAGAAAGTCGTGAAACGTTTCGTTGCATTGAATGCAACGAGCCGTGAAATGTTAGTTGCTGCAAGTGCAACAAATTGTGAAATGCGATTTGAGATGTTGTTGTTGCAATTTAACATGTTGAATGAGAAATAAAAATGATGCACGAACTGCAACGAGTTGATTGTGAATATGCGTTAAATTGAAAGTGATAAGTCAATATCGAATGTGTTGAAGGGATTTGGGCATTGACTTTGAATGTCGGGAGTAAATCGTTGCACGAGATGCAACAGATGTCAAAAATAAAAAAATCGTTGCACGAGGTGCAATAAATGTCGGAAATAAGTCGTTGCACGATGTGCAATGCGTGTCGGAAGTAAATTATTGCACGTGGTGCAACGCATATCAAAGTAATCGTTGCACGGAGTGCAAAGGAAATTGGAAATAAATCGTTGCACGAGATGCAACGGAAGGAACTGAAATCATAAATCGATAGAATGAATCGTTCGGTTGCACACCGAACTTGTGTTAGCAAATGAAAACATTGGCCGAGTTGCGTCGGATTTTGATTTAATCAAAGTTACGGTTGTGATCAAGCACGATCACTGCGGAAATCGTGAGTCGGAAGAGATTGTTGGTTCATACCGAGTGTGGTGCGAGGGAAATGACTTGATTTCCGAGTGGTATATGCCATACCACGTATTCGATGAATGACTCGATTCTGAGTGGTATATGATATACCACTTGTGCGATGAATTGCATCGACGCGTTGTGAGAATTGCAGAAGGTTTGTCCGTAACAGACGGGAGAGTACCGAGACTCGATTGGAAATTTGTATGACGGTACGTTGATGCAAGTGTTCTTCGAAAATCGGTTGGGACGATAAGGCGAGACCCGTATCAATGAATGATACGTCGGACGGAAATAAGTCGGTCGGACGACCGAGACTAGCAGAACGATTATGCCTTGATGCAATAATCGGATCGACGGGAAAGAAAAACTCGAACTTACAAATGAGTCGCACGACTTGCGATCTCGATAGAAATGTTGGGCGAGACGAATCGAATCGCATGACTTGCGATCTCGATAGAAATGTTGGGCGAGACGAATTATAATCGGATCGCACGATGTGCGACTTCGGTGAAGAGTTGGTTGATGCGGGTAGATAGTGCCTAAGAGATAGTTGGATTACGTTACGGCGAAACTCATTTGAGTACGACTGAAACACGCAAAACCTTAGAGGGCGTGATCGTATAACTCGAGGGTTCGATGTTGGATAATCGGTAACTCGGTTACGCAATCAAAGCATAACGGAATGCCACGGATCGAGGAACGATTCGAGACGTACGGAAATGTTTGTGGAGAACTTGGACGTATGCAATGCAAGTTTTCGACGTTGAAACAGAATCAAAGTTGACCCTTACGCTATCGAAATTGATACGACGTATCGAGATCGATACGTAAGGAAACGTAATCACGATGTGAGAATACAAAATGGAGTGTTCCTCGCGCTATCAAAATGTTGTAAATAACGATACGGGAATGTGCGAACTGGTTGATCATGAACTTTGTGATTGATTAAGACGGGACTATAAATCATCGACGATTGTTCGATGCATATAGCATCTTGTGTGTCGACCGCAAATAAGATAGACTCGAACTCGATACGAGTAGATGTTTCGTAAATTGCGAAATCATCGACGGTAGTGCATGACTTTACTCGGAGGATAGTTGCGCATCAGTTGCACCGATAGAAATGGTTTTGTCCGAAATTGGATAGTCGCATAGAAGCCGTCGGAACGTGATTTGGCTCCAAAATAAGATATAACATGGTTCGTAGTAAACTGTCCTTCGGTGGTGATCCACAATTATCGAGCGTAGCTTCGGGACAGCTGACCCTAGAAGACTTGACCACCAAATCAAATTGAATGTTGCAGACCGTAAGATGACCCATGCGATATCGCATATGAAAGTGCATCGATAACAAATACAATATGGTGCATGTTGACGATAAGTCTAGGCGATCGAAAATTATTGGAACAGCTTTCGATTGAGAATGGTGTAGCTAGATTTTGAGTATTCATCGGATGAATGCTTTAATAGTTATGTTGGTCGACGATCGAACTAGAAATTCACCAACGAACTTGGTTGATACGGATAGGCGATTGCGAGAATCGTGCTATGCACGAGAGGGAACGATGAGGGAATGACTTACGAGTTATGTCGTTAGATTCGGATTCACCTTGCAATTGAGCTTACGTGAATCGAACTTATATTCGATGTTGCGAGACGGATAAGTTGGGAATTTGGCTAGTGAATTCCTACACGTTAGGAATCGAACGTAAGATGCATCGTAGAAGACTTTGAGTCAAAGCGATTGTTGTCTTGAGCACCGTCGCCTCGATGTAAACTGTCGTATCGGATAGATTGTGGCCTTTGTGCAATGTCAATTTAAAGTTGCGTCGGGAGAATTTAAGCACGGTGTCTAGGTAAGTAACCTAGCGGACGTAGTCCTGAATGTTGATGCATTTGCAAGTAAACAAAGAAAATCATATCGAGATAAGTTGCATAGCCAAACTTCAGAAATAGTTGGGTGGCGAATTCGAACGCAAGGCGTTGCGGAGACTCGTTGTGATCGGATGCGCGACGGCTTGATGCGACGCATAGAATTGATAGTCCCGATGAAACATACGAAATGAGAAATGCGATTTTGAATCGCGTCGCGTGCAGTGACTTTATTGAATGAATCACGTATGTATCGAATATGCGTATGCGATAGAATTTCGAGAACAGTTGCTAAAGATAAGTCCGATCGAGAGTACGAGATGGCAAGCATAGGATTGAAATTACCTGTTAGCTTTGTTCCAATTTGCTACCAATAGACTTGGTCGAAATACATATATCTTTGGGACACCTTGAATATAGGTACGGATCCAAATCGAGTTGTATACAAATTCAAATCGAGCTGCAGGAAAGACTTTGAAATGTTAATGAAAAGCTTGCAAGATAGTGTGAAACTGAACAACATTGGTGGGACGAGATCGTGAAACGATCTATAAAACACTTAATCGGAGTGTTGGTTTTGGTTCGAGGACGAACCTTGTTTTGAGTGGTATATTCTGTAATACCCCGCTCCGCACGGCGCATTACACTGAGACGTTGACTCGAAGAGTCGTGTTGACCGAATGAAATGTATCGATGCAAGTCGATACAAGAGTTACGTTGTCCCTAGCAATGCATCAAACTAAGTCGATGCGAAGAGTTGCATTGTCCCAAAGAATGCATCGAGTTGAATCGATGCGAAGCGCCGTATTGCCCCGAAGGATGAGTGCGTTGAGACGGCTCGAAGATTCTAAAAAATCGAATCGACCAAGAAGCAAGTCCAAATCGATGCAAGTATTGATTTTAGTTGGTTTCATGTGCAGGCTATACGTTTACGCTAAAATATTAGAGGTCGACATTTTGCCTTATTCAGTAAGGGGTCCGCGAAACCAAATCGTCGCCTTGCGACGGACTGGAACTTGGGCACGGTAAGTCAAATCGGACGTATAATTCAATGAAGCACGAAGTGCTCGAATGGCTAAGTCAGGAGAGTTGGTCGTGCAACGAAGTTATGAAATCGAGCCGCATCGGCTCGACGAAACGACAAGGCGTATCAACTCAAGGTGGGAGGATTGACTCTTCTTTTTACTCCTTCAAGCCTAAGTCAGAATATATCATCTTATGCTAAGTTAACCTATCGACGCCACGGGCGTGGTCCGATCAGAAGATAAATCGTAGTGTGTGTCGAACACTAGTTAGAACAATTGAAATGAAACGTGCATCAAATACGAGTCGCTATGGAACATTGGATATCGCAAAGGCGAGCGCCTCGGTGCGCAAGCCGCAAGAACATGGGATAACTGTATTCGGCGAGTGCCTTAGTGCACGAACCATTCCGTGCCTTCGCGCACGAGTTAGAAGGCCAGTACATTGAAAGACAATAGGCGAGCGCCCTAGCGTGCAAGCCACGAACATTGAACACTAAGTCATAGAACATGGAAATATGGTCGAAACGTGCCTACGTGCACGAGATCATAAAAGATGGCTTCGTTGCGAAAGAATACAGTTGTGACATGAATGTGGCGGAACTGTCGGATATGACATGATGCCTCGAAAGGTGTTTGGGACCTTCGGGTCGTTCAGTTGACGAACATTGAATTGAGGCATGATGCCATTGAACATTGAAACGAAGTACAAAATGTAAGAACATAGAAAGTTAATGGAAGAAATACGAGATGATAAAGTCTGAGTCTCGGACTCAAGACTATGTTTGGTTGTTTGATAAAGTCTGAGTCTCGTGCTCAAGACTATGTTAGTTGATTGAAAATAGGACGTTGCATGGTCGAATGGACTTGAGATAATTGTGGTATCTTCCGTGCACGGAATGTTCCCTTCGAACGGGTACGCCGGGACACCGGAACCGTTCGGCCTAGGAGGGATATAATCTTTGATGGACGCACATCTATAAAGTCGATTAGCACCCGGTTATGGATGTGAAAAGCCGCAAATGATGGTAGGCGTGCAGTATGTTTCGGTTGTTGGGGTAGCAACCCAACCCGTGAAACGCCGAGCTACCCAAATTCGAGAAAGGAAAAAAAGAAAAGAAAGAGAGAAAAGAAAGAAAGAAAAGAAACGCCTTTAGTCCATTTTGCCGCGGATACGCCAACGACCATCATATAGTTAAGGAACGATGGGTTGAAAGTGCAGGCACGTATGCGTCCTGCACACATAGGTCCTGCATAGAGAGCACCTATAACATGACAGGGAAGGAATGGGGCGTATTCACGTTGCGTCGGTGCAAGAGCGAGTGCGTCAACTTGGTAAGAAGTCGCGCCACGAAACAAACACGAGATTGCTTTCCTGCTTGCCTATTCAATTTGAATAACATGCTTGCCATGATAACATGCTTTATGCTTTCAAATATGCCATGAAATCGACCCTAAGGAGAATATAGCAAGATCATAAGCTAAGTTGCATGATTGAACATAAACACTAAAATGTCGGTTTATGTAGTGCCCCGTCCCGCAAAGTCAATCGGAGGAATCGAAACGCCGACGGCGTTCGGACTTGGCCTTACAACGGCGACTCGAAGACATCGCTCAGGTGGGGGAGTTTCGGTGAACTTGCCTCATCTCTGCCTTCACTTAATAATTCGTGTGGTTTCAACTTGCACAAGTAGGCTAATATAAAAGCTACGAACGCACATAGCTAAGGGAGTAATCCCGACCCGTCGGAATGTCTTAGAACATGGAAAATGGTCCAACGGTCTCAATAGAAGTCGGCTCAGCGTGCTTTAAAATGACACTCGGTCCTTCGTCCCGTGGCTTGGGAGAAGGAAAGTTGGTATTCGACACAATTTATGAGTTAGCCTAAGTCATAGGCGTCGCCCGTATAAATGTTCGATAAAGCATGCACGTTTCCACTGCGCAAGGCTTGGCATAGCCTTGGCTCGTCCCTCGGGTTAAGTTGTTAGGCTTGAGTAAGTTAGGCGAAGTTAAGCCGATCGACCTAAGTCATTCTAAGTACTGTCCCGCTCGTTCTGCGGTTGTCAAGTCAAATAGTCCCACGATCTCAAGGGCCGTCATATAACGTATGACTTGGATGATAACGTCGCATAAGACGGATGTCAGTTACAGGCACGAGCTACGGTTGGCACGAAGTTAAGTTAGCCACGACCCATGGCACTTAAGAAATACGTTTTGTTCAAGTTAAGTTGGAAGGCTACGTAGTAGTCGTTCCCTCGAGTTCGAAGAAGTTCGAGGCGGTCCCTCGGTTGGGAGTCTCGCGTTCCTATCCACGTTAAGGTGTTTCGAGGCGGTCCCTCGATTGGGAGTCTCGCGTTCCTATCCACGTTAAGTATTCGAGGCGATCCCTCGGTTGGGAGTCTCGCGTTCCTATCCACGTTGAGTTTCGAGGCGGTCCCTCGGTTGGGAGTCTCGCGTTCCTATCCACGTCGAGTTTCGAGGCGGTCCCTCGGTTGGGAGTCTCGCGTTCCTATCCACGTTAAGAAGTTCGAGGCGATCCCTCGGTTGGGAGTCTCGTGGTCCCGAGGCACGTTATGCCAAGTGTGATTCAGAGCACGAGTTGCTAAGTATAGTTCCAGTCGTACCAACAAATAGGCCATGCATTTACGTGAGTTTAGATGTCTCGTAGGTGCGTGGTCATTGGACACCTTGTCGACAAGGATTTCTGCCTAGACTGGTTATACGCCGGGGCACCGGGCCCAGTCATCCTAGGGGGTAGACGTTATAGCGCGCATGCTTTTATTGCGTGGGTAGTCGGGGGCTTTCCATGGGGCTAGCTACCTTGCATCGAAGGACCCGCCGCCTGCCCGAGCTATGTCCGCGATGGCTTGTTATGCCAGTGGCCTTTCATATAGTTATTTGGCGTGCTAAGCGGCGAATCCGCATGCACGGTGTCGGTCGTAACAAAGGAAGCGTAAGCACGATATGCGATGTGTTGCGAAATGTGTGCTCGGTTGCACCAAAGTGTTATAAAGACTACGATTCGGCTATACGTAAAGACACGTGCTTCGGCACGAGATACGTTATCGTACTTGAGTTCTCAACATCGGTTCCACAAGTTGGGTTATACGTTTCGAGTTAAGTTGAGAAGGGCCGTAGGGCAAGTATTTGACACGACCTAGTCGTTACGTCCAAGAGTATATTACGAAAGACAAGTATGAGTCGGTACGTTGACAATGCAAGCACGAGAAAGGTCTAGAGCAAAGTATGGGTACGTTATTAGTGCAAGGCACGGAGATGGTCTAAAGACACTGAATAGGCCGAGCGTCGGTCCTAAAATCGATCCTAAGGCAAGACTAGAAAGACAATCGTAAGGGGGCTGTTAATGCACAAAGTAAAATAAACGTGTCGGTTTTGTATGGGTGGGCGAGGAGCTCACTCCACCAGTACAGTGGTACTGACACCCACACAGTGTTTATGTGCAGGCACAGGTAGAAGCTCGTGGTGCGGGGCTCGCTTGGATGCGTCGAGGCACGGAGTTCCTTGGCGATTCGAAGCATGCGGCCGTGTGAAGACCAGACTTATACGGGACATAATGTATGGACATCGCCTTCCGAAGCTTCCGCTGGATCGACAATATGTATTGAGAGATGAGAGAGAGCTGAGCGATTTGTAATGTGAGACGAGTGAATTTGAGTGATTGTAATCTTGGCCTTGCGCCCCAATGTAACCGTTGTTTCGATATCAATAAAAGAGCTTCTTTGAATAACTTGTGTTCGTTCTAAATTTCCGCTGCGTGTTCAATGTCTCTGCTTGGGACTTCTGTGCGACGACCCCGTCGCAGCCGCTGTAATCGGCCGTTATGGAACCCGCCTTGCACGAGCGCAATCTAGGCTCGTGCGGCATCACGCCTTAGCGAGGACGATCGCTCCCACGGGAGCGGGGCGTGACATAATGGTATCAGAGCACGGCTTTACGTCCTTGGATTACCGATTGAATTCTTTAACTCCGTGTTTCGCAAACTCTGAATTGTGCTTCCGCAACGTGATATCGTTGGTGCGCTCTCTCTCAAACGTTCCTCGGCATGTCCATACAATAAGTCTAATATTTTCGAAAGCTCGTACAAGCGTTCAATCGAACTAATCGTTAGGTGGTGGCCTTTGGGCCGAACGGTGCCGACCTTGAGTTGATAGAAAATGTGTGCCTAACGAGTCCTACGTCGACATTATAAAATGAGCACGCAAAGTTGGAGTATAGCCCATACGGGATGGTTATGCATACGGCCTTTTGGCTAAGTTGTGTTTCGTATCGCGCACCTCGACTTATTGGTGCAAACAAATTGCGAGTGATATCAAGTATCGCTCGATCGGGAACGGAACTGCACTTGGAGTGTATATCGATAGGAACGTTATCAGACTAACACTTAGGCGTACACGAAGGATTGATTGGGATTTGAGGATTGTGCGAACGACTTAGTGCGTCGATACGAACGTGATTGAGGACTAAATCGGATGGCTCGAACCCGAGTGGTGTATGGACGTTATAGAAATTGTTCGAGCGGAACCAGAGGAGTTACGGATAGTACGAGTATGTCAACAAGCGATGATATCGCAAAGCCTTAAACGAGTAGCGCTTAGATGGTCATGATTCGAGAGTCGCAAACGTAATACCGTTCGAACGATTTGTAAACGATAGTGCGAATTACGAAATGGTTGAATGGAAATTCTAAACGATAGAATAAATGGATGACTTGATTGAAGAAATTGATACGGATAGTATACAAAAAGTTAGCACGACGAGGAGATAGCGTGTACGAAAGGTTTGACTTTGAAGTTACGCAAACGACTCTGAGGATTGAAATTGATGTGCTCGATTGTTTGAGTTAGCAAGGAATGATGCAAATTGAAGAAATACGTAGTCGATGACTTAAGATCGACGGATAAACGATACGTGAATTTGGGTTGAAGAAATTGATGATGTAAACGATTCGAGGAGATAATCCAGTCGGACGATAGCATCATTCGCACGACTCAGAATTTGTTGCAAACGAAGATCGTCAGGTTACGTATATCGTCGATGGTATTGAGGCATATCAAAGATGATATGCGATAACTCGGGGGTACTCTGACTCAGTGAATGACGATCGTGCAAGTGCTATTATTCGGTTGGACGCTATACTTAGTACTTTGGATGAAAGTGATCGTGTTTTGATGGTTACGCGGATAACCACAGCGTCGATGATCTTGTCTTGTGCGAGCGCAACTCTAGCCTCGCACATGCGTTGCGTCGAATTTGGGGCGATCGTTCCGCGTGAGCGCTGACATGGTGATTCATGTCGCGGGAATGATCGAACTCAGAAAATTTGGATGCGGCAACTTCGATTGTCTTGACTTGTTGGTTTGATGCGAATGATTGACGAATGGATGAAACTTGAGGATTGTGTAGGTCCAATCCGCGCATCGAAAATGATTTAGTCTAGACCCAAAACAAGTGTTATGCCCCGATGAGAATGATTATTCTGCGGGTGCGTTGTATGGTGATTCATGAACCACCGTGGATAATCGGACTCGCGTGAGATCGGAGCACAACATATTGTTAAGTCAGACGACCTTGTGATCGATTACGTGAATTGGAATAGATAATTTTGGAAGTATGAAATGTGAATTATGGTTTTGCGATGAATCGTGTTGTAGCGTGCTTGAGTTGGAAAGATTGATAGGCAGATTATGTCGAACGTGTTCGAAGAGATAGACGATACGAAATGGCTTGATGAACGAGCGATATGTTCTTATCGAGGATTGGTTGAAACGTGAATTATCGTATGATGGCTTTACCGATACGACTCGTACCCCGTGCGACGAATATAGGGATGTGCGTAGGAAATTGATGCTCGAAGTTTAGAAATCAGAGTGATGCGAGCTTGGATAGAAAACCCCGTACCATCGATTTGGTTTGACTTTAGGATGGGGTCAGTGTTGATATCGTTGTTTGGGAACTATGATTCCAGTACTGACGAAAAGATAAAGCCTAGCGGTTAGGCAGGCATTCGAGCGCGAAGCGATAGGAGTTGCGGAGGCACCACTTACGAGTCTTGGCTGACATGTACGTATATCAGGGACGCCCGAATATGTGCACGATCCGACTCGAGTGGTGATGGCGGATTCTCTATCACGAGGCTTGGCTGACATGCATGTATTTTGGGGACGCCTAGAATATGTGCACGATCCAACTAAGTGATACGTTGAATCAAGTGAGACTTGAGAAACCGAAAAGTGTCGAGGATTTTGGAATCATGAGTTTCGAAGAAATGTTGATGGTAATGCGATCATTGATTTGAAACGAGTTCGAATGTTGGTTGATCGATTAGTGTGCCTTACGACTAAGTTAGCGATAAGCACGAGCGTGGCTCGAAATCGAAGAAACGCGTAGGCGAAATGTGTACGATTAAGTCTTGGCCATAGAAACGGTAGGACGGTTTGCCTTCAGGAAAGTCTCGAGGACGAGACTTGTTCTGAGTGGTGTATGTTGTAGTGCCCCGTCCCGCAAAGTCAATCGGAGGAATCGAAACGCCGACGGCGTTCGGACTTGGCCTTACAACGGCGACTCGAAGACATCGCTCAGGTGGGGGAGTTTCGGTGAACTTGCCTCATCTCTGCCTTCACTTAATAATTCGTGTGGTTTCAACTTGCACAAGTAGGCTAATATAAAAGCTACGAACGCACATAGCTAAGGGAGTAATCCCGACCCGTCGGAATGTCTTAGAACATGGAAAATGGTCCAACGGTCTCAATAGAAGTCGGCTCAGCGTGCTTTAAAATGACACTCGGTCCTTCGTCCCGTGGCTTGGGAGAAGGAAAGTTGGTATTCGACACAATTTATGAGTTAGCCTAAGTCATAGGCGTCGCCCGTATAAATGTTCGATAAAGCATGCACGTTTCCACTGCGCAAGGCTTGGCATAGCCTTGGCTCGTCCCTCGGGTTAAGTTGTTAGGCTTGAGTAAGTTAGGCGAAGTTAAGCCGATCGACCTAAGTCATTCTAAGTACTGTCCCGCTCGTTCTGCGGTTGTCAAGTCAAATAGTCCCACGATCTCAAGGGCCGTCATATAACGTATGACTTGGATGATAACGTCGCATAAGACGGATGTCAGTTACAGGCACGAGCTACGGTTGGCACGAAGTTAAGTTAGCCACGACCCATGGCACTTAAGAAATACGTTTTGTTCAAGTTAAGTTGGAAGGCTACGTAGTAGTCGTTCCCTCGAGTTCGAAGAAGTTCGAGGCGGTCCCTCGGTTGGGAGTCTCGCGTTCCTATCCACGTTAAGGTGTTTCGAGGCGGTCCCTCGGTTGGGAGTCTCGCGTTCCTATCCACGTTAAGTATTCGAGGCGATCCCTCGGTTGGGAGTCTCGCGTTCCTATCCACGTTGAGTTTCGAGGCGGTCCCTCGGTTGGGAGTCTCGCGTTCCTATCCACGTCGAGTTTCGAGGCGGTCCCTCGGTTGGGAGTCTCGCGTTCCTATCCACGTTAAGAAGTTCGAGGCGATCCCTCGGTTGGGAGTCTCGTGGTCCCGAGGCACGTTATGCCAAGTGTGATTCAGAGCACGAGTTGCTAAGTATAGTTCCAGTCGTACCAACAAATAGGCCATGCATTTACGTGAGTTTAGATGTCTCGTAGGTGCGTGGTCATTGGACACCTTGTCGACAAGGATTTCTGCCTAGACTGGTTATACGCCGGGGCACCGGGCCCAGTCATCCTAGGGGGTAGACGTTATAGCGCGCATGCTTTTATTGCGTGGGTAGTCGGGGGCTTTCCATGGGGCTAGCTACCTTGCATCGAAGGACCCGCCGCCTGCCCGAGCTATGTCCGCGATGGCTTGTCATGCCAGTGGCCTTTCATATAGTTATTTGGCGTGCTAAGCGGCGAATCCGCATGCACGGTGTCGGTCGTAACAAAGGAAGCGTAAGCACGATATGCGATGTGTTGCGAAATGTGTGCTCGGTTGCACCAAAGTGTTATAAAGACTACGATTCGGCTATACGTAAAGACACGTGCTTCGGCACGAGATACGTTATCGTACTTGAGTTCTCAACATCGGTTCCACAAGTTGGGTTATACGTTTCGAGTTAAGTTGAGAAGGGCCGTAGGGCAAGTATTTGACACGACCTAGTCGTTACGTCCAAGAGTATATTACGAAAGACAAGTATGAGTCGGTACGTTGACAATGCAAGCACGAGAAAGGTCTAGAGCAAAGTATGGGTACGTTATTAGTGCAAGGCACGGAGATGGTCTAAAGACACTGAATAGGCCGAGCGTCGGTCCTAAAATCGATCCTAAGGCAAGACTAGAAAGACAATCGTAAGGGGGCTTGTAATGCACAAAGTAAAATAAACGTGTCGGTTTTGTATGGGTGGGCGAGGAGCTCACTCCACCAGTACAGTGGTACTGACACCCACACAGTGTTTATGTGCAGGCACAGGTAGAAGCTCGTGGTGCGGGGCTCGCTTGGATGCGTCGAGGCACGGAGTTCCTTGGCGATTCGAAGCATGCGGCCGTGTGAAGACCAGACTTATACGGGACATAATGTATGGACATCGCCTTCCGAAGCTTCCGCTGGATCGACAATATGTATTGAGAGATGAGAGAGAGCTGAGCGATTTGTAATGTGAGACGAGTGAATTTGAGTGATTATAATCTTGGCCTTGCGCCCCAATGTAACCGTTGTTTCGATATCAATAAAAGAGCTTCTTTGAATAACTTGTGTTCGTTCTAAATTTCCGCTGCGTGTTCAATGTCTCTGCTTGGGACTTCTGTGCGACGACCCCGTCGCAGCCGCTGTAATCGGCCGTTATGGAACCCGCCTTGCACGAGCGCAATCTAGGCTCGTGCGGCATCACGCCTTAGCGAGGACGATCGCTCCCACGGGAGCGGGGCGTGACAGTTTATAAGGAAGATCTTTTCGTCAGTACATGTGAGGACGAACGTACTGATCCCCCACCAGCTTTCATGCAAGGTGCAAGGAATGGATTGCTCACGGCGAAGCTTCGCTTGAACGCGTTGAGGCTTGGAATGCCGAAGCGTATTGAAGCGTGCGATCGCATTGACGCTCGGACTTGCAACAGGATTGATGCGGCCGAGATATAGAAGGCATGATGTATGGAACGGTGAAATCCTTTGTGGGCAAGAGAGAACCTGAGTGTTGTAGCCAATCTGGCATATATTGTTGGGCTATCGAAAGCCTTTGTAATCTCAGTTCGAATATCAATAAAGAGAATTGTTTCGTATACTCTGTTTTCCTTTCGTTGTTAATATCAACACAAAGATAACCATTTGAGAACTTGTCATCTTGCCTTGCACGAGCGCAACTCCAGGCTCGTGCGGCATCACGCCCCCTGCGAGGACGATGATTCGGGTGATTCCGGATCGGGGCGTGACAACTCATGGATGCAAACATGTGAGGCATCTCCTTGAGGATACTTTCGTAGCCGGTAAACAAGGTATCAACTTCTTTCTCCAGCTGACTCGTTCTTTAGTCCTCCATGCCAGGCTCTGATTCCAAGTTGTTATCAGCTCATGATAAGGGTTGGGCAATCAGCCTATATCTTGGGACGAGAATAAAGAACTCGAAGAGGGATAGGTAGGTTACTAAAATTCAATATAATAGAAAGATAGCTTTCATCTCCCTCTTTATGCATGATTAAAAAAATTAAATAAAGAAATAGTAATAAATGACACTAAAATCAGCAACAAACAACTAGAAAGTAGGAACTAACAACCTAACAATCCTAATGTCCAACAACCTAACAAAATAACAACTTAAACGAGAATTATTCAGATGACTTGCAACAAAAATAAGATTGCTCAGTGTTCTAAAATTTGTTGTGCGGGTTCGGTATGCAGGAGGGGCACCTAGCGCCTAGGCGCCAAATAAGTATCATGAAGTTTTTTCTCCTACATCCTGTAACAGCTAATATAGTATTTTTTTTTAACTAATTTGAGTTCTATTTACTATTTCTCTTCTCTTTAAACGTCTCTTATTATCTATTACAAGGTTAAAACACTTCTACAAGGCTGCAACAATGAAAACATTAGATCAAACTATCATTTTGTATGATCAATAAGACAACTACATTGTATTTTTTTTCGTATGAACAATAAGACATATCCAAAACACAGCCATGATCCATCAAACATATCCAAACATAACATGACAAAACATTACTATAACTCCTAAGCATCAAACTCTTTCTCTCCGTAGTCTTCCAACACTAGCCGCACAAGCCGCCAAACTGGGCCGCACAAAGACACAACCGCATTATACCGCCGAATAGGGAGTTTTCGCTTCGGCTTAAGGGCACCTAGTGACTAGGCAGCCGAACAAGCCGATTTTTAGAATACTGGTTGCTCATAACAACCACACACTAATGAACGGACTACAGTGAACATTTTAGGAAGATTGATAGTTTGTACGATTTTATATATATATATATATATATATATTTTATATATATATATATATATATATATATATATATTTTATATATATATATATATAACTTCATGAGTGTGGGCGATCCTCCTGCGGGAGACGAGGCTCGACGGCAGGGGCGGCCGGCGTGACTGCTAGCGCCATGGGTCGCGAGACGTGGAGGAGGTGGTAGGGGCAGCCATGGGCGGGCTCGGGTGCACTCGGTGGCGTCCATGGAGACGCGCACGGGAGGGGTGCCCAGACGGGCATCCAGGCAGCGCACACGGTGACGGATGGGGTGTATGCAGGCGGCCATGGGCTGCAGGGGTGTGGAGGCGACAATAGGGGCGGCCACGGGCGGGCGCCCAGTTGCACATGGTGGTGCATACGACGGCGCGCTGGGGGGGGTGCCCAGGCGAGAGTCCAGGCAGCGTACACAACGTACACGGTAGCAGCGCATACGACGGTGGGCGCACCGGCAGGGCTGACTGGAGATGGGGTAGTGCCGGCGGCCAAGGAGGCGAGCGTTTGGGCAGCTGGAGTAGTTGCTGCCGGAAGGAAGGGGGCGACTGGACTACGGTTAGCCATCGACGCCGGGTGGGTCGGCCCCCTAGGCCGACAAGTCTGGATCTTTAGTCACGTGGAAAAACGGCTAGATTGGGAGGTCCCCAACGTCCTCTATCGACGGTGTGGGGTCTAGACAGCATGCTACTGTGATGGGGACGGATCGACGATATGCCTCACACCCTCCTTTGGTGTCAAGGGTGTACCCGACGCCCAGATGGGCCTATATATGCTGGAGGGCATGCTCCGCCCCCTGTGTGACCAAACACCGGGGGGGCAGAGTACGGGGGTTGACGGAAGAAAAACATATGCGGACACATGCCGATCTGGAGGTTATCAAGAAGATGGGACTATGCATTACATTGCGCCTAAAAGAGTGGAAGGTGGGGTACGGACGTCTTTCACAGAGGAGGAACTGGCAGAGACTGAGGAGTATCTACACGGAACCCGCCACTCCCAAATATCCTGATGGGAGCCACATCCACCATTTCCTCTGTGTCTGTGTCGTCAACCACATCGGCTTGTATACTAGCACTCCTATCTTCCGTAGACACACCTCCACCACGCCATGAAGAAGCCAATTGAGGATTCCGATCAACTGAAGTAGTCTGAGTACAAGCCGTAGAATCATGACCAAAGCATGCACAACTGCTACACCCAGGGGGAACCCATTCATACTCCACTGCTTGCGTAAGAACCTCACCTGATGGAACCTCATACTCCAGCACCCGAGGTAGGTCACGTCCTGCTCCAATCTCCACAAACACACGAGCATACATCAGCCAGGTACGATATGTCGTAGCATCATCTGCTTTGATAGGGATGTCGATTAGACTAGCTAGCCTCATCAACATCAGTACGCTCCAGTATTTGATAGGGAATGCAGGAAAACGTATCCATACTGGCACCGCATTGAGTACATCATTCTCGCATGTTGACTCCGAGGTCCGCTCCTTTAAGATAATGAAACGACCACCAAATGTCCACGGCCCCCCGTATAATACGCTCCATATCCTCATATAGGCCGAATTTGGCAAAGTAAAAGTCTTTCTCCCTAGCAAATATCTCTATACTACCCTTTGGGCGCCAAACCCTGTGGGCATAAGCACGAATCTGACCATAAAATGGCTTGTCACCAAGCACAATATAATATGAGTGTATTCTTCCAGTATTCCGTCACCTCCTCCATCTCCGCTGCAGGGAATGAAGCTCGGTAACCACCTCCCACCTTCTTCGAAGCCTCAAAGTTCATTCCCGTGGCTGAGAGGGATGTGCTTGGCCGACAGATATCCGCCCACGATTTACTAGCAACCGGAGTGCTTGCTGACTCTCCCCCAAAGTTACTCCTGTAGTGTCCCGACCCGCAAGATGCCTTATGACGGCTGGTTGGCTCGATGGAGCCTTGTTGGACTTGGGATTATGCGAAGAATCGCTTGGAAGGCTATACGATCGTGGCGGAAATCGTCTTATAAATGTGAGTAGTGTTGAACCCTTTGAAGATCCTTTAGCTTCACGCTCAATAAAAGGATTGTATGCTATGTTTATTCGTTGAGTTGCTGAATAACACCTTGCATGAAAGTCGAAAAGATAATGAAAGATAATTAATCATATGACCCAAAAACTGTTACGAATCATTTTATGAATTATGTGCTTCGAATCATTTCAATGAATTGTATGCTTACGTGCTTTGCAATGAAATACATGACAGGTGAAGGAAAAGTCCCAAATACTTGGGCGGTGAGTATGTCGAGCCTTAGCTCGATGAACGTATGCTAAACAGATGCTAAGTTCCAAGAATTGGGCGGTAAGTACATTGAGTTTTGGTTGGAAAGATGTATGGTATCAAAGATGTGGGAAAGGGATTGGGTAACAACAATCTATTATCCTGTCGCCGATGTAGAATGTTGATTACACCAAGACCCTAGAATGAGAAAGATAGCAATACGAATAAGAATGATGGTTTATTGAGAAAGATGGCTTATTTACTTAGTTTTTCTTATCATGCATTATATGTACTTTTCATAGATAAGTTGCATATATTTGCATGGTTATGGACAACTTGTCGACAAAGTAGTTCCTTGAACGGTAATCCGAGGCCACGGACCCGGTTCATCCTAGGGGGAACAAGGATTGGTGCCGACGTACTGGCATCGGTATACGGGACCTTCAGTGGGGCTAGCTACCCGCACTGTAAGGGACGTTATACCAGTAAGACAGTCCAAGATGGCGTGTCGCCAGTGACCTTCATATAGATAGGTCCAGTGCTAATGATGTCTTATGCAGGCGAAGTAAGTTATTACTCAATTACAGAAAAGGATGTCGGCTGTTGGTAAGAATCACCTGAACGGTGACAAATATATATTGAGTTATGATATTGTTCCTAACAATGTCTTATGCAGGAAAGGTAAGAATCACCAAGTGTGATAATTGTATGCTTTACATTATGCTGGCTAAGAAATAGATGAATGCTTTACTTCTTTCGGATATGAACTGCTAATTGACCCTAAAGCAACGAGAAAGATCACTTTTAATAATGTTATATAACATGATTACTTAGTGTTGTCTTCTTAGGTGAGTTGGACTAGCACCGCTCGCCGGTACATTGATGATGTACTGACCCACGTTGTGGGCAATATTACAGGTGCTTGTGTATGGAAAAATCGTTTTATCAGTGCTTGACATCGATGATTCGGATGGGTGCGCAGAAGCTCTTCTTACAAGACGATGTCTTCTGCTATACGGGACATAATGTATGGAACAATATAAATCAGTTGTACCAGTGAGATTGTAAGCAAAGTCGGCATGTTTGGTTGTAAAGCCTAGATGGCAAGTGTATATTCAGTTGGCTATTCAAGAGTCTTGTAATCAGTTGTAAATTATGTATTCCGTTGCAAGTCTTGTAATCCATTGCAATTATCAATAAAGAGATACATTTCTTCATATCTTGTGTGACTTCAATTTATCTGCTTAGTTTTGCTGCGCCGTCGTTGTTTTCTGAGAAATACCAGGAACTATAATGGTTTTGCCTTGTGCAAGTGCAATCTAGACTTGTACGGCACCACGCCCAGTGGTTAGTTTTCGATCCTCCGGGATCGGGGCATAACATAATGGTATCAGAGCTCGGCTTTATGTCATTGGATTCTTATTCGATTTGTTTCAAATCAAAATTGCTACTAAGATGATTCAAAGCTGCTTCCGCGATGACTCAAACGTTGCTTCCGCGATTACTCAAAGTTGCTTCCGCGATGAAATCAAAATTGCCTCTACGATGACTCAAAGTGCTTCCGCGATTATTCAGTGTTACTTTCAAATTATCCTAAGTTGCTCCCTTGACTGAAAGTCCGTTGATCCTCATGGCCGGTCACTGGGTGTTCCATATAATAAGTCTAAATATGTGGGCTGTGATTTGTGTGCTTTAATGAATTCTTAATTATACCAAAACGAATAACAAGGATACGATGCAATAGTAAGTTAGTAATGTGTGCTTGATGTTTCAGTGTGGGATTCATAGAAGTCGATTGTTATGTGGCAATCGGCACTGGATGATGGCATGGTATGTTGGAACATGAATTGTTCATGACTTCAGTAAATGGGAATCAACAAAATTTTGAGTTGGCTCATGTGTGTTGGCTTGGTTATGTTTCAAATGCGAGAGAATTGGTTAGTATTTTGTGGTCGGCAGAACCACTGCGGGATGGATAGTCCAGAACGGACGTTGGTTTGGTGTGAAGGAGAAATATTGTGTCGAGTATGGCTTGAACTATGAGTGGTATATGGCTCTACCCTCTTAGTGATAAGATGACCCTTGACCCTGTTCATAATTTAGTGATTGCTTTACCTGTAAGGTATTGGGTAGTATCGAGTCGTAGCTGGATTACGATTGATACATAACGGCTAGGCATGTCCCTTGATAATTAAGTTCGGATAAGTCGCTGCGAGATTTTGATGAGTTCGGATGAACCATCGCTGGACCCTGATAGTTAGCATTGCGCTGGGTAATAAGAATCGAGAATATGAAATGAATGCCTTGGTTGGGAATGGTACGAATTATAGATTCAGGCGATAACTTGAATCAATTAGGTAAGAAGAATTGTAGGTTAATGTTGGAATCGAGTATAGAATAATGCTGGAATCGAGTAAATGAAAATTGCATGTTAGACATCGACAAATTGATTGTGATGTTAGACGCTTATCGGGATGTTGCGAATGATTTAGAAGCAGAAAGTTGCATTAGCGACTAAAATGTTAGAGAATGGATTTGAGGAAATAGATGGCTATGCATGTTGTGCATTTGTGTTTGAGAAAATTTAATGTGTTCCGGATCAACAGTTATGACCCTTGATTATTTTGAGGCATAGAAAATGAGTACTTGTTCCTTGATGCATGAAAGAGTAGATGTTCTTGATGAGACCCTGATGGCTGATACAAATAAGTATCGTGGTGCAGCGATATGTAATAGACCATGTCGGTAGACGATGTTGTTGCATGAATAACATGTTTGGGTGGAATACAGGATTGTTGGATTAGGACTTAGCTAAATGAGTTATGTCATATCTACTAAATGATCGATATACGGATGCTAGATGAATATGCCATAGAGATTGGATCCGTGAATGAATAGTAAAATCTTCTTATGGAATCACAAGGAGATGATGCAAAACGAATATTGATGGTTCACGTGAATTGCTAAAAGATGACCGTGTTCGGTGCTAGCAGAAATTCATAAAGGATGCTTTCGGAAGAAATACGATTATATAGTTACCTTATTTTGTTAGTTAAAGAGTACAGACCGTATCGATGATCTAGAAATGTGGAAATTGAATATGTCGCGAAGAGACCGAAGGAAAGAGGTAGTAAATGATAGACTATTGAGGTAGCAATTTTGAATATGACTCGGAATAGTTGGCCGATTGAATAGACACAATTTGAGTATGATGTGAGAATACAAGTCGGATTGAGCAAGTGATGCTGCGTCTATGCAAGTGAAAACTGAGATTTGGATTCGATTGATAAAGTTTTATATGGTGGCTTCAGGATTAACCCTTAAGAATTGTCGGATAGATTTTGTCGGTTGTGGATAAGTCTAGAATGACTTCGTTGGGTACAACCCGAGGATGAGTACGGATAGAAAGACTTGATCCTAGAATGTCAGTTGGTTGCCTAGAATGTCGGTTGGTTGCCTAGAGTGTCGGTTGGTTGCATAAGTTTCGGATTTGTTGACTATGATATTCAGTTGTTCGGTTTGGGAATAAGTTCATGAGATTGGGGTGGTGTCCCATGTCCCTTAAGTTGGTCGAATTATAGATTGTCCCTGAGATAAGATAGAGTTGTCCCTATGATAAGAGTTGGTTGCCTCTAAGATAAGAGATAAGTATGTCCCTGGTAGCTATCCATCTCATATGAGTTAGCTGAATGTCTAGTTTAGCTTAGAATAGCTGACCGTAGAGACTTGACTGAATGCTAAATTAACTATTGGAGATCCTTAGGATGTCCCTATTGATGTTGTGTGGGTATAGTCGGAATGAGTAAGATATGTCGGAAAGTAAACTTCGGAATGGAATGAAGATTGGAAAATTTGATGTTACAATGTTGGATGCGATGACGGATCATGATGGCTTCGGAAACTTGGTTGCCTTTATTCGGAATGTCAAAATTTGTTAGAGCTGGTTGAATTTGGTTGGTTGAATCATATTGAGATGCATAAAATGATGCTAGTTGTCGTGAGACAATCAGAATAATGCCTTGATGGATAATCAAATTGGAATTGAGAATAAGTTTACGACAGAATGGGAGAGTGCATGTAGTCGAGATCGACGAGAGCGAATGAAATTTTGAATGACCCTTGGGATTAATGTTGTTGGAAATGAGAGTTGCTCATACGATATGATAATATGTTGGCTTGATCAATGTGAGAAATTTTGAGTACGTCGGAAAATTTTATTAGAGTGGGATGATGGTACAACTTGGAAAGATGGATCATAATCAGGAAATTACGATTGCAAACTAAAGCATATGGACACGAACCATAATGGGTACATGATATGATCGATGGGAATCGTTGTATCGGAACGAAATATGGCTATGAACTTTATCGACTTTAGTGGTATGAATGACAATAGACTTGAAAATGGAACTCTTGATTCATTGGAAAATTTGATACAACTATGTAGGAATACTTTGGAAAACTTTGGATCAGCTGTTGGAAATTATTTGAGTTGGACTTGATAACATTCATTGGGTAATAGTTGGTTGAAATATGGAACAAATGAGTTAAGATTATATGAGATGCTCAAGAGAATTTGTTGATGTTCGGAAATGAAGAAATACATGTAGCTCGTTCGTTTTCTCTATCACTGAATTTGGCTGAAATGCATATATTTCTGGGACGCCTAAAATATGTGTACGATTCCAACTAAGTGGTATGCTGAATTCGAACGAAGTCACGGGAGTGGATTATCATGTGCTAAGAAATTGTACAAGTGTTGGAGGAAAGCACAAGATGGTAAACTATGTTGAATCAAATTGAGATGTTATGGCGAGATAATACATCGTTTGGAATCAATCGAGACGTTACGACGAAATGTTTAATAGTGCAAGTTGATCGTTGGAAAGTTTCATAAAATCGGTTGAAATTTAGGGGATGAGTTTTGTTTTAAGTTTCGAGGACGAAACTTCTTCTAAGTGATATATATTGTAGTGCCCCGGCCCGCAAGATGCCTTATGATGGCTAGTTGGCTCGATGAAGCCTTGTTAGACTTGGGATTATGCGAAGAATCGCTTGGAAGGCTATGCGATCGTGGCAGAAATCGTCTAATAAATGTGGGTAGTGTTGAACCCTTCGAAGATCCTTTAGCTTCACGCTTAATAAAAGGATTGTATGCTATGTTTATTCGTTGAGTTGTTGAATAACACATTGTATAAAAGTCGGAAAGATAATGAAAGATAATCATATGACCCGAAAACTGTTGCGAATCATTTTGTGAATTGTGTGCTTCGAATCATTTCAATGAATTGTATGCTTGCGTGCTTTGCAATGAAATACACGACAGGTGAAGGAAAAGTCTCAAATACTTGGGCGGTGAGTATGTCGAGCCTTAGCTCGATGAACGTATGCTAAACAGATGCTAAGTCCCAAGAATTGGGCGGTGAGTACATCGAATTTTAGTTGGAAAGATGTATTGTATCAAAGATGTAGGAAAGGGATTGGGTAACAATATTCTATTATCCCGTCAATAGAATGTTGATTACACCAAGATCCTGGAATGAGAAAGATGGCAATACAAATGAGAATGATGGTTTATTGAGAAAGATGGCTTATTTACTTAGTTTTCATTATCATGCATTATATGTATTCTTCATAGATAAGTTGCATATATTTGCATGGTCATGGACAACTTGTCGACAAAGTAGTTCCTTGAACGGTAATCCGAGGCCACAGACCCGGTTCATCTTAGGGGGAACAAGGATTGGTGCCGACGTACTGGTATCGGTATACGGGACCTTCAGTGGGGCTAGCTACCCGCACTGTAAGGGGCGTCGTTATACCAGTAAGACGGTCCAAGATGGCGTGTCGCCAGTGACCTTCATATAGATAGGTCCATTGCTAATGATGTCTTATGCAGACGGAGTAAGTTATTACTCAATTACAGGAAAGGATGTCGGCTGTTGGTAAGGATCATCTAAACGGTGACAAATATATATTGAGTTATGATATTGTTCCTAACAATGTCTTATGCAGGAAAGATAAGTATTATAATTGTACAGGGATGGCTATACGACCGTGGGTAAGAATCATCAAGTGTGATAACTGTATGCTTTACATTATGCTGGCTAAGAAATAGATGCATGCTTTACTTCTGTCGGATATGAACTGCTAATTTACCCTAAGTCAACGAGAAAGACCACTTTTAATAATGTTCTATAACATGATTACTTAGTGTTGTTTTCTTAGGTGAGTTGGGCCAGCACCGCTCGCCAGTACATTGATGATGTACTGACCTACGTTGTGGACAATATTACAGGTACTTGTGTATGGAAAAATCGTTTGATCAGTGCTTGGCATCGATGATTCGGATGGGTGTGCATAAGCTCTTCTTACAAGACGATGTCTTCTGCTACACGGAACATAATGTATGGAAGAGTATAAATCAGTCGTACCAGTGAGATTATAAGCAAAGTCGGCATGTTCAGTTGTAAAGCCTAGATGCCAAGTGTATATTCAGTTGGCTATTCAAGAGTCTTGTAATCAGTTGTAAACTATGTAATCCGCTGCAAGTCTTGTAATCCATTGCAATTATCAATAAAGAGATACATTTCTTCATAGCTTGTGTGACTTCAATTTATCTGCTTGGTTTTGCTGCACTGTCGTTATTTTCTGAGAAATGCCAGGAACTATAACGGTTTTGCCTTACATAAGTACAATCTAGACTTGTACGGCATCACGCCCAGTGGCTAGTTTTCGATCCTCCGGGATCGGGGCGTGACAACTCCTCCCCTCCGAACTCCGCGGCTCTAACCTCCAAAGCACCAAGAATCTTTCCCTTTGCTAAAACCCATTTTCGTAGTCTTTGTCTGCCATAACGGGGTGGTATTCCTACTCACCGACTAGGTCAGCCCTGCCAGCAATGGAGGCTGCTGTTGTGCAGTCGGCCTCGTCATTCTTCCCGCTGCCACTCTGTTGCCCGGGTGCCCCTGCGAACGCCTCGCAACCACCGGGGGCATCCTTCCCGGATCCGGTCAATCGCTCCCGAGCGGCTGTTTCTTCGCTTATAGACGACAACGGACCAGCCTCCACGGTCGTTGAGAGCATCACCCGGCTCCACGGCCATCACAGCCCCCGCTACCGCCCGTCAACGCTGCAGGTTCTACTCCGCCACATCGCCGCACCTACTCGTCGACCCCGGCCCACCCCCAGCAGAGCTACCGAGGACACCCAGACCGCGGCCAGGGGACCGCGCCCCTTTGATCACGGCGACCTCTCTGCCGCACGATTCTGCCGCCAGCCCCTCACCACCTTCACCCGCTCCTATGCCACCGCCGCCCCCAGGACCGCCGCCGTCCCCTGGGCCGCCACCTTGGCCCCAGCACCGCCGCCGTGGTCCCCAGGACCGCCGACGTTTTTAGAATTATATAAGGAAAGATTATTTGCAATTTGATAAATGGCTAGATTGCAGTTGAAAAGACACTTAGATAGAATGGATTTAACCATTTATTGAAGGGAGATAACTTGGAAGAAACAAAAACATGCAGAGTTGAGACGCTTGGTATTTCCAAAAATATTTATAACTTAGTCATTCATTTGAGAAAGAAATACAACAAGAATAAAGCCTTTATACCACATTTTTGAGGGTAGCTATTTGAATCCTTTCATGAATTCAGTTCCGCCAAGAGCCATGTCCTATACAACATTGAAACCATTTCCTCTGCACATCCTCAACAAGTTAGTTTATTTCTAACACTAGTTCTAGACACCCTTTTAAGTTTAACTATATCTTATTGCTACTCCTGACTAATGCATCCATTGTTTATGTTGTAAATGTTCAAACCGCCTCAGCCACTATATAATTATATTCCCTTTGTTTATAACATTAATGTTAACTCCAAAGATATTGTAAACATTGTTTTAAGTATCTCTCTATGTAGAAACAATGGTAGTCGACAGTAGCATGGAATGAAGCAACAGTAACATGCAGCCAGGAATTTATATACAAGGGTCACCAGAGGAAGAGTTGCCTCCTACACGATGTGAGCCTTAAGTATCTCTCTATGTAGTATTTCCAACACATCCTCCTCAAACGATGGTAGAACAATGTGAGTTTGACAAAAAAGAGGAACACAAAGAACAATCAACAACCACAATCAACTAGCGAGAGTTTGCCTAAAAGGAAGAACTGACTCTGAAAAGTACGAGCCTTAATGAAGAAGTTTGTGTTCTGCATCTGAGAAGTAACATGCAGTAGTGACTTGTCGAACGTAGTGACAATCAACCACAATGTGTTTCGTCCACTCATGAAACACAGGGTTGCAAGCAATCTGAACAAAAATAGTATCATCACAATTCAGAGGACAACCAGAAACCGTAAGATCCATGCCACATCAGCAATGAGCCAATGAAGCCAAGTGATCTCAGTAGTAGTATTAACCATGGTCCAATACTCGGTCTTAGCACTAAATCTAGAAACCAAATCATGCTTCTTTGATCTCCAGGAAATCAAAGAATCACCAAGAAACATAGAGAACGCAATGTTAGACCTCCAATCAGTGGGCATCAACAGTCCAATCCGCATCTAAATAAGGAGATCCAATGTCGAAGTACAGGAGAAGAACAATTATCTAGTGCCCTGTACATACCGAAGAATCTGCAGCATAGTAGTACAGTGTGTAGTATGTCACAGAAACAAATTGACTGAAATATCGGGACGGTCGTTAGTAAGATAAACCAATTACACGTTTGTACTGAGAATGATCACAAAGACTTGTGTTCATCAGAATGCTTCTTGACATTTAATTCAATAGGTGTAGGCATTGTGCGAGTATCAATAAGCTATGTTTTGTCAAATATCTCACCAATGATTTTTTGTTGTGAGAGAAGATATCCTTTGAGTTGAATCATTGACCTCCAAACCAAGAAACTAACGTAAGGGACCAAGATCCTTCACCTCAAACTAAGTATGTAAGTGCTACTTGACTTTCATAATATGCTCAAAATCACTACCAGCAATAATCATATCATCAACATAAAACAAAAGTCGTATCCCAATAGGACAAGTAAATAGAGTTGGTCCATAAAGACGCATAAAGAATCAAGCAATATGACTAATCGTAGGAAATGAAAAATTGATGCCTTGGGTGCCTAATTAAGGTCAGAATCCACGGGAACGAACAGGTGATGCAGTAGGTACATGTGAATGAGACTCATCAATAATGGTAAGATCCTTGGTGTCAATATTGTACGATATCACGAATTGTAAGAACTGACCCAATCTTGATAGTTCACAATCCGGATCCCATGAACGTATCGGATTGGGCAAGGATCAGACCCGGATCGTACGATCCAGATCGTAGAATCGGGATCCAATCTGGACTGTGTGATCTCGATCTGACAGACCCAAACCCAACATGGGTCCATATTTTGACATTGTATTTTGAAATTAAGGGGTTATTTTGCAATTTTAAGTTAGTTATATACTTTCTTACGCTACTTTCCATATTCTATTAGATCAATTTTTTCTAGTGTGCTCTTTCTCTTCTCCCAAAACTATAATTTTGAGAGAAAAAGCTAATTCTCCCACCTTGTTGTCCGTATTCGTTTTCGTTTGTTGCACTTGACTTCTACAGCTTAAGGAAGATAGAAGCACATGGTTCAAGTGACTTACAGAATTTCGTTTGAGGTGATTTTTAAATTTTGCTCTTTCCTACTCATTTTCTCTTCTGAGGGTCACAAATTGGCTAGACATTGGCTACGTTGAGAATGACAAAGGTGGTAATCCCACTACTAGATATAAGAAGAGAGAACCAAGAGATCTCCAACAACAAGAATGGCAAGAATAAGTTGGTAAACTTGGAAGAGAATGAAAAGGAAAGGTGTTGCCTTCCGATGATGATGAGGAAGATGAAATGAACCTCAACATTCCATATATAGAGATGACTCCAATGATGATCCTCTCAAGTTCTAGTTAATAAGATGTGTCTAATGAGAGTGATGTTTTGGGATCCTAGTAACTATAGTTTTTGAGTTAGTTGACTTGTTTTGTGCATGATATTCTAAACCTACTTACTATGGTTTATCTATTTATCAATTATGCATGATATCTTATATAGTAAGAGTAGTCGCATATTAGTTCTTTGTATTACAAGTAGTTAATCGTTCATCTACTATAGGATTAAACGCAGTTTACATCTAGAAGATTAAGCGCATAAGCATACTGGAGAGAGAAATTAGACAGTATGTTTCTCCTTCTCATTCAAGCCTGCCAAGAGAGAAAACACTCAAGGAAAACTTTCAGGAATTCTCAAGCAATTATTCAGAATTTTCCAGAAGAGGCGCAAGTTATTCTTAAACATACAATGTACAACAGACAGGAAACAATCCAATACTATCAAATAAAATTGGAAATGCACTTTCAAAGGTCGAGTTAGCTTACACAATTTTCTCCGATAACCATCCTCCCACAGACTCATGAAGATTGTGAGGAAGATCCCAATGGTATAGTGTAACATAAGGTTGGATACCTGGAATTAGAACATTTAAATGTGGGTCATAAGACTATTGGCTGAAATTTGATAACAAGCGGTAGTTTGCAACCTTTCTCTAGTAGGAAATTGATGAGATCATTGTAATATGCAATCCCTCTCTCATTTACATTGGTGCCTAATCCATCTGCATGCATAATTAAATGTGATATTAATATATTACATGTGTACTAAATCAGTCAATGCAAAATAAACAGCAAAAGAGAGAACAAAATATTATAGAAAACATTTAGCATCACCCCCTCTCCAGAAAAATTAAAAAATATATATAGATAACGTTTAGCATCCCCCCCCCCCCCCCCCCCCCCCCCCCTCCAGAAAAAATATGAGACACCATCACATAGTCACCAGTTCAAGACACTACAGCAAAAATCTTCTCAAAACAGTCACTCATTCTTCTGCATGCATCAAACATACCGATAAAGCCCTTGAACTCTTTCGGCCATAAAACTTAGAAGGCACTTTGCAGGTAGATAGACCTACATTTTTGCTATGTATTTAAGCTAGACAAGGAGCAACCCATTGACTATAAGAATCAACAAGAAGTGTCATTTTAATATTAATTGCACTTCTTCAGAAGGAAAAGGAAAAAAAAACTATTTTTGCCAAATATTTACATGCACATTCTCTTCAACTATGGCTATCTTCGTCTTGTTCAGTGCCCACTCAATATAAAACTCTCAAATAAGCTCAGGCAACCAAGGAGCAACCTTCCCTTAGACTATAAAGACTCTACGAGAAGAGGAATCATTTTAATGTTGATTGTGCTACTACCAAAAGAAAATTATTGTTTTGTGCTAAATAATTATATACACCAGTAGGATTATGTTACTTCACACGTATGACTATTTTCCTCCTCTTTAGCACTCATCTGATAGAAACTCTCCAATTATACACTATAAAATTTTTGCTCATTTGCTATTATAAGTAAAAGTTTAATTACTCATCTAAAGTCCACATAGTTGATCCGGCTAAGAGAAATCATAAAATCAACTTTAACTTTCATAGAATAAAATATGGGCAGAAATGTCGAAAACCATTAAAATTAGTGATGGGAGCTAAATGAGAAAAAGATGATGTTATGGGCTATGTTACACAAACACGAATATGACTATTCTTGAAGATAGTTTATTGTTCTTTGTATGACATAAAAGCCTCTTAGTTTTGTCCATACATTTAGTCCTAAATTGTAAAATCTTAAGGAAGAGTGAGCTATCCTTGCCTATATATATAAGGAGAGATCAGGATTTCCGCTCTTAAGCATCCCGCATGTTCCACGAAATAGCAATCAATGGATTGTATTTTTTGACCGTTCAGATTAGATCCTTAAACTGTCCAATTTCTTGCGCGATTTTGATCTAATGTGAACGACCAAAAAAGACAACCCAACGGCTATTATTTCGAAAAACATGCATAAATGCTTAAAAGCAAGGATCCCAATCTCAGTCAAGTTCTCAACATGGTTCAAAGCCAAGTTTCATCCTTGGAACCAACTCTTCTTACCAAAATCTAAAAAAAATCCCTCCACAAGCCTAATCCTAGCAACCCCAAAAATCCTAGTCGTCGCTCAAGGAGAAATAGATAATCGTGCTTCGGCACTGATGCATTGCGGGACATTCAGTAAGGATTGCAACCTAGGCTAAATGGGTAGCGCCGCAATGCCATTGGGAAATATAGTCCATTCTGGCTCAGAGAAGCCAGTGACCTTCATATAGATAAGGGTCTGTGGGCTGAATAGTGCAGGTACACAGATCATGCACAAAGATCACTTGTAACATGACAGAAAAAGATGGTAGGCGTAATCACCTTACATCGGTACAAGGGTGAGTACGTCGATATTGATAAAAAATTCGCCACGAAACAACACGAGTTATATCAATGCTGCCTGCTTGCTTACGCGAATCAATGATAACATGTTTGCCATGAAGTACATGTTTTACCACTTACAATATGCCATGAAACCGATCCGAAGACAAAAATAGAAAGATCACAAGTTAAGCTGCATAATTCATCGTTTACTTAATGTTGGTTTAGGCAAGTGGTCTTATCAGTAAGTGAGAGGATTAGTACTTACCCCCTACTAGATTGCTTACAGATGCAGGGAATGGTTTGCTTGTGGCAGAGCTTCGCTTGGATACGTTGAGACATAGAATGCCTTCACGTTTTGAGGCGTGCGACCGTATTGACGTTCGGACTTGCAACAAGATGATGTGGCCGAGATATAGAAGACATGATGTATGGAACGATGAAATCCTTTGTGAGCTAGAGAGATCATGAGTATTGTAAGCCAATTTGGCATATGTATTGGGCTACTTGAAAGCCTTTGTAATTACGCTACTTATTCAATAAAGAAATTGTTTCGTATACTCTGCTTACTTCAATATGATTCAGTTTCTTTTGCTACGAAATATTGTGATTTGAGATAACCATTTAAAGAAATTTTATTCATGCCTTGTACGAGTGCAACTCCAGACTCATACGGTATCATGCCCCAGCGAGGACAACCGATTCGGCTGAATCAATGCGAGGACGAACGATTCGGCGGGTCGGAGCATGACAAAGTGGTATCAGAGTTGTAGGTTCAATTTCCTCAGGACATTTTGTTTCGTTTCAATTCCAAAGCTTCCTTCCACGATCAAATGACTCTTGACTCTACTCGACGCCACACTGGATGTTCCATACAATAAGTCTAATATAATATTGCATTTTTGCCATAAGTGTTTCGAAATTTACATGATGTTGCCGAGTAAAAGACGTGAGATGTTGGTTGCATCAAGTGCAACGAGCCGTGAAATAATTGTTGCATCAAGTGTAGCAAATCGTGAAATTTGAATTGAGATGTTTGTTGTTTCAATGCAACAAGTCGATTGAGAGATGTTGGCTGCATCAATATAGCAAAAGTCGTGAGATTTTTGTTGCATCAAGTGCAACGAGTTGAGTTGCATATGAAAATGCAAGTTTATATCGAATGTGTTGAACAGATTCGAATAATGACTTGAATGTCGAAAATGAAATGTTGCACGAGATGCGGATGGATCGAAATATCGTAAATCGACAGGAACGAATCGGTTCGGTTGCACGCCGAACTTGAGTGGACGAATGTATACATTGGCCGAGTTGTGTCGGACTTTAAGTAAACGAAAATTATAATCGTAATCGTCATGATCACCGCGGGATGGTTAGTTCGGAATAAATGTTGATTCATACCGAATATGATGCGAAAGGAATGACTCGATTTCTGAGTGGTATATGTATACCACTTATGCGATGAATCACTCGACTTCTGAGTGGTATATGTCATACCGCTTAGGCGATAGATGCGTCGAATACATTTGTACATTGCGATAGATTTGTTCGTAATACAAGAGTAGTGTCGAGACTCAATTGGAAACTTGTACGACAATATTTTGATGCAAGTGTTCTTCGATAAGTTTGGCTAGAACGATCAGGCGCAGGCTCATGTCAACGGACAATAAGTTGAACGGGAAATCGAAATTTATAAGTCGGTCGAATGACTGAGACTAGCGAAACGATTATGCTTCGAGGCAATAATCGGATCGGCGGGATAGAAAACTCGAAGTTATAATCGGGTCGCACGACTTGCGAGCTTGATAAAAATGTTGGTCGATGCGAATTGTAATCGGATCGCACAAATTGCGAGCTCAATGAAATGTTGGTTGATGCGGATAATCACGCCTAAGAAAATAGTTGGTTATGTTGAGACGAAACTCATTTGAGTACGACTGAATCGCGTGAAACTTAGAGGATATGATCGTATTAACTCGAGTGTTCGATGTTAGACAATCGGTAACTCGGTTACGCGATCGAAGAATAGCGGAATGCGGCGAATCGGGAAACGATGTGAAGCATATAAAAAGTCCGTTGTGAACTTCGATTTTTGCGATGCGAGTTAAGTTGACGTTGATACAGATTCAAAGTTGACACTCGCGCTATCAAAATTAATATGCAAGAAAACGTAAGCACGATGCAAGAATACAAAACGGAGCGGGCCTATGATATTGAGATTTTTGTAAATAGCAATACGAGAATGTCGAACGGGTTGATCGTAAACTTTGTGATTGATCAGGACAAGACTATAAAGTCATTGACGAAAGTTACAATGCGTATAGCAACCCAGATATTGACCGTGAGTAGATAGGCTCGAACTCGATACTAATAGATGTTTCGTGAATTGCGGAAGCATCAGCGATAGTGCATAAATTACTCGGAGGATGGTTGTGCCTCAGTTGCGCAGGTAGAAAAATGATTATGTTTGGATTGGGTAGAGTCTCATAGAAATTGTCGGAACGTGATTTGGCTCCAAAATAAGATATAGCATGGTTCGTAGTAACTGTCCTTCATTAATGATCCACAATTATCGAGCGTAGCTTCGGGACAGCCGACCCTAGAAGACCTGACCGCCAAATCAAAGCGAATGTTGCAGACCCATAAGATGACCCCTTTTATGACGCATGAGAAATTGCGTTAAGAAGGCATATAATGTGGTGCATATTGAGGATAAGTTTAGGCGATCGAAATTTGCTTCGAGACTTGATGGAACAGCTTTTGGTTGAAAATTATATAGTCAGATTTTGATGAATACTCGAATGAATATGTTGGTCGATGATCGAAATAGAATTTATAAACGAACTTAGCGATGCGAATAGGCGATTTCGATAATCGTGCTATGTGCAAAAGCACGGGATAAGGGAATGACGCTCGGATTGCGTTGTTAAAATTGGATTGAGATTTTGGCTAGGGATTTCCTACTCGATAGGAATTGAACATAAGACGCGTCATAGAAGACCTTTGTGTCAAAGCGATTGTTGCCTTTGAGCATCGTTGACTCAAATTAAACTTTTGTGTCAGATAGATTGTTGCCTTTGTGCAACGTCAATTTAAGAGTTGCGTCGGAAGAATTTAAACACGGTGTCTAGGTAAGTCACATAGCGGGGGTAGTCCCGGATGTTGATGCAATTGCAGTTCAACAAAAGGAAAATCGTATCGAGATGAGTTGCAAAGTCAGGCTTCAGAAAAGTTGAGCAACGGCTTCGGATGCTACGTCGCTGCAGAGACTCGTTGAGATCGTATGTGCGACTGACGCAACGCATAGATTTGATGGTCAGTGCGAAACTTATGAAAATGAGAAATGTGATTCGTGTCGCGTGCCGTAACTTTTGTTGGATGATTACGTATGTATCGAATATGCATATGCGATAGAATTATGAGAATGGACACTAGAGATCAACTCCGATCGAGAGTACAAGATGACAAGTATTCGAGGATTAAAGTTATACCTGTTAGCTTTGTTCCAATTCTCTACCACTGGGCTTGGCTGAAATACATATATTTTTGGGATGCCTAAAATATATATATGATCCAAACTGAGTTGTATGCTAAATTTAAATCGAGCTGCAGGGAAAAATAACCGTACGTTAGTGAAAGATTGCACGAATGTTTGAAACATAACAGCGATAGTGGGACGAGATCGTGAAACGGTCAACAGAAACGCGTGGATTGAATGTTGGTTTCGGTTCGAGGACGAACTTTGTTTTGAGTAGTATATTATATAATACCCCGCATCTGCACGGTGCATTACGATGAGTCGTTGATTCGAATAAGTTGACCTAAAGAAATATTTACTCAACTCGAAGAAGCATCGAGGCGAATCGATGCAAGTACTAAGTAGACCCGAAGATAAGTTCGATTTAAATAAGTATTGATTTTAGTTTGTTTCATGGTAGGCTAAGTTTTTACGCTGAATTATAAGAGGTCGACAGTTTGCCTCATTTGCAATGGAGTCCGCAGAAGTTCAAAGTAAATTTAAATCGAGCTGCAGGGAAATGAAAGCTTGCACGAATGTTTGAAACAGAACAGTAATAGTAGGACGAGATTTTGAAACGGTCAAGACAAACGCGTGGATTAAATGTTGGTTTCAGTTCGAGGACGAACCTTATTTTGAATGGTATATTATGTAATGCCTCGTATCTGCATGGTGCATTACGATGAGTCGTTGACTCAAATAAGTTAAGTTGACCCAAAGAAATATTTGCTCGGCTCGAAGAAGCATCGAGGCAAATCGATGCAAGTACTAAGTAGACCCGAAGATAAGTTCGATTCGAATAAGTATTGATTTTAGTTGGTTTCATGTGCAGGCTAATCTTTTATGCTGAATTATAAGAAGTCGACATTTTACCTCATTTGCAACGGAGTACGCAGAAGTTCAAAGTATCGCCTCGCAACGGGCTGAGGCATAGACACGGTAGGCTGAATCAGTCGAGTAGTTCAACGGAGCACGAAGTGCTCGAATGGCTAAGTCAGAAGAGTTGATCGTGTAACGAAGTTAAAGAATCGAGCCGGAACGACTCGGCAAAACGAATGGACGAATCGGCTAAGGTGGGAGGACTTTGACCCTTCTTTCCTACTCTGTCATGCCTAATTAAAATGTACCTTTGTATGCTAAGTTATCGAGTCCACGGACGTGGCTCGATTAAGAGAAATCGTAGTGCAGATAGAGCATTGAGGCGAAACGTGCATCAAGGGCACAAGTCGCAAATGAACATCAAAATATCGCAACAACGAGAGCCTTGGTGCACAAGCCATAAGAACATGGATAACTGTATCGGCGAGTGCCTCTGTACACGAGTCGTAGAACATTGGGAACTCAATTGAGGCGTGCCTCTTTGCACGAGTTAGAGGGCTAGAACATTGAAAGACTATATCGAGACGAGTGCCTTAGTGCACGAGGTATAGAACATTGAAAGATATATTGCGGGTGCGAAGTAAGATGTTGTGGCACAAATGTTACGAAACTGTCAAATGTAGTATTGGGACCTTCGATCGTTCATTTGAACATTGAATTGGAGCTTCGAGCCACAGAACATTGAATCGAGACCACGAAATATTGAAAGAAAGAGTGGAATTATTGAAAGAAAGAAAGAATAGAAATGCAAGATGATGTGAAGTCTGAGTTTCGGACTCAGACAATGTTTGGTTGTATGAGTTAGACGCGTACTACATGGTCAAATAAACTTGAGTATATAGCTCATGCACGGGTTTGTTTTTCTCGAACAAGATCACCGGGGCACCGGAACTGTTCGGCCTAGGAGGAATAGATAATCGTGCTTCGGTACTGATGCATTGTGGAACCTTCAGTAAGCATTGCAACCTAGGCTAAATGGGCAGCGTCGCAATGCCATTGAGAAATATAGTCCATTCTGGCTCAGAGAAGCCAGTAACCTTCATATAGATAAGGGTCGGTGGGCTGAATAGTGCAGGTACACAGATCCTGCACAAAGATCACTTATAACATGACAAGGAAAGATGGTAGGCGTAATCACCTTGCATCGGAGCAAGGGTGAGTGCGTCGATGTTGATAAGAAGTCGCCACAAAACAACACGAGTTATATCAATATTGTCTGCTTGCTTACGCAAATCAATGATAACATGTTTGCCATGAAGTACAGTTATCATCTATGCCATGAAACCGATCCTAAGACAAAGATAGAAAGATCACAAGTTAAGCTGCATGATTCATTGTTTACTTAATGTTGGTTAATGCGAGTGGGTCTTATCAGTACGCGAGTGATCCTCCACAAGATTGCATGCATGATGCAGGGAAGGATTTGCTTGCGGCGGAGCTTCGCTTGGATACGTTGAGGCATGGAATGCCTTAACGATTTAAGGCGCGCGACCGTATTGACGCTCGGACTTGCAACAGGATGATGCGGCGGAGATATAGAAGACATGATGTATGGAACAATGAAATCATTTGTGGGCTAGAGAGATCACGAGTGTTGTAAGTCAATCTGGCATGTGTATTGGGCTACTTGAAAGCATTTGTAATTATGCTGCTTATTTAATAAAGAGATTGTTTCGTATACTCTGCTTACTTCAATATGATTCAGTTTTTTCCGCTGTAAAATGTTGTGACTTGAGATAACCATTTGAAGAAATTTTGTCCTTGTCTTGTACGAGTGCAACTCCAGACTCATACGGCATCACACCCCAACGAGTACGATCGATTTGGCTGAATCAATACGAGGACGAATGATTTGACGGGTCAGGGCATGACAACCCCGACCTCTGCTCATTGTCATTCTTGTCGTCACGCCTCCAGACCCTACGCTCGACTCGAGACATCCTCGTGCGAGTTTGACCAGACCATTTCACTCATAGTCATTATCGTCGTCATGCCTTTAGACCCCCGCTCGACTCCAGATTTACTCGTGCGAGTTCCATTAGTCCACCTCGCCAACTTGTCAAACCTTGGCCTGCCACCTCGTTATGTCGAACTTCACCAGCCATTCTGGTTTCTCCAAATCCAACTTTATATTCATTTTGGAAATCCTAATCTACATGCCATTGCAAATTTTTAGTTTTGCCCACAGATCAACCCTAGTCAAGCGAGTCAGCTCAAGATAATTTGAGTCAACCCGAAGAGAGCCAGCCCGAGCCGAGTAAGAAGTGTGTTTTTAAATTTCCAACAAAAATGTAGCATATTTTATTATTTATTTTTTCTTTCCGTCTCTCTTTTTATGACGTTCTTATTCTTTATTGCTATAAAATGTAGGCACTAGGTGTCCGGTGCCTGCTCGACTACTGCTTAGCAACTTTTACAACCTTGTAACCTTCTTGTTATGAGACGTTCTTATTCTTTATTGTTATAAAATTAGGTGCTAGGCGTCCGGTGCCTGCTCGACTACTGCCTAGTGACTTTTACAACCTTGTAACCTTCTGGTTATGAGACTGCAAGAGAGTCTCTTATTGTCATTTAAACAAATCTATCTATGGTCTCAAACAGCCTCTTCATATTTGGTTTGATAAATTCAATCAGGTGGTTCAAGCGATTGGATTTACTCAGAGCACGGTTGACTATTGGTTTACTCGGAGCCTTGCTAACTATTTATAATAATCTTATTTTATCTCAGCGAAAGTATTGCATGGATCTTCTACATGATGTTCAATATTTGGGGTGTAAGGTAGTTGATGCTACTACAAATGCAAACTCGAAGCTCTCCTCTTTTGGCTCTGCATCAACTCAGGTAACATCCTGATTACCATCGCCTATCGGCATCTCATGAGGAAGTTGATATATCTGATTGTTACTCGTCTAGACATTTCATATGTTGTGAGTACTGTGAGGCATCCTCCTCGAACGTCTTATCTTCAGGTTGTTAAGCATATTCTTCACTACTTGAATAAGTCTCCTGGCTAGGGGTCTCGTCCACTAGTCTTCGTCCCTTTCCCTGATCGCCGCTTAAGCATATTCTGATTATGGGGGCGAGTAGCTTATGTACTTGTTTTGGTTGTGACTTGTTTCGTCCACTAGTCTTCGTCCCTTTCCCTGATCGCCGCTTAAGCATATTCTGATTATGGGGGCGAGTAGCTTATGTACTTGTTTTGGTTGTGACTTGTTACTTAATGGAGCAAGAAACAGATCGTTGGGGTCTACTCTTCTGCAAAAGTCAAGTATCGTTCGATAGCCAATGTGGTTTCCGAGCATGCATGGTAGAAGAGTTTACTTAGAGATCTTAGTGTCGCACTCTTCTCATGTTGTTCTCTATCTGTCATCGTAGGTAACTGCTCTCCAGTAAGGATCTATGCTTATAAGGACCGAATGCAGGATCCAGAAGGCTAAGATAAGTAAACATGAAACTCTTTCGTCTGTCGATAAGCATAGTAACAGTATGATATTATAACAGTTCCTCCCACAAAGTCTTCTTTGAAGACAGATATTCATTCATAGGTTTATCATTTTGTTTTGTATTACACAATAACTCGTACAACTTATAGATACGGGCCACATTTTGCTTCTGCAAATATGATTCTTCCAAAGATGCCTAAATTTGTTTGGAGGATTTACACCACTGAATATTAGAGATGATGTGCGGCTCCATACTATGCCACAACCACGACAAAACATATGCATCGATACTCATCCAATCCTCATACTCAGTGAACGTTTTAGGTAAGGGTTCTTCCGTCAAAAACTTCAACTTCTTCTTCACCCTCAACACTACTTGATAGACTTGGACCAAACAAGGTAGTTCGCACCATTGAGTTTCACTGCTGTAATTGATTTTTTCAATCCATCATTATGAATAACAATAAAAGGAGGACCACCTCTAGTAATATTAGTCTCTCCAGAAGATTCGGTCCCCACCATACTTGTAGATGAAACAAAAAAGACGATATCTCTGGAACCCTAGATCTCACAACTAATCACAACCGACAACGAACAACCAACAGAGATCTATTGAAATCCTAAATCTCACGACCAACAACAACTATCAACTACGAATATCAAGATCTGTAAAAATCCTAGATTTCAAAAACAAACCACGAACGATAACGTACGACGATTCACGAAAAACAGAAGGAAAAAACATGCACATAAGAGAAGTTTGCATGAGATTTGCATTACCTTTAAGTTGCTCTGATACCAAGTGAAGTTTGAAGAAGAGAGAGAAGAGGAGAATAAGAGAAAAGTGAGTGCAAGGGCTAATCCCTAGGTTGCACCTCATGTGTATTTATATTAATATACATGAGGATAAATACACACACAATTACTTCATTCATTGTACTCGCATAAAATAAATAACAATAAGACCTCTATATGCGTGTGTGTGCGTGTGTGGAGGCAGCAGGGTGGCTTAATTGTAACTTGATATCCTCAACAATTCTAGTTTTTCAACTTTATACCCTAAACTTTTTTACTCGACAACTTGATACCATTAACTATTTAATATTATCAATTTGATACCCAAAATTACCCCTCCCTTCACTTCCAAACTCAACCCCTCACCCCCCCCCCCCCCCCCCACCCCCCGCCGGCTCACCACTCCCTCCCGCCCCCTGCTGCCTCCACCCCGCCCCCTCCATCCACCCTCGACCCCACACCCACCCACACACACAACCCCGCAGCCCCATCGTCGTCCCCGCTCCCCCCCCCACTCCGGCTGCACCACTGCCCCCCTCTCTCCGGACGCGCGCGCAGCCGGTGGCGATACCGCGGAGAGAGAGGGGGGAGGTGGTGTAGCCATGGGTGAGGGGAGTAGGGGCGGGGCAACGATGGGGGGTGTGTCAGCAGGGGGGTGCGGTGGCTGGAGGGGGTTGGGGTGTACAGGCATGTAGCCGAAGGGGCGGAGGAATGGTGGGGGCGGGCGGTGGCTGGAGGGGGGGGTGGGACGATAGGGGGCGGGCGGCTGGCCAGAGTGGGACAGGGGAGTGGAGGGTGGGTGGGGGGGGAGGGGGTAGTTTTAAGTTTAGATTAAGGGTATTTTTGTCCAATTTTTTTTCAAGGTATCAAGTTGTCGAGTAAAAAAGTTTAGGGATCAAGTTGAAAAACTGAAATAGTTGAGAGTATCAAGTTGTATATGCATATATATACATACATTTTTTTTTTGGAAAAAGGTGAATTTTATTCCAAAGTAAAAGCCATAATCTTACAACATACAACCCGAGTGGGACTCCCACTCATCAATTCTCCATAGCATTTACATCAAACTCAATGTTATGGAGAATGCCAACCGTAGGAGTGACCAGCCCCTCAAAGATCCGACGGTTTCGCTCCCGCCATACATGCCAGACCGAAGCAGCCAGACGAACTCTGGCTGTGCGGAACCAGTCCTGCCCTCTACCTCTGCTATCTCGGATCACCGTGATGATGTCCCCAACACAATTTCCAGTAGCGCCCACTCCCAATACTCGACCCTGCTCCGCCCAGATCTGCCATGCCATAGTGCACTCAAAGAAGATGTGCTTCATAGATTCAGGCTCCAAACCGCAAAGCACACACTTGGGGTCCGGAACCGACACTCCAAACGATCTCAGACGATCTCTAGTCAAAAGACGACCCAGAAGAAGCTTGTACATACACAACTGCATCTTCCTGGCTAGGCATATATATATATATATATATATATATATATATATATATATATATATATATATATATATATTGGAAAATGGTAAATTTTATTCCAAATCAACATAATCATACACTTATACACTCAGAGTGGGAGTCCCACTCATCATATATCCATCGATTTCAATGTTATGGAGGATGCCTACAGGTGGGGTGATAAGCCCCTCAAATATGCGGCGGTTTCGTTCCCTCCATACATGCCAGACAGCAGCAGCCAGCCGTACTCTAGCGGTCTTGAACCAGCCCTTCCCTCTCTCTCTTCTGTCCCGAATCTCAGTGATAATATCACCGATCCACTTTCCAGAGTCACATCCGCCCAGCGCCCTGTCTTGTTCCGACCAGATATGTCAGGTCACCTCACACTCAAAGAAAAGGTGTCTCATAGATTCATTCTCCCCTCCACATAGCACACACTTTGGGTCAGGCACCTGAATCCCAAAAGAAATAAGGCGATCCCTCATCAGCAAGCGGCCCAGTAGAAGTCGGTAAACACAAAGCTGCATCTTCCTGGCTAGTCCCTTACACCAAATGAACTCATAGTCAGCACTGGGAGGGAATGAACGACGAACGAGATTATAGCAGCTTTGGAACCTGAACTTGCCAGAACCCACCGAATCTCCCGGCGGGTCCCAGATCCAGCAGTCAGCTGGCTTTACCGGGTCAATAATAATCGTGATGATCACCTCTCCAAGCTCCACAGTATGGCGGTATGACTCAGGACTCTAACCTCTATTCCGGATAATGTGTTGGCAAGTCGGCCCCCTTCCAACTTCCCGGTGCATCCTGACTCCCATGGTCTCCAACAGAGATTGTCGATCTATCCACGGATCCTGCCAGAGGTCCGTCCCAGTTCCATCTTTCATGATCCTCCGAATGGCAGATTGTAGAACCTCCCTGCGCCTCAAGATAAGCTTGAACGTGACGGAGTAGTTGTTGTCAGAGGTACATGTCCAAAACTTGTCCTGCTTCACATATCTACTATGCATCCAGTCGGCCCAAAGGGACCCCCTATTAATGAATCTCTATGCCAGCTTCAGCGTCGAGGCCTCCCTGACCTCCAGCAAGGGTCGAAGTCTCACTCCTCCCTCCTTCCTTGGCCGACAAAGCTGCTCCCACGAGATCGCATGCATACCTCCCCTCCAAATGAAGTCTGCACATATCCGCTCTACTTTCTTAATGGTAGCAACAGGAATCAGAATAGACTGCAGCCAGAACTGAGCCAAAGCCGAGATAACCGATCTGACCAACTTAATGCGGCCCCCAGAAGAGAGACCAGTAGCTTGCCAACCCTCGACCCTCCGCTGGACGTACTCCACCAGACTATGACATTCCTGGTCCCGAGCATAGTTGACTGTCAGAGGGACCCCGAAATACTTCACCGGGAGATCACTCCTCTCTACTCCTAGGACATCGGCTCGTTCCTCCTTCTGGGGGCAAAGGGAACTGAAGTAAACCCTGCTCTTCTCTCTGTTCATTTGGAGATCTGATAGGGTTTCCAGCTCACCCATAATCTCTGAGATCGTGTGTAAGCCCTCCATAGACGGCTGAATGAATACCAGGAGGTCGTCGGCATATATGAGGTGGATGATCGGTGGCTCGACTCTCCTGAACAACGGAACTAGCCTCCCACGATGTACCGCCATGTCCATCAAACAAGTGAAGTATTCCATGACAAGCGTGAACAGGTAAGGCGACAGAGGGTCACCTTGCCGGAGTCTACGGTTGCTGTGGAAGAATCCATACGGGGTACCCTGGATGAGGACAGAGAAGGTGGGAGTCGTGATGCACTCCTGAATCCTCGCTACCCAGCGATCATCGAACCCCATAGCAGTCAGCAGGTGGCACAGGAAGTCCCTATTGACCATGTCATAAGCCTTCCTCAGATCCAGCTTCACACACGTCTTCTCCCCTCCAGTTTGTTGAAGCCCCTCACCATCTTATGTGCAAGTAGGCTATGCTCCGCAATCGACCTCCCCTTAATGAAAGCCGCCTGGTTCGGAGAGGCTAAGTCCTGCATGATCCCCTCCATACGCCGACACATGAGGTGCGTAATTATCTTGTAGAGATAATTATAGCACGCAATCGGTCTAAAATCTGCCAGCGATGTCGCACCCTCCTTCTTTGGCACAAGTGTCAAGAAGGTGTGGTTCAGCTCCTTCAGCAGCTCCCCTTTGGTGAAGAACTCCTGTACCGCCTCAAGGACCTGGAACTTCAGAATATCAGTGTCGTTTGTAGAACCCACTGCTAAAACCATCCGGGCATGGAGCTTTGTTGGGGTCCGCCATCGAGATAATAGTCTCCACCTCCTCCATAGTAACAGGGGCAAGTAGTAGGCTATTCTCATAGGGAGTCACCAACTTCTTCGTAACTATATCCGAGAACGCAGACAGATAGTCAGTCTGAAAATATAACTCAGAGTAGTACCTGACAGCCTCCCCTTGGATCTTTGCCAGCTCCCCCACCAGATTACCCTCCGCATCAAGCAGCTGGGTAATGTTGTTCCGATGCTGTCTGGTCCGAATGACATCATAAAAGAACCTGGAGCATCGGTCACCTTCCTTAAGCCAGGAACATTTAGCGCGCTGGGCCGCACTAATCTCCTTCTGCAAACGCAAAATGTTAACTTCTCCGATCAGGTCCTTCTCTCTCGCTGCTAGGTCCCCGTTCATCATATCAGATTGCATGTCCTGTTGGATGGTCCATAGCTCCACCTCCTTATCTTCTAGTGAAGTCTTGGGCAAACCCTTCACCCAGCTCCGTAAGGCCTTCTTCGTGGACTTGAGCCGGTGCACCATACGATACTGAGCCGTACCCTCCTGGCGGCAAGTAAGGCCCTCCGTAACACCTTCCAAGTAACCCTCTGAGAGATACAAGCTGTTGTTGTACCGAAAGGGGCGCGGCCTCACAGTAGGCCGGTCTGTGAAGCCAATCCTGATGGGGGAATGGTCGCTTGTCCCAGCGGCCAGACCCTCAGCCGAAGAATTGGGGAAGCGACGAAACCACTCCCCGTTGCCCAGGGCTCTATACAACTGGCAAGCAATCCTGTTACGGACTGCTTTGTTGTGCCAGGTCTAGATAAATCCCGAGCGCGACAGCCTCTGAAGCTATGTCTGGAGAAGGCATCTCTGGAAGTCATACAGGATCGGATCTGGAACCGGAACCGGTCTGCCGCCCACCTTCTCCCCATTGTGCAGTAGGACGTTGAAGTCACCCATCAGAAAAAGCGGCAGGTGCGAAGAGTCAGCAGCGGTAGCTACCCTGGATATGTCGCTCCACAGGGTCTCCCGACGCCGCCTGCCATTGTGGCCGTACACCGCTCCCAGTAAGAATCAAAAGCCACCCTTATTCGTAAAAGAAATGGCAATCAGCTGCTCCGTCATCAAAATCAAGTCCCCATCCCAGCTCTTTGAGTTCCACCAAGATCCTTGCTATGTCGCAAAGTGCCAAGTTGTGGAGTTGGACCCAATGAGATGGGGTCCGACGAGCAAGAGTCTTCTCCCCTTTTATCTTAGTCTCCAGCAGGACAGAGATGTCGCACTTCTCTATGTGTAAGACCCCACAAATCTCTCGCCATCTCCCTAACGAACATGCACCCCTTACGTTCCAGGCGATTACTGCCATTAATTATTAAGAGGTAGGTTCCCCTGAATGTCACCTGAACTGGTACCTGGGGGTGGAACTACATTCGTCGCTGTCATATCCTCCATCCCAGCAGTAGGGGCCTGCTGGGTCGCTGCCTGGGAGAGCACCAGCGCCCAAGCCGGGTTGTCCACACAGAGCGCCTCATCCCTATCAGGGGAATGTCCCTCCACACTTAGGGGGCCATCACACAGTGGTCCAGTACGTCTCTTCCTGCTATAGACTTTCTTCTCAGAAGAGCCGCCATCGCCCCGATCCTCTCTCCCCGAGGCTACCATACCTCTTGTGACCATACTCCTCTGCGCCGAGAAGGTGATCAAAGTCCCACTAGGGGGAGCCGGCTGGGGCGAGATAGTGAGGCCCAGTCCTCCAGCTTCCTCCATCGGTCGATCCCCCTCCTGCATGATATCCTCCTCTTTGTCGTCCCCGGATAAAGACTCCATCGTCCGTGATGTGCCATGCACCTCAATAAGGGGTGGATTCGGCCCTGACTGTGATCCTCCTGACGGGCATGTACTGTCCAGATGCCCGAAACAAAGCACACTGTGAACAGGTTGGAGGAACCCATTCATACTCTACCTTATGGGTTAGGACCTCTCCAGAAGGCACCTCATACTCCAGTAGACTCGGTAACTCCCCTCCAGCCCGGATCTCAACGAATATCCGGGCATACATTAACCTCGACCTAAAGGCTGTAGCATCATCAGCCTTGATCGGGGTGCCCACCAAGCTGGCAAGTCGCAAAGCAATGGAATGCTCCAAAACCGAACAGGGAACTCCGGAAAGCGTATCCAAACCGGGATGGCGTTCAAGACTTCCTTCTCACATCGCAAATCAGGGGTCCACTCCTTCAGAATGATCAACCTGTCATCGAACGTCCACGGACCGTCTTGCAGGATCCTGGTGACATCTTCTGCCAGCCCAAACTTCACATAGTAGAAGCCGTTTTCTCTAGCAAATATTTCCATACTACCTTTTGGCTGCCAGACACGCGCCACATACCCCCGGATCTGCCCATAGAATGGTTTGTTTCCCAGGACGTACAGAACCAGCGTATTTTCCCAGAAGGCAGTCGCCTTCTCAATCTCCTCTGCAAGGAACAAGGCCCGGAAGCCGCTCCCTACATTCTTCGGCAGCACGTACTCCATGGAAGTGGGACTTTTAGGCCCCATCGATTTGCAAATATCAGCCCAGGACCTTCCCGCTGGGCGGGAAACCGTCCCCTGTGAACGAGGGGCAACCCCAGGAGTAGATGACCCTGTGCCCTGACCTCCCAGGTCCACTACTTTACCCTTCCCTTTTTTAAGCTGTGGTCGCCTTGGGCCGCCAGCTCATCGGTCGCCCAGAAGGCGCCACCGGGCCACGGGACGACGTCCGCACCCCCGAACCCCCGCTCGGTCTCCTCTCAGTAGATAAGTGCGTCTTTTGTGGGGTCTGCACGCCTCCCACCTTGCCCCCGTCTTAGTCTCCCAACGTCTCGTAACCATCATCCAGCTACCTCCCTCCACCTGGCCCTCCTGAGAGCGAGATCCAGGTTGAAAATCAGGGATTCCAGAAAGATCTGGAGCCCACCGATCCGCCTTTCCCGACGATCCTTCCCCGGCAACCACCATCGACCCACCACGGCCGCCGGGATCTTTCCGACCAACCCCGTGCTGGTGCCTGCGGGGCCACCAGCGCCGCCCGCCTGGGTGCCCTTGCCAGCAGCAGCCGCAGCCGCCTGGCCGCCCTATTGGCCGGCCTCCACCTCCTGGCGGCCCGCCTGGCCGCCGGCGCCCCTCTGGATGCCTGCCTGGACGTCAACGCCCGCCTGGGCTCCCTCCTGGCCACCCGCGGTCCCACGACCCCAGCTTCCCGCGCCAGATCGATCGCCGCCGCCGTCCGCCTGGTCGCTGCCGCCTGCCTGGCCGCCGCAGCCCGTCGGTCCGCTTCCACCCCCGGCGCCGGGGTCCCACGGGGGGACCCCCTGGTGCCGGGTCGCAATCTCCCCTGGTCGGACGTGTCCGAGCCCGAAACCCTAGCAGAGCTCATCCGACAAATTATTATTATTATTATTATTATTATTATTATTATTATAATATATATATTGAAATGGCAAGTCTACGTGTAGTGCATGGTTTAATCTTGGATCCTTTAATTATATATGCCACCGGATTATGTCCGGTTTTAGCTCTCTGCACATTGATTATTGATTTTTTTCTCTGATGCAACTCCTCAATTCACCATTCGGGACAATCTCCATCATACAGTCTACTCGGGGTTACCGTGAATAGCACAATTATGTTGCCTGGATAGACCGCGCGTTCTTCCAAGTCCAATATCAATCAACAGCTACCTAAATATTCAAGTTCATCCCATCCCCTCCCCCCCTCCCTTTTAATATTTGAACACATAGCACGCCCAAGGGGATTCAAACCTCTTATGTGGCTTTTCGTATCTGTGTCTTCAAATCATTGCCACTTGGGCCAATGCTTGTTGACTATATATATGAACAATGCCACAAACACCCTCATATACATAAGTGACCATGAAATATCAGTATTTGTAGAGAATAATTGTTGTATATTTTATTGATGGGCTACTCCACTACTTTTAGGGAGTCTAGCTCCTCTTCATACTACATTTTCCAATGTGGGACTAAATCCCTTATTAGTTCTCAACACTCCCCCTCAAGATGGGCGATAGATATTAATCATTCCCATCTTGTTATATAGCTTCGACAGACTTAATGAACTAAGACCCTTAGTCAGACAGTCTGTCACTTGTTCTTCTGAGCGAACATGATCAATCTTCAGTATCCCTTGTTCCAGCTTTTCTTTGATGAAGAATCGATCGATCTCGATGTGCTTCGTTCTGTCGTGCTGAACTGGATTGTTAGCTATACTTATTGCAGCTTGACTATCGCTCAGAAGACGTAACGGTGCTCCCTTGTCCACCTTCAACTCTGTCAGCAACGCTTTCACCCACAGCAACTCCGACACTCCTAAAGCCATTGCTCTGTATTCTGCTTCAGCTGTAGACCGTGCTACCGCTGACTATTTCTTGCTTCTCCATGAGACCAAGTTTTCTCCTACAAAGACACAATATCCCGTGGTAGACCTTCTATCGTCTATGCAGCTCGCCCAGTCTGCATCGCATTATCCCTCAACTTCTATACATCCATTCTTCTTGAACCATAGCCCTTTCCCCGGCGTCCCTTTCAAATATCTCAAGATCTGAAACACTGCATCCATATGACCCGTTCTTGGATCATGCATGTAGCGACTTACTACACTCACAGCAAATGAGATATCAGGGCGAGTGTGTCCCAGATAAATCAATCTCCCTACAAGTCGTTGATATCTTTCACGATCAACTGGCTCTCCTGCTTCTGCTCCCAACTTGCACTTCTAGTCAATTGGAGTGACTGCTGCTTTGCATCCCAGCATTCCTGTCTCCTTCAGCAGATCTAGTGCGTATTTTCTCTGTGAGAGAACAATTCCTTGTTCGCCTTCACACACCTCGATACCTAGAAAGTACCTCATCGCTCCTAAATCCTTCACCTCAAACTCCTTCGCGAGTTTTGACTTCAGCTTTGCGATCTCGACTTCATCATTACCTGTGATTACTATATCATCCACGTATACAACAAGTATAGTGATGTGGCCTCTTGCATGCTGAAGAAAGACCGTATAATCTGCATTTGCTTGATGGTATTCAATGCCTGTAACAGCCTTTCTGAATCTGTCAAACCAAGCTCGAGGAGATTGCTTGAGTCCATATAGTGACTTATTTAGTTTGCACATTTTTCCATGCGACGTCCCTCCGTCTGATTCTGTAGCGTAGCACCCTGGCGGGAGTTCCATGTACACTTCTTCTTGTAGTTCCCCATGGAGAAAGGCATTCTTCACATCTAACTGGTATAGCTTTCACCCATAGTTTGCTGCAATGGAGACTAGAGTTCTTACGGTGCTCATTTTCGCTACTGGAGCAAACGTCTCATTATAGTCGATGTCATATGATTGTGTGTATCCTTTTGCAACCAACCTTGCCTTGTATCGTTCCACTTTTCCTTCTGACGTCTCCTTTACTGTGTACACCCATTTGCATCCCACAGTTTTCTTCCACTTGGGTAATGGAACCGGCTCCCACGTCTTATTTTTCTCCAGTGCCCCAAGTTCTTCCATCATAGCAGCTTTCCACCTTGGATCTTTCTTTGCTTCTTGCCAACATTTTGGCAACGAAGTAGAGTCTAATGATGCAATGAAGGCTCGATAATTCAAGAAACGTTAGAATAAGACAGGTAGTTGGCAATATCATGTTCATAATCATCAAAACGACTAGGAGCCTTACCCGCATTGATGCGAGAAGATCTCCTTAAGGGAGCAATAGGTGGTGGAGAGATCATACCATTAGAGTCAGAGAGATCCGCATCAGAATCAGATTGATTCGGTGCGGAAGCAACATCTTCAAGAGTTGGAGCAGGAGTAGACGAGAGACTTGGTACAGTAGCCACAGGACACGGTATAGGCACAGTACTGGACTTCTGTTGTCTCCTTCTGTAGACTTGGAGCTCCTTTTCCATTGTCTGCTGCTCCCCCTGTTTAACATATGTATCTTCTTCATCTTCTGTATTGGAGTCACTGCTTTCTCCCCCTTTCGTCCAGTTTTCCACGACCGGGCATGGGACTGATCCGACTACCACAGATGGACTTATTTTCTCCCCCTCACATCTAACACCCTCTGTGTTAGGTGTGTCACCAAACGCGGAACCGTCATCCGAACCATAATATGGTTCCAGTTCTCTGAATGTAACGTCCATGCTTACAAACATCCTCCGCTTAACTGGACTCCAACATGCGTATCCCTTCTGAGTCGTTGTGTACCCAACAAATACACACTTAACCGCTCTAGGATCCAGTTTGCCAACTCCTGGCCTATTATCTTGGACAAAACATACACACCCAAATACTTTCGGTGGAACAGTGTACGTGGTTGCACCAGTAAGCATCTCCAACGATGTCTTCCAGTCCAATACCTGAGATGGCATTCTGTTGATGAGATAAGATGACGTTAACACCGCATGCCCCCATAAGTGTTTCGGGACATTCATAGCCAGCATCATCGTCCGTGCGACCTCCAGCAGGTGTCTGTTCTTCCGTTCGGCCACACCATTTTGTGCCGGTGTATAGGCACAGGAAGTTTGGTGTAGTATTCCATGTGTGAATAAATACTCAGCAACCTTCTTATTTGTATACTCCGTCCCATTGTCAGACTGTAAGCACTTAATTTTAGTGCCATATTGAGTTTCTACCCGGCGATAAAAGCCTCGAAACGCCTCAAAGACGTCACTTTTATTCTTCATAAGGTAGACCCATGTCACGCGAGTATAACAATCAATAAAAGTGACGAACCATCGAAAACCGTTAATACCGGTTGTAGGACAAGGGCCCCATACGTCCGAATGTATCATATCAAATGTAGCTGAACTTCTACTTCCTGAACTCACATACGTGCTTCTGGTATGTTTACCCAACTCACAAGCATGACAAAATAACTTCTCTTTATTAGCCCTTTGGTATAAGGACGGATACATTCGACTAATAATTTTAAAAGAAGAATGATCGACACGCTGGTGGTGGAGTAGCAATTCATTTTCTACATTGCGCCGTGAATCTTCCGGTGGTGTGTCTGCTACCAGAGATGCCAATGCTTTGTCCAGTCAAGTCCTGTCCAAGTACCACAGCCCCTTATGCCATGTGTCAGTCCCTAGTCGTCGTCCTGTCCCCTTCTCCTGAAAAGTCACCGTTGGAATGTCAAAGAAAACAGTACAGTTAAGATCAAGAATAATGGCACTAATAGAAAGAAGATTGACAGGAAAAGACGGAGCATGTAAGACATTGGTGAGAGTGAGAGAAGGGGTGCATGCGACAGTGCCTTTACCCATGACAGGGCTGGAGTTACCATCAGCAGTCTGAATGCTCTTCATCGTCGGTAGGTGAGTATAGTCCTGGAACTCACCGCGGGACCCCGTGACATGGCGAGATGTCCAGAGTCCATAATCCAACCTGGTTGGTGGACAGCTGCTGCAAGAGCACGCGCAGGAATACCTGTGCTGGTTTGGACAAAGCAAGTGATTTGGTCCCCCGAGGTAGATGACGCCCCATGACTGCCGTCCGAACCCAGCTTCGTCCTGCGTAACCTCGCGAGAAACTCCTTCTCAAGAGGGGTTAACTCAGCCAGGTGATTTTCTCCCCCTTCCTCCGCCAGATTAGCTTTGTGTCCTCCAGAATAATTTTCCCTTCTACCAGCATAACCGCCTCTACCACCTCGACGTCCTCCGCGGCCCCGTCCACGATCACTCGACTGACTTTGCAGGGGTTTTGGACAAAATCTGATGTAATGCCCTGAGTCACCACAGTTGTGGCAAACACCGGCTACAGAGGGAGGCTGATTGAAGGCGGCAAGGGCAGACTTGTCAACAGCGGCTTGCTCCCCCTGGAAATAGCCCTTGTTGGGCATCAACTTCAAGCGAGCCTCTTCTTGTACCATGGCAGCTATGGCTTCTTCTAAGGTCGAAAGCGTGGGCTGTGCTAGGAGTACATTCCTTCTATGCTCAAACACAGGGTTAAGACCCTTCAAGAACTTCATCATCCGTTGTCGCGAAATATAATCCAAGAACTTTTGGAAATGTTTCGCAAATGCTGGTTCGACTTGGGCATCTTCCATCCCAAGAGGATCATAGTGATCCAGATCAGACCAGTACTTCTTCAACAGTGCTGCATACTCAGAGATGGTGCAGTCGTCCTGGGCCACCCTATCAAGTTCATCCTGCAGTTGGAAGACCCGCATAGGATTGCCTGAGCCTGAGTACATATCCTTCAAATCCGCCATATATCAGCAGCAACCTCCATCGCCTCTACATTGCCCGACACCTGGTCGGTCAAGGAGGCTGTCAACCATCCAGCCACAATATTGTTGACAATTTCCCAAATAGCAAACTCCTTTGAGGAGGGATCATCTGGCGCCTTGGTTTGGCCATTGACGTAGCCAACCAAGCCACGTCCATTCAGCGTCCGCATGGCCTGCCGTGACCATTTCAAGTAGTTGGACGTTCCTTCCAACTTCGTCTCCAGCTTATCCAGCTTCCCTATTTTGTAGGGTGACGGATCCACATCAGTATGGATCACACGTGGGGTTGCCTGGGTTAATCTCTTTGATAAAATATCATCAACCAAGGCCTTCATCTCTTCTGATGTCAGTTTACCACTGATCGAATCCATGGCGTCTTCAACTGTGATTCGTCGTCGTCTTCGTCGGCTTCGTCGTCGTCGTCTTTATGTAAAGTCTTCAACAGAGACCTTACGAATGCGTTGTTAACGTGGCCAACACCAGCGCGTGCATGTAGATTCTAATTTGCAGATCGAGAACGGAAAACAAATAAAGCATTTGTAATTCCGGAGGGCGTAATCTAGGAACAGAAGGTGCAAATAAAGCATTTGACAGCCATCCGTCTTCGAATAACCGTCCACATAATCTCTCTCAAATTAGGGTTTTTTTTGAGAAAACAAGGGGGGTTTGGCAGCAGTGGGGTCGGAAGAGGAAGGGGGGGCGTCGGGGGGGGGGGGGGGGCAGGGGGGTCGACAGCAGGGGGCAGCAGGGGGTGGTCGCCGGGGGGGGAGGCGGCGGGGGGGGGGAGGCGGCGGGGGGGGGCAAGGGCAGGGGGGGTCGGCAGCAGGGGCAGCAAGGGGGGTCGGCAGCAGGGGGCAGCAGGGGGGTCGGCAGCAGGGGGCAGCAGGGGGGTCGGTAGGGGGGGTTTTGCCGGGTTGGGGAAGGGGTGGGAAAAAAATTTGTGGTTATAGCTCTGATACCATGTAGAGAATAATTGTTGTATATTTTATTGATGGGCTACTCCACTACTTATAGGGAGTCTACTCCTCTTCATACTACATTTTCCAATGTGGGACTAAATCCCTTATTAGTTCTCAACAGTATTTAATTTTTACGCCAAAGGATTTTTAAAATCATTTAAACAAGTCTTCTTGGATCATCATGATAATAACAAAACATGATGTAAAAGACAAGGCCACATAATAACCACATAGAAACGGAAAAAAGTAATTATTGGAGTTGAAGGATGCCATGCGAATAAAAAATAATAACACTCCATCAGAAGTTTCAATCCATCTTCATGGTACATAGAGATTAAAGAATACAAAAGGTACCAGGGAAGATGCGCGGCCAAGATATAGAAAAACGGTAAGCATCAAAACCTAACTTGGACATAAGTTCCACATCTTCCTGCTTTCAACAGTCAAAGGTATAACAGAATTAAAAAGAATGCGCAAGTAATACAATAAACAAATACTAGGTAAAACACAGTTTCATATCTAAAATAGTTTCCATATAGTGCTAAGGTTCTTCCCTTGAAAACAGATGTTAACATAGCTTGTTAAGGAAATATATTATTACTTAACAAACAAATGCAGACTGTAATGTTTCGAGAAAGTAGAATAATTCTTGAACTGCAAATCTATCTAGCTCCATCAAATGCCACTAAAAAAAGAGCAAGGTAGTCAAAGAACATTGGCAAAGGACACCATATTTATTGAACTCTTGAAGATATCATTCAAGAAACAGGACTAAGTCTATATGAGCAAAAGTTATATAGAACAGTTAGAAAACATCCAAGCTAGGATTCAAGCAATAACCAAAGTTTGACACAAAAGTATGAAGAATTAACTTTCCATTTTAACACTAGAATATGTGTATCTAATTTCCGTGTCAGTAGCACCATTCCTTAACCGCATAAATTGTACAAATATGACAATACATCGCAGACCGCCAAAAAAACAGAGCTGAATTAATGAAGCTAGGCATCTCAATATTGAGAATAATTGAGGTAATAAATCATTTTATTCAATACTCCCCTAGAGTGTAAAGTAATACTTTTAGATTCAAAGGGGTCTTTACTTGAGATAAACATTAGCTATTCGAGGTTAACAAAGAGGTCTTTACTTGGATAGGGCAACCCAACCCCGTGGGCCGGCCCTGCGTACATGTAACAGGATAGACATCTTCTATGTGAAGAAAAGTCCAACGGTTGCCGGATCTCATAAGTCCTTGATGACTCTGGAGCTGCCATAAGATAAGTTTCAGTGTCACGAGAGTCCAGCTAATTCAGAGTATGGGTAAACTAAAGAAGCAATCAGCCATGCCCTCATTTGTGGAGAGGCTGTTTTTGAGACTTAGAACCTTCATCCTCCAGGATGCAATTGCCAAGCGACATTGGTACTTGATGCCAGTTATTTAAGTATATAAGATATTACCAACTGACGATGTCAGAAGGAAATACAGATCATTATTCCTTTGTCTTGAATATAAGAAAAACAGGGAGCTTGCAGCAACCTTATGAATCCAAATAAAAGTGTCCAGTGCTATGGCCTTTGCAACTTGTGATAACTAATTTAGTTGACAAATTCTAGACCTTACTACCTAGTCAATAAAGACCAATACTCGGTACTTGAAAGATTCTTATTAATCTTTTTCTGCAATCCTCACTATGTTCATTGTAATTTGTAAGGACTCTGAAATCCAAGAATCACATACTTAATAGGGTACAATGGAATTTAAAAAGGTGAAAAGTGCATGAAAGATTAAGAAAACAAGTTTCTGTTGAGAAGGATGTAATCTAGCATCTTCCTTTTACACTCAGGAAGATGCTGTGGATGACACTGGCAGACCAAGTTAACGTGCATAAAGGATGATGAAGATCCTACTAATTATGTTGACCCTTTGACATCTGAAACCTATCTTTTACAAGATTGAGAAAGCAAAGTGAAAGGGCAACAAGCAACTCGCCATGATCATGAAAAATATAGTGATAAAGTGATAAACTTGATCAACGTATTGTCCTACTAGATGCTGTGATTAAATCCTGTATATGAATGCAGAGCCACCAATTTCCTGCCACATAGGTACCATCCCCAATGCTTCCAACCGCAATGTGGGAGTCAAATTGCAATTTGACATAGCAGCAGGTATCATCCGATACATGGAGGTTTAATACGAAAAAGCATAAGATGCAACTCATATGCACATTTTGAAACTTAAGGATGATAGGCCAAAAGCTGGCAGAAATATGGAAGTTTTAAGACCTTTCCAGAAGATACCATACAATTAAATTCTGATAAGAGAGACAAAGTTTGAAGTGTATTAGAAGAAATATCATGAGAAAAAGGAAATAGTGTTACTTTTATGTGGTATCTAAAGAGTAATTAGGTGACTGCTACGCAGCTATCTAAACAGTTCTTCAATACATAATTATTGTGAATAAAAAGTAGTTATGTTTAAGAAATAAGGTTACTTCTACACAGTTATCTACATGTAGTGTAATATGTAAAATATTTGTGGTTAACACTCGTGGTTAACACTCCATCATCATCATCCAAGCTTCTCCTATCAGAATGGAGTCGGCTATGGAACATAAGACAGCTCCATACAAGATTGGACAATGTTTTATGACCGGTTGTCGACCTTACGTTAACCCTCTATGTTGGTGCCAAATTCCTAGCCAAGGTGGCTGTGAGTATGAGAGGGTCATGCCATAAACCTTGATGGCCAGTTAGGAGATAGGCCTACCTACCTTTTGAATTGCAGTTTAATGTAACATCCCAAATGTTGCGCCCCGTCCGAGGCTAAGTTGTATAACCTTTTTCCACGGACCAAGGTTATGCAGGAAAAGGTTATGCGGGAAGCTTCCAAAACATTATAGGAGATAGTGAAACTTTCCAGAAGACCTCAGAATCTTGCAGAGGACCTGAGAATCTTCCAGAAGACTCAAGATCCTTCTTGATGTATCATGATCTTTCTGGATGTACTAGAAGTTTTCTTTGTTCTTATCTCTTAGAGAATAATTCCTGGAATATGCCGATTCCAGAAGTTTTCATGTAAGCTCTATGAGCACTATAAATAAGGGGATGCCTCATTTGTTCCTCACCACCAAAACTTGTAAGCATTCTCCAAGTAATAGAAGTTCTTACGAGTCCCATCTTTGCTCCACTCTTCTTAATTTCCTTAGCGTTCTAGCTAAGTCAGATTGGGAAGGCTTGCACGAGTCTTCGAGATGGAAGATAGTACGCCGCACGGGATGAAGTGCTAGCAAAAACACTAAGTCCGGACAAGTGGTATCAGAGCAAAGGTCGATCGCCCCCATGTCGTCCTCCGAGATCGTCCACAACGAGGAGCAACCCGCATCGCCTAAGGAGAAGGCGAAGCCGGGAAGGAAGGGCAAGAGCAAGGAGCCGTCGATGGAACGGGCCTTTGGGGAGTTGGCGTCCCATATGGAGATGTTGGAGAAAGGCATGACGGCCGTCGAGCTTGAAGTGGAGCAAAACCAGACGGCTCATGAGGAGTTCGCACATGGGTTGGAGACTGACGTCACCCATGCTATGGCGCAGTTTCGGGAGCAAATCCGCGATATGCAAGCCGAGTTCGAGGAGGAACGAAAGGCTACCAAGGCGGAGATTGCCGAACTACGCGAAGAGCTAAAAACCAAGGCGGTGATCCTCGAGAAGGCCATTGCTGGTGGTGCGACTCTGAGGAGGGAGGCGGCCCAGAAAGTGAAGTATCCAGAACCCAAATCCTTCAACGACGTGCGAGACACGAAGGAGGTGGATAACTTCATTTGGAATGTCAAGCGGTACCTGAAGGAGGTTCGTATCGAGGATGAGACCGATAAGGTAAACACGACGTCCCTATATTTTTCTGATGATGCTATACTGTGGTGGCGACGCAGGTGCATCGAGATAGAAAAGGGACTCTACTCGATCGAGACTTGGGAGGATCTTAAGAAGGAGATCAAGTCTCAGTTCTATCCAGAGAACGTGGAGTATGTTGCGAAGCGGAGCTTGCGACAACTCAAGCACACCGGGACCATCAAAGAGTATGCGGCGGAGTTCACCCGCCTGATGCTTGCCATTTCCGGTATGGACGAAGAAGATCGCATGTTCTTCTTCCTAGACGATCTACAACCGTGGGCGACGCAAGAGTTGCAGAGGCAACACATGTCAGATCTGAACACAACCGTTGCAGCGGCCGAGAAGCTGATGGAGTATCGACGGAGCGATATTCCAACCACCACCAAGTTCAATGGTGGGGGAGACAAGAAGAACAACGGAAAGGGAGCCCCGCTGAAGGACAACCAGCCTGCGAAGCCTCCGACGGAGCGAAAGATCGAGTGCTTCGTGTGCTGTGGGAATCACTTCGCACGCGACTGCACCAACAAGGGCAAGAGGGTGAACGCGATCCAAGGCGGGGAGGCCGAGGACGAGGAGCCTAGGATGGGGGCTCACATGGGTGCCCTGCACCTACTTAACGCTTTAAAGAGCAAGGCGGTCGTGGCCAAAGCCCCGAGTCGAGAGCTGATGTATGTGGACGTGAAGATCAACGGCCACAACACGAGGGCGATGGTTGACACAGGGACCACCCACAACTTCATCTCGGACGCGGAGGTCCAGCGCTTGGGTATGGTGCTTGAAAAAGACTCGAGCAAGATGAAGGTGGTCAACTCAGAAGCCCGTCCCGTGCAAGGGGTAGCCAAAGAAGTGAAGATCCAAGTGGGAGACTGGACGGGTGACACCAGTCTCACGGCCGCACCACTGGACGACTTCAACATGATCCTTGGGTTGGACTTCCTCACTTCGGCAAAGGCGGTCTCAATGCCTCATTTGGGAGTCGTCGGGATCATGAAGGAGAGCTCCCCGTGCATAGTGACTGTTGCACGAGGCGAGCTCGCGAAGAGGAAGGCTCTCTCCGCCTTACAACTCAAGAAGGACATGCGACACGGAGAGATGACCTATCTTGCAGTGCTCAAGACGGAGGTGGCGTCCGTGCAGGGGGATCTTCCGCCTAAGATCGATGACGTCCTTGTGGAGTTCAGGGACATCATGCCAAAGAGGCTACCTCCGCGGAGGGAGGTAGACCAAGCCATCGAGTTAGAGCCGGGCACGAAGCCGCCTGCCATGGCTCCATATCGCATGGCCCCGTCCGAGCTAGACGAGTTGAAGAGGCAACTCAAGGAGCTGCTGGATGCGGGCTTCATCAGACCGTCGAAGGCCCCGTACGACGCACCGGTGTTGTTCCATAAGAAGAAGGATGGAAGCCTTCGTTTGTGCATCGACTATCGTACACTAAACAATGTGACCGTCAAGAACAAATATCACATCCCGTTGGTGGCGGACCTGTTCGACCAACTGGGAGGCACGAGATACTTTTCCAAACTCGATCTGCGCTCGGGATACTATCAAGTCCGGATTGCGGAGGGCGACGAGGCTAAGACGGCATGCGTTACGAGGTATGGCACATATGAATTTCTAGTTATGCCTTTTGGTCTAACAAATGCTCATGCGACTTTTTGCACTTTGATGAACAAGCTTTTTCATCCCTACCTGGATCGGTTCGTCGTGGTTTATCTCGACGACATCGTCGTGTACTCAAACACGATGGAGGAACACATTGAGCATTTGAAGGCCGTCTTCCAAGTGCTGAGGGAGAACGAACTCTTCGTCAAGCGGAAGAAGTGCTCATTTGCACAAGAAGATGTGTCGTTCTTGGAGCACTAGATCAGGCATGGCAAGATATGGATGGACGGCGCGAAGGACTAGTCCATACGGGAGTGGGAGGCTCCACCAGGCAGACGGAGCTACGTTCATTCCTAGGCCTGGCGAACTACTATCGGCGGTTCATCTGGGGATACTCCGCCATATCAGCACCTCTCACCGTTCTGCTGCGGAAAGATCGGGCGTGGAGCTGGACGCCTCAATGCGAGGAGGCATTCGAGGCACTGAAGCGAGCTGTGACGGAGGAGCCGGTCCTATCTCTACCGGACTACTCCAAGGCATTCGAGGTGCATACGAACGCGTCCAACTTCGCCATCGGTGGGGTGTTGGTGCAGGAAGGGCACCCCATCGCATTCGAGAGCTGCAAATTGAATGATACGGAACGGCGCTACACGGTGCAAGAGAAGGAGATGACCACGGTCGTGCATAGCTTGAGGACATGGCGGCACTACCTTCTCGGTACTAAGTTCGTGGTTATGACGGACAATGTTGTCACGAGCTACTTCCAGTCCCTGAAGAAGCTGTCCCCGAAGCAAGCGAGATGCCAAGATTTCCTAGCCGAGTTTGACATGGAGCTGCAATATAAGTCCGACAAGGAGAATCAGGTGGCCGATGCTCTCAGCAGGAAAGCCAAGCTCGCAACGGTGTGCTTGCTCAAGGAAGATATTCTGGACCGTGTCCGAGTGGGTATCTTGGAGGACCCGCTGACACAAGCTATAGTGAAGCTCGTACAAGAGGGCAAAACGAGGAAGGTTCTGGCTGAAGGATGGGCTTCTCTGTACCAAGGGCGACAGGGTGGCCGTGCCTAAGTGGAGTGGCTTGCGGAGACAGCTGCTCAAGGAGTGCCAAGATACGAAGTGGGCCGAACACCCGGGACAGAAGCGAACCTTGGCGCTACTGGAGGCCGCATACTACTGGCCTCGCATGCGCGAGGATGTGGAGGACTTCGTGCGCACCTGTCTTGTGTGCCAACAAGACAAGGTAGACCATCAAAGACCCGGGGGCCTGCTGGAGCCTCTCTCCGTGTCGAGCTGGCCATGGGAGAGCATATCGATGGACTTCATCTCTGCCCTGTCGAAAGTGGGGGCGCTTGGGTCCATTCTCGTGGTGGTGGAGCGGTTCTAAGTACGCGACCTTCATTGTTGCTTCAACGGACTGCACAGCAGAGGAGACCGTGCGACTGTTCATCAGCCACGTGAAGTTTTGGGGCATCTCAGAGAACATAGTCAGCGACTGAGATCCCCGCTTCACAGGGAAGTTCTGGATGGAAGTGTTTAAAATCATCGGGACGGACTTGCACTTCTCGACCAGCTTCCACCCGTAGACGGACATACAGACCGAGCGGGTCAATTCTCTACTCGAGGAGTACTTGCGACATTTCATGAGTACAAACCAAAGGAATTTGGTGCATCACCTCGACGTCACTCAGTTCTGCTATAATCTTCAACGGAGCGAGTCGTCGCACAACAGTCCATTCGAGTTGGTGATGGGTCGCCATCCGCTTGCTCCGCACACACTGAGTGCGGGGTCCTCGAGTAGAAGCTCCGCGGCCAACCAGTTCACTTCAGACTTCAAGGCAAATGAGGACATTGCCAAAGCATTTTTGGAGAAGGCCGCGAGAAAGATTAAGAAATGGGCCGACCTGAAGCGAAGGCCGGTTGAGTACAAGGAGGGGGACATGGTGATGGTGAAGCTACAACCGCAACAGTTCAAGGTATTCCGGAAAGTGCACAAAGGACTGATTCGGAAGTATGAAGGCCCCTTCCCCATGCTCAAGAAGGTAGGCAAGGTGGCCTATAAGCTCGAGCTCCCCGCCAAGCTGAAGATTCATCCAGTCGTTCATGCGAGTTGCCTGAAGCCTTACCATGAAGACTTGGAGGAGCCCAGCGAGGAGTTCCGAAGCGACCTACGGCGACCATGACTACGTCCTTCGACAAGGAGGTAAAGGCCGTGCTGGACAAGAGGACCATTCGTCGGCGAGGCGTGTCCCCGTACGTGGAGTACCTCATCCAATGGAGGGGCATGCCGCACGGCGAGTCTAGCTGGGAACGTGCTGATACGCTGCATCAGTTCAAGGCTGAGGTCCAGGCGTTTCTCAGCGAGCATGGTTGACAAGGACGTCAACACCTTAGGTGGGAGAGAATGTAACATCCCAAATGTTGCGCCCCGCCCGAGGCTAAGTTGCATAACCTTTCCACGGACCAAGGTTATGCGAAAAGCTTCTATAACATTCTAGAAGATGGTGGAACTTTCCAGAAGGCCCCAGAATCTTCCAGAGGACCCGAGAATCTTCCAGAAGACTCAAGATCCTTCTTGATGTATCATGATCTTTCTGGATGTACTAGAAATTTCCTTTGTTCTTATCTCTTAGAGAATAATCCTTAGAATATGTCGATTCCAGAAGTTTTCATGTAAGCTCTATGAGCACTATAAATAAGGGGGATGCCTCATTTGTTCCTCACCACCAAAACTTGTAAGCATTCTCCAAGTAATATAAGAAGTTCTTACGAGTCCCATCTTTGCTCCACTCTTCTTAATTTCCTTAGCGTTCTAGCTAAATCGGGTTGGGAAGGCTTGTACGAGTCTTCGAGAAGGAAGATAGTACGCCGCACGGGACGAAGTGCTAGCAAAAACACTAAGTCCGTGACATTAAGCTAAAGTAGCCAAGGAGCATCCTCCAAATTCTCCTACACTACAAAAAGTCTAGACGAAGAGGTAAGATGATACAATTTGCTATAAGAAATTACATTCTATCTCTATGACACATTACACCAAAGAGTGAAGGAATGACAATCCCAAAATTTGTGGTGAAATTTAGTTAGCAAAAACATTCAACTATCATGAAGTTACAATTCACTCCATGTTGTATAAATTGCCCATATGGTAAGTATATGCAGAGTGTAACACAGAAACCTACAATTAGACTTATATAACTTTTAAGATAGAACTAGTACAACCTTGTAGCGGTTGTATTGGTCAACTGCAACATCAGCATTGCTTCCGTCTTTAATTTTTCCTGATGGAGAAAAGTAATGTACAACAATGGTATTACTGCAATATAACTCTTTAGGCTGAAAATAGAATGATGGAGAAGAGAAGGGAAAAGGAAAGGTAAAAAAACAAACCTTCTCTTTCTGAGAAAACATCCCAAATGCTGTCACCCTTTCCACCCTCTCTTCTTGCTCCTTCAACCTATAGAGCAATACAAGCACATCATGAATTATTGAATGCTGAAGTATCTTTAACTAAAAAAAAATGAACAGGTAGCTCATAAAGAAAAGAGATAAGAGGCATTATTATAATATTTTGTTAAAGACCCTGCCACTACACGAACTCTAGAGTTGAGATATAGTTGAGAGCTATATTTATATCATTCCAGCACGTCCCCCTTATACCCTTAGATTGGAAGTTCAGTACTTTGTTGGTTGAGAGTTGGATTCGCACAACGGTACAATTGTTGTTAAATCTGCTTAAAATGGCACATTAAGCAAGATTTTGGCCTAGGTGGCTCTTATACCATGTTAAAGACTTTGCCACTTCATCAAAACCTATAGTTGAGATGAGAATTTAGGGTTCTATATTACATTCAAAACCTAGAGGTGCGATGAGGATTTAGAATTGTAGATTACATTTATTCTAATTTATGATTTGTGATGTTGGACAAGACCTCGAGGGAAAACCTAGATGGGTGCATTCTCATGATAAGACAATTTAAGATTTGTGGAAGTCTATTTATAATGCAACGATTAATAATTAATCTAAAAAAATAACCATACGGGTTCATGAAGTAAACAATTGAATTTAAAAGTAAAGGCATGGATTTTACTAAGATAGAGATGTAATACAAAACAGGTACTTTTATTGTAACATCAATGAAATACTACTTAATCTTTTCAAAAAAAATCAAAACGAGTCCTCAGGTAACAAGAAATAGGAGTCTTTTGTCTAAGAAAATGAAGAGAGTGAACAAGAAAGGCAACCTTTGAATCGGGAGGGATTTTTTTTGCTGCTACAGAACTTTTTAGTTATGGTAGTTCTGAAAGACAAAAAGCATCTACGTGAATTGGATAAAGAAAGGTAAGTAAGAAGCAAAATTAGTATTTTACCAATTACATAAAACCTGCCGTGTTTTCAACAACTCACGGGGTCGCACGACAGGGTGGCCCGGGTTTTGTCCGTGCTACAATTGAAAACGTTTCAACTATGTGAGCAGATCAGGCTAGCCACCGGGTAACCGGTTTTCCAGTCCGACCATGTGCCTGGTGATTCTGATAGCTATGTTAAATTCCTCATAAAATCCTCATATTGGAATCTCAACTATGGTGAACAGCTTCCGATATGCCAAATACATTTGGTCGGTCAAAGCTGCTATTAAAGTTTGTGTTTTCATATGGCTCACCTGTAAAAATGTTATAGTTACTAGAGACAACCTTGCCAAAAGGAAGTAGACTGATACTTGTGGACTTTGTACAGTCATAAGGAGTCGGTGACAAATACTACTAAATTGCAAGGTGATCCCTCCAATTTGGGAAGTCTGGAAGGATCAATTTCAGATTATTCATAATCCAGATTCAATGAAGTCTTTTGGGGGTACTTGGAGGGATCACATAGTCAAAAGAAGGAACAGATAACTCGAGGATATTGTGGTTGATGTCATTTGTTCGGGGCATGGTTGGAAAGAAATAACAGAGTGTCGAGGAAAAAAAACAAAGAAACACCCAACAATTTGTTTCTTCTATTTTGTCAAATATCACGACTTCCTAGGCCTTTGAGAGTAGCCCAAGGAACAGAGTTTATGCAGGTGGAGATAGAACTTTAGACATATTCTTTTGTTGTTGGAATCTGCAATCTATGAAGTGTTTGCTTTATAGTTGCTTTTGCAAAATCCTAAATATATTTTGGTTCTAGCCAAGTTTTTTTTTTCGAAGAAGGTAAATATTACTGAGAGAACTAAGTATTACAGAACTATTATCCCGTCCAAGATACAAAATGAATCACCTAGGTCCAAGGATAGCTATAACAGCATCTATGTTTCTTTGTGCAGCATATAAACTGAGGGCAAGACCCTCAAGATACGGCAATTTCGATGGTTGTAGCCAAGTTTAAGTGGCCTCCTGTGTGTTGTGCTAAATTTCTTGTTAATGAAACAAAGAAGGGGTCTCAAAAAAAAACATTGAATAGTTATAATAAGTCAAATCTAAGTAACCTGAGGATCCAGTCTATATTGAAATAGTTATAATACGCAAGCGGCAGATACATGTATAAAAAGAAAAGAAAGATCTTGTTAACAGAATGCACAGAAAATCTGAAGGATCCGAAATAGTCAAGAAGCAACTGATTACCTGGTGAGCAGAAGTGGCGACTCCGAAGATGAAACCATCGGGGAAGTCACTCCGACGGATCTCCTTCTGGTCCTCCATTGATTATTGGAAGAAGAGGAGAAATGAAGAGCGAGAAAGGAGACTTTTGAATTTACCAGCAGCGGTAGGTGAAGATTGTGAGTTAGATGGGGTTGCGGGTCATGTCTCGGTGGAGTGAACGAGGGAAATGTTGGCAGGGAATAGGGGAATTTACTGGTAAACGAGCATTGAGGTGAGTAAACCACCTACTACTTCTTCAATCACTTTCCTTGATCGGCCACCCCGTCGTCTCCAAAGAGAGGTGAGCTTTATTCGATTTTGGATTTGGATCGAAAATCGAATCCAAACAAATCGAACCGAGTTTAATTAGAGATTCAGTTCGGTTTAAAAAAATCGGTTCGGTTTTGTTTTTATTCGGTTTTGGATTTCGGTTTCGATCCAAAACCGAAAATCGAATAAAAAAAATTTAGTTTATATATATATATATATATATATATATATATATATATATATATATATATATATATATATTACAAAAAAAAACGCAATAAACCAAAAATCGAATAAACCGAATAAAATGAAAATCGAACCGATTTAATTCGGTTTGATTCGGTTATGGGCCATTTCGGTTCGGTTTCGGTTTTGCTTACTCAGTTTTGGTCGAATTCGGTTTTTGGTTATTTCGGTTCGACCGAATTAACCGAATGCTCACCCCTAATTGAGAACCCTATGACATTAATATTAATATTTAATAATAATTATCTGAAAGTCATTTTTGTGTGATGTTCGACAGGTCTAAATTGTACTCGTATAATACATGAATGCATAGTTGAAATATCAAAAAGGTTCTTACAACGAAAATAATCAGACAATTGAAACATGACAGGTATAATAAATATAATTTTTTTTAATAAATTGCTTCGGAATACAAATACTCTAAATAGCTAGCTTAAATATGTCAAACTTGGCTTACAAGTCAAGAAAAACTAATACGAAGAACAATGTTTCATACATTATGCCATTTAGTATGAAGGGACATCTTCAAAAGAAAATATTCAAATTTCCAAAAGAGCTCTGAACGTCACTGGATGTCCACGTTATTCTTTGCACTTGTAGGGACGAGGGTCAGCATATTAGGAATGAACTGGTGTCACGCCCCCAGACCCACTATACGTAGGACTAGAAAATGTAAGCATGTCAGCTGTATGTATACTAAGACTACTCCAGTGTATGGAATCAACGTATATATACATACATAAGTTGTAGTATGATTACATCTTATAGAAGATAAATTACAGTCAAAGGTACACTATATCTCATCCACAGTAATAAAAAAAACTCTCAATCAAATAAATCAGTAGAACCAATGTATGCATGTCAAAGAAAATAACAGTTGGTGGAGATAAATCCACTAACAAGCGTCAAATAAAGAAATAAATAAAGTAACTAAATAGTTCATCGGCTGAAAGAATCAAAGGTCATCGGAAGGTAAGACATCCTCGATAGAGAAAGAAGAATCTGGTGGCTCGTACTCCTACGGAAAGTCCTGAACATTTACACCTAGAGAGGTCACCAGGTCCTTAGAGGGACGTAACAAGATACATATAACATGCGATGATATACTGGATATAACTAATAACTAAAATAGGTCACCTAATCATTCTATGTGAGACATGCACTTTTGAGGACAACGTTCCACACAAGGGCTTTTCGAACAAATAGTAAGAACACGACACACGTAGCGCACGACTGAGTTACTAGTGGCAACTAGAGGAAAGTAAATAAATAGTAGCCCATACACCTAGTAACTGTCCCTTTCCTCCCAATGATACTAAACGTGGGTTGTCTCCACAACACACAAACATGTGTAGTCTCTACAATACTATTTATCCCTAATAACTGCTAAGTCTTCTCACATGCATATCTATCAGCAGTGATAACCTATCGCACGGCCTTTACGCACCGATGATTAGTCGATACGCAAGTCCGAATCTATACGAGACTCGTGACTCATTGCATACATGTGTCAAGGACAATGAAGATATAAAAATGCTTCACAAACATAGGACAGTCTCTTAATTCTAGGTCAATGTGCATAAAATAAACAAAAGTAATGAAAAACATGACTAATGTAGTCATTTGCACCCAAGTGTGACTCGAACACGAGTTTTATTAGTTTTAAAATAAGTAATTAATAAATAACACAAATGCAACATGCTAAAATAAATATAAATAATCAGTACTCATAGCAAGGTATACTTGCCTGGTGGTGGTGCGATGATTTAACGACGTCCACCAGGCGAACTCGTCAAGCCGATAGAATCAACAAAGGTGGAACTTCCACAAACGTCTTTGGATGCTGAAACGAACATCACCAACACACACATGAACAAAAACGATAATTTTGGATCAAAACAGTGTCCGCCGTTGGACCCGCTTTTATACCGAAAAGCGTGTCGAACCCTATATTTCTAAAGTCAACAAACTATATGTCTACAAGTCTAGTTTGATAATAAAAACTGAATGGTATGTCCAGTTTTGGATTTCGATAAGTCACACACAAAATCGCCCGTCAAATCGAATCGTGGGGACCGCAAAACGACGATCCGGTCAACTGTCTCAGAATTGAACCAAACTTGGGTCACAGGACCAACATAACGCTACGAATCCAATGGCGCAAGTTTCGTCGCGATGACGAGCGTGCACAAAGTAATTAGAGAATTTCAGAAAAGACAGTTACAGTGATTTTTGAAGGATACGGGTCGAATTCGTCGCGCACATGCAACTAATTCAAATTATGTCAAAGATCACACGTCAACGAACTCCGTATGCACCATTCAATGCAAGCGGTTCACGATGAAGTTGTCCGGTTTGTCGGGATGACCCCCGTATCAAAAAGTTTTGATGTTTTGAAAACTGTTTTCTCGAAATTTTCGTGTTTTTAATAGGGAATTGATGAACAAAAATATGAAAATTTTATATCACTATGAAGGTGTTGATATAGGCTATAAGTCAATTTAGTTAGGTTTTTAAAACCATAGATATCTTGCTCACAATTTGCCTTCTAATACAGGATTCTGGGACTAAAAACTATCATTAACTATATAAAAAAAATCATGATTTTTAGAGGACTTTTTCTAGTGATTTAATGTAATTGGATTAAAACTAATTGAGCAAGTTGAAGGGGTTATATTGGAAGCATACAGTGTAATCGATTCGAAAATCGATCAAGCAACATGGGAGAAATTCCGTCACAAAGTTGGGGGATCAGGCACTACTACTGATGCTGTGATCGCCGGCTGGCGGCCTGTGACAGGGAATGCGCGTGGTCGGGATGGAGGGTTGGCGTACGTCGGGGATTGAAAATTCGAGTTTACGAAAGATTTTTCTTAGTGTTTTCAAAGAAAATCAAAGAAATATTTCGATATATATATATATATATATATATATATATATATATATATATATATAAAATAAAAAAAAAAAAAAAATATATATATATATATATATATATATATATATATATATATATATATGTGCAAATGACCTCTAGCCTAGTGGTTAAGAGAGATGCATGCGGCCTGAGTGGTCAGGAGTTCGAATCCCAGTGGGAGCGATTCCAGAAATAATTTACCTGGTTCCAATATATATATATATATATATATATATATATATATATATATATATATATATATATATCTTCCCAATCGATTTATACTCGAATTCAAATCTGATTTAGACGGGGATTCGATCTAATCAGAGGAGAACTTGTAGTGGATTGGATTTGCAAAAGATTTAGGAGAATTCGATGAAGATTAGATAGGTTTTGGGATAAAAAAATCTAGGGTTTAAGCTTTGTCCCCTGCGGCTTTGAGCGGGAGAAAATGGGTTGGATGACTCGCGAGATTTTCGAAATATTGCGAGTTATTCAATAGATTTTTTTCTTTGTAATAATTCATATATATATATATATATATATATATATATATATATATATATATATATATATATATATATATATATATATATATATATATATATATATATATATATGAAAAGTAATTATTATTTCTTAAAGATTTTTTTTTAGTAAAATCTAAATAATATATAATGTCTAAACAACCTTCTAAGATTTTTCTAAAATATTTTCTACAATATTTTGCATTAAAAGGTATTTATTACACACATTCATTTATTATGTAATTAATACTCTATAAATAAAGCTATATATATATATATATATATATATATATATATATATATATATATATATATATATATATATATATATATGTTCTAAATAAATATCATAATTAATCTATTATAGTGATATTTTAGAGGATTTACAACTGATGATCGATATTAACCCAACTCACCAAATCAACACATTAATCATGTGAAAGCACATAAGATTATAAAGTGATCTTTCTACTTTTCTAGGGTGTGTTGACAATTTTCCTAAACAGGGATATAAAACATAAACATATCACCATATAGTGATTCTTAGCTATAGTCACTTCCTTTCCCTCCAAAACAAGTTAGAATACAATATTTCAATTTTACATGTTCTCGTCTCTGCAAAATCACATTAGAGCTCACAATGTAAACGTCACAAGTCTGTCCCTGCATAGCACATAGCTTAACTATATATGGTCACTGGTGACACGCCATCCTTCGACATAATATCCATCTCACAACAATATATAAGAACATCTCCAACAATAATGACATGTGTATCAAGACTGAGATTAGATATGATAACTAATACTCAACCACAAATACTAAATAGATAGAAAGTTCTAAGGAAAAAATGCATACTCAAGCTAAGTCCTGAATCTCAGCTAAGTCCATGAAATCCAACATGTATATATATATATATATATATATATATATATATATATATATATATATATATTTTTTTTTTTTTTTTTTTTACAAGCCCCCCTTAGAAAAATCCCTAAAAAAAACCCTCACTCTCAGCCGTAATTTAATGTTAATATTAATGTTAATATTAATGTTAATGTTAATATTAATGTTAATATTAATGTTAATATTAATATTTATTTTTATATTAATGTTAATGTTAATGTTAATATTAATTTTAATGTTAAGTTTAATGTTAATTTTGGTATTTAACATTAATATTAATATTATTATTAACATTAATATTAACATTAAATGGACGGTTGAGAGTGAGGGGGTTTTTAGAGGATTTTCTAAGGGGGGTTTTGATCCGCTTATATATATATATACAAACCCAAGTATATAGTCTCATAGATAAATCCGAGTCAAATGCTAGTGGTAACTAAACCATGTCTAGATAGCCTCTGATGGCATCTCAGTCCTTGCAACTCCCTGATCCTCAGGAATACAAGGATCAGGCTCAAGGATAGTATCCTCCGTTATGCCATAGTAAGTACGGCAACAATCCTCTAAGTCAGTGCCTAAAAATATATCCAGTCAAGATTGGAGCAAGTACAAACATGATAACTATTCATAACATGATAGAAACTATATAACAATGAATAGAATGTGGGAAATACTGTAAACAAGGAAATCATAAAATATGGAACTGTAAATGGAAAGTAGGCAGTAAAGAAGGTAAACATGATATGAGTGAGGAGGAACATGTGAAGAAATATAACTAACTACTACTAAGTATTTTGGAGATGCCATGGTCTATATGTGATCGGTTGTGCATGATCCAACTATTATCCACGGTCTATAATAACACGGGCTATGGATTTTAATTCTAATCAAATAAAAATTCAATCAATAAAAATCAATATTTGCATTTAATTCTAAGTTTCTAAGCTTCTATGGATTTTCTAGGTCTCGGCTATCCTATAGGTTGGACTCTACCTAAGTTTCATAATTACCTTGTAACTAAGGTATTTACCCAAGCCTAGGAATTTCCCTATTCTACCTAGGCTATGCATGTATCATTTACCCTTAATATTTATACAGCCCATACTGTCTCTCTCTCCCTCTCTTTCTCTCTCTCTCTCTCTCTCTTTATATATATATTATATATATTATATATTATATATTATATATTATATATATATATATATAATATAATATAATATAATATTATATTATATATATATATATATATTATATATATATATAAATATAAATATATATATATATATATATATATATATATATATATATATATATATATATATATATATATATATATATATATATATATATATATATAAACCAAAGCCCGTGCTACGTACGCGTCTTCCCCGGAGGCCGACTTTTTGGAACCATGACTGTCACGGAAGAGACCTTCACTGCCAAACCTTCAAAGTTCAATGACACATATTTCAAAAGGTGGCAGAGCCAAATGAAGTTTTGGCTTACCACTTTAGGTCTAATTTCGGCTATTGATGGGTCCACATCCATCACAAATGATTCTGATGAAACTGAGTCTGACATAGGGGTATCCAAGTCCTCTTCTGTCACGCTCCGCTCACGTAGGATCGATCGTCCTCGCTAAGGCGTGATGCCGTACGAGCCTAGATTGTGCTAGTGCAAGGCGGGTTTCATAACGGCCGATTACATCGGCGGCGACGGGGTCATCGTACAGAAGTCCCAAGTAAAAACATTGAACATACAGCAAAAATTTAGAATCAAAACACAAGTTATTCAAAAGAACTTGTCACGACCCGATCCCAAATAATTGGGTCGAACCGGATCATGCCCAGCCTGCACCATTGTTGAGACGGCGGCAGTAAGCTGTATCCACTATTGCAGGTAATCACAACAACATCTAAATATTTGTCACAACTCAATATTCGAGAATTTAAAACTTTATTTAACATTTGAATAATACAACTGGAAAGTAAAAGAACTGAAAAGAATGCTGAATCCAAATTAACAAAATTCTAAAACAACAAATTTGGAAACAGAAAATCTAGCTAAGCGTTCGGCTCGTCGGCTTCAGGTCCTACGTCCTCCAATGGAAACTCTGGCAATACCACAGGGTACAGAACTGGGTCATAATAACTGTTGAATAACAGCTCAGCATCCTCAAAACCCCTAAAAATGTTATCTCCAGTCAGGAGGGAGCAAAGTACAATTCATGATAATCAAACAATTAAAATAATAATAGAATCATGCACTTTTAAACAATTTGAAAATAAACAGTTCTCCAGCAGTTAAAACATTATGATGTGAATAGGCAATGAATATGACCGGCTTGGGTTGTACAGTGAATGATATGGCTTATCCCCGTGTGTATGAGGGGTAAGCTAATACAGTTCTAAATTATTACTTTGGATGTGGTCATACTCATTACACTACTCCCCCAGTACCCAACAGTCAATTAGTCAGTGCTCTCAGAGAGAGTTCCGTGTTGCATCGTAGTTTAAACTTGCAATAAAACGATTATTAAATAATTGTAAACTAACACAAAATGTACTTGTCTTTGTTTACGACTGGAAACGGTGTTGGTTCCGGGAAGATGCTAGGTTCGTCTCCGAGATCCTACAGTTGGAGAACTTGACTTAGAACCATTGTGAAACCAAGCTAGGTGTGCTAATTGTAATCTCTAGTAGCAGGTCCTAGTCAGATTTTAAGTTGTTTATTCTACTGCTAACGGTTTACGACGCGTACTACATTGGTTCTTCATTTAGTCGGTTAGCCAGTTTCTGGTTTTACTTGGAAAAATCGTCGTTACCGGTTAATTCGCAAAACTTTATATTTTTAATATTATATATATATATAACTACATTTTCTTTCAATGATAAAACGTGGGTTTTGTTAATTATAAATATTTTAATCAAGTTATTTTATCGTGAGAAATCCTTATTAATTTATACAAAATATTTATCAGTCATTTTGTTACGAAGCGCCTAATAATATAAATGATAAAATCATCCAGAAAATTAAAGCAAAAACAACCCAGAAAATAAATGAAAAACCTAGACTACGCAATACAGGGGCACAGCTGACAGAATAGGAATCTGGGCTTATGCCCTTACAAAGTTTACATAAATAAAAATAAGAGAAAATTAGTTAGCTCTGACTAATATCCTGTATTTTAAATGTCGAAAACAAAATTAAAAATAAAATAAATAAAATCCTATGAGTCTCAGACTTGGTCCAATCGTCACTATTAGCTAATGCCTCAACGTCCGGGTAACATCGGTTTCGTTTGCATTTCGCTAGGGCCCATTGACCAATACGGTCGTCGCCCAAAATCCAAAATAATATTCTTTTCCGAAAAACCATTTTAAAATTATATAATTAAATTTTATAGAAAAATTCGGCAGCACTTCCTCTATTTTCGATCAACCCAAACACTGGGAAGTGTGCCATAATCACCATTTATAAATCCCAACCATAATTTACATAATAATATCACAATCCCAGTCCACAGAACCTTCCGAAAACCGATTTGAAATTCATTTATAAAACTTTATAAAAATTTGGGCAGCATTTTCTCTATTTTCGGGACAACACAAAACTGGAAAAATGCACCATAACGCCCATAATAAAAGTCCCAAACCAAGGAACACCCAGAAATAACTTTCAAACCATTTTACACCAAAATTAAATTCACAGAATAATTCCCGAAGCTTAATCGGAAACCCGAAATATAGTTCGGGAATTCCCGAAATGAATTCGGAAACCAAAGCGCCCAAAATCCAGAAAACATATTTCGGAAAAGTCCGAAATAAACACAAAACATCACAGAACATCTCCGAAAAATCCGAAGTTACGACGTCGCTCTAAAACCGAATTCCCGGGAGGGAATCGGGGACCAATCTCATCATTGACTACCGAAATGGGACGGGGCAGAGGAGTTATACCTTGGGTTGCTCGGCTAGAGCTCTCAGATGAAAATTTTGGAAGAAAACCCAGTTCCCGCGGACTAGGGAAAGTCCCAAACTCGCGGACAGCAGCGGAAATCATCGGAATAGCAGGTCGGGAGCCTGTTGGGACAGCGGATCGGAACCGCGGAAACAACGGAACAGCAAGTTGGGGCCACAGAACAGCGCTGGACATCGATGTTGGGAATGGCGGGGCGTGGCGTGGAAAGCGCTGGAGGCCGGGGCGGTCGGACGCCGGCAGGATCTAGGGCACGGAAGCTCGGGGAAAGAGTTGCTGTGGGAAAAGGAAATGGATTTGTGAGGGATAGAGAGTGAGAATGGAAATAGTGGTGGTGTTGAGAGTTTTTGTGGGGGAAAGAAAGTAGTGCTGGTGGGTTTTTATTAAGGGAGAGTGGGAAGTAGTAGATGGGAATAAATGAGAGGGAGAGAAGAATGTAGTGGTGGAGTGTGCTGGTGATTAGTATTCGTGAGTGGTGGTGGTGGAGTGTTTTAATAAGGAGGAGAGGGGGAAAGGTTGTGGAGAGGAGGAAAATTAGTAGGAGAAATAAGGGGGATGGCCTGGTCATGGGGAGACCAGGCCAAGTCGTGGGGAGGGAATTCTGGTTTTGTGTTTTTTTTTAATAAAATAAATGATCAGGATTTTAAAATAAAAGAATGGGTTCGGATCGGGATTGGGTTTCGGGTAACTGGTCCAGGCTGGGGTCAGGTCAGCAACCAAAAACCAATTATTATTTTGAAAATAATTTCGAACTCATTATATAATAACAATAATAGCAATAATATTATATTTTAATAATAATAAAATTACAAATCCTAAAACTGGATTTCATAATCTTTCCTCCTTAGAAAATTTTGTCCTCGAAATTTAAAGAGTAGGGTAGGAATTATCTCAGGTCAAGTTGGTACGAGTACTGCACCCGTAACTCAGGTCCAGCAATAAGAATTTCCAAGGCAGTCGTGGATGAGACAGTTTAGGGACAAGTTTCATTTATGATATCATCCATGCAGAAAAATACAAAAGCGAACCAAAGTACACGAGGTTGATCAGACCATCATGCACCGGTCCTGATTAGACAATATATTAGTGGGTGCACCCAATAAAATACTGTCATGATCAAGCTTGATAAAGAAATAGCTTGCAAAACTAGGCTAACTTAGCAGCATCAGTCAAGTTTAGAACGAAAAGATAAGAAACAGGAGTTATGTGATGGCTCAAATTTTCTGATCTTCTTCTCACCTCTGACTACGCTTGCTACTGGTTTCTCTGGCACTGAAAGGTTGAGTCCAATCTTCAGCTCTGAATTATCCAAAATGTGACTCGGATCCGGAATGTAGCGTCTGAGCTGTGATACGTAGAAGACGTTGTGCATACTCTCAAGATTAGCTGGTAGAGCTAACCGGTATGCTACTTTTCTAACTCGTCTTAAAATTTCAAATGGCCTGATGTACCTGGCCTCAATTTCCCAGCTCTGTCAAAACTGATCGTTCCTCTGGTAGGAGAAAACTTCACAGAAATGCTATCTCCTTCTTCAAACTCCACTGGTCGACGACTACTATCAACCCAATGCTTCTGTCTGTCTTGAGCAATCCTGAGCGTACATTCACCTTCTCTACTGCGTCAGTCACCATCTCTGGACCCAGCAGTACTCTTTCTCCTACGTCGTCCCATACAAGTGGTGTACGGCAACGACGTCCATAGAGAGCTTCAAATGGGGTCATACCAATGCTGGCTTGGTAGCTGTTGTTGTAAGAGAACTCTACCAGTGCAAATAATCTTTCCAAGACCCTCCAAACTCCAAGACGCAAAATTTCGGCATGTCTTCAGGCGTCTGGATTGTCCTCTCTGATTGTCCATCCGTCTGGGAGTGATAGGCAGTGCTGAACTTCAATTGTGTCCCCAGGCTGTCATGTAAACTTTTCCAAGAGTGAGAGGTAAAACGAGTGTCTCGGTCAGATACAATGCTTTCCGGTACTCCATGAATCCGGTAGATATGTCGCATGTATAGTGCCGCCAACTTCTCGGTAGATAAACCAACTTTGAAGGGGATAAAGTGAGCTGACTTGGTCAGTCGGTCCACTATAACCCAAATGGCGTCCTTCCCTCCTTGGGAACGAGGCAGTCCTGACACGAAGTCCATTGTGATGTGCTCCCACTTCCACTCCGAAATGTCCAGTGGCTGTAGAAGTCCTGCGGGTCTCTGTCTGCTAGCCTTCACTTGTTAACAAATTAAACATCTAGCAACATACCTGGCCACGTCTTTCTTCATTCCAAACCACCAAACAATGGTACGCATATCCCGATACATCTTGTTAGCTCCAGGATGTATGGAATATTGTGACTGGTGTGCTTCTTTCATCAGCTCGTTCCTCAGTTCGCCAGATGCTACGCAGAGCCTCATACCATTCTTCAGTGCTCCATCGATGGCGATTGAGAAACCCTCAAGTGTTCCTGCCAACACTTGATCTCTAAGTTTGCAAAGTGTCTCGTCTTGAAACTGCGTCTCCTTAATTTTGCCCATCAGACTCGAGCTCACTTGCAACTTCATCAACAATGAATCAGCATCCAGATCATTCCTTCCAGGCAGTATAATCTCCAGTCCAAGCTTCTCGATGTCCTCTAGCAGGTGCCGCTCCTTGGTCAAAAACATCGCCATAGTGTATCGACTAAGTGCATCTGCGACCACATTAGCCTTACCCGGGTGGTACTGTAGATCGATGTCAAAATCCTTCATCAGCTCCAGCCATCTTTTTTGCCTCATGTTCAGCTCCTTCTGAGTGAAAACATACTTCAGACTTTTGTGGTCTGTATATATTTCTACTCTCTCTCCATATAGATAATGTTCCATAGCTTTAAAGCAAAGATGACTGCCGCAAGCTCCAGATCATATGTGGGATAGTTCTTCTCATGAGTCCGTAATTGCCTAGATGCATAAGCAATCACTTTTCCATGTTGTTGAAGAACGCAACCCAGTCCTTTACCTGAGGCATCACTGTAGATTGAGAAACCACCAGTTCCTGCGGGTAGCGCAAGGATTGGTGCAGTGGTAAGTCTCTTCTTTAGCTCCTCAAATGATGCCTGGCAATCTTTCGTCCAGATGAACTCTTCATTCTTCCGTGTGAGCTTCGTCATCGGCTCAGCAATTCTGGCAAAATCCTTCACGAACTTCCGGTAGTAGCCAGCCAAGCCCAAGAAACTCCTGATTTCAGCAACTGAGCTTGGGGTAGACCACTTCTCAACAGCGGCTATCTTCTTCGGATCCACCGAAATTCCTTCTCCTGTGACAACATGGCCAAGAAAATTTACCTTGTCTAGAAAGAATTCACATTTGGAAAGCTTACCATACAGCTTCTCCTTCCTCAAAGTTTCCAGAACTTTCCTGAGGTGCTCTTCGTGCTCCTCTTCCGTCTTTGAATAGATCAGAATGTCATCGATGAAGACAACGACAATTTGATCTAGGTATTCATGGAAAATCTGGTTCATAAGGTTCATGAACACCGCAGAAGCATTCGTTAGTCCAAACGGCATGACTAAGAATTCAAACTGCCCATACTTGGTGTTGAATGCCGTCTTGGGAAAATCTTCCTTCCTGATGGTAGTCAGATCTAAGATCAATCTTCAAAAACACCTTGGCTCCGCGCAATTGATCAAATAGGTCATCGATCCGGGGCAGAGGGTACTTGTTCTTGATGGTGATATTGTTCAGCGCCCGGTAGTCGATGCACATCCGTACTGTTCCGTCCTTCTTGGGCACAAACAAGACAGGTGCTCCCCAGGATGAAGCTCCGTCTCGAATGAATCCCAGAGCCTTCAGTTCATTGATCTGGTCCTTCATCTTCTTGGCCTCCTACGGGTTGACTCTGTAGCATCCCTTAGAAATAGGGAGAGAGCCGGGGACTAGGTCAATGGTGAACTCTATGTCTCGATCTGGGGGTAATCCGGAAAGACTATCAGGGAAGACATCTACCATAAAGGTGTAACTAAGAATTTTATTCATGTGGAGAATTACAGCAAAAACTCTCAAGATTGATCTAAGGACATCCTGTTACAACTTCTTATAATAATAGATAATGCTATTCAGCAGTCCTAGGTACTATTCTTCATGGTTTTGGCTCTTGCATGAGCAGTCTCTAACTGCTTCATCTTCTATGAACCTCGAGTCTGCATCATGCCTTATTGTAGGAGGCAAGGTCTGCTGGATAGGAAGAGAGTCCCTAGGTTGTGGCCTAACAGGTGTTGCTGGGATATGTGCTCTGGTTTGATGGAAAGATAAGGGGCAGTCCTTTACCCGATGTTCAGCAGATCCACTTGCCAAACATTTCTCCAATCTCTTGCGACAAATATTGGCTTGGTGACGAAGCCTTTTACAGTAGTCACAAACCAATAGCTTCTTACGATATGACTGCCGGATAGGGCTCAAATATCTTCTAGATTCAGGGGTATCCCTCCTAGGACGAGGTTCCGCTCCAACTTGGTTTAAGATAGCTAAGGCTACATCATTGACGTTCTTCATGACTTCTCTCGTGATATTCATCTTTTCCTGCTGGGCTTCAGCTTGAGCCTTCTGGAACTCCAGGATTTCTTAAAATAGGGCAACCATTGGGAGGTATTTGCTGGTACTGGTGGAGCAACAGGAATGGGTACTTCACCAAGGAAATACAACTCAGTTTGAGAAAAGGTAGGAATTGCTAGTGTAGTAAAAACTTCACTGGATACATTATGGGGACGGTCAATCAGCTGCGAGGGAATAAACCCTGAACTTGGTTGAGGAGATGGGGTATGATCCGGAGATGACACCTCATCGCCAGCAGGATTGGTCTTGTCAATGGCCATTCTCTGGAAGGTTTAGGATACAAACATAAGCAAGGTATCTTACCAGTCTATAATCAAACAAAAATATTTATGTATATAATTCGGACCTATGTTGTGACAAATCAATGTTCTAGTGTTCTAATTGTTTCCAGGTATGTTTTTCTAAGTTGTTGAGACCTGCATGGGCCACCACTAAAAACATGTCACGGCCCGATCCCAAATAATTGGGTTGAACCGGATCATGCCCAGCCTGCACCGTTGTTGAGACGGCGGCAGTAAGTTGTATCCACTATTGCAGGTAATCACAACAACATCTAAATATTTGTCACAACTCAATATTCGGAAATTTAAAACTTTATTTAACATTTGAATAATACAACTGGAAAGTAAAAGAACTGAAAAGAATGCTGAATCCAAATTAACAAAATTCTAAAACAACAAATCTGGGAACAGAAAATCTAGCTAAGCGTTCGGCTCGTCGGCCTCAGGTCCTGCGTCCTCCAATGGGGACTCTGGCAATACCACAGGGTACAGAACTGGGTCATAATAACTGTTGAATAACAGCTCAGCATCCTCAAAACCCCTAAAAATATTATCTCCAGTCAGGAGGGAGCAAAGTACAATTCATGATAATCAAACAATTAAAATAATAATAGAATCATGCACTTTTAAACAATTTGAAAATAAACAGTTCTCCAGCAGTTAAAACATTATGATGTGAATAGGCAATGAATATGACCGGCTTGGGTTGTACAGTGAATGATATGGCTTATCCCCGTGTGTATGAGGGGTAAGCTAATACAGTTCTAAATTATTACTTTGGATGTGGTCATACTCATTACACTACTCCCCCAGTACCCAACAGTCAATTAGTCAGTGCTCTCAGAGAGAGTTCCGTGTTGCATCGTGGTTTAAACTTGTAATAAAACGATTATTAAATAATTGTAAACTAACACAAAATGTACTTGCCTTTGTTTACGACTGGAAACGGTGTTGGTTCCTGAAAGATGCTAGGTTCGTCTCCGAGATCCTACAGTTGGAGAACTTGACTTAGAACCATTGTGAAACCAAGCTAGGTGTGCTAGTTGCAATCTCTAGTAGCAGGTCCTAGTCAGATTTTAAGTTGTTTATTCTACTACTAACGGTTTACGACGCGTACTACGTTGGTTCTTCATTTAGTCGGATAGCCAGTTTCTGGTTTTACTTGGAAAAATCGTCGTTACCGGTTAATTCGCAAAACTTTGTATTTTTAATATTATATATATAAAACTACATTTTCTTTCAATGATAAAACGTGGGTTTTGTTAATTATAAATATTTTAATCAAGTTATTTTATCGTGAGAAATCCTTATTAATTTATACAAAATATTTATCAGTCATTTTTTTACGAAGCGCCTAATAATATAAATGATAAAATCATCCAGAAAATTAAAGCAAAAACAACCCAGAAAATAAATAAAAAAATCTAGACTACGCAATACAGGGGCACAGCTGACAGAATAGGAATCTGGGCTTATGCCCTTACAAACTTTACATAAATTAAAATAAGAGAAAATTAGTTAGCTCTGACTAATATCCTGTATTTTAAATGCCAAAAACAAAATTAAAAATAAAATAAATAAAATCCTATGAGTCTCATACTTGGTCCAATCGTCACTATTAGCTAATGCCTCAACGTCCGGGTAACACCGGTTTCGTTTGCATTTCGCTAGGGCCCATTGACCAATACGGTCGTCGCACAAAATCCAAAATAATATTCTTTTCCGAAAAAACCATTTTAAAATTATATAATTAAATTTTATAGAAAAATCCGGCAGCACTTCCTCTATTTTCGGTCAACCCAAAAACTGGAAAGTGTGCCATAATCACCATTTATAAATCCCAACCATAATTTACATAATAATATCACAATCCCAGTCCACAGAACCTTCCGAAAACCGATTTGAAATTCATTTATAAAACTTCATAAAAATTTGGGCAGCATTTTCTCTATTTTCGGGACAACCCAAAACTGGGAAAATGCACCATAACGCCCATAATAAAAGTCCCAAACCAGGGAACACCCAGAAATAACTTCCAAACCATTTTACACCAAAATTAAATTCACAGAATAATTCCCGAAGCTTAATCGGAAACCCGAAATATAGTTCGGGAATTTCCGAAATGAATTCGGAAACCAAAGCGCCCAAAATCCAGAAAACATATTTCGGAAAAGTCCGAAATAAACACAAAACATCACAGAACATCTCCAAAAAATCCGAAATTACGACGTCGCTCTAAAACTGAATTCCCGGGATGGAATCGGGGACCAATCTCATCATTGACTACCGAAATGGGATGGGACAGAGGAGTTATACCTTGGGTTGCTCGGCTAGAGCTCTCAGATGAAAATTTTGGAAGAAAACCCAGTTCCCGCGGACTCGGGAAAGTCCCAAACTCGCGGACAGCAGCGGAAATCGCTAGAACAGCAGGTTGGGAGCCTGTTGGGACAGCGGATCGAAACCGCAGAAACCACGGAACAACAAGTTGGGGCCACAGAACAGCGCTGGACATCGCTGTTTGGAATGGCGGGGCGTGGCGTGGAAAGTGCTGGAGGCCGGGGCGGTCGGACGCCGGCAGGATCTAGGGCACGGAAGCCCGGGGAGAGAGTTGTTGTGGGAAAAGGAAATGGATTTGTGAGGGATAGAGAGTGAGAATGGAAGTAGTGGTAGTATTGAGAGTTTTTGTGGGGGAAAGAAAGTAGTGCTGGTGGGTTTTTATTAAGGGAAAGTGGGAAGTAGTAGATGGGAATAAATGAGAAGGAGAGAAGAATGTGGTGGTGGAGTGTGCTGGTGATTAGTATTCGTGAGTGGTGGTGGTGGAGTGTTTTAATAAGGAGGAGAGGGGGAAAGGTTGTGGAGAGGAGGAAAATTAGTAGGAGAAATAAGGGGGATGGCCTGGTCATGGGGAGACCAGGCTAAGTCGTGGGGAGGGAATTCTGGTTTTATGTTTTTTTAATAAAATAAATAATCAGGATTTTAAAATAAAAGAATGGGTTCGGATCGGGATTGGGTTTCGGGTAACTGGTCCAGGCTCGGGTCAGGTCAGCAAACCAAAAACCAATTATTATTTTGAAAATGATTTCGAACTCATTATATAATAACAATAATAGCAATAATATTATATTTTAATAATAATAAAATTACAAACCCTAAAATTGGGTTTCATAGAACTCTTTATTGATATTGAACAATCAGATTATAATAGGCGCAAGCCATGATTACAAGTCTCTCGTGCTGACTTTTCTCTCATTATACAAGTCACTCTGCTCTCTCTCATCTCTCGATTTTAATGCTTGAGCCAGCGGAAGCTCCGGATAGGCGACGTCCATACATTATGTCCCGTATAAGTCTTGACTCCATGCGGCCGCATGCTTCGAATCGCCAAGGAACTCCATGTCTCGACGTATCCAAGCGAGCTCCATACCACGAGCTTCTACCTACGCCTGCACATAAAAACTATGTGGATGTCAGTACTCAGCTGTACTGGTGGAATGAGCTCCTCGTCCACCCATGCAAAACCAACACGTTTGATTTACTTTGTGCAACATAGTCCCTTCTTATCAATTGTCTTTCTAGTCTTGTCTTAGGATCAGTTTTATGACAGACGCCTTGGCATATTTGTGTATGAGGACCATTCCGTGCTTGCACAGCAACGTTCACTCAACAACGTTAACCTATCAAGTCGTGCTTGCCTTACGGCCATAATCAGAGACGTAACTACACGATAGACTCCATTTTCGTGTGACCGTGCTACCGCACCGATAAGCTTCCTTATCTTTGCCTCAAGACCTTTCTCGTGCTTGCAATGACAACGCACCGACTCATACTTGTCTTTCGTGCCATACTCTGTGACGTAACGACTCGGTCGTGCCATGACCTCGCTTCGTGCTTCAATATCTCTGAGGCAGTGCCTCCTCGCTTAGTCTTGCCTATACTTTGGTTGTGACAATGCGGCCGTGCCTCACATTTCGAGGTCGTGCCCAACAACTCAACGTAACTTCACCCAACTTGTCCTACGGCCCTTCTCGACTTAACTCGCAATATCCCAAATCTAACTAATGCAACTCTATGCCAACAACTTAACACACGGTGCCACATCTCGTACCGAAGCATGTCGCCTTCGTTGTAGCCAAATCTTAGGCCCAGACATTGTGTTCTAACTGTACATACATTCAACTCGACTCAATCCAAAGGCACACACGCGGATTGTCGCCCGTGCCGACCCATCTATATGAATTGGTCACTGGCATTAACTAGCCATCGTGGACATAGCCTGGTAAACGAGATCCTTATACCGCAAGTAGCGATCTCCGATGCAAGTCCCCGAACTACCGGTTGCTTCATACCCAGCTCGGCTATAATTTGTTCTTCCTAGGCCAAGTCGGTCCCGTGGCCCCGAGTTGCCGCTCGAAGAACCATCGCCCTTGTCGATAAGTTGTCTATGACCAAGCGCCTACGCTAACTTCTAGACTTAACGTAATTGCATGGTCTCATCATCATCACTTAGTTCCTTTGCTTTACTTCTTCCACTTTTCACACTTCTTTTGCAGAGCCCAAACCAGGGTTGCCTCGACGACTGAACTACAGTCCCAATATATTTCCTCTCGGTGACTAACTATCACTTAGACTTAACATTCTTTGAACTCCGGAAATGGCTGCTGCATAGCCTTCCCACTTAACTTGAACATAACATGTTTCTTAAATATCGACAGACCGTGGCTAACTTTCCACTGAACCAACTGTGGCTCATGCCTTAAACCAACGCGTGTTCTACGCAACGCTATCGCCCAAGTCATACCTCATATGATGGGCCTTGAGATCGTGGGACTATTTAACTTGACAACCGCAGAAAGAGCGGGACAGCACTTGGAATGACTTAGGTTGACCGGCATAACTTTGCTTAACTTAATCGAGCCTACAACTTAACTCAAGGAACGAGCAAAGGCTATGCCAAGCCTCGTATCGCGGAAGCATACAGGCTTTATCGAACATTTACGCGGGCGACGCCTATGACTTAGGCTAATTCAGGGTTTTGTATCAAAGATCAACTTTCCTTCTCCCAAGCCGCGGGACGAAGGACCGAGTGTCATTTTCAAAACACGCTGTGCACCAACTCTAAGCCGACCGTTGGACCTTTCCATATTCTAACTTATTTTGACCTGTCGGGATTATTCCCTTAGCTATGTGGATTCGTTTCTTTTATTATCAAGCCTACTTGTGCAAGTTGAAAACATGTAATTTATTATGTGGAGGCTAAGATAAGGCAAGTTCACCGAAACTACCCTACCTGAGCGAGCAGTCGCCTTGACCGAGTGATGTCTTCAAGCAGCCGTTGCAAGGTTAAGTCCGAACGTCGTCGGCGTTTTGCTTCCTCCGATTGACTGAGTGGGACGGAGCACTACATCTTCTTCCACCAAACCTAAGATCCCTAAGGAAATAGACTACCCCTGTTTCCACAGAATCTTAAGCACTTTTTCTGAGTCTCTCTATGACATATTTTTTGAATATAAAAGTGCTAAAGAACTTTGGGATGCTTTGGAAGATGAATATGGTTGCGATATGCTAAAATTGAAAGATTCAATTCCTCCATATTCAACAGATATGTCATGGTAGATAATAAACCTATCAACGACCAAATTCATGAATTCTAAGAACATCTTAGGCATGTTCAAGCCAAAGGTACATTCTTCTCTACTGAGCATAAAATAGCATGCTTGATAGACAAATTCCTTCCTTCTTGATCTGATACTGCCAAAGATCTTACCTATTTACAAGGAACTCTTACCTATCCTCAAGTTCTAAAAAGACTTAGAACATAAGAAGAGTTTAGGTTAAATTCCAAAGCTATGTCTGATTTCAAAGCTAGGGTAAACCTTGTAGAAAGTAATGGTAAACCCAAGTCTAACCACCATATCAAACCCAAGAAAAACTCCTTCAAAAAGAAGCAGAGTTTTCAACCACATCACCAAAACCCTCATTACCAAAACCCCATCATCAGCAATCTTAGAAACCTAAAAACTTTGGTCATACTCAGGATCAGAGAAGATTTTGTTTTATGTGTGGTAAAACAAACCAAACGGCCATCAACTGCTTCCATAGGAAGAAAGAAGATGTCAAGACAGAAGCTGTCAAGACCTCCTACAAAGGGAAAGGCTTAACCAAGCCAGAGGCTAACATGATTCTAAATGAGTCTTCTAGCTCCTTCAGGAATCAGGTGGAGGAGGCGTGACCCTAGAAGATGGCTCAACGACACAGATTGTAGGAAGAGGAACAATAGATCTAAAGATGACATCAGAGAAAATTCTACCTCTCTATGATGTGCTTCATGTATCATCGGTTAGGAGGAATCTAGTTAGTGGGTCTCTACTTCTAGCCTTAGGATACAAGATTATAATGGAGGCTAATAAAATAGTTTTGTCCAAGAATGACTTATTTATAAGAAAATGATTTGTAAATGATGGTATTTTTATTTTAAGTACTATGAATAAAATTTTAAATCCTTCTTTTGTTGTTGCAAATGTTGAATCCTCCAATGTTTGGCATGGCAGACTAGGTCATGTGAACTTAGGATCTCTTAAAAGAATGATGAACTTATATCTTATTCTTAAGACTCCTATTGATGAAAAACACAAATGTAAGATTTGTATTCAAGCCAAATACACTAGATTACCTTTCAAATCTGTCCAAAGGGATTCTGAACTTCTAGAACTTATCCATAGTAACGTTTGTTATTCCAATAGGGTTTTGATCCGAGGCGGTAGGAAATACTTTGTCACTTTTATAGATGATCATTCAAAGTATTGTTACACCTACCTTCTTAAGACCAAAGATGAAGTTCTATACAGATTTAAGGTCTATAAGTCTAAAGCTGAGAACCAGTTAGATAGAAAGATTAAGATTCTTAGATCATATCATAGTGGAGAGTATACATAAATGAAATGACTAACTTCTGTGAAGAACATGGAATAATTCATGAGATAACTGCTCCTTATTCACCACAGTCCAACAGAGTTTCTGAAAGAAAGAATCGCACTCTGTTAGACATGGTAAATATAATGCTTCTCAGTTCAGGTGCCCTTGATAATCTGTGGAAAGAAGCCTTATTGTCAGCCTGCTATATCCTTAACAGGATACCCAGTAAGACTAATGATAAACACCAAATGAGTTATGGAAAGGCCGAACCCCTAGGATTAATTACCTCAAAGTTTGGGAATGTCTAGCTAAGGTAGAGATTCCTGAACCCAAAAAGAGGAAGATTGGACCTAAGACTGTAGATGCTGTGTTCATAGGATATGCCCTAGATAGTAATGCCAATAGATTTCTTGTAACTCATTCTGAAGTAAATAAAATCTCTAATGACACAATTATAGAAGCTAGAAATGCAGTTTACTTTGAGAATATATTTTCCTTAAAGGATATAACTTCTTCATCTTCCTCCAACCCTTCTCTTACTCCATCTACTAGTTCTCATGATTAAATATCAAGTTCTCAACTAGAACAAGATATAGAACTTAGAAGGAGTAAAAGAGAAAGGATTGAAAAGAATTTAGGAGAAGGGTTCTTCACATTTTTGATAGAGGGTGACCCTCAACTTATGAAGAAGCCATATCTTCTCCTGATGTCCCTTTCTGGAAAGAAGCTATTAACAATAAGTACAACTCCATTATGGAGAATAGTACTTATTTTTTAGCAGACCTATCTTTAGGTAGCAAACCTATAGGTTGTAAGTGGATCTTCAAAAAGAAACTTAGAGCCGATGGTACCATAGAGAAATACAATGCTAGATTAGTAGCCAAAGGTTTTACCCCGAAAAAAGGATTAGACTACTTTGATACCTACTCTCCTGTAGCTAGGATCACTTCTATTATAACCCTTCTAGACTTAGCTTCCATTCATGATATGCTGATCCATCAAATGAATGTAAAGATAGTATTTCTAAATGGAGATTTAGAAAAATAAATATATATGGAGCAACCTAAAGGTTTCATTGCTAAAGGTCAAGAAAAGAAGATTTGTAGATTAGAAAAATCACTTTATGGCCTAAAGCAACTTCCCAAGCAATGGCACAACAAATTTGACAAAGTCATTCTAGAATTTGGTTTTGTGCCAAATGAATATGACAAATATTTGTATTCTAAAAATAGAAATAGAAGTTGTGTCATCTTATGCTTGTTTGTTGATGATATCCTTATTTTAGGATCCTCACTGGAATTGATAAATAATACTAAGAATTATTTATCTAACCAGTTTGATATGAAAGACCTAGGTGAGGCAAACCTGATCCTAGGAATACAAGTGTCCAAATACAAAGACGATTATACTTTATCCTTAACGCATTCAATTTAGAAAATGCTTAAATTTTTTGAGTATTTTGACAAAAAACCTGCCCTTACTCCTTATGACAATAATGTTGTTCTAAAGAAGAATGAAGGATTACCTATAGAACAACATAACTATATATTCACATATGATAGGGTCCCTTATGTACATAATAAATAGGACCAGACCTGATATTACATTTGCTATTGTGAGACTAAGTAGATATACTAGTAACCCAAACTAGTCACATTGGACTGCATTGGATAGAGTATTTAGATATCTTAAGGGTGCTCTAGACTATAAACTTTATTATA